>QXEO01000220.1:10012261-10762261 GCA_007115705.1 Dactylis glomerata | reverse complement strand
ACGTAAATTGCCACCGTCCATCGATCAGTTGGACAAGCTGATGTTGCCTAAAGATCTAAGTTTCAGTTAAATGTGTGATTATTATTTGTTACATGGCCTTTTTGGTTCTGCGTGGTACCTGTCTGAAGTGTCTTACTTCCCTTGCCGTTTGTGTTATTAGTAGCTGGTTTGCTAATTCTGGATCGTACGTGTGTCATCTAAAATTGTACTGCCTCCGTTCGGAAATATAAGATATTTTAGCTTTGTGAAGCTATTGTATTTAGACAACTTTTAATGTATAGGTTCGTTTGAATCTATACACTAAAAGATGTCTAGATACATTCACTTCACAAAGCTAAAATATCTTATATTTCCGAACGGAGGGAGTACATATTATTATGTATGGTAAAACTGAAGTTTAGAATGCAATTAGCAGGCTATATGTAGCTGAGAAATGGCACTAGTAGAAAAAAGGGCTTTCGTTTGGAGCTGTCCAGATCTTTAGCAGCGGTTGTGTTATGAACCCAGACTAAAGGGTGCATTAGCACCGGTTCATAAGGCTAGGGCATTAGCACCGGTTTGTAAGGGGCCTTTAGCACCGGTTTGCAAACCGGTGCTAAAGGGGTTGCGTGCAGGCGCTAACCCTTTAGCACCGGTTTGTGGCTCAAACCGGTGCTAAAAGGTCACTACCTTTTAGCACCGGTTCGTGGCACGAACCGGTGTAAAAGGGGTACCTTTAGCACCGGTTCGAGCCACGAACCGGTGCTAAAGGGTTGACACCCATTTTTTCCTCTCGTGCCTATCCCCCACCGCACAGAAAAACGTCTAAAAAAATAAATGAAAATGATAAAAACTTCAAATTTCAAAATTCTTTGATATGTATGTACCTCACGCAACCAACTTTTATGGAAATTTTGAATTTTGATATTTTTTGCAAAAAAAGGTTGTTTCAAATTAAAACGCCTATAACTTTTGCGTACGGACTCGAAAAAAAACGTATAATATATGAAAAACTATCTACGCAAAAAGTACATCCGATTTCAACAGCCAAAGGCCGTTTGCACAAATTCTTGCTTCTCAAAATTCCAAAGGGAAATATGAAAGTATGAAGATTTTAGATTTTTTCAAAAAAAATTAAAAATTGATTTTTTGAAATTTTTGAATTCCTTTTATTATTTCTTCTACATTTTAGTTATTTTGAAGTTTTTATATTATTTTGGAATTTTTAAGTTTTTGATTTTTTTGAATATTTTGACTTTTAAAATTAATAATTAAATTATACATAAAGATTATTTGGAAATCATTGATGCTTATTAATAATTAAGCATTGTTGCTCATTTTTTAAATTATTTTAAATTCAAAAAAGTAAAATCATATGTTATCAAAGTGTATGGGTTAATAGAATTCATATCATAGTATCATCAAGAAGTCGCGAGCGCAGTCTTGGAAGCTAGTAGAGAAGGAATGGAGAAGTTAAGCGTGCTAAGGGTGGAGTAGTGTGAGGATGGGTGACTTCCCGGGAAGTGGGGCCATGAGTATATACTTTGACATGAGAATAGGGGTGATTAGAGATTAAAGTGGAAACTGTCAAACAATTCAAATATCCGAATATTAAGAAACTCTGAAAAATAAATTCAAATTTTTTTCAATTTTTTTCTCGAAATTTATACCATAAATTCTACCGGACCTTTAGCATCGGTTCGTGTCTCAAACCGGTGCTAAAGGGTCCTCTAGCTGCACAGGCCACGTGGAACCCCTTTAGTACCGGTTCGCAGCACAACCGGTGCTAAATGATGACCCTTTAGTCCCGGATGCTTTGCACCGGTTGCAAAACCGGTGCAAATGGGGGTTGCAAACCGGTGCAAAAGCCTCAATTTCTACTAGTGTGGGGCCATGTAGCAAATTTGTCTCACTACTACAGGATCGCCGGGCAAAAATACTATAAGGTGACAATGGAGCCATGCTTCACCAATGATATATCGTAACTGGTATTTTACTACTACCGCTGACCCGTCACGGCCCTCACGGGTAATACTCAACAACGACTACCGAACTGAATCCTAGCCATTGCCGGTAGTTGCTCCAACACCGATTGAGGATCATAGTGGTGTCACTAGTACAAAACGTGTTTTCACACACAACTGAAATTGTGACACGTATGATTTACAGAACCGTCTCTATATAATGTGGGCGATGGATCTCTACTGTGCACACGGTTCATTTTAACCATGTGCAGTAGCAGTGGCGGAGACAGCGGGGGACCAGCAGGGCCCTGCCCCCCCCCCCCCTAAGATGGTAATTTTTCTCATATAACCCCACATTTTTGTGTAAAAAACACTCCGAAATTGCTGAAATTGACTGTTCGGCCCTCCCTAATCACACCAACGCCCTTGCTCTTTGTCATTGGCCCCCCTTAAAAAAAATTCCTAGCTCCGCCACTGTGCAGTAGGGTAAACGTTTACACACTGTCCATGAACAGTGATCGTCCTTTGAAAGAAGAGAGCTTCGCACACGCGTTGTGACCGGGTGTCGTGTACGATGGGTGAACATTTACATACTGTTCCCTGACGGTCATCCCGTGCATAAGGAGAGAACTTCGCACATGTGTTGACTCTGCTTGTCATGTGCGTTATGTGAATGGAAAGGGTGTAGGTAGACATGCTTGGAGTTATACTAGTCCAGATGTGTAGAGCTAGTCGAGGCCGAGACCCCCACGTCGCCCTCGGGGGCATGACACGGGACGGGAGGATACCCTAGATGCTGCTTTCTCCCTTGGCTGCACCGCTCCCTCGGAGGACGCAGGTGGGGAAAGCCCACTAGTAGGAAAACGCCTATAGGTAGAATCCTAGCCGTGGCGCACACAATTTTCCATAGACCACGGCTATGTAGCCATGGCATACGAAAAACTGTACACCACGGCTAGGACCGTAACCGTGGCGTACAAGGTTAGGTGTACGCTTCCAGCGTTGGGAGGCCCGGGGTTCATGTGTGGGGCCCACTTACCTATGGCGTACAAGATATTTGTGGGGCTCGCTCGATCGATGGCGCGGGAGGGGCTGCCTTCTTGTGTGGCGCACGTGCGGTAAACTCTTCAGTCTCGGAGGCACGATGATGGCCGCGGAGTTAGGAAGCCGGGGCGATGACCCCAGGCATTGGTGGGGGTGCCCTGCTCTGGTGGCTGGTTGGGCAGCGGTGGGCATCCTTATGTCAAGCGTGAATCCCTTTGTTCTCGTGGCTCGAGTAAAGGATTTAAATGGTGATCCTAGTGGTGTTCATTGATGACCCACAAGTATAGGGGATCGCAACAGTCTTCGAGGGAAGTAAAACCCAAATTTATTGATTCAACACAAGGGGAGCCAAAGGATATTTATAAGCCTTAACAGATGAGTTGTCAATTCAGCTGCACCTGGAAACAGACTTGCTCGCAGTGGTTTATCAGTAGCAACAGTTTTATAGTGGTGATAGTAGTGAAACAGTAACAGCAGTAGTAAAATAAAAGCGGTAATAGTAGCAATAGTAAACAGTAGGATGAAATACTGTAGGCATAGGGATGGATGTACGGGCGTTGCATGGATAAGATAATTCATGAAATCAGTGAGACATGGGCAATTGCGGATAAATAATATAAAGCATCCTAGTACTAACAATCATAGGCATGTGTTCTGTATATAGTCGTCCATGCTCGCAATGAGAAACTTGCATGACATCTTTTGTCCTACCAGCCTGTTGCAGCAGGGCCTCAAGGGAAACTACTGGTAATTAAGGTACTCCTTTTAATAAAGTACCAGAGCAAAGCATTAGCACTCGGTGAACACATGTGTCATAGCCATCCCCTCCGGTTATCCCAATTTCTGTCACTTTGGGGCCTCGGGTTCCGGACAACAATATGTATATATAACTTGCAGGTAAGATCATAAATAACTAGTATCATCATATAACAATAACAAGTTCACATCTGAGATCATGGCACTCGGGCCCAAAGTGACAAGCATTAAGCACAACAAGTTGCAACAATGTCATAAGCACTAATAAAAGATACTAGGCACTATGCCCTAACAATCTCATAGCAAATTACATGAATGATCTCATCCAATCCCTACCATCCCCTTCACTTACAGCGGGGAATTACTCACACATGGATGGGGGGGTCATGGATGGTTGATGGAGAGACGTCGGTGATGATGGTGATGAAGATCTCCTCCAAATCCCCGTCCCGGCAGGGTGCCAGAACGGAGTTTCTGGTTCCGAATCACGGTTTCTGATGGTGGTGGCGTAGCGGAAGTCTATCTGGGAAAAACGCCGAACCCCCGCTCATTTTAGGTCAGAGGGTATATGTAGGCAGAAGGAGGGGTCGAGGCGATGGCCGAGGCGGCCTCACCACAGGTGGGCGCGGCCAGGGCTGGGCTGGCCCCCTGGTGGTGAGCCCAGCCACTTGCTCCTATTCGTCTCCCCTTCTGGCTCCGTGGGTCTTCTGATAAAATAGAATTTTTGCAATATTTTTCGGGATTTTTCCTGAAAGTCGAATTTCTGCACAAAAACGAGACACCAGAGCAATTCTGCTGAAAACAGCGTTACTCCGCGTTAGTTGTATTCAAAACACACAAATTAGAGGAGAAACAATAGCAAAAGTGTTCGGGAAAGTAGATATGTTTTGGACGTATCAACTCCCCCCAAGCTTAGCTATTTGCTTGTCCTCAAGCAATTCAGTTAACAACTGAGAGCGATAAAAGAAACTTTCATGAACACATTTGCTTCATAGATATATATATACTAACTATATGATCAAGTACTTAGGCAATTCATAATAAGAAATATGCAACTAATGTTACCTCATAGTCAAGCAAGCTATGAAAGAGTGCCAACATACTAATAACAAGTAACATGAAACATAAGAAGTTGCAAGATTGTAAAGTTCATAAATGATATGAAAGAGTGGTATCCCGCTTGCCTTTATTTGTGGAGCAAAACATAAATGCTGAGGCACCTCTGAAGTTCAAGAGAACACTAGAAGTAAAAATATCAAGGATACAAGCATCAAAGTTATACCACAATTAACCGTGTTCTGGGACAAGCACATTACACTAAGAATAACAACTATGCTCTCAAGAAGGTGCTTTAAAGTTAGAAGATGAAGACTCAACATAAAAGTAAAAGAAGGACCCTTCACAGAGGAAAGTAGTGATTTAACATGTGCTAGAGCTTTTCATTTATAAAACAAAGATAAAAATTTATTTTGAGAGGTGGTTGTTTCATGTCAACGACTGGCAACGGGGACTTGCTATCTTCCATGATAAACAAGTGAGAGCGGTTCCGAGTTCTTTGAAAATTTGGCACATTGGTGCTTTTTTATAAAGCTTTGGCACTCCTCCCTACCTTTTTTCCTTTCTCAAACCATGGCTAACCGATTCCATCGGGTGCCCACCAACTTTCACATACCATGGAGGAGTGCTCTTTTTCTTTTCTTTCCTTTTTAAATTAGATTATAATGGTCTGACCAGCTCCCTTGCAAAATTAATGACGAGCAGATGAAGCTGCCTAGTCGAGGGGTACTCAATTTAATATGGAAGACAGCAATTCTGACCACTACGTCCCCATGAGCTAAAAACAGTGGCACAAAATGAGAAGTATTTGAAAGTTTTGAAATGTAGCACATGAAAATTTACTTGGAATGGCTTTGAAATACCATGCATAGGAATTTATAGTGGACTCTTTGGTAGACTTGGTTTTTGGTAATTGGATGCACGAGAAGTATTCCCTCTCAATACAAGTGAAGGCTAGCAAAAGACTGGGAAGCGACAATCAAGAGAGCAATAACTGTTATAATCTTGCTTGCGATAAAATAAAATTAATATAGGCATAAAAATGATACAAGAACTCTGAGGCAAATTAAATCATCAAGGCTTAATTGACTTTTTGTTCAGTCATATGCATGCTTGAGCATGTGCCAAGTCGATTCAAATGAAGCTTTTCAGAGGTGGATACCACAATGACATACCATATTATGAATAAAACAATGCAAGCAAGCATCTACATGACATGCTACAAACTATTAGTAAATTGAAACTAATCATATGAGAGCAAGAACTACAAAGCATCCATTAAATAAAGTATACCTTACATGAACCGACTAAGCATGTCCACATAGATGAGTATATGTACAAAAATAAAAACAAATAGAGTTCATACCAGCCTCTTACCACATCTCGGATTGTCATATGTTGTCATTATTGCTTTTTCAATTGTGTGGCTTGAATAATATAAAGTGAATATCAAGCTCCAATGGAGTCACCGGAAACTGAACTCTGCAACAAACTTTACAAAACCGAAGAAGAACAACAAATATTTTTGGGTTTTCGATTTTTGAAACAAGAACAGAAAGAAATAGCAAACAAAGCAAAATATTTTTGGATTTTTCAAACATCAAACCGAAAATAGCAAGTAAAGCAAACCAAAGCAAGAAACTTAAAAAGGCAAACAAAGAGAAACAACAGAAATATTTTTGGTCTTTTTGTGTTTTGGAAAGGAGAAATAAGAACAAGAACAATAAAGAAAGCGAAACATGGATATACAAAAGACCGACAAAATATAATATGTAGATGAGTGAATCGTCGGCGTACCTCCCCCCAAGCTTAGTATTTTGGCCTAAGTGGAGATCAACTTTGTCTCCAATACATACCCCATGTCGGTGGATCATCATTGGCATAGTCATAGCTTGGCCCTTGTGAAGATGAAGCGGATGGTGTATAATCATAATAAGGCTGCTGGTAGGGGAACTCCGCAATGTTAGATGGCTGGACCGATTCCTCGGTCGCCTCTTCATCGTGCACGGGCTGCGGGTGCTCCTCTATGTATGCATCGAGCTCACCCTCTGTGGGTGACCATCCATTCTTGCGATCAAGGTTAAACAAAAGAGGTGCAGGCAAATGGACTGATCTATCAGTCTTCACTACTTTCCAGGTGGATTTCTTGAAGAAGGTTATCTCAAATGTCAAGTTGTTCAAACAAGCATGAGGAGAAACAAACTTATGATGTATCATAGAATTAAGATCAAGTCTCTCTACTGGAAACTGAAGATCTAAAACATGAGGCACTACACCATGCAAAGCTAATAAACGCGAGGCAATAAGACCTCCACAGATTCCCCCTTTCTTACAGTTAGCATCTAGACGGAAAGCTATTAAAGCACCCAAATTGTAAGTCCTATCACCTCTCAAAGCAGCAGCAATAAAAGCTAGATCACAGGAGGACAACTTATTTGCAACTTTCCTAGCAAGAACACACTTGGTAATAAAGTGAGCAAAATATCGAATGGATGGATAATGAATATTTCGAATTTTACCACTCTCTCCTGAGAAGCTTCTTCCTTGACGAATCTCCTCATAGAGATCCGTCAATGGCTTAGGCCGTTCCTTCATTCTTTCGCGCGATCCCCACTGTGGTATTCTAATGGCTGCACAGAAAACATCAAAGGGCAAGTCCACAGATTTATTGTAGATTTTATAATGAACCATGGGGTTAGATGTGGACCAACTGAATCTAAAATCCTGCACCATAGACATTGTTAGTTTAACATATTGGGAAGGTTCATCATCAATAGAATGTTCCAATCCTGCATTAGAAATTAGAGTTTAGAAGTCTTGCAGGATTCCAGCAGCATTCATGAACTCCGAGCATGGATAAATTGAGGGAAAGACCTTCTCCTCATGGTGAACTTTCATAACTTTATACACTTCTAGTTCATGTTGAAAGAGTTGGTATGCATTCTCCTCCATTTCTGAAATTTTTAACAAATCTCATAAAAAGTGATTTTAAGACAAACAAGTGTAGGAAACTACTATAGGGAGTTACTAGAGAGCTAACATGCATCAAAATAACATTTCTAAGCAATAGAACAAGCATGCAAACTCATTTCACCTGTCACCTATAGAGCTAAAATACTCAAGAAATACTTCACTAAACAAAATTCTACTTGGGCAATCGAAGGAGTCACATACCGAAGAACAAATGTTCCAAATCTCAGTAATAATGATGGGCTGAGCAAGGAGATCGAAAAATCGAGATGGAAAGCAGCAAGAACACGAGTTTGAGCTGGTGTGTCGTTGTTTTTTGGGAGAGAGAAAGAGCTGGGGAGGAAGAGATAAGTGAGAGGCCAGGGCCCCCCTCACCATAGGTGGGCGCGGCCAGGGCTGGGCCGCGCCCCCTGGTGGTGAGGTGGCATGGTAGGTCCCCCTGAGGTCTCCCAGGTGCCTCTCTGCCCCATTTTTGACATAAAAATTTAAAAAGATTTTTCTGGAATTTTTCGAGAAACTTTATTTTCGAGGATTTTTCAGAAATTGACAACAGATTAAAACTCGGGAAAACGAAGATGGCATGATTGCAAGCAAATCAAAACCAAGTATGTAGCAGCTCTAAGATATTCTAATCATGTAACTAACAAAGGGAACAAAAAATGATGAAAGTAAAAATGAGTGAGGTTAAGTAAATGTGGTGAAGACGAAGTTTCATTCATATAAAATCACTTTGTCAACAAGGTTGATCAAGTCTTGTTATCAAACTAATTTTATATGAGGCAAAACTTTGCATTTCACTATATGCTTATGTTACCTCGACCTTGATAGGCATAGTCCCAATCATAACAATTTTGTATTCTTCTTTGGGCTTTTGCTCTGAACAAATAATCTGACCAACTCTGATGGTCTCAACATTCTTGATTGAATTTAGAGCATTCTTTCTATCGATCTTCTTTGGAAAATTAACCGTATATTCTTTGTCATTGACATTAAAAGTTACTTTTCCTTGATTGCAATTAATAATAGCACTTGCAGTGTTTAGAAAAGGTCTCCCAAGAATAATAGACATATTATCATCTTCAGGCATTTCCAACACAACAAAGTCAGTTAATATCAAACAACTGTTAGCAACTTCAACAGGAACATTTTCACATATACCAATAGGAATAGTAGTAGACTTATCAGCCATTTGCAAAGATATATCAGTTGATACCAATTTCTCTAGATCAAGTCTCTTATAAAGAGAAAAAGGCATGACACTAACTCCAGCTCCCAAATCACATAAAGCAGTTCTAACATAGTTATTTTTAATGGAGCAAGGAATAGTTGGTATACCTGGATCTCCAAGCTTCTCTGGAACTTTACCATCAAAAGAATAATTAGCAAGTAAGGTGGAAATTTCCTCATTAGGAATCTTCCTTTTGTTAGTAACAATATCTTTCATATACTTTGCATAAGGAGGCATTCTAATAGCATCAGCCAAAGGAATTTGCAAAAATAAAGGTTTCATCCATTCACAAAACCTGTTGTAGTGTTCTTCTTCCTTGGATTTGTGTTTCTTACTAGGAAAAGGCATTGGTTTCTGCACCCAAGGTTCTCTCTCTTTACCATGCTTGTTGGAAATGAAGTCTTCTTTGGTGTACTTTAAATTCTTATCAGTCTTTTCTGGTTCCTCTTCAACTTCTTCTTTGTCGGAAGCATCACCTGGTTTAGTTTTAGCATCAGAAATAGAAACACTATTAGGATCTTTACCTGCTTCAGAGGACTCTGCAATTGTTTTATGCTTCTTCTTCTTCTTCTTGGATGGAATATCATCACTTGAAGTGCGTTGAGAATCTTGCTCAATCCTCTTAGGATGTCCTTCAGGATATAAGGGGTCTTGAGTAGTAGCACCTCCTCTTGTGCGTATTTCACATGCTTGTTTTTCTCTTGCGGCATTAACTAGCAAGTCTTTTTGCACCTTAGTAAGCTGATCAATTTGAGTCTAAACCATTTCAAAATATTTAACAAGTATCTTCACATCGTTGGAGGTTCTCTCCACAATATCCTGCAACTTGTTAATAGCTCTAGAATTTTCCAACAAATGATTCTGCACCATTCTATTAAAATTATCTTGCTTAACAATAAAATTATCCAACTCATCTAAGCATTGACCAGGAGGTTTAGAGTAAGGAATATCTCTATCATCAAAGCATTGGAGAGAGTGTACCTCAATAGTGGATGAGCGAGGGATTGGCTTACATAATTCTTCTATAGGAGGTAAATTCTTCACATCTTCGGTCTTAATACCTTTCTCCTTAAGAGATTTCTTGGCTTCCCTCATAACTTCATTATTTAATTCAATCATTCCTCTCTTCTTTGGTGTCGGCTCTGGAGTTGGCGCAGGTGTTGGTGCTGGTGTTGGCTCAACTAGAGTCCAATCATCATGATTCCAGCTTATTTTAGCCATTAATTCTTCAGCTTCGGCTGGAGTTCTTTCCCTGAAAACACAACCATCACAACTATCCAGATATGTCTTAGATTCATCAGTTAGTCCATTATAAAATATATCAAGGAGTTTATTTTTAGGCAATGGCTCTTTAGGCAAAGCTCTAATTAAAGAACAAAACCTTGTCTAAGATTCAGGCAATATCTCTCCTTTTCCCTGTTCAAAGTCAAAGATTTTCTGCACAGCAGCATGCTGAGCACTAGCAGGAAAATATTTCTGAAAGAAAGCATTAACCAAAGCAATAGTACTATGAATAGATCCAGGAGACAAGCTATTAAACCAAGTTTTAGTTGCATCTTTCAACGAGAAAGGAAAAATCTCAGCAACAAAGTAAGTGCGAAGCTTAATATCATCAGAAAACAAATTACTCAAAGTAGAAAGCTCATTCATGTGCTCCATAGCACTTTCATTCTTAGTACCACAAAAAGGTTCTTTCTCAACAATATATATGTTGGATAAATCTAAAGAGAAATCATAATCCTTGTCTCTAATATTTATGGGAGAAGCAGCAAACTTAGGATCAGGAGACAATTTATATCTAACAGCATGTCTTGCTGAAAGTTCCCTAACAGCTTTAGCATCACGAGTAGCGCGAGCTTCAGCAATAAAATCATCGTCAAGCTCAATATAAACGTCATCAAAATCATCACTAGGACATTCCCTAGACTCAGGTGAACTAACAGGTGTAACAGTGGTGTTTCCCAACTTAGCTCTAGCAATAGTAGCATCTAAAAAGAAACCTAGTGAACCACTCTCATCAAGCACAGTAGAAGCATCATCTAAATTATCAGTGGCATTATCAAACTCAGCAGAAGTAGTAGCAGTAGCGTGTGCGTGTGGTGGTGTAAGCAACTTACTCATAACAGACGGTAAATCAAGAGCAACAGAGGTGTTCAAAGTCGTACCTCTTCTTGTAGTGGATGGCAATATAGGAACTTTTCCATCACGAGGTTTACCCATGATGAAAGGATTGCAGCGAACAATATGAATCCCAAGTGAACTTACAAATAAAGCTATGCTCCCCGGCAACGGCGCCAGAAAATAGTCTTGATGACCCACAAGTATAGGGGATCGCAACAGTCTTCGAGGGAAGTAAAACCCAAATTTATTGATTTGACACAAGGGGAGCCAAAGGATATTTATAAGCCTTAACAGATGAGTTGTCAATTTAGCTGCACCTGGAAACAGACTTGCTCGCAGCGGTTTATCAGTAGCAACAGTTTTATAGTGGTGATAGTAGTGAAACAGTAACAACAGTAGTAAAATAAAAGCGGTAATAGTAGCAATAGTAAACAGTAGGATGAAATACTATAGGCATAGGGATGGATATACGGGCGTTACATGAATAAGATAATTCATGAAATCAGTGAGACATGGGCAATTGCGGATAAATAATATAAAGCATCCTAGTACTAACAATCATAGGCATGTGTTTCGTATATAGTCGTCCGTGCTCGCAATGAGAAACTTGCACGACATCTTTTGTCCTACCAGCCTGTTGTAGCAGGGCCTCAAGGGAAACTACTGGTAATTAAGGTACTCCTTTTAATAAAGTACCGGAGCAAAGCATTAGCACTCAGTGAACACATGTGATCCTCACATCATAGCCATCCCCTCTGGTTATCCCAATTTCTGTCACTTTGGGGCCTCGGGTTCCGGACAACAATATGTGTATATAGCTTGCAGGTAAGATCATAAATAATAAGTATCATCATATAACAATAACAAGTACATATCTGAGATCATGGCACTCGGGCCCATAGTGACAAGCATTAAGCACAACAAGTTGCAACAATGTCATAAATACTAATAAAAGATACTAGGTACTATGCCCTAACAATCTCATAGCAAATTACATGAATGATCTCATCCAATCCCTACCATCCCCTTCACCTACAGCGGGGAATTACTCACACATGGATGGGGGAGTCATGGATGGTTGATGGAGAGACGTCGGTGATGATGGTGATGAAGATCTCCTCCAAATCCCCGTCCCGGCAGGGTGCCAGAACGGAGTTTCTGGTTCCGAATCGCGGTTTCTGATGGTGGCGGCGTAGCGGAAGTCTATCTGGGAAAAATGCCGAACCCCCGCTCCTTTCAGGTCAGAGGGTATATGTAGGCGGAAGGAGGGGTCGAGGCGATGGCCGAGGCGGCCTCACCATAGGTGGGCGCGGCCAGGGCTAGGCCGCGCCCCCTGGTGGTGAGCCCAGCCCCTTGCTCCTCTTCGTCTCCCCTTCTGGCTCCGTGGGTCTTCTGGTAAAATAGAATTTTTGCAATATTTTCCAGGATTTTTCCTGAAAGTCGGATTTCTGCACAAAAATGAGACACCAGAGCAATTCTGCTGAAAACAGCGTTAGTTATATTCAAAACACACAAATTAGAGGAGAAACAATACTCCCTCCGACCACTAATACATGTCTCTATATGGATGTACCTAGACATGTTTTACTGTCTAGATACATCTATGTAGAGACAAGTATTAGTGGTCGGAGGGAGTAGCAAAAGTATTCGGAAAAGTAGATACGTTTTGGACAAATCATTCATCTAACAAATTCTTCTGATCTTCGTGTTGTCGATAATCCAAGATCTGGCCGTCGACGAGTTTCGGATTACTCCGGCGGTACTTTTATGGATTGGCATTTTTGCATCTGGACCGCTAGTGGATGGTATTTGGTCGCCTTGCAACTTTTCACATGTGGGTTTTCTAGTGGATGGAATGGCATACAAAAAATTCCAAACTATTTTATAGACATCTTCTAATGTTTAAGTGATGTGCATATATTGTTTATTTGGTAGAAACAAAAAATATAAGTTGTTGCATATTGTAAATAGTGAGCTAGTATGGATCTTGATGCAAGTATAGACAGGAGACATCACTGATATAGCTTAGTCGGTGCTCCGGAGAACCAATCTAGGCATATGTATAGTCTTTTTTTAGCAACTAGTAAAAGCACTGCCTATTTATATAGAAGGAGAGGAAACCGAACTGTATAGATTATTGTAAAAACATGCGAGAAACCACCAAAAACATACAAAATAAGTGTCTAATCCGGCTTGGTTGAAATGGCTGGAGCATAGCCCGTGAAAGCTCACTCTCTTTGCAGTTTGTCCTGCGATAGAAGGCACCTCGAGACACTTACCTGAAGATACCTCGGTTCTCTTTTTTTTCCAAGCATTCCAGATTACATATAGACGTCCACTAATTTAGTATTGCTTCTTCTTGGGCTTTCCCCCGATAAGATCATCTCACCATTTTGAAATAATGGTAGAAAAACTATGACAGGGCGGCCCGGTATCGACTACACACGGTCGAGATCAACATATGTACATTCTCGATAGATGAAAATATGGTTTTCGTCCTTCAGCTTATCAGGTTGATTATTTTGGTCCCTTAACTATTTAAACAGATAACCTATGTGTTATCTGAATGGGGGTAGTGTTCCAAAGCATGCAGCGACTATAGATCTCGACTGGTATTTCTAGGAACGCGATGGTACAAGGAACATTTGGTATCGGACAGAATGTTCCTTCCTAGTTTTTGAAATAGGAAACGTTTTCTATCAGACTGCCACAATTTGACCAGCCTTCTACTTGCAGGCAAAACGAACAGAAACAAGGTTCTTCTTATTTATTCCTCCAAATTGATGGTTACGATCAAGTAGTACAAGGCACAAGGAGGGAGATTTTTATTTGACCTCAGCATGCACACTACAATACCAGCTGCACTGCGCTCGGTCGATCGTCCTCCTCGGATCAAACCCCCCCCCTGAGGCCAGCACGCTCTTCTTCCCTTGCAGAGGTGGGGAGGACGGAACAGGGACGTCGGGTGCGTCGAGTAAGACCTTCTCTTCCGTACTGCTGGGTACTTTAGCGAAATCTGCCGGCAAAAACAGCGATCAGAGTTAAAATTTGTTATAGATCTTATGAGGATAGCTCGATGACACTACGTCACGGTAGGCATTTAAGGGCACTCCAAAGTGCCCTTAAATCTTAAAAAAAATACCCTTAAAAGTTTTTAGGGCACTTCTCTAAAAGTTTTTAGGGCATTTTGATCTTATCTCAAAAAAATACCCTTAAAAGTTTTTAGGGCACTTTAGCAAAGTGCCGAATTTACTCGTGTCTCTAAAAGTTTTTAGGGCACTTTGATCTTAATGCCCCTAAAAGATTTCAGGGCATTTGTTCAAAGTGCCACGAAAACTATTGAGGAAATTCTATCAAAGTGCCCTGAAACTTTTCAGGGCATTCTATCAAAGTACCCTGAAAAGATTTCAGGGCATTTGATCAAAGTGCCCTGAAAAGTATTGAGAGCATTTAATCAAAGTGCCCTGAAAAGTATTGAGGACATTTAATCAAAGTGCCCTGAAAAGTTTAGAGGGCATTTGATTAGATTGCCCCAAAAGTTTTTAAGGCACTTGGCCAAAATGTCCCGAAAACTTTCTAGGACACTTCGGCAAAGTGCCCAGAAAAGTTACAAAATACCAGCATACAAACTGGTATTCAGTTTACATTATTAATAGAAGCATACAGACTAATGGTACCAAAAATACATTCAGAACTGAAATACATAAAGACACAATCTGGGATACCATGAATAAAATCTGGGATCCAAGTTACAAACACAGATTACAATAGCTGAATAGAAAAACCATAAAACATTCTGCAAAATAGCTACTGAACTCTATTCTTACAAACACATACTAAAATAGAGGCAATATAAGCGTCAAGTCTAAGAAAGGTTGTCAGATACCTGCCAAAACAATAAGATAAGTTCACGTGAAGTCTTTAGAAACATACAAGACATTTTGAAGCTATCAGTAACTTTTAGTAATTAAGTGTAAGAACGTTCTGATCGCTAGAGTTACCACATCAGAGCAAAAGTTAAAGACGGTAACCAACGATTGATTGCCTATCAAATTATTCTTCAAAAATCAATAGCACATGGCTAATATTGATAGGCGCAACACTTACTAACAAATTACTGATTTATTATCCATACTGTCTAGCAAGGTGAAAGGAAGAATATCGGCATCAGGGTTTACGGTGATTATCTGCAAAAAAAGTTTATGGTAACATAGCGAAGCACACTGGCATGGTTTTACACTAAACCCTTCCCTTGTAAGTGCTCAGGTATGTAATCAAACAAACTTCTGATCATTTTGGAATTCACCCTTACTTCTCTATTTCCCACATGGCTGTACAGTATAGATATATATACATGGGACGAATGGGCCATAGCTAACTCACGCACTGACATCTCAAATTAGTTGACAGAATCTATGTTATTAAATTGCTGAGAACTGAGTAAATTGAGGCTATTTTTTACAATAAATCAGTAAAGGATGAAGCATCACTCTCCATATTTTTTTATCTCAAACAGGCACCATTGCATTCTCTGCAATGTAGAGATAAGCACGAAAGTTTCAGTTAACAGCTAAAGCCATGTGCTCCTCATCTTACAAAGATAACAAATCATACACCTACAGCTTGGAAATAGCTAAACTGAGCATTCTATTTTTTATAAACAAAGAAAATCATGGCTGGGCCTAGAGCCCTTATACATCAACCTCATATATGGAGAAATGGATTCACTGTTTTTTGATACATATGAAGCTACAAGTACCTATTTTTTGAACACACTTAAAAGGGCACAGCAAGAATGCACCACTTATAATTCAGCAGCAATGGTCGGTAAGAACAAAATGTTAAAGAACATTTCAGAAAAGGCCAAATGCAAGGCAATTTCAGGGAAATGCAAACTAATTCAAGGTCTACACTATAAATTTTACTCCCAGTATGTTAACTTCTAAATGTGGTTTACTCGGTTACGTAAACATTAAACAACGATATTATCTAGTATCTATTGAGATGAACTCGGCAACAATTTAGTACATCTAAATGGTAACAGCCAAGGTAACCGTGTAGCTCTATGTTGTTAACAATAGGAGGATGGGATCAGGTTGTAGCTGCCGCCACACAAGTACATGCAGATAGTGCAAAATTCAATAATATAAGAAGTTTTACCTTTGCATGTTCAGAGAAGTTGATGGGAAGCAATTTGGATGATCCGATGATGCCTCCTGGCCCTGGTGAGGGAAGAGAACAATAAACTGTATATATTGAAGCGAGATAGTGACTTCGCTCTTGTTCACCACTTGCAGCTCCGGGCCAACCGTGTCAAGCATAACCTACATCCAGAAGAATGACACAAAAGTCAGGTCAACTCAAAACAAATTTCAGCTAGCTAGTATCAAACCCGTTCTAATAGTTAACTGCCAGCAAATGTAACCAAACACACAATGTTAACAATGACTAATTCCTGAACTGATAAGAGCACACATGGTAAATATAGATCACTCGCAAGGTTTGAAACAAAACAACCAAGCCATGATCAATACTACATAGATCAAGTGGCAAGCAATTCTATATCAGCATAGGCAAATACCGCAAACATTTTGGCTTCATACTAATGTAGTACTTTCAAGGAACTCACATGTTGAGACTCAATAATGTTTCCTGGAGAATACTAAGCCAGAATTTTGTTAGAAACATCGTCTTGGTCAAAAACATTACATATGCCTATTTGTAGACTGTCCTTCAGGCCCCCACACCAAACTATCCCTTCAATAACTGTATGACCTATACACGGCCACAATAAGACAACAGTTATAGTTAGCAAAATAATGGCACTTCTTGAACATAGAGCAATTTTTTGTGTCTGCGGCACGCGCCACCATTAATCTTTACAAACAGAAGTAACTCTTTGTGTACCTAGGCTGCAACTAATAACCACTCTCTAAATAATTAATGATTAATCTGAGCTGCATCTTAGTAAGTTCACACTCAAGGTAATGTACAGTAGGTCCACATTAGAATCTCAATGGTGCGGCCGCAATGCACTACCACGACAACACGAGCTCGTACCTATACTTGGCACCAATGCAAGTTTAGGTGAATTTGTGTTGTGCATGACCCAAATCATACTATATATGCAGTTTCCCAATGCAGATTACCGACTAGGCAATGCCAAACCATTGAGAGGCAGGGGCGATGGTTCCACACACAAAATTAGCCTCTAATTCCCCAACACAGAGTCATATAGCACTGAGATAACAAACATCTTTAGCACTGAGATGAAACGATTTGAACACAACTATCATGCAGTGGCATGGTCAAGCAATATCACAAACAGGTTGTGAGCAGATAATTCTACCCAAATCACAACTCAAACAAAACAGAAGCTAGCAGTGGATAATAGGCCAAGCATTCATATCATACCCTAGATGCGTGACTGGAGGCCGTAGTCGACGACGAAGTCGGAGAAGGGCCGGGGCAACCGTTGCCTGCCACTGCACCACGACGCGGGAGGCCACGGCCAGCCCATGGCAACAGCAGCAGCACACCAGGGGTTCAAGCTAGAGCTCGTGGTCGACAGAAAGGATGCTTGATTGACATGGAGGAGGAGCGGGAGGCGGCCGGAGCAACACCGGCGACCGACCCAACCCTAGGGGTTAGGGTTTCGCGGGGTCGCACGTGCGAGGCGAGAGAGCACCGCGGCGGCGGGGGAACTGGTGGAGAAGATTCCGTGGATCTGCGGAGGCGAGAGGCAGTGGCGGATGTGGCCGGCGACGGCCGGGGCGGAGGCAGGCGGCGCGAGCGCGGATGCGTCCCCAACTCGCCATGAGAGGAACGATAAGCAGAGGAGGCCAACGAGAGAGAGAGAATAAGATGTGGTCGTGCGCGCGATACATACCCCCGTTTCGAAATTGGGAGGCGCCTCAATAAACGCTTAGGTGAAAAAGAATAAATCTAAAAATTCGAATTTATTCACAAGCCTGTGCACACAACGCGTGGTCGCTTAGTCGGTCGCTAGGGAGATTAGAAAAAGCTAGGCTAGCAACTGAGATTATATGATTCATATTCAAGATTATATGGTTTTTTTAAGATATAAACATTGGTGCACTGTAGGTTCTTAGGTACAATCTTTCTTTGGTTGCCTGCATAGGAGCCACAATACACTAAATATTGCATCACCACATGAGGATATGTTGTAGCTTCAAATTTTATACTAATTACGATGTGGTCTGTTCAGGGTACGTATCAGTTCTTGATTTTTTTATCTGAAGGTTGTGGCTCACTTTGACACATATCGATCCTGCAGCAATAGAGATCTCAACCAGATGCCCTGAATATGGATGGCTTTTTAACATTTTGGAATACAACTAGCCTGCTGGGTCAGCGAGCCTTTAGAAAATACCATATTAGGTGTTATATTTCCCGAGCATTATTTTCCTACATGATTACTAAATGTGTTTTAGCTTTAATGCAAGTGCCATTTTTTCAACAATAGCTTTCTTTTACTTGGTTAGTTTGCATCATATTGACCCCTTGCTTTTCTGTCCTCTAAATAATTTTGCTTTCTTTGCAGACTCATTTTGTACTCTTTTGTTGCTACCCAGTATTATGTTATCTCTATTGGCCCTTTCCAACGTATCACTGATATCTACATTTTATTACAATAGGCTACTCCTGCAGTAATTATACCTTAAGGCAAGTAATCGAAATGTGCTTCAGCATATGGTTAAGGTATGCTTTTATATGAGATAAATAAATGGATGAGCTAACATGTCCACAGGGTTTGCTTGTACATGAATTTCTCCTATATCCGTTTACTGCAGCTATTTGATATACAAAAACTGAGAGAATGCTTCAGGCTTTGAGTGTCGTGGGAATTTGGAGACAGTAGCCATGGGGAGGCTTATCGGAGGGGCTCGACGTTGGTGACGATGGGTCCGGCTCGGGATTGTGCCCACAGAGACACCTCGGTTTACCCAGGTTCAGGGCCCTCCCGGTTGGAGGTAAACCCCTACTTCCTGCCTGCTTCGTATTGATTGGGTAATAGCGATTACAGTGCTCCTCGAGCTGTTCGGCTAGAGGAGGAAGAAGAAGATCGGATCCCCCTGCTAAGGGTCCAGGCCCCCTTATATAGACGGGGGCCTGGTTACAGGTTTCGGTAACGCTTCGGCCGGCTGCCGGCTCCTTGGCGGCGGCGTCCTTGGCCTGATCTCCCCTGGCCATGCTCTGGCAAAGGCACTTTATAAAGTGCCTTTTCCCCAGGCCGGCATAAGGAGAGCATATCCCCTCTCCTTTGCCTCGGATCCTGCCGTGGGGAAGGATCCTCGCCCTCTCATTGGTCGGTCGTGGTTGTGGCGCTCGTCACTCCTGTCTGCGCCCCTGTCGCTCTTGTCGGGGCCATTCTGCTTTTGGCGAGACGGCCGTGGGAGGAGTTTTGTCTCCATCGTCCGGCTCCAGCTCTCCTCGACAGAGTCGTCAGCCGGCTGCTGGCGCAGCCGGCCCTCCTCGAGTGGAGCCGATCTCCTAGCGCCGAAGCCTCGGGGATTCCTGGGACGCCAGCCGGCATATTGCCTGGCTCGTGGTGCGCCCCCTAAGTCATCCCCACGACACTAGCCCCCGAAACTGGCGAAGTCTCATGGGCTAGCATGGTGCTTCGGCGGGTTCTTCTTTTCGCCGAAGTCTTGCTCGTCCTCGTCGAAGTCCCAGGATCTCTTGTCCGGCTCGGTCGATCGAGTCATCGAGGCTAGGTCATGCGGAGTTTTCCCGGCCGTCTCGGGACGAACCGGCTCTGGTGACGGTCCGGCTGACGGCCGTTCCCCGGCCGCCGCTTCCTGGGAACTTGTTCCCTCGAGGGTTGGACTGGGGCTCCACCTGGCCGCCCGTTGCCGCGTCATACCCAATCGACCCCGGCCCACGATCCTTTGCGGCTACCACGGTGGTTGCCCGACCTTTGCACGATCGTGGGTCGTGACGAGAAGAGTCAGTTGCCGTCCCATCGTGGCTGAAATAAGCAACTGACTCGTCCCTTCACTTTTAAACCAGGGACCATTTCGGAAACGGAGCATCGGTTGCCCGCTCCTCTTCTTCCTTCCGCATTCGCCCCACTTAGAAACCCTCGGTTGCCGAGCTTCGCCTTCAGTGGATTAGGGTTCCTTGTTTGCTCCGCCGCCATTCCGTTCATCCAGATCCGCACCCGGATGGCTCCCAAAGCTTCCCGGCCGAAAGGGAAGGGCTCGGCGGCGGGTAAGAGCGCCGCTCCGTCCGCCTTGCCAAAGGGATCCTGGGAAGGCTCTTGGGTTAAGGACAAAGAGATCGAGCTACTGCGCCGGGGCCGAGTGCTCCCACCCGCGGATCTCGTGGGCTGCCGCTCCGCCGGCGATGAACTGGTCCCTGCTCCCGCGCCTGGGGAGACGGTGGTCTTCTATGACCATTTCCCCCGGGGTTTCGCGCTGCCCGTGAGCAGCTTCATGCGCCAATTCCTGGACTACTTCCACTTGCAACCGCATCACATCGGAGCGAATGCGATGATGGTGCTGTCCGCGTTCGCAACCCTTTGCGAGGCGTACTTGGGCATCTGGCCCAACATCGAGCTATTCCGCCGGTTGATCTTCTTCAAGACCCAGACGGCAGACACTGTTCCGGTGATATGCGGCACGGCCTCCTTCTACGCCCGCAAGTCTGCAAGCTTCCCCGGCATAAAGGGGAAGGAGTCCTGCAAGAAGTGGCAGCGCTCCTTCTTCTATGTGAAGAACTTGAAGGGAGGTGAGGATCATGTCAACTTGCCGCCCTTTGAGGCAGGCGGGCCTGAGCGGGAGAACTGGAGCGCCGCTCCTCCTCGCCCGTCGCCGGACATGGAGAAGATCCTTCAGCGGGTTGCCACGCTGCAAGCGGAGGGCGGCCTGGAGCCGACTGACCTTCTCCTCGCCTTCCTGGTCGCCCGCGTATCTCCGCTTCAGCGCCGCCCACACAAGATGTGCTTCCTGGGATCTGCTAGGGATCCTACTCGACATTCCTCCAAGGCGTTGTCAGCACTGGAGGTGGCTCGGAAGGCGAACCGCATCGCCGACGTGAAGCTTCAAGCCTCGTGGACATGGGGACTGGAACCTCACGACCGGGACAACCCAATTGCTGAGGTGAGCTCGCCGGTCCTAGCTTCAAACTTTTCCCTCCTTTGCAACTCTGGTCTACTGACCTCTGGTCGCTTGGTCCGGGCAGAACTTGTTCGCTCTGCAGGCGGCGGAGAATTTGACTCAGCGCCAAGCCGGCTTCGCCGCTGACAGAGCCGAATCGGATGATAAAGTTGTCTGGGACGAAGCCGAGGAGGTGGAGGATGCCAGTTCCCACGCCGCCGTTGAGAGCTCCAGCACCACCCAGGGTGATGAAGGAAACGACGAGCTCGAAGACTCGGGTGAACTCCTCGACCACTCCGGTAAGTTCCCCAGCCCCTCTCTCCTAAGAGATTGGTCCGATGATGACGGTGGCGACGCAGGGTCAGCTACCACCCTCGGGGGCGTAGCTCTCCACGTGGCCGCCGCAGCCGCTGCTGGGGCCCAGGCTCCCCCGATCGTGGATCTGCCACAGTCTCCCGGGCGACGCTCTGCCGCTCCGGAGCCGGCAGACCTTGAAGAGGCTGGAGGTGATCTGGTCGGCATCAAGAGGAAGGTCCAGCCGGCCTTCTCCGAGCCGGCTGGCAAACGCAAGAAAACGGAGCCGGCAGCGCGGGACCTGCGCCGTCCCCAGATGAAGAAGGTGGCCAAGCGGCGGGCTATTGCCGTAGCCGGGTGAGCTCCCGCTTCCTCGCTTCTTATCCTCATTTTTCCGTCGCGGTCCCGATTGACTTGGTTGTGGGATGCTTTCTTCGCAGGTCGCCTCTTTCTGTCGATCCGGCTATCCGACCTTCTCCTGACGTTGCTTCCAAGGAGATCGCGACCCCGGCTCCCGAGCCTTCCTGCCGCAAGAGGACGTGCGGGGAAGAAACGGGTCGCGCTGAGGACGTTCGTCGCTCCCCGCGGTTGAAGCTTGTGGCGGGCGACACCGGGGCAGAGGACTCTGTGCGTCCGGAGGTGCCCGTGGGCGCTGTTCCCCACCTAGTCGCCTCGCCTGAGGCAAGCCCCACGCCCGCCGAGGAAGCTACTCCAGCTGGGGCTGATTTGTCCCCGCCTCCTGCTGCCGACGACGCTGCAGCGGGGGATGTCGCCGCCATTTGCATCTCCCCTGACTCACCCAGCCGGGGAAGCACGCGCGAGGCTGCGGCGGGGGAAACGGAAGGGTCCTCGGTACCGGCTGCCGAGGTTCCTTCCAATCTTGAGCTTGTACCGGGCGTGCAAGCTGTGGTGCCTGCGGCCGGATCGAGGGTTGGCGCGATTGCTGAGCCCCCGCTCCTTGGGCCGGCCTTCGGCTCTGGCGGGGCTTTGCCAGGGCTCCTCGCCACTCGGGTGGCAAGGAGCGAACGTGGTGACGGCTCGCCAGCCCCTGAGATGGTGACCAAAGGCGCCTTTGGTGGGAAAGCTCTTGTCGCCGCGGCTGAATCCCACATTGGCAGTCTGAGCTCCGCCAGTCGCCTTCAGCAGGAGTGGGCGGATACCGCCTCGAGCGCTGATGTCGGAGAGAAGCTCAAGGTGCAGGGCAGCAAGCCGACTCTGGCAGAGTTGGATAAGCAGTTTACTGCTACCAAGGGGTCGCTTCAGAACGCCGGCCTCCAACTCCTTGACGCTATACAGGCGACCAACGTGAGTGCTGCGCCTTTAGCTCTGACTCCTGCTATACATCCTAGCCCCCGAGTTTCGAGGTAGCTGTAGAGACAGCTAGCTCGAAAATGAATTTTGCTAAGAGTCGCCGCCTTTCCGTTCTTCGCAGGAACTGAACGCGCTTCGTGCCAGTGTCTTTCAGAAGCTGCTGGCCAAGTACCGTGCCGGCAAGGTCCAGTACCAGGACTTGAAGAAAGAACTGGAGAAGCTATCAGGTGAGCTCGGGCTCCCTTATTTCGAAAGCATTACTGCTGTCCTTCCTTCTCTTATCCCTCCGTTTTCAGACTCTGCATCGCTCATAGCCTCGCTCGAGTCCCAGTTGGCCGACTCGGTGTCGGCCGCCACTGTTGAGTCACTCAAGCAAAAGCATGCCGAGGAGCTTCAGAGTCTTCAAGCCCATGCCGTCCAGGCTCAGGAGCTGGAAGCTGATCTGGCGAAAGCTCAGGAGGCGGAGTCGTCGCTGCAACTGGAGTTTGATCGTCGGCTGGCCGAAGAGAAGAAAATCCTCTCCGCGGAGTTTGACAGCAAGGTGAAAGAGCTTCATGCGACTTTGGGGAGCGAGGTCGAGAACCGCGACGCCCAGATCGCCGAGCTGCAGACACTTCGGGGGCTCGACAGCGAGCGTTTTGAAAAGGAGATCGGCGTTTGGCGCGCCCGCGATCGCAAGGTTCAATCCGGCCTGCTGGGACTGGAGGAAGCTCTTCGTGGTATACCCCCTGTCCCCCTTTCTCGGCTTTTGCCCTTTCCTGCCGTCCTCTCACCCTCTGACTGCCCTTGCAGGAGCCTTCCCTGACTCCGACGAGTCTGCCGCGACGGCGCTGAAGGAGTTTAGGGCGGAACAGGGGATCGTCCCTCGCAGCGACCCTAAGGCCAAGCTTTCCTCAGGAGAGTTGGTTGCGTTGGCCAAAGGCCGGCTCCACTCGGCTGCCAAACTGGGCAAAGATCTGCGCGAAGCCCTCGTTTCCGTCTTTGAAGCCTTGTGGCCGGGGAGGGCGGTGCCTGGCGAGACCCGGGCGCTCCTCCAGTGGGTCCTTCTCGCGTCCAACCGGCTTGAGGTCTGGAAGGAGTCCGCGGCTCGGGCCGGTGCTCAGCAGGCTCTGGAGTTCGTGCTCTCCTGGTATCCAGGCGTCAACCTGGACCAGCTGGAGAACCTTCGTGAAGGCGGACTGGTAGGCCTTGACGAAACTAAGCTTCGCCGGCGCGCCTGCGCCATTGCTGAATGTGCCGAGACCGAGGCGCTTTTCGATGCTGGGGATAGTGACGAATCCTTGGATGGCGTGGACTTCGAAGAGCCCGATTCAGCGGAAAGACCTCAGAAGGCCCCCGAGGATCCCGTTGGTCACTCCATTCCGCCGTCCCCCAGCGGCGACGACTTTGTCCTGGCATCTCGAGCTGGCGACATTCCTTCACTGGAGCCGGCTGGCTCGCCAAGCGCCCCCTGAGCGTGTCAGGGTCTTCTTATCTGTTTTTACGCGCACTGAATTCGTGTCATGCCTAGCAACATTTCGTTTATGTGTACCAGTGACGCTTTTCCCTAAATTTCTTACGCATTGATCTCCAGTTGTTTGTGAACCGAACCTGACCTGACCCCTTTCAGCTTTTTCCTTTATCCCCCCATCCTTCGGCCCTTCTACCCCCAGCCGGCAGCCTGGTGCCGGCTGGTCTCCCTTGGACCGACAGCCGAATGCCGGTCTAGGGTGGGAGCGCGCCGCGGGATGGGGAGTAGTACTTCGGCGTATAAGGGGTCTGGCTTGGTCCAGCTTACGCATAACTTTTAACCAATGCGCATGGGTTAGGGGTGAGCGCTCGTTCTGTCCTCTTAGCGATTTTCCAGTGTGAATGACCTGCCGGCTCCGTCGCCCTCGATTTGGACTGGAGGTTAGGCTCGGGGTCTGGTTCGCACACGGTACTCGTTCGTCTGACAAGGGATTCGATTCGTCGGGTCGCGAGTGTTTCCTCTAAGCAGTTTTCCTGGGCGGGTGACCAGCCGGCTCCATCCCACACGGCGCGGGGCAGAGGCTAGGCTCGGGGTCCGGTCCGCACACAGTACTCGTCCGGCTGACAAGAGGATCGTTTCGTTGGGGCTGCCGGCTCCCGACTGGAGGCGACTTCCAGCCCCCGTGAATAACGCTTAGAAAGGTAAAAGGCACTTCGGAGCACTTTTTCCTGGGATCGGCCGTATGCCGCCCAACTTTCTTTTATTCAACGACACTTGTTCGAGATACAAGATTTTTGCCTTGGCTTAGCCGAAGGTCTTAAACGGTTTTGGACTTGTCTCAGGCGAAGCTGCGAAATGCTTCCCCCTACCTCGAGGAGGAGCCAGCCCCCGAGACAAGAGCCTCTGACTTCTTGCCCGCTTCGGGCAGAACTTCCTTGGACAGGCTCGCCGGCTTGAGGAGTGGAGCCGGCAGTCCCGTCGCCAGGCTGCCCGGCTGGACTGCCGCCACCCTTTGCAGCAGTTGTCGCTTCTCTTCAGCAATGACCAAAGCCTCCGCCAGTTTGGAGCTGGCTCTTGCGCACTCTATTGACTTCTTGTAGCATCCAGTGACAGTGATCACCCCGCGAGGACCTGGGAGCTTCATCTTCAAGTAGGCGTAGTGTGGGACTGCCATGAACTTTGCCAGGGCTGGTCGTCCCAGCAGCGCGTGGTAGGGGCTGTTGAGGTCCACCACCTCGAACCAGATTGGCTCGCGACGATGATTGTCCTTCTCGCCAAACAGCACCTCCAACTCAATCCTTCCCATCGGCGTACACGAGTGCCCTGGCACAATCCCATGGAAGGTGAGCTTGGTTGGCTTCAGTTGGATCTCTGGGATTCCAAGCTTCTCCATCGAAGTGCGATAGAGAAGGTTGATGCTGCTGCCTCCATCAATGAGTACGCGCGAGAATCGACAGGTGCGCGTCTCAGAGAACACGATTGGATTCAAGACTAGCGCATAGCCCCCGGGCCTCGGCATGAGCGGCAGGTGGTCTTCACGCCCCCAGGTGATCGACGCGTCAGACCAATGCATGTACTGAGGTCCAACTTGCATGATTGCATTTACCTCGACACCAAACCACGGTTCATCCTTTGGCTCCTCCACCTGGGAAGTGAATACATGGTATTGCTCCACATTCGCTTCCTCGGGGTAGTCCCCCGCTGCTTTGGCCGGCTGCCGATTCTTGTTTCCATGCGCTTCAGCCGGCGAGCCCGGCGGTGGCCCGGGCAGTTGGTGATTTCCCTGCCCCAGATCCCTGGTGAAGCTGCATTGGCGTGTGGTATGCGCTGCCGGCTTGCCAGAGACGCTATGGAACTTGCAAGGTTGATCCAGCATCACCTCGATGGTGTACTTGTCCTTGCTGAATTTGTCTCCTTTGCGCTTCTGGCTTCCACCCGTAGCCCCCGGGCTTCCCTGAACGGCGGCTACTTGCTGGGAGCCGTACTTGTTGTCACGGCGTTCGTCTTTCCTCTTGCCATGTCGATCACGGTTGTGATGTCCCCCTGAGCCGGCGGCCGGCTGAGACTGGTTTCCAGCCGGCGCGGGCTCAACACATTGCACTCTTGCTGCGGAATCAGCAGAAGCGTACTTGTCCGCTATCGCCATGAAGTCCGCCATTGACTTCGGCTCGGCTCTGTGGAGCTTGTGCTTTAGCAGGGTCCCTTCTCTGCATCCGTCCGTGAAGTAGCCAATGGCTTGCTCCTCGCCCACCCCTTCGCATGAGTTGCGCAGCTCGGACCATCTCGTGAGGTAGTCACGATCTGGTTCGTCGGGGCCTTGCTTGCAGAGGGCCAGCTGTCGTGGGCGGGGCGGTCGCTTGTATGTCCCCGTGAAATTCTTGATGAACGCCTCTTGGAAATCATGCCAGGAGTTGATCTGCAGAGCCGGCAGGCTGTTGAGCCACGTTCGGGCCGATCCTGTCAGCATGAGTGGCGCGTAGCGCACCGCTGTCCTCTTGTTGCCGCCCGCGATGTCGACGGCTGTGACGTAGTCCGACAGCCAATCCTCCGGCTTCACCGCCCCGGTGTATTTGGGCATGTCTCGTGGGAGCGCGAACTTGGCCGGGAAAGGCTCATTGCGGATGCGAGGGCCGAAACAGACCGGTCCCGCCGAGGATTCCTCTTCGTCGAACTTGGAATCCGCCAGCAGGTTGAGCCGATGGCGCGCGTCGTCCTTCGGCGGATCAACGCGTTCTCCAATCCTCTGGCTCACATGCGAGCGAGCCGGATGATGTCCCTGAGCGCCCTGGCCAGCTCCCTGAGCCGGCTGGGCCGGCGCCACAGTCTTGCCGCGCGCCGGGTCCGCCACGTCCACCCGAGGAGGGTGACGCGGCTTGCTGGTGACCGCGGCGGGATCTCGAGGTTGCCGGCTGTGGTGGCCGGAGTGTTGGGTGCGGTGGTTTCCACCGCCTTTGCTTGGAGCTCGATTGCTCCGGCTGTGCTCCGCCGGGCCGTGATTTGGCGACGAGGCTTCTCCATGCGACTTGTTCTGGCCGACAACGACGATACGGTTCTCGCCTCGGGTGCCGCTTGCCTCTCCGCGTGGCTCCATTGCCTGCTGCTGCAGATCGGCGGCGTCCAGGAGTTCCTGGATCCGGGCTTGCTTTTCCCGCAAGTCCTCGCCTTGTAGTCCGTCCAGCTCGGAGGTGATGTAGCGCGCGGCACGGAGGTTCTTCGTAGGCGTGCTGTATGTGGGCTTGTTGATGATCGGAGGCAGTTTTGCCGAGGGCGCCGCCTGGTTCAGCTCCGCGCCTAGCTCGCGGCCTCGCTGACGAACTTGTCCGGCCCGGCTTGGGCCATCTCCGGCTGGGGTGAAGCCGTGGGCGACGTTGTACTCGTTGATCGTGGAGAGGACACGCCGGCGGGTGTCGTCGACGTCGACCGCTTCCTTGAGGAGGTTGAGGCGCGTCCGCTCCAGATCCTCGGAGGCCTTGACCGGATCCGCAGAAATGTCGAGCGGAGCGCGCAGGTCCGTGATGGCTGCGTCCAGCACGTCCCGCTCTGGAGGTGGAAGATCTTGTTCCGATGGAGGTGGGCGTTCGAGCGGCGGGCGCGCGGAGCGCGGTAGGCCGCCGCCACCGTCCTCCTCCAGGGCTCGCACCTCGACCATGTTGCAAAAGTCGCTGCTTTCGCCGTCGTCGGAGTCTGTGTCACAGAGTGGGTCAAACACATCGGTTACCTCTTCCGGGAAGGGCTTGGCGACGTAGAAGCGGTGGCTGCCGACGTCGAGGAAGGAGCCGCCGTTGCCGAGGCCGTTCTTGAAGTGGGCCAAGTTGTCGTCGACGCAGTCGAAGGTGCCGAACCTCCAGACGAGGCCGGAGGCGACCTTCTCGGCGGAGGGTCCCGGCCGGAACTTGACTCCGCTCGCCACCGCGCTTTGCCCCACGGTGGGCGCCAACTGTCGTGGGAATTTGGAGACAGTAGCCATGGGGAGGCTTATCGGAGGGGCTCGACGTTGGTGACGATGGGTCCGGCTCGGGATTGTGCCCACAGAGACACCTCGGTTTACCCAGGTTCAGGGCCCTCCCGGTTGGAGGTAAACCCCTACTTCCTGCCTGCTTCGTATTGATTGGGTAGTAGCGATTACAGTGCTCCTCGAGCTGTTCGGCTAGAGGAGGAAGAAGAAGATCGGATCCCCCTGCTAAGGGTCCAGGCCCCCTTATATAGACGGGGGCCTGGTTACAGGTTTCGGTAACGCTTCGGCCGGCTGCCGGCTCCTTGGCGGCGGCGTCCTTGGCCTGATCTCCCCTGGCCATGCTCTGGCAAAGGCACTTTATAAAGTGCCTTTTCCCCAGGCCGGCATAAGGAGAGCATATCCCCTCTCCTTTGCCTTGGATCCTGCCGTGGGGAAGGATCCTCGCCCTCTCATTGGTCGGTCGTGGTTGTGGCGCTCGTCACTCCTGTCTGCGCCCCTGTCGCTCTTGTCGGGGCCATTCTGCTTTTGGCGAGACGGCCGTGGGAGGAGTTTTGTCTCCATCGTCCGGCTCCAGCTCTCCTCGACAGAGTCGTCAGCCGGCTGCTGGCGCAGCCGGCCCTCCTCGAGTGGAGCCGATCTCCTAGCGCCGAAGCCTCGGGGATTCCTGGGACGCCAGCCGGCATATTGCCTGGCTCGTGGTGCGCCCCCTAAGTCATCCCCACGACATTGAGCATCAGTGCAATTACTCCCAGGCCAACTCTAGCAGCTAAGTTTATTATTGTTATACATACTTTAAATTTCGTTCAAAAATATAAAAACTTTAAAAAGTGTAAATTTCACGGGATCGTGCGCCAAGGCGCACCTCTAAATCTAGTTATATCTATATTTAAGGGAGAGATGGCTCTATGGAGCATGATGGGTGCCAAGAACTTGGGGTTCATTTATGCCGCGAGAGTGATCTTTTGTATCCCAAGCTAGGCATGGTTTGTATCAAATTTTTGAACTTCTTCTTAATTAATTAACAAGGAAAATCTTTTGCCCTCTTTAAAAAAAATTATCGAATGCGGTTAAAACATCTGATTTTCATTGGATTTTCCATCCTACTGCTGATAGGTACGTAGGTAAAATCGGAAAACCATGTTCAAAAAATACAGCATAAGAGAGAGAAACATTAGAAAACAAAGCAAGCACAAAAATGACTTTAAAAATAAACATTGGTCGTTCTGCAGTTTTGACCTGACGTAATTCAGGGATTATGGTGCTGCTTCAGAGTTTTAAGAGAATGACCTTTCGAAACGAATTTAATACTAATAATTTCTGCAGAACAACGTTCAAACTCGCAAGTGTGAATTTAATACTTTTAAACAGAAGGCCGTAGCCCTGCCTTAAATTAATAAGGCCGTTGCCGGCACAGATTGATACAAAATGCTGCAAACCAGCTAACAGGAAACTAAGAACAGCAAGCAAAAAAAGAAATAGGACATGAAGAGCAGCTTGAGCTTCGCATCCATTGTCCGGCCTTGCCATCTGGCTGAAGGGGAAGCGAAGCTGGAGAGGGAGACCGCCATTGAGGGACGCACCATCGACAACCTCTAGAGCAAGCAAAGCTTCCATTACCATCTGTTTCCACCTTCAAAGAAAGCTCCCTGCTTCCTCACCCCGGATCGAAGGGTGCCATACCTGTCGAAGGTAGATAGCTCTCCCTGAGCACATATGGAATTGGAAGGCTACTGCCGGGGAGGATTCCATGTACTCGCCTCGTCGCGCCGCCATCCGCAGACATCCCCGCCACCTGCAACCAGACCACAACACATCGGACCAAGCTGTCAGGAGCAGACAAGGCTGATGCAAACCAGCCGCCGCCAAGCTCGACCACCACACCCGCTATCTCTAGACGACGCCTCCAACGAGGGAATGGCGCCGGAGCGCCACCGCCGCCTAAGCCAAAGCTTTGGGTTTTCACCCGAGATAGGTAGGTCAGGGAGGAACAGGATACAACCTCGATGTCACCTTCTAGAAGGAGAACGGCGCCAGGAGCGTCGTCGAAGTCGTGGCCGCCACCGGTCGGCCAAGGGATTCCCCCAGTCCAGAGCCCAATTCCAGCCACACCCACCAGCCGCCGGGAAGATCTGGGGCCGGGAAGGTGAGACGAGCACCGCAAGCAGAAGTAGCATCAGATCTGACCGGAGGTCCACCGGGGCGACCTCCACACCATGCCCACGACTACCGCCCCCTCACCGCCCGCGCGGCCAAAGGGGCGATCTGCAGCATCGACGGCCGCCACCCGCCGCCAGGTCGGCGCCGCCTCCGCCATCCAGGGCCGCCGCCCCGAACTCCAAGGACCCTGCCAGGGTCGCGACGGAAGCCCCCACCATGCCATCCAACCGCCGGCGAGCCGAGCGGGGGGTGAGAGGGAGGAGGGCCACCTAGCAGCCGGAGGCAGAGGCCAGTCCCCCACGCGGCGGCCTGCCTCCATACCGCCGGACAAGGGGGCCCAAGCACAGATCCCCGCCGCCCCCATCACCGGCGCTGCAGGGCTTCGCCGGCAGCAGCCTCAGGGGACGGCGAGGGGAAGGGGGCAGGTGGGGAAGGCGGCGGCTGAGGGGGTTAGGGTTTCGCCCCCTCGGTCGCCCAGAGGAGACGACGCGAGGGGGTCGGGCCGCTTCTCGAAGGCGTCAAATCACGTGAATTTAATACTAATAATTTCTGCATAACAACATTCAAACTGGCAAGTGTGAATCTCACTACGCAATGGTATATGGTAATGTGTGGTACCAACAGAATGCTGTTGAGCTACTATTTACTATCAACAACAAATATAAGTAGAGCCGGCTACAATTGACCACAGTATTTCACTAGTGGCGCTGGACAAATGACCAAATCGAGCATAGGAGGCGCTGACCAAGCTGCTGGACCTGCTGCGCACGGGGAGCTCCCATGTTCAGCTGCACCTACCCCAAGAAGCTGCTTGACGTCGCTGTGGCTGTGGCGCCACTGCGCCATGGACCTGGTGGTCGCGTCCACGCCGATGCGCTATTTGCTGAGCCCGCCCTCGCTGCTGGCCAGGATCCTCGAGTCCTGGCGGTGGAAGTGTCGAACGCCAGCCCGTTGGCGGTGAACGACTTGGGCTCGCGCCCGTGGCTGACGCGGAACAGCGGAAGCACCATCCTATCATCGCACTTGTCGAGCTGCGCTCGCGCGACGCAGCAGTCGCCTTCCATTACGATTATTTGCACCGATGTATACCGTAACAGGAATGCAGGTAAATCACATGAGGAGTTGTACTGATGTTACACAAATAACAATATGCATCTTTCGTACAGCAGGAGCAAGAGAACACTAGTGCACAATGCAGTGGAGAAGTCTCACGGAATCATGAAAAAATCATGAAGCGCACAAACACAATTTGGTATCGCAAGAATTTGGACAACCAAAATTTGGTTTCACAGGATCAACATTTGACCGGGGAATTTTGATATGCAAGAACAAACAAGCACTAACATCCATCAAGAAACAAAGCTGTAGAAAATTAGAGTTAATCGCAGCACTAGCTAGCACAATGTCTTTGTAGTGAAGGATCAACGACACTAATCATACAGTTGAGTACACGGGAGAGGATGTACCTGGAGAGGATCTTGAGTTCATGGGGAAGCGACGGGGGAACATCAGGGGGTGGAGAAACAACTTCTTCGTTGAGATCCCAACAGGGCAGTCCCGATATGGAGATCGGCGGGGCGCTGCCGTCAATCCCACTGCGAGCAGGTTCTCCGAGAGAAAGGGGAGAGGGATGAGGAGGTCGGGGATGTGGGGATGGCGGGGCGCCGCCGTCGACCCCATCATCAGGAACTGCGAGCTGGTTCTCCGAGGGGGAGGGGAGAGGGATGAGGAGGTCGGGGCCTCGGGTGTGGCGGCGGCAGCCATGAGAGAGGGAGGCGGCACGGGTCGGGAAGATTGGAGCTATGCGGGCTTTTGCGTCTTTGTGGACTGTCGGCAGGCAACGCGGCGTGACCGCTTCACCCCGCTAGAGAAACGGGGTCGGCCCGGCAGCATTTTGCGGGCGTATTATACGGGGCGGCGTTGCAGGATACCCCGCCCACCTTGCAACCTGAGATGCTAGAATCGTAGAGTGATCGGAGCAAGTTTAGTAACCCGCAAAATTATTTTCAGAGTCTATATTATATTTATAAAGCTGTATGGAATGTTTTTGTCATTTCCAAATTATAAGTTTTTAAGGCACTTACGCAAAGTGCCCTAAAAGCTATGAGTTTTTAGGGCATCTCTAAAAGTGCCCTAAAAGTTATATAGTTTTTAGGGTATTTCCAAAAAATGTCCTAAATGCTTTATAGCTTTTAAGGTATTTCGATAAAGTGCCCCGAATGATATATACCTTCAAGGGTATTTTCAAAAAAGTGCCCTAAATATATAAGATTTTAAGGCATTTTTAAAAAATGCCCTAAAATAATATCAATTAGGGGCAATTTGTCAAGAAATGCCCTAGATTGAAGCTTTTTAGGGCACTTCAAAATATGCCCCTACCAAAGTGCCCTTAAAAGACCATCGTGACCTAGTGTGACTAGCGAGCTAAATTGTACGATCAACTGACGGAGGTGACAAACCGCTGGAAGGGCCCGAGACGCTGGTAACCAGTAAAGACCCCGACATCGTGCTCTTCTTGTCTTGGATAGGCGGGGAGGACGGAACAGGAATGTTGGGCGCATCGAGCAGTATCTTCTCTTCCTTAGCGCGGTGTCCATGAGAGACTTCAAGCCCTGGACAAAGCAAATATAACTATTTGAGTTCTCTAAGCTCTTACTAATAGCTAGACGAACAAATAAAATACGAGCTTAAAGAGATCATGACAAACCGCCTGAAGGGCCAGCTCCTGAAATGCTTGTGACCAGTAAAGACGATGCAGTCGTTGGATTTGCCTGTGGCGGCAGTTCCCTTGCCGTTGCCATGTGGACGACCTGGCTGATGGCCAGGAAGAGGACCGCCAAGTTCATGAGCGTCTTTGTGGCCATTTTTCTGGATATTTTAGTTCTTGTGACTTGCGACTTGCGAGCGACACAAGGTTCTACTTATAGTGTGGATGGATAGTCCTGCCTAATTATTTTTCTTGCCGTAAAGGCTTGCCCGTGCATGCGTTAGCTTATGATAATTAAGTCTCTTTTGATAGGTGGAATCAAAATCTAGTAGCCTGCCACCAGTGCCAAAACAGCATGTGCGGATGCACCTTGCTTTGATAGTTTGTTCAAGCACAAGAAACAACACTGAGGCCTTGTTTACTTCTGAGGTTTTTTTGGGGTTAGGAGGGGAAATTCCCGGCCCACGACCAAATCCCGAAACTCCCCGAACGGCCCGTTTACTTCTCAGGTATATTTAGGGAAATTCCCGGCTCATCCCCAAACTTCCCGGGCCACTAAGCTTCCACCTCGGGTATTCTGACCCACGAGGTAACCCTCGTGTATCTCCTCGTGGAAAGAAAGGGAGAGAGAGAAGCGACGGCGGCGAGCCAGTGACAGTAGCCGACGGCAGCGAGGAAAGAAGACGGCGGCGGGGAAAGAAGAAGCAAATCACGACGGCGCCGACGAGATCCTCTTCCGGCGACTGGTCTCCGGTGAGTTCTCGCGCCTCCTGCCCTTTTCCTCTCCTCCCTAGGATTTCTTGATGTCGCCGCCGTCTGCGCCGTCTGTCGTCCGTGCACGAGCGTTGCAGGTTGATGCACATATTCTTTTTCGTTTATCTGTTGCTCATAATCTAGCGTCTGGCCGGTCCGATCGAGTGCGTGCGCGTGCTAATTTGTGTTTGCTGATCGCGCGTTGCGGCCAGGCCGAGGAGGTGTATAGCTGGCTTATTTTCTCAAGACCCAGAGTCTACTCTTGAATTTGTATGCGACTAGCTAGCTAGATAGATAGATAATCTCATGGCCTTTTTCATTCTCTTCTAATTTGTTTTTGTAAGCAGCACTGCAAGATCTATTTGAATATTCTCATGTCCCGTCAGCGGGTGGATTCAAACCACCAAGTAGATCCTCTTTTTGTTTTGCTTTTTGCTGATCTAGCGCCCGGTCTAGGTAACAGGGATGCGTATGCATGTTGATTTTGCCAACTTATCAGCTGTAGCCTTTGCACCTGTAATGTATCCTTTGCATCTGTACTGTATCCTTTGCATCTGTAATGTTACTGAGAATGCAAACTGAGATTATAAGCATATATGTCAGTTTGATTATAACCGGTGCTAGTACCTGGTGCTAACACAACATGATTCAGTACCTCATGCTAGTACCTGACATTTAGAAATGATTCAGTACCTGAGATGGTGATTCTTTAGGAATAATCTCAGTTCTAAGATAGATTTGACATGGTGCTGGTTTCATCTGTTGGTTCTGTTGACACGTTATTCTATATGTTAAGTTCTTTAGTTAAAAAAAGGTCGGCTTTGCTCACCAACAGGATAATATGTTATTTCTGTGTGGTGGGTGTGTACTGTGAAAAATTAGTTGGTCCAAGTATAAACCATGTTATGCTAGTTTCACATTCTTTTGTGATGATTGCCCATTAGCATGATATTCTTTCACATTCTTTTTTTTATAGATACCTGCTCCTTGGCCTATTGTTGGCTTAGATCAACCACCTCCATCTTGGGATCCTGTGAGAACTCCTGTTTTTTGGTATGAATCATATTTACTGCTATTGTTTTTTATGTGAAACCATGCAATCTAGCTTTTGTATTCTTATTGTCCGCCTTTATTTGCTATTGCTTTAGTGTTGCAATGAACACACAAAGACTAAAGCTTATTAGGAAGATGAGAGAGGAAGACGATGAGGAGTTTATGTTCTTACTTTTACCAATATTGCACTATCACAAAAGGAGTAGAAGAGGGCAAGTAGAGAGAACACAGCGGCATAGCTCTGTCCTTTTAAGTTAGTATGTAACTGCAAGAAATTTCTAATTTCACATGTTCCTCGGTTGGTACAGAAACTTCTATTTTGTTCACTAGATTCATTTGTGAAGCTAGCTTGCGTGTATGAGATAACAAAAGTGAGGTCATACATACATATAGCTAGTACTGGTACATCCACACCCTGTTCATATGTTGGACTGCATATGTATGGATTACTTGGTAAAACTCAGTAGAGTATGTGTCTTTATCATGCCTTCTTGATCTGCTTGTAATTAAAGTTGTAGCCTGTCGATACTTACAGACGAAATATCAGTAACATGTGTGATCTTTACTTAACTGATTTTATAGGTTGCTTTTACTAATGAAAGGTAGAGACATAGCGCAGTGAAAGGAAGGTTGAGGGCTGCTCTTCTGTCGTTGTCGAGGCAATGTAATGATTTTGGGTTCGACCAAGACTTTGGAGTTGCAAATCTGCCTGTAATCAAGCTGTAATAACGTTTTAATTGCATAACATGATGTCTTGCTGGTAGGATATCTTTGCTCAGTGCAAGTAGATGTTTAAACTCCATGCATATTTATTTTGCCTCTGAATTGAGAATTTGTATGACACTGAGCTGATCTTCGTGTTTCACTTTGTCTTGCCATGTAAAGTTTGGTAGACCCTCATACATATTTATTGTAAAGATTTAATTTTTAATTGAGCAACTATATTAGTTATCATGTTGTCAGTGTGTTTTATCACATGTTCACCATCCCCTCCCATCCCGAAATTCAAAGTAAATAGAATAGATTGGGAAATGGGGGGAAATGGGGGGAAATGAGGGGAAATGTGGGGATCGGGTGAAATGGAGGGATTCACCCAAAACTCTACCATCCCCAAACCTCTAGGGGGTGGAAATAGGCCTAATCGGTTATAGACCCCCTTCGTGCCCATGTGGCTGTGTTCTAAGCCATGTAATTTAGGGTATAATCTTGGAGAAAAAATGATTATTGTTTATGGGAAAGAAAAAACAAGGGCATCACCTCGGCGCGTTAAGAGTTAAGACGTATCTAAACACAATAAGCACAAATCATGCCACTACACGGGGTGAAGCAACCATCGACACACTGTAGAAAATAATGGAAATTAGGCAAAGGCAATATCGCTGAAGCCGCTGGTGAACTCGTTGTTGCTGCACCACCATATAGCTCTTGCTAAACTTGGATAATATCGAGAATTCAACTACTGAATTGTATGCAGAGTCTTGTACAATGGCAGATCTAGCATCTTAGAAACCGGGGTGCCACATTTCATGATACAATGTATGGACAATATAAATTCAATGCACTGGTCTAAAGTTTATAGTAAATATACTACAAATAGTAAATATACTACAAATAGTATAATTTGATCTAAGCATCATCACATTTCCAACAAATAGTCCAAAAATAAGTTTTAGCTTATTTGAGATATTGCTTCTTTGATGGTGGCATGACAGATAGACCTCCACTAGCTAGATCCGCCTATTTACATGTAGATGACAGTTGTGAAGGTTGGCATTCACGGCAAGCATATCAACGGGGCACTACCACGATCTACACACTAGAATTGCAACATAGATACAAATGGACAACAAACCATCATGTCATTTCGAAAACGAGCACTGCCCATTCCATTCAAAAAGGAAAAAACCGACAACATAATGAGAAAGTTGTGGCGAGCTCGGGCGTAGGTAAAACCACTAACTTGGACATTATTTTGTGTCATTACAGCTCTGTGAAAATCCTAGGGGCAAAGCTAGACTAATTAAAGGGTATGTGATGCATACCCAACATATTTTGCACTTTTTTGGAGTATTCATGCCCCTATAAAAAAATCAAATCAGCCTCCAGCTCCCTCCTGAGTCATGTCTTTCCAACCTAGGATAGCAAAATCACTTCGACCTGCTACTGGAATAATCTTGTCAGGATTTACCGATAGAGCCCAGCTGTCAGTGCCTTGCCTCGTGTTGTTCCGACGAATGTCTCACACTAGAACGACAATAGTTCACTCAAAGATACTAGAACAACATTATATAGTTCACTCAAAAGATACTCCATTTTTCCCTAATTATCACTTGAGAATAGAGTATAATCCTTAATGCACTGGGAGTGAGAGTGACAGTCGAAATTAATCAACAATTTGCAGTGGCTCATTATTTGGTGTGAATAGGTTCAGATATACTTGGTAGTGACACTTACAATCCATGTCCCTCCTGAATTTGACATAGAAAAATTTAAAATTTACATTGCTGACGTTGGTAAGAACAATTTGAAGCTTCATCGACATCGTCGTAAACTTTCAAGACTTGTATTGTTGTGCTATTAAAATGTAACTTCCCATGCCCAATTTGAAAATCCTGGTACCAACACAGTAAAATCATGGGGTAGTTATGATATGAAAATCTGATAGTATATGTTTTTATAGATAAAAGAGTAAAATGCGCAAACACCCACATATTCACGTGAGAGTAACAAAACACCAAACTTTTGAGGTTTTGTTATAAAAAAAGCCAGTTATTTAGCCTACTTGTAACATATACCTCAATTCCACTACTATTTCAAATATGACGTGTGGAGCCCACAAGTGACTTGTTTTGGTCAAAATATGCCCAACAATAAATTATTAAAAAATAATAATCATGAAAATGAACCATAATGTGCTGAGTAAAAATATTTGAACTCGACATGAGCATATAATCTTTGGCATTGGTTCTTTAGAAGAATAGGTGTTCTTTAGGTAAAAAGCCAAATGGACCATAGTCTCAGAAAAAATAGAAAAAATCCTGAACATGAATTTAATGTTATGAGAAAACTAAAAGAAATGAGCACATTCTAAGCAACCAATCATCGAATAAAAATTGGTGAACATATTAGGTACTAATTTCGGTAGATTTGGTACATGTTACAAATTTACAACTAGGCTCAATAGTTGGTGTTTACAAAGCCTCCAAAATCTGATTTATCTTCGTCACCCCTATAAAAAAAATTGGCTAGAAAATGTCTGCGCGTATATTAATTCACACAATTTATAATTTAGTTTGTCCTAGACAAGACAACAGATCATCGTGAACATTTGAATGTCATGATGGCAACATAACGCTAGTCCTACAATGTGCCTAAATTTTCATCGGAATTTTGGGTACATGAGAAATATGTAGAAGAATTGGGGGTGTGTCACACAACCTCAGACCTGAACTTTCAAGCACACTCTCAGTCCTCTTGACGAATTACAAGAAAAGGTTAAAAACCGAGAACAAGGTCTTACAGAGTAATCACACGTTGACGATTCAAACGACAATTCATCCATGCATAGCCAGCAGCCACGAACAATTATGAACGATCATCTGCAGTGCCAGACTCCCATCCTCGTTTCAGATCTTCCCACTGCCTTACAGCCGCAGCATGCCCAACGTGAAGCAGTATAGCAGCCGCCCCACAGATCATGAGCCCGTTGAGGATGTGCGTGGTCCGGTAGTGCCACCACATGTGGTCACCGGCGGGCCACGGGGCGATCTGGACGGAGAGGCACTGGAGCAGCCTCAGGTTCCGGAGCCGCTCAATGGAGTAACGTGAGGTGTTCATGTTCCCTTTCCGCCTCCGCGAGCAGATTGTACAGCTCCTGTTTCTTCCCTCGGAGCTTCTCCTGGATCTCGAGGATCTTGGCCGTCCTATCCACGCCGTTTGCCGCGCCGCCGTGGATGAGCCGCCGTTGAACGGCCGCCGGCGCTTGAGTTCGCTGGTGGAGGAGGAGCTTCCTCGCCGCGTGTCGTAGCGCCGCCATCGCCGACGACTTCGATCGAGATCAGTTTGTTTCTTGTTTATCCTGGACCGCCGCGCATCTATCAGTGTAAATCTTAAGGGTTACAGTAATTAATTGGGAGCGCGATCGAGTCCAGGTCCGTCACGAGCCACGACCACGTCTTTGTTTTCGGCTCCCACGGAAATGCATTTCTAGCGGTGCCGCTAGCTACCGGTGTAAAATCCACCGCAAAAAGCATCGTTAATCGCGACCTCGTGCACGCTGCTACCTGGCCGCCAATGCGCGACCTCGTGCTTGTTCACGCCCTGTCCGGCGAGCGTTCTTCTGCTCCGCCTCCGGCTGCTCGCACTCTCGCCGTCGATCCGGCCGCATACCCGTAGGCTCGCCGGCCGCCAGCTTCTCGTCGCTGCCGCAGCGGAGTCATTTTTCTGGATCGAGATTCAGAGAGAGGAGTTACGGGGGTTGGTGGCGTTGGTGTCCTTGTGCCGTGAAACAGGTACAGGTGAAGTATCCTTGAGCAGCGTGAATCGCAAATCAGAAACCGACGGTGCAAAGCTGACCGGGAGGCCACGGCGCCGCTAGAAAAACCGCTTTGGCTCCCACAACAGCACGAAGTGTTAGCCGTCAGGTGCGTCCAGAACTCCATATGTGGTAGCAGAGCCCAGAGCGCGCTACATATATGCCAACGAAGCCCATTGGCCTGCCTTCTGAGATGCAAAAAAAAAAGACGTTTCGCATTTTCATCATCACTGATTAAGGAGGAAAAGGTTAGCTGAAACCAAAAGTAAGAAATGTTCTTAAAAATCCTAGCGTTAGCATTCCTACCCTTCCAGATTTCCCAACAAAACGAACAGATTGAAGCTCTTTTGAAGGGCCACATTCGTAACGGCCACAAGGAGATTCTTAGATTGCAATCTATGACAAACTTTGAGATATTCCGTGAAATGATATTCCATATGTCAAGATTAAGGACAAACATCATGAGCCAATTTTTTGCCATGTTGTCATTTCCTATGGTATTGACGTAACTTGAGAAGATCCCTTGACCATGACCATCCTAGGGTAGTCCGTGGGAGCCAAGCCCATGAATTGTGGAGAAAGTATCCCATGGAAACCCATATCCAGTGGAAACCTGGAAACTCGAATTTGGACCATTAGATGTGAAAACGTGTGGGCAGGATGTAAACCGATCTGTACCATGCATTTTGTAAATAAACGCCCGCCTGACTGCCTATATCTTTGCACAAACCCCCGTCAGTTACTGTTTCTTTACCAACGAAGACCCTGGAACGTATGGTTCTAGCACATCAGATTTTGAAGTTTTCTAGCTCCAAGATCCATACAAGGATCTGTACAATATCCAACATTACATGGAACAAACCTGAATAAAAGATCCATTGAGTTTGGCAGATGGAACGAAAATACATCAGAGCAACAAATAAGTATACTGATTCAAACATGTTCAAGACCAGACTCACATGAGCCGGATCTGGGGGAAAATCCCTGCATGATTCCAACAAAAATCATCAAAGAACAGTTATTTCAACTTCAACAAATGAACTTTCAAGCATGTTTGTTAACTGTCATGACAGATCAACTCGAGATTCAGAGACATTAATCAAAAAACAAGAAATTCAGAAAAAAAAAGAAATAACAAATAGTAGGAGATAAATTGGAACACTCCAAGACCAGATCGGTGGAGGAGAGGGAGTGGCCGCGCGGTGGATGAAGTGAAGTAGACGCGGTGTAGTCGGGTCAAGGGCCTCCTGCCGGTTGAGAAGCTGGACGGAGTGGCAAGCGGGCACCCCAGATCTGCAGCCACGAACTACGCATCGGGAAGGTGGTCGTCAGCTGCATCACCCGTGAGGGAGATCTCCCTAGACGCCACCAAGGAGCTCGGCAGCAGGACGGGAAAGTCCTCCCTGGCCGCCGTTGTGCAAATCTCGTGAACGGCCACCGCTGCTCAGGTCAATCCTCAGGTAGGGAGGCAGGGAGTGAGGGGAACGAAACGTTATCCCAGGCCCTTTATTGGTAGTGAGAGAGGGAGAGTAAGGGTAGTTTTGCAAACAACCAACCATGGTGGCGGGCGTTTATCTGTAAAATGTCGGTTTCTGATCTCGCTCGCACGTTCCGCATCCAATGGTCCGCATTCGAGTTTCCAGGTTTCCATTGTGCGAGGAGACGCATTCGGGCCATAGCCAGCGAAGCCAGATGACATGGAAGAAATTTTCCATGCGTAATGTATTTTTAAACGTTGTAAAATCCATTGGACATGGACAATTGCTTAGTTAAAATTTCCACTGTCCCATTGGCATGCCTTCTGAGATGCAAAAAAAAGGCTTTTCATCATCACTGATTAAGGAGGAAAGGGTTAGCTGAAACCAAAAGTAAGAAATGTTCATAAGGCATGCAAGGAGACGCATTCGGGCCATAGCGAGTGCAGCCGGATGACATGGAAGAAATTGTACATGCGTAATGGATTTTTAAACGTCGTAAAATCCATTGGACATGGACAATTGCTTAGTTAAGAAAATCTACTTATAAAATCCAAGTTTAAAAATGACATACCATTTGACGGATTTGCTATGAACACCAGCTAAGAAGAGTTACTCAAAAATCCTGACATCTAGCAAATGTAGAACCTCCAAAATTTTACCATGTTGCCATCTCCAATGATGATGGGTGGCGTTAGAGAAGAGCCATTGATTGTGTTCATAGTAGCGCACACATGACTTGTGCGAGGAGACACACACCGTTGTCATGTGTGTTGCCATTGCCAACAAAGTCATATGGGTAGGAGAATTTGTCCATGCCCAATGAATTTTTTAATCCAAAAAATACTGTGTTTGAAAGATTTGTGGGAACAATGTTGAAGCTTGATGATGGACGACATTCGAGAAGAGATATGATTGTGTTCATGACGAAACAGGCTTTCGCCCCGCTATATTAATATAGCAAACACAACGACGATACAAGAGTTCGAACGAACGAAAATGCTGGGGCAACAGCAAAAACATGCCCAAAAGAAAAGAAATGAAAGCAACGAGGAATCGACTAAGTAATAAAGACCCGCAACCGCTGCACCCTCCGACTTGTCCCACCACGCTCCAAGTGCCCCGAAGCGCCGAGAACCAAGCAGCCCCTTCAAGAAGGGAAGCACCGTCAACACGGCGCTGCTGCCCGGACCAGTTGGTCCTAGGGTTTCCCCCAGCACTCAGAGTAAAGTAGACCGAGGCTTCCCAAGACGCCCTTCAGGAAGGAATGGTACCACCAATGGCGGCCCCGCGTCCGGGTCGGACAAGCCGACAGGGATTTCTCCCGACCCCTGCCCACAAAAAAACTCTCGCACAACGGCGCACCACCACCAAGCTTCGCCGCCCACCAGCACGCGCCACCACCGTCTTGTAGTCACATCACCGTCTCTTCGTGGAAAATAGCGTGCGGCCTGAAAGATGAAGGCACACGACATTGCCAGAACAGGAACAGTAGCTCACAGCCGCGCGGGAGGAACCCACCTCCACCGCCGCCGCTCGGCGGTCGTCGACCGGACAGAGCGGCAGGAGCACACCAGGCCCATACTGGCCCGGCCGGACCCAAATGGACCCGTAAAGCACCCACAGCTCTACTGCAACACGCGAGCCACGCCGCCGTCCCTGAGACTGGCCAAGCCGTCACCGCCACCTCCAGGAGGCGCCGCCGAGCGCAGGCGTCCCGGCCCGCCCGAGCCCATCTAGAGCTCGAGGTGCCCAAACAGGGAGGCAGCCGGAGACCACCACCACATGGCGCCCCGCCGATCCGACGCCACAACACCACCTCCACCCGGCCGCGCCGGCCCGTAGCTTCCCGAGGGGCACCGCCGCCAGGGAGAGGGAGGGCCCCGACCCGCTCTCCTGGGCGCGGGGAAAGGAAGGCCGCCGCCGCCGGCGTCGCCCGGCGACCTCTGCCGGCGGCGGCGACGGAGGGAAGGGGGAGAGGGAGGAGACGGTGGCCGGCGACCGGGCCAAACCCCCGTCGCCCTCGGGGGGGGGGGGGGGGGGGGGGCGAGAGGGGTGCGAAGCCCTGTCGACTACTAGTTCCCGGGCGCGTTATACTGACCACACTGATATGATTGTGTTCATAGCAGTGCAACCATGCGTTTTGCAACGAGGCACATTTGTGCCATAACAACGGAGCCCATGGAGAATTTTTCATTACCAATGGATTTTTTAATTCACACAAGGAAAGCTCAGATCGAAAAAGATATACTCCTACTACTTGACCAACAAAAACCTGACAGCCAAAAATGAGATATCACGCTAGAAGGAGGGCTTGAACCTCCGACCTTGTGGTTAACAGCCACACGCTCTGGCCAACTGAGCTATTCCAGCTTTTATTTTAATTTTGCCCACAGCTACTATTCGTAACTAGCCGAACTTCCGAATAATCATAAACTTTACAAACAAATGTAGATGAAGATGAGGACGTGCTGAGCGAGGCACGGCTTGTATGGGACGCCAGCAGCCGGGCGTGAACACTGCCGTGACGGGGCGCCACCACGGACGGGTTCACGGTGGTGCCAGGCGTGAAGCTCCTCGACACGGACAACGCGACGGTGGACCTGGAGCACAACGGTGGAGGAGTGCAGGGCCAGATGCTTGGTCAATTGCTCATGCCTGGCCTTCGCCGCCACGGATATTGGGGAAGATGGTGGAGGTAGTGGCTGCGTCATTTGGAATGGTGAGTTGGTGACATCGCTGATGTCCGGTATGCGGACAATTGGCAGGATCTTTATGTGAATCTGGCCAAGTCTGAACTAGGTAATAAGCACAATTGCCACACTTTGTTATATATCCTTCATCTTGTCTGATGGTTAATTGACAGTTCGTAGAGACGGTCTTACCTGTTGATTCTCTTCACGAAATATATTTCTGCAGTTAATAAGAAGAGAGGGAATAATGTTGAAGACTTTGCTCCCAATGACGGCATGTCTGCCTGTACTGATGTGCATACTCCTAATCTGGATGTTCAAGTTCAGAGGTAGAATCACATTAACAGCCACTACACTACTTTGGAGTTCATAAGTGGAGATCATAAAGTGGTCTGAAGATTAGCGTATTCCAACCTCTCGACTTTCCCAACCTGCTAGCTTATGTATGTATGATTAAATACCATCTTTTCCGACACTTCAAATGAAACTTACTAATTTGATTTGAACTTGCTTCAATTGTCTCAGGCATGGAACTTATGCAATGATGGTAAAGACAATGGATAGGGTGGGCTCGTCCGTAGTTGATAAATTTTCACCGCTGTACGATGTATTCATATAGATAATCCAAACAATAGGCCACGCTTGTCATGTGCTCGAGAATCAAACCACAGCACTCTCAACCCCCAAAACAACCTGTGTATTTTGCACAAAGGAACTCCGAAGCCAAAGAAACAGGACATACTAGCAGCTCTATGAATAACATGAGCCTCTACCCTGCAAAAAAAAAGAATAACATGAACCTCATGGTGTTAGAAGGGCGGTAGATACGATTTCCAAGCTCCATATAATTCTATATGTAAACTTTTTACTTTTGCAATTATGTAGTTATAATCATAAGGAACTGGAGATTGTTCTGGCTGAAGTAAAATTTACTAAGGTTAATGCCTTTACTTTTGTTGTCATCACTTGATGCCTTGGTTATCTCCACCAAGATTTGGACTAGCAATAAATTTACAGAGATATCAAAGCAAGAAACATGTTGGACACAAGTGCCTCCTGCAATGTCAGATTTGGTATGCCAAGAATCATTGGTTTAAACCTAAACCAAAACCAAAGATACATCACCGATGGCCCAGACACTCGTCTCTGCCGGTGGCTCGTTCACACTGGGGTTTTTCTAACCGGGCACGCCGAGCCGGAGGTAGCTCGGGATATGGTCCTCCGCGTCCACAGGCGCAACAGCCTGGGTGGCCAACTGCGATATGGTTCTCAACTACACCGCCGGAATGCTATCGATCAGCGGCACGGACAGCCTTCTCCTGCTCGACGGCTCCAGCAAGACCGCGTGGTCATTAAACGCAAACAACCGGGCCAACTCCTCAGCCGTTCGCGGTGGTGGCCCAACTCCCGTCAGGCAAACTTGTGTTGCGAGATGAGAGCAGTGGCGCCATCCGGTGGTAGTCGTTACAAAGTAATCTGCTAACTCCTTGGCTGGTTTTCTGCTAATTAAGCGTCAGTAATCTTCTTCCCTTTTAAATAAAATGAGCCTATATTGACGGTTTTGTTAAAAAGTAAACACTATCAGGACCATCACTACGGGAAAGAAACAAGAGGCCGACGGCTAGAAACTGTGCCGACGGCAATTTATCGGGGCCGTCGGCACAACACGAGAATAAGGTAGACAAGCAAGATCACTGTCGGCACATAATTGCCGTCGGCATAGGTAGATCTGTGCCGACGGCCACCGTCGGCACAGCCTATGCCGACGGTCTAGCCGTCGGCACAGATTTTTATTTGTAATCATAGTAGAGCTGTGCCTACGGCCACCGTCGGCACAGCCTATGCCGACGGCCTAGCCGTCGGCACAGTTTTTTTTTTGCGAATTATTCGTCACAAGGCCTAGGCACTTTGTTAATTGACCTAACGACGCTACTAATTTCGACGATGTAGTTTCAAATTTTAGATTTAAAACTGCATCTTCATAGATGTATGTTGTATCAATGTTATACAACTTTTTCCTTTGAAATAACTTGTTGTGATCTGATGATTACAAAGAAGAACCAAACCAAGCTTCCCTATTTGCATACGAAACGTTGCTTACATGTCAACAGTATATATGATGGCTAATCGATCAGTGCTCTTGTGGTGACTGGCGCTACTGCAACTTGTAGCTGGGCCAATAAATCTCATGTCGGATACAGTATCAAATGAAACGAAAGTTTAACTTCTCTGGATGGGTCATTGTAGTACACACATCCTCTACAGTTCTTAAATAAATGTGCAGCTAGTACGAAATGCTTTAAAGATTCGTCCATAGCCAATCGATAATCGAAACAAGATGAACACGAGAAATTTTGTGCATCTTGCATGCTACAGTATTCATCATTAAACTAGTTTATATACATCGCCAGCTGCTACTGCTAGGAATAAGCTAAGGCTATAGTAGCTTGTGTTCCGCAGCGAAACGAGAGCTGATATGTGTATCTCAGGTGGTCTATCATTTATGTGGGGTGTTGTGCCCAGCTTTCGATTTTGTGTTTCGATAGCCACTTCACAAAAAAAAACTCGATTTCGGTACTTCAAAAATGGAAAAAGCACTTCTTGTAGGATGGAACAAAATGCATGTTGCAAATGATGATATGGGTGTCATATTTAGATTCCTCTCATTTTTCTGATCAATTTAGATATATTATTTATCGAATTCCAATTTACAGATATGTAAATATGGATTATTCAATATTAAATGGAAAAAAGTAAATAAATTAATATTTATTTTACTATTATTTGAATTCATGATTATTGTTATTTATTCATTTTTATTTACTCAAATAATTTTTTGAAATTTAAAATATAAAGGCGTGTGGCATCATGCCTAAGGGTTAATATGATTGATATGATACTATTATCAATAAGGTGTAACTTCTTTCTCGGAAGCTCAATAGGAAGAAACAAAGAAGTTAAGCGTGCTAGAGCTAGAGTAGTTTGAGGATGGGTGACCGACCGGAAAATCTGATTAGGAGTAAGAGATTTGAGCTAAAATTAAGTGTGCTTAGAGATAAAGATGTCCTAGTGTGATTTCCGGGTCAAACAATTCAAATATTTTAATTTTTTTGAAAAAAATGAAAAAAATAAAATGTAAAATATAATTACCTATGCCGACGGCCTAGCCGTCGGCCTAGCCTGCTGTGCCGACGGCTTTTTTGACTATGCCGACGCCTGCTTAGCCCGACGGCCTTGTGCCGACGGCCACCGTCGGCACATCCTGTGCCGACGACTTCCGGGGCTGTGCCGACGGCCCACCTTGAGTGGCTGCCGTAGTGCATTGAAATGTCATTCTGGAATTATAGTTCTTACCTTGAACAATCGGTCCCACCGTGACCACGTGCTTGGAAAAACATCGCGAAAACATGTTTGTGCTTCAATCGAGAAAATATCTAGTCACGGCAAAAAAAAAATCAGGGTATTCAAACCCAGAGGGATTGACGGAAAAGGAAAAAAAAATACAAACCCAGGACTCTGGGCCGGAGCTTCGTTTTTTGGATAGCTTGTCTTCAACACACTGAATATATATGGTCCAGACCTCTAGTCTAGCATATGGTGTTGTATGCCGGGACAAGCAAATCAACCCACGAGTCCTGAAGTTTTTCTATCTACCCCTATCACTGTAAAACTTCATTGTCGTTGGAGACTTGGAGTGTGCTCTCCAGCCAGTCGTCTGCTGGCAATTTGTGCTATGGTCTAGGTCAACACACGCTGTCTCTATCCATCACTAGTCACATTAATTCCAGACTTCGCCATCCTCCAATACTTTTCCTGTTCCTAAGAGTAGAGTTCTGAAGCGGAACTGTTCTGAAGAAACTTCCCTACTACCACAGAGTTCTGAAGCGGAACTGTTCTGAAGAAACTTCCCTACTACCACACATCTACAGATGCAATGGAACTGTTCAGAAGAACCATACACCTCTCAATTATCTATATGTATGTATGTGGAGTGTTTTCATCCCATGGCAGCAGGAGACGAAGTAGAGTGCATAATATGGCTATACACTACATCCCCATCTTCTTCCTCATATTCTGCAGTTCATTCTGCAAATCCGATGACCAGCTCACACAAGCAAAGCCACTCACCCATGGTGACATGCTCATCTCCAAGGGCGGAGCCTTTGCTCTCGGCTTCTTTTCACCTGCCAGCTCCAACAAGAGCTTTTACCTTGGCATATGGTACCACAGAATCCCTGGGCCACGCACTGTTGTGTGGATTGCCAACCGAGACAACCCAATCACTGCCCCTTCATCCCCAATGCTTGCCATCACCAATAGTTCTGACCTCGTCTTATCAGACTCTAATGGCCGCAATATTTGGATGGCTGTAAGCAACATGGCCAATGGATTGGCCGGAGCTTACGCAGTGCTAAACGACTCGGGGAACTTTGTTCTCCAGTTGCCAAATGCAACACAAATATGGCAGAGCTTCGATTTCCCGACAGACTCAATTCTTCCAACCATGAGATTTCTGGTGAGCTACAAGGACCAAGTAGTTGGACGACTAGTTGCTTGGAAGAGCCCTGATGACCCATCTTCTGGTGACTTCTCCGCCAGCAGCGACCCCTCTTCACTTCAATTCTTCACTTGGAACAAGACCAAGCCATACTGCCGCATTGGCATCCAGAAGGGTATACCCGTCTATGGTGGTGCATATGTAACCAACACAAGCTCCATCTTCTACCAAACAACTATCAACTCTGGGGACGATTATTACTACGTGTTCACAATCTCCGGCAACCCAACGTTGAGCTACATCACGCTTGACTACACTGGCAAGTTGAAGTTACAAAGTTGGAACAATCACTCATCATCATGGGAAATCATCAGTGAGCGCCCCTCTGCTGCATGCGACATCTATGCCTCATGTGGCCCGTTCGGTTATTGCGACTTCACTCAGATCATCCCAGCATGCCGATGTCTTGACGGGTTTGAGCCCATTGATGGTATTAACTCATCCAAAGGATGTCGGAGAAAGCAAACTTTGAAATGCGGCAAGAAAAGCCAATTTGTTGCCTTGCCTGGGATAACAGTTCCCGACAAGTTCTTGCATATAAGGAACAGAAGCTCCCAAGAGTGTGAAGCTGAGTGCAGCCGCAATTGCTCATGCATGGCTTACGCTTATGCCAACTTGAGCAATGCCGGTGCTATAGCAGACCCATCAAGGTGCTTGGTTTGGTCAGAGGAGCTTACCGATGTTAAGAATGGTCTCGACGGAGAGAACCTCTACCTCCGACTTACCGATTCTCATGGTATTAGGTTTTCCATTCCCTCTTAGTTTTCCTTCAAGTAAGTAGTGTTTTCTAATGCTCTACCTATAAACTTACTCCCTCCATCCCAAAATATGTTGCATATAATTTTTAGCCAAAATCAAATCTTATAAATTTGACCAAGTATATAGTAGCAAAATATATCGACATCCACAATACCAAATAAATATAGTATATTAAAGTACATTTCATGATAATTCTAATAATATTGATTTCATATTGTAGAAGTGGATATATAATTTGCTATGCACTTGACCAAATGTAACAAAGTTTGATGTTGACCAAAAATTATATGCAACATAATTTGGGACGGATGTAGTAATAGAGTTTTCTACATGCAAATAGCATGTGTTAAAAAAATCACCACAAATATTTACAAAAGAAGACATGTGGGAACAATTTGTTATGCAAATTCATAGATACTACTAGAAATGAAGCTATATTAGTTATTAGCTTTGTGGCTTACATTTCGTAACGGGTGTAGTATATAGCAGTACTAGTTATGAATAATCATACTATTTTATCTGATTATTTTGTAAGCCACATTGACATGATGTTTTGAATATGAAAAAGTTGTGATTGAACCCCATATCAACTACACCCCATACTTTTTCGAGTTTTTTTTTCTATCTCTCAAACAATCTAAAATTTGGATTTGAAACTTTGTAGCCCACTGAAAAGTTACAACTAAAATCTGATATGTATATTTAATGGAGCAAAAAGATTATGAACTATTTTCCACATTATATCTCAAATGTTTAGTGAACTGCAAAGTTCAAATCCATATGGTGTATAGTGTGAGAGATACAAAAGTCCACTCTCCAATTTGAATATTGACACGCCTTCAAAAATGTAACTACGGCAATTATTCTGCATTGTATAATATTGTATGTATAAACCCAACAGAATTTCAAAACTATAAAATTAATTTTCGAGAAAAATGTAGGCATATCATTTTTAAGTATCCAATCCTAAATAATTCAACCATCATTGGTTATTAAAGTTTCAGTAGGTTCATTAAATTGCTTCATAATCAGTTGGAGTAACATAAAAGATCATTTTGATTAAATAACAAGGACATCCCTTCTAACATTATGTAGCCAACTACTGTTTATTTTTGCGTTAAGTGCGGTGAATTATTTATTTATTTATTTCTGGAGTAGTAGTGTCTATATATAAGCATAATGCAAAATCAAATATTTTTGTTATATGATCAAATATTTGATTTACCACAAGCATGGGAGTTAGGTAACTAAATTATGATAGTTCAGGCAACTAATTAGCTTCACAGGCCCAGAATGGTAATCTGTAGGTGATTTCCGAATTTCTGATTGGCTGCATTTCTGCAGTTGAAAAGAAGAGCAGGACATTAAAGATTGTGCTCCCAATTATAGCGATCCTACTGCTACTGACATGCATAGCACGTGTGCGGATGTGCAAGAACAGAGGTAGAGCAACAAATGTCCTCTTTTTAAACATATTATTACATTTGTGAAAGAGTTAACAAAAAAATGATCCCCAAACCAGCAGAAAAAGGGCGAAAGAAGGAACACCAGGAAAAACTGGTGCTTGGATACTTTAGTGCAACCAACGAACTTGAAGGCGAAAACAGAGAATTGCCATTTGTTAGATTTGAAGACATCCTTTCAGCAACAAATTGCTTCGCTGATTCCAACCTGCTTGGATTGGGAGGTTTTGGCAAAGTTTACAAGGTAATAGGAGGTGGTACATACAGTTAAAACAAGTTTTGGTTAGAAAAAGAAACAAGCCTAATATACCCTTCATCTAAGAATTAAGACAATAAAACTATAAAATTAATTTTAGAGAAAAATGTAGGCATAGACAATAGTTCATACATGTCCAAGTGGATCCCAAATTAGTGAAACATAATCATATTGATGCTGACTTATCAAATATCATGCGGTTTAGGATAATTTGGTGATTTGCACTAGCTTTATTATATTTGAGGTTACAACAGAAACAATTGGAGCTGAAAATGTCCGCTACTCAAAGTTAAAAGGGTTTAAATGATTTCTTCATTTGATAGGGTAATTATAGGAGCCAAGTTGATTTCCTCGGTTCTTGTTAAATTAAAAATATGCACTTATGTAGGGCACACTGGAAGGTGGAAATGTGGTTGCTGTCAAAAGGCTTAGTAAGGATTCTACACAAGGTATAGTAGAGTTCAAAAATGAAGTAGTTCTAATTGCCAAACTGCAGCACAAGAACCTAGTCAGACTTCGTGGGTGCTGCATTCATGAAGATGAGAAGTTACTAATCTATGAATACTTAGCTAACAAAAGTCTGGATGAATTTCTTTTTGGTAAGTGCTACGTTTTTATCAAATATCACAAAATTCTTACATCAACCAATATAATATTCCTGATGGCTAACTTCGTTTCTTACTGACCATGATTCATGAAAGATGCGGCACGGAAAAATGTGCTCGATTGGTTGACACGGTTCAACATAATTAAAGGAATATCAAGAGGCCTTCTTTATCTCCATCAAGATTCGAGATTAACAATAATTCACAGAGATCTCAAAGCAAGCAACATCCTGTTGGACACAAGAATGACTCCCAAAATTTCAGATTTTGGAATGGCAAGAATCTTCGGTGCAGATCAGAACCAAGCAAACACTACCCGGGTTGTTGGGACATAGTAAGTACCTAGTATAGTAACAAACGCTTAGCACTCCATTTTTTATGGTTTTAGTACAGTAAATTTGTACATTCCTTATTGATTTCTTGTTCGAATTTTTAACAGTGGTTACATGTCGCCTGAATATGCGATAAGAGGTGCCTTCTCTGTAAAATCAGACACTTATAGCTTCGGTGTTCTTCTCTTGGAGATTGTTAGTGGCTTGAAGATCAGCTCACCTCAGCTCATAACAAAATATTCTGGCCTTATCTCTTATGTAAGTATTGTGGAATATATTTCAAATTAACCCCTCCTCACAAGCTCAACACCCCAAAATTATAACTTGATACTGACTTCATCTTATTGGTCAGGCATGGAGATTATGGGAAGATGAAAAAGCAATTGAATTGGTGGACTCTACTATTCTGGCAAGCTGCCCACTTAACGAAGTTCTAAGGTGTATCCATGTGGGACTCTTGTGTGTTCAAGACCGTGCCAGCGATAGGCCCCTAATGTCATCGGTTGTATTCATGTTAGAGAACGAAGGTGCGCTCCTTCCAGCTCCAAAGCAACCCGTATATTTTTCTCTGAGTAACTCTGGAGATGGAGAAGGAAGTGAGGGCATGGAGAATTCCATGAATGCAATAAGTATCACAACACTTGAGGGCCGTTAGAGGTTTTCAACTTATTGAAGCGAATTTTAGTATAGCTAGCTGTGTACTTTACAGTCTACTACCTGTGAAACTGATTTTTTCAGAGGTGGTTGTAATATTCTTTTTTAGCTTTTTTAGTTCATTGTACAAGAAAACTGTGAATAATAGAGGAGGAGCACATGCCCTGCTACCCTGTCCTGATGCATACGCCCAACTGAATTTTACTTTTGTTGGTCATAAGAGTTTTCTCTGAAACCAACCATGTTGGAATGCCGCACTGAATATGATTATACCCTTCTAATCTAACTTCTAAGTGTGATAGATTACTACTGTAATTACCATTATTAATTCCTATGCCTACGATACATCCATTTGATTCAGCAAAAACGAATTGTACACTGAAATTCGAAATGCCCACTGGGCCTTCGCACCCGAAGACAAATAACCTAGCCAAATTAAGTTCGGAGCAGAAACCCAAATGCATATTGCTGGTACCTTGGCTCAAGCCGGGACTATGAACCGTCGCCTCGTGCTTCCCCGCGAAAGGGACTGCCACCACCCGCCACGGCCCGAGCAGCATGCTTCCTCCGTCGGTTTTACGCCTCCACAAGGACGCCGGCGGTGGCCGACGCAGCACGCAGAGACGCACCACGGATCCCTCGTAGGCTCGTAGCCGCTTTCCTCTTTCGGAAGAATGACAACTGTACCACTCGGTCTCGGTAGGCCTTGGCCCGTCTATTCCGTGTCATAAATGAAGTGCATACGGGTCGAAAGCCCAAGCCCACATTGAGCGCCCCATTACCGTCTCATGTCGGGAACAGCAGGACTTCAGGAGCCTCCGTCAAACACCTTCGCATTTATCCACTGTGTCTGTACGATGCTGATTTACTCTCAATAAAAAGTCTGTAGGATGCTGAAGAAGTTTCTTTCCAAACGTCAGCATGTTCCTAATATTCTACAACGGCCACCAAACATCAGTAATAACCCCATAATAAAGGAGAACAGACTTCCTCTGGTCACACAGAGCACAGCACATCAGTAGGTCCATTTCGTGTAAGAATTTCCTCCCTGGTTGGTATCATGTCATGGATCAAGGATCATGGATCACGTTCTAGGTCCACCTTGCTCTCTCTATCCAATTTTCTAAGCAAGGTGTTTGTCCATATGTAACATCCCATGCTTGTTAAATAAATAAAGCACTTGTCATCATCATTGCATGCATTTGTCTTGCACTTGAGAAAATTTGAATTAAATTCAAATCAAAGAAGAAAACCCTAACATGTGCAACTCTTCTTCATTCGAAATGCTTTCAAAATGTTTTGAAAAAAATAATTGCAAACAAAATTATGGAGCTTCTATCAATATCAGAGGTTCAATGAATATTTTAAATATACTTAGAAGTTTGATTCATCAAATAATTTTCAAAACTGCAAAAAGGAGTTTGAAAGCAAAATCAGAAAAAGGTTTTACACAAAAAAAGGGAGCTGCTCCTTGTTTTGGGCCGGCAGCCCAACTCCCCTTCCCTCTCTCTTCTCTGGCGCAGCCCAACAGGGCCCAGCCCATCTCCACCCCGTCATCGTCATCCTCCAGACGAGAAGCAGCTCGGTGTCAACGCCGCCGCCGCCCGATGCCGTCCCCCTCGCCGAGATGAACGCCACCGCCTCCTCCGGCTATAAGAAGCTCGCCGCCGCCCTATCAGGAGCCCTAGCTCCATTTGTTTCTCTCCTCCTCCCTTCCTCTCCTTCCCGTGCTCTCCTCCCAGTAGCAGAGTAGCGCCGCCATGGCCGCCGGGTAGGGCCGCCGTTCCACGCCCCCCTGCTCCCTCCGACAAGCCGGGAAGCTCCGCCACCCCTTGCTCTTCCTCCCCGACCGACGAATCGAGCCAAAACGCCCGGAATCAACGCCGCCATCGCTGATTCTCCTCGCAGACGCCCGAGCGCCGCCGCCGATTGCGCCGCCGACCGACTCCCTCCGGCCAAGCTGCCCTCACCGGCGTCCCCCAGGTGAGCTCGCGGTCCCTCTGGGACTCTTCCCGTGCCTCGCCGCGCGCCGAAGCGCCGCCCCGGTTTGGTCACCGGCGGCTGGCCGTCGTTGGCTGCGGCCGCTCGCAGGCTAAGGCCTGGCCCTGGGCAGGTCGGTTGACCGACCAACGTGGCCAGCTGACGTGGACCCTGGGTCCACACGTCAGTGACCGTGGGTCAATCAGACCCAGGTGAAAAACGTGTCTGCGTCTTATTTTTTTTATTTCCAGAAATTTCAGAAAAGTGCTAAAACTTGTTAAATTCATATTTTATTCCCTGTTTATCAGAAAAATATGAATAATATGTCAAAATGCTCAGAAAAATGAACTCTACCTGTTTGTGTCAATATCATGCATTGCTAATCAACTTTGAACCTGCTTAATTTAGAAAAACCAAATTGTACCCCCTCCGGCTTAATTTAGGGTTTGTCGGATCACTGCTTCGGAGTCGTCCGAAAACCCCGCTACCTGACTAGCTAGTATTAGGGTTTATTTTGAGCATCCTAAACATGTCATATCATCATGCTTGTTTGCGCATCGATGCATTATGTTGATTGTGTCCTTCCTTTCCGGTATTTGATTCTTCGCGATAGGAACCGAGCCCGAGTTTGAGCCGAACACCGCTGAAGATCCATACTCATCCACTGAAGGACAAGGCAAGCAATCATATCTGAACCTATGATTTCAAAGAATCTTAAGCTCTGCTATTTATCGCATACGATTCAAATGTCTTTTATCGATAGTTAGAGTTACCCTCTCTAATGCATGTTCCATCTTTGTCGCCTAAATTACCTGATCCACTGCTCCCAGCATGACTAGGTTTCGCCTGTGCGCATTGCTAGAGCCTCTATATCTACTATGCTTAGCCATGCTAGTTGGTAACCTCTGATCCATCTAGTTGATGAATCCGAGCTGTGAATGAACCTAGTATGACAGGATATTGTGGTATGATCTGTGAGGTTTGTTGAAACATGCTCAAAGGCTGGGATGAGCCGCCACATTGGGATGTGGTTATTTGACTCATTCTTGCCGACCCTAGGACCCGAGTTCTCGCCTCTTCAACCAAGACCGAGCGTACAACCACACGAGGCCCTATAATGGCACCCTCTCGACTAACTAACTTGCCTGGTCTGTTCCATGAGTCACCTTATTTGGGCGTTTAAACTTTGTTTTGAACGTGGCCGGGGTTGCTTGAGGTGCGGCCTCTGGTAAACCAACCCCTGCACACAATTAGAGGGACCGACTTCCGGACTGGACCCGTTACGGCGGAGCTTCCCTCTTTTAGTGAACTCATGGTTTGGACGAAAGCAAGGTAAAGGTCGTGGTCGACCACCCTCTGTCTGCTTTCCAAGGAGAAAGCTATAACGTTGGCATTAAGAGTCGGTTGGCACGTGTGGGTAAAGTTGTGCACCCCTGCAGGGTTAAATCTTTTCGAAAAGTTGTGTCCACGGTTACGGATGACTTGGGAATGGATTCTGTGATCATAGACAACTTTAACCGAATGGTAAAACTTGGCAACTTAAGGTGTGAATAGGATTACTTCCTCGGGGTGATAGAGGGGGTGATCCTAGTTGATAGGTTCAGGTGAAGATGATTCGGTGGATATCTTATGGTGTTTAGTAGAGCTTGTATCGCTCTCTCCCCTATTTAAAATGATCTGAGTAGACGAGCTTCTATTCTTATCTGTCTTGCAAATAAAACTTGCTTTATGCAAAGAAACTCCAAAGAAAGCCTTTCTAACCAAGCATTTAGCTAATAGGTTAGTAAGTCTTGCTGAGTACCTTAAGTACTCACCCTTGCCTTGTTGTTGTTTTTCTACAGAGGAAGTTGCTCCAGCCGAAGGTGGTTTCTACGTTGACATCGACGAGTAGTTGGGAGTTCCCAGGCAGCAGCCTGAGACTTAAGGGTTGGACGTCGCTTTATGTTTAAGGCCTCTTAGGCCATTTGCTATCTTTTTATGTAGCATAACATAATTTGCTTTCCGTTGCTTGTTGTAATGTTGGGTCAGTGACCTCTGCGTGTAATAATTTGGATCTTTACTCTGCTAAGAGTTTGAACTACTAATGCTTTGAGTCGTAGAGTCACTGTTGTGCTATCAGCTGTGGTTACCCATCTCGTGCATGATGCGTGTATGTTTATAAAGTGCACGAGAGGGGTTTAAGGCTCTCGAGCTCTCTGTTATGCAGTCTTGGTTATGATTAGTTTCACGGCGCTTCGAGATGTGTGGAGCCAATGTTTAATTCCGGCCTGCCTGCCGATGGTGTTCCGGCCTGGGATTGGTAACCCAGTATCACTCGTTGCTAGCGTGACTAATACACATAACATATCTGTATAGCTTAGATCCCGGGGTCCGACAGGTTTTGGTATCAGAGCAGGACTGCCTGTAGGAAAACCCTTACTACTGGTCGTTGTTGAGTCTAGTGGTTGTGAAAACTATTTGAAAGCTAAACCTTATGTGCAAAAACTCTGAGTAGGATTCTTTTTACTCCTTACCTGGTGTCACTCTGCTTCTAATTTATCTTTCCTAAGTTTGATTGAAAATGGTTTCATCTTATGCCTATCATTTCAAACCTTTAGGATCAACGGGTTTGGGTAGCTTTCTTTAGTACTCCGTACCTGGTTGCAAGTCTCAGAGTTCCAAGTCTCTTGAGTTAATCTGACGGTTTGTCCCAAATCCCTGTTCCGAATGCATAGACTCCATCCATTGGCCTCTCTATGCTCCTCTATTAAATTTATCCTATCCGACAGGACTTGGTGATTGTATATCATTCCTGCTCCCATTGTCATGGGTTGCAAGACATTTGGTAGTGTATACATTTTGTATGCCCCTCTACTGCCATGTTTGATGCGATGATATATCTGTACATCACATGTCTTGTTTTCCATCAAGTGCCTTAAATTTGGTATATGTTATCTTCCGTTGAATTCTTCCGGTGGATCTATATCTCATGGTTCCTGTCTTCTCCTCAGGATGTCGGGTGGTACTCGCAGTGGTGGTAATCGTGGTCGTGGCCGTGGAGATGGTCCAGAGGATAATGTTGACCTTCCTCCACCGCCATCTATGGTCCAACTGATGGCCATGTATGAAGCCAATCGCGCTGACAACATAAGGCTCCTTGAGAGGATTGAGCGCAATACTGCTCAGCGTCAGGATGAAGGAGTCGGAATCAAAAGCTTCATCCGCCTCACCCCACCAGTGTTCAGTTATTCTACTGAGCCATTGGATGCTGACTACTGACTCCGCACCATCGAGCGTAAGCTTGAGGTTGCCCATATTGCTCAAGACGATTGCGTGACTTTTGCTGCATACCATCTTGAGGGAGCTGCTGGTTCATGGTGGGAAAATTTTCTGTTGCTGCAGCCTGCCAATCATGTTGTGACTTGGCAAGAGTTCAAAACTGCCTTCCGAGGGTATCACATTCCGGAGGGTTTGATGGAGCTTAAAAGGGAGGAATTTCTGAAGCTAAAGCAGGGCAATGGTTCTGTTTGCAATTATCAAGGTCACTTCAGCCGCCTTGCTTGCTATGCTCCTGAAGAGGTGTCTACGGATGCCAAGAAACAGGCCTTGTTTCGCAAGGGACTGGATCCTGAACTTTGTCGTGATCTTCATCTCCTCGACTTCAATACTCTACAAGATCTCGTGAATAAAGCCATGAAGGCAGAAAGAGGAAAGGTTGAGTATGAGGAAACACATAAGCGTCCTTCAGAGTCTGCTCATCCTTCTGGTTCAAGCGCTCGGAGTCGCCGTGTTTTTATCCCCTACAGTGCTGTTCCTCGTGCTCCTCATGCACCCAAGCCTTCTGGTTATGCTCCTCGTCCGCCTACACCAAAGAACCCAGGTGGCCCTTCTGACGGCTCTTGTCCGGCAGGTCTCATTTGCTACGCCTGCAGACAGCCTGGTCACTACTCATATGAGTGCCCTCAAAAGAATTCTGGTCATGGAGTTCCTCCGCCAAAGAAAGTTGACAAGCCTACTATTGCTGGACGTGGTCGGCTTAATCATGTCTCTATTGAGGAAGCTGAGGAAGATCCAAGCGTCATTCTGGGTACGCTTCGTATCAACTCAATTCCAGCTATAGTTTTATTTGATTCTGGAGCATCACATTCATTCATCTCTCAAGAGTTTGCACGGATGCATGGCATAGTTTTTGAGACAATGTCTTCCCCCATGGAAATTAAAACTCTCGGGTCTCGTTGGCAAACCATCTGGGTTACTCATGAGGTCATAATCGACATAGGATATCTCTTGTTTCCAACCTCTCTAATTGCCCTCAAGTCAACTGATATCGATGTCATCTTGGGCATGAACTGGCTGACAAAGTATCAAGCTGTCATTGATTGTGCAGCCAGGTCTATTAGCATAACCGATCTTTCTGGCAATACAGTTTTGTATTGGTCTTCGCCAGCAACTGCTCCATCAGCAAGATTTGTTCCTGAGTCTGAGTTGTATGCCATTGATGTCCTACCTCCACTTGAAGTTCATGAGGTACCGGTGGTCTGTGACTTTCCAGATGTCTTTCCTGAAGAATTACCTGGCATGCCACCTGATCGAAGTGTGGATTTTGTCATCGAGTTGGTTCCTGGAACCGCTCCAGTTTCCCGAAGACCTTATCGTATGCCTCCAGAAGAATTGGTTGAACTAAAGAAGCAACTAGAAGAGTTAGAGGAGAAAAAGTTCATCCAACCTAGTACCTCTTCTTGGGGTTGTCCTGCACTCTTTGTCAAGAAAAGGGATACCAACATTCCGCGACTGGTTGTTGATTACCGGCCGCTCAATGCTGTGACAATCAAGAACAAGTATCCTCTTCCTCGAATCAATGATCTTTTTGATCAATTGTCTGGTGCCACAGTCTTCTCCAAGATGGACTTAAGATCAGGGTACCATCAAATCAAAATCAGAACTGAAGACATTCCGAAAACGGCGTTCATGACTCGTTACGGTCTTTACGAGTACACTGTCATGTCCTTTGGCCTCACCAATGCTCCAGCCACTTTTATGCGGCTCATGAACTCTGTGTTCATGGAGTATCTTGACAAGTTCGTTGTGGTCTATATTGATGATATTCTAATCTACTCCAAGACCGAAGAAGAACATGCTGAACATCTACGTCTAGCTTTAACAAAGCTTCGTGAACATCGTCTCTACGCCAAGTTCTCTAAATGTGAGTTCTGGTTACAGGAGCTCATCTTCCTTGGTCATGTTGTCTCTGCAAATGGTGTTGCAATGATTCCAGACAAAATTCAATCTGTTCTTGACTGGGAGACCCCTAAGTCAGCTAAGGACATCCGAAGTTTTCTTGGACTGGCTGGTTATTACCGTCGATTCATTGAAAATTTCTCCAAAATTGCCAAGCCGATGACTGATCTCCTCAAGAAGGATAAGAAGTTTGAGTGGTCAGAAAAGGCACAAGAAAGTTTCCAGGTTTTGAAAACCAAACTGACTACTGCTCCTGTGCTTGTCCTTCCGGACACTAGCAAGGACTTTGTCGTTTTCTGTGATGCATCTCTTCAAGGGCTCGGATGTGTGTTGATGCAAGATGGCCATGTGGTTGCCTATGCCTCTCGACAATTGAAACCACACGAGCTCAATTATCCAACTCATGATCTAGAGCTTGCAGCTGTGGTACATGCTCTTAAGCAATGGCGACATTACCTTCTTGGTAGTCGTTGCGAGTTGTACTCGGATCATCAAAGTCTGAAGTATCTCTTCACCCAACCGGATCTGAATCTCAGACAGAGAAGATGGTTGGAACTCATCAAAGATTATGATCTAGGTCCCAACTATCAACCCGGCAAAGCCAATGTCGTTGCTGACGCGCTAAGTCGGAAATCCTATTGTAATAATCTCATGATCCAGCAGGATCAACCTTCTCTCCATGAGGAATTCGCACGTCTCAATCTTGAAGTTATACCTCGTGGTTTCCTTGCAAACTTAGAGGTTAAACCCTCTCTCGAAGACCAGATCAAGGATGCTCAGAAGCGTAGCTTGGGTATTTCTAAGATGAAGAAGAGCATTGCTAGCGGAAAGGCTAAATGTTTCTCCATCGATGATCATGGTGTAGTCTACTTTGGTAACCGTCTGGTTGTGCCAAAGAAACAGAAGCTAAGGGAGCTGATTCTCCAAGAAGCTCATGAGTCACCTCTCTCTATTCATCCTGGAACTACAAAGATGTATCAGGATCTCCGCCAAAGGTTCTGGTGGACCCGGATGAAACGAGAAATTGCTCGCTTTGTTGCTAAATGCGACGTTTGTCGTCGTGTAAAAGCTGAACATCAAAGACCAGCAGGTACTCTTCAACCTCTATCTATTCCCGAGTGGAAATGGGATGAGATTGGCATGGATTTCATTACTGGCCTTCCCAAAACCCAAAAGGGAAGCAATGCTATATGGGTGGTCGTTGATCGCCTATCTAAGGTTGCTCACTGCCTTCCTATTCGAGAAGACATTACTGCTAGCCAATTGGCGGATCTGTATGTTTCCCGGATAGTCACTCTTCACGGTGTTCCAAAGAAAATCATCTCTGATCGTGGAAGCCTATTTACCTCCAAGTTCTGGGCTAGTTTCCAACAAGCTATGGGAACTCGTCTTTCCTTTAGCACAGCCTATCATCCTCAAACTGGTGGTCAAACCGAAAGAGTGAATCAAATTCTTGAAGACATGCTCAGAGCCTGTGTTATATCTTTCCGCAAGAATTGGGAAAAGTGCCTTCCATTTGCTGAATTTGCCTATAACAACAGCTTCCAGTCTAGCTTGGGCATGGCACCTTTTGAAGCTCTATATTGAAGAAAATGTCGAACACCGCTAAATTGGTCTGAAACCGGAGAAAGACAATTCTTTGGACCGGATATGATCCAAGAAGCAGAAGATCAAGTTCGCATCATCCGAGAGCGCCTGAAAACTGTCAATCTCGTCAGAAGAGCTACTATGATCGTCATCATCAAGATGTGAGCTATGAAATCGGTGAGAAAGCTTATCTCCGAGTCACTCCTCTAAAAGGAGTTCACCGCTTTGGTATTAAGGGCAAATTGGCTCCTCGCTATGTTGGTCCCTTCCTCATTCTCGCTAAGCGTGGAGAGCTTGCCTATCAATTGGAGCTACCATCAACTTTTCCTAAAATCCATGATATCTTCCATGTGTCGCAACTCAAGCGTTGCTTCAAAGATCCCATCCGTGGTGTTGATCATGAGGCACTTGATCTCCAAGATGATCTAACTTATCGAGAGTATCCTGTTCGTATCCTTGATGAAGCCGAGCGTAAAACTCGACGTCAAAGCATCAAATTCCTGAAAGTTCAATGGTCTCATCACTCGAAGCAAGAAGCAACCTGGGAACGAGAAGATCGTCTTCGATCTGAGTACCCTGCCTTCTTTTCTAAAACTTAGGAATCTCGGGACGAGATTCTTGTAAGGGGGGTAGAGTTGTAACATCCCATGCTTGTTAAATAAATAAAGCACTTGTCATCATCATTGCATGCATTTGTCTTGCACTTGAGAAAATTTGAATTAAATTCAAATCAAAGAAGAAAACCCTAACATGTGCAACTCTTCTTCATTTGAAATGCTTTCAAAATGTTTAAAAAAATAATTGCAAACAAAATTATGGAGCTTCTATCAATATCAGAGGTTCAATGAATATTTTAAATATACTTAGAAGTTTGATTCATCAAATAATTTTCAAAACTGCAAAAAGGAGTTTGAAAGCAAAATCAGAAAAAGGTTTTACAAAAAAAAAGGGAGCTCCTCCTTGTTTTGGGCCGGCAGCCCAACTCCCCTTCCCTCTCTCTTCTCTGGCGTAGCCCAACAGGGCCCAGCCCATCTCCACCCCGTCATCGTCATCCTCCAGACGAGAAGCAGCTCGGTGTCAACGCCGCCGCCGCCCGATGCCGTCCCCCTCGGCGAGATGAACGCCACCGTCTCCTCCGGCTATAAGAATCTCGCCGCTGCCCTCCCAGGAGCCCTAGCTCCATTTGTTTCTCTCCTCCTCCCTTCCTCTCCTTCCCGTGCTCTCCTCCCAGTAGCAGAGCAACGCCGCCATGGCCGTCGGGTAGGGCCGCCGTTCCGCGCCCCCCCTGCTTCCTCCGACAAGCTGGGAAGCTCCGCAACCCCTTGCTCTTCCTCCCCGACCGACGAATCGAGCCAAAACGCCCGGAATCGCCGCCGCCATCGCCGATTCTCCTCGCAGACGCCCGAGCACCGCCGCCGATTGCGCCGCCGACCAACTCCCTCCGGCCAAGCTGCCCTCACTGGCGTCCCCCAGGTGAGCTCGCGGTCCCTCTGGGACTCTTCCCGTGCCTCACCGCGCGCCGGAGCGCCGCCCCGGTTTGGTCACCAGCGGCTGGCCGTCGTTGGCTGCGGCCGCTCGCAGGCTAAGGCCTGGCCCTAGGTAGGTCGGTTGACCGGCCAACGTGGCCAGCTGACGTGGACCCTGGGTCCACACGTCAGTGACCGTGGGTCAATCAGACCCCGGTGAAAAACGTGTCTGCGTCTTATTTTTTTATTTCCAGAAATTTCAAAAAAGTGCTAAAACTTGTTAAATTCATATTTTATTCCCTGTTTATCAGAAAAATATGAATAATATGTCAAAATGCTTAGAAAAATGAACTCTACCTGTTTGTGTCAATATCATGCATTGCTAATCAACTTTGAACCTGCTTAATTTAGAAAAACCAAATTGTACCCCCTCCGGCTTAATTTAGGGTTTGTCGGATCACTGCTTTGGAGTCGTCCGAAAACCCCGCTACCTGACTAGCTAGTATTAGGGTTTATTTTGAGCATCCTAAACATGTCATATCATCATGCTTGTTTGCGCATCGATGCATTATGTTGATTGTGTCCTTCCTTTCCGGTATTTGATTCTTCGCGATAGGAACTGAGCCCGAGTTCGAGCCGAACACCGCTGAAGATCCATACTCATCCACTGAAGGACAAGGCAAGCAATCATATCTGAACCTATGATTTCAAAGAATCTTAAGCTCTGCTATTTATCGCATACGATTCAAATGTCTTTTATCGATAGTTAGAGTTACCCTCTCTAATGCATGTTCCATCTTTGTCGCCTAAATTACCTGATCCACTGCTCCCAGCATGACTAGGTTTCGCCTGTGCGCATTGCTAGAGCCTCTATATCTACTATGCTTAGCCATGCTAGTTGGTAACCTCTGATCCATCTAGTTGATGAATCCGAGCTGTGAATGAACCTAGTATGACAGGATATTGTGGTATGATCTGTGAGGTTTGTTGAAACATGCTCAAAGGCTGGGATGAGCCGCCACATTGGGATGTGGTTATTTGACTCATTCTTGCCGACCCTAGGACCCGAGTTCTCGCCTCTTGAACCAAGACCGAGCGTACAACCACACGAGGCCCTATAATGGCACCCTCTCGACTAACTAACTTGCCTAGTCTGTTCCATGAGTCACCTTATTTGGGTGTTTAAACTTTGTTTTGAACGTGGCCGGGGTTGCTTGAGGTGCGGCCTCTGGTAAACCAACCCCTGCGCACAATTAGAGGGACCGACTTCGGGACTGGACCCATTACGGTGGAGCTTCCCTCTTTTAGTGAACTCATGGTTTGGATGAAAGCAAGGTAAAGGTCGTGGTCAACCATCCTCTGTCGGCTTTCCAAGGAGAAAGCTATAACATTGGCATTAAGAGTCGGTTGGCACGTGTGGGTAAAGTTGTGCACCCCTGCAGGGTTAAATCTTTTCGAAAAGTCGTGTCCACGGTTACGGACGACGTGGGAATGGATTCTGTGATCATAGACAACTTTAACCGAATGGTAAAACTTGGCAACTTAAGGTGTGAATAGGATTACTTCCTCGGGGTGATAGAGGGGGTGATCCTAGTTGATAGGTTCAGGTGAAGATGATTCGGTGGATATCTTATGGTGTTCAGTAGAGCTTGTATCGCTCTCTCCCCTATTTAAAATGATCTGAGTAGACGAGCTTCTATTCTTATCTGTCTTGCAAATAAAACTTGCTTTATGCAAAGAAACTCCAAAGAAAGCCTTTCTAACCAAGCATTTCGCTAATAGGTAGCTAATAGGTTAGTAAGTCTTGTTGAGTACCTTAAGTACTCACCCTTGCCTCGTTGTTGTTTTTCTATAGAGGAAGTTGCTCCAGCCGAAGGTGGTTTCTACGTTGACATCGACGAGTAGTTGGGAGTTCCCAGGCAGCAGCCTGAGACTTAAGGGTTGGACGTCGCTTTATGTTTAAGGCCTCTTAGGCCATTTGCTATCTTTTTATGTAGCATAACATAATTTGCTTTCCGTTGCTTGTTGTAATGTTGGGTCAGTGACCTCTGCGTGTAATAATTTGGATCTTTACTCTGCTAAGAGTTTGAACTACTAATGCTTTGAGTCGTAGAGTCACTGTTGTGCTATCAGCTGTGGTTACCCATCTCGTGCATGATGCGTGTATGTTTATAAAGTGCACGAGAGGGGTTTAAGGCTCTCGAGCTCTCTGTTATGCAGTCTTAGTTATGATTAGTTTCACGGCGCTTCGAGATGTGTGGAGCCGATGTTTAATTCCCGCCTGCCTGCCGATGGTGTTCCGGCCTGGGATTTGTAACCCCAGTATCACTCGTTGCTAGCGTGACTAATACACATAACATATCTGTATAGCTTAGATCCCGGGGTCCACACCATATCACTGGTCTCATTGATTCAGGACTTGGTCATTTGTCTTCATCTATATCTGGGTGATATTTCCGTTCCTTGTCATGCTCCAACCGATGAAGGAGGCGAACTAATGGCTATGCGCTATATCCACATCTTCTTCCTCATATTCGCGAGTTCATCGTGCAAATCCGATGACCAGCTCACACATATAAAGCCACTTATCCATGGTGACACACTCATCTGAGTCATCTCCAAGAGCGTGGACTTTGCTCTCGGCATCTTCTCTCCAACCAGCTCTAAGAAAATCTTTTATCTTGGTATATGGTACCACAGCCTTCCCGGATCACGAACCGTTGTGTGGGTTGCCAACCGAGACAACTCAATCATCGGCCCTTCATTCGGGATGCTCACTGATACGTCTCCAACGTATCTATAATTTTTGATGCTCCAGGCTTGTTTTTACACAATTTGCCTAATGTTTCGTTACACTTCGTGGCACTTTTATGCATTTTCTGGAACTAACCTATTAACGAGTTGCCACAATGCCAGTTCCCTGTTTTCTGCTATTTTTGTGTTTCAGAAGTGATACACAGGAAATATTCTCAGAATTGGACGAAACAAGTTCCTGAAGTCTTATTTTACCCGGAAGCTTCCAGAGATCCGAAGGAGAGTAGGAGAGGAGCCACCAGGGGCCCACACATAGGGGTGGCGCGGCCAGCCCCTGGCCTGCGCCACCATGGTGTGAGGCCGCCTGGCCCCTCCTCTGACATCGCCCCTTCGCCTATAAAGACCCCCCGATGGAAAAAACCTAAGTACCCGATCACTTTTCCAGAACACACCGCGATCCGCCGCCGCCGTCGACCCGAAGATCGGGAGGGTCCAGAAGCTCTTCCCGGCACCCTGCCGGAGAGGGGAATCTCCATCGGAGGTCTTCTTCATCGCCATGCTTGCCTCCGGAGCGATGAGTGAGTAGTCTACCTTGGACTATGGGTCCATAGCAGTAGCTAGATGGTTGTCTTCTCCACCATGTGCTTCATGTTTAGATCTCATGAGCTGCCCTACATGATTGAGATCACCGTTATGTAATTCTACATGTTTGGTTTGTTGGGATCCGATGAATATTGGTGTTTATGATTAAGTTGTTGTACTGAATATTATCTTTTGTTATCTCTATGTTGTTTATGATCTTGCATGCTCTCCGTTGTTAGTAGCTATCTTGGCCGAGTAGTTGCTAGTGACTCCAAGAGGGGGTATTTATGCTCGATAGTGGGTTCATGCCTCTATTTAACCTGGGGGAGTGACAGAAACCTCTAAGGTTGTAGATGTGCTGTTGCTACTAGGGAGAAAACAACATTCATATGCTTGTCGTGGGAATTTAGAGACAGTAGCCATGGGGAGGCTTATCGGAGGGGCTCGACGTTGGTGACGATGGGTCCGGCTCGGGATTGTGCCAACAGAGACACCTCGATTTACCCAGGTTCAGGGCCCTCCCGGTTGGAGGTAAACCCCTACTTCCTACCTGCTTCGTATTGATTGAGTTGTAACGATTACAGTGCTCCTCGAGCTGTTCGGCTAGAGGAGGAAGAAGAAGATCGGATCTCCCCTATGCTAAGGGTCCAGGCCCCCTTATATAGACGGGGGCCTGGTTACTGGTTTAGGTGGCGATTCGGCCGGCTGCCGGCTCCTCGGCGGCGGCGTCCTTGGCGTGATCCTCTGACCCTGCTCTGGCAAAGACACTTTATAAAGTGTCTTTTCCCTGGACCGGCATCTGGAGAGCATATCCCCTCTCCTCTGCCTCGGATCCCGTCGTGGGGAAGGGTCTTCGACTCCTCATTGGTTGGATGTAGTCGTGGCGCTCGTCACTCCTGTCCTGCGCCCCTGCCGACCTTGTCGGGGCCGTTCCGCTTTTGGCTAGACAGCCGTTGGGGAGTTTTGTCTCCATCGCCCGGCTCCAGTTCTCCTCGGTGGAGTCGCCAGCCGGCTGCTGGCGCAGCCGACCCTTCAGACAGAGCCGGTCTTCTCGTGCTGAAGCCGTGGGGACTCCTGGGACGCCAGCCGGCATATTGCCCGGCCCGTGGTGCGCCCCCTAAGTCATCCCCACGACACTAGCCCCTGAAACTGGCGAAGTCTCATGGGCTAGCATGGGGCTTCGGCGGGTTCTTCTTTTCGCCGAAGTCTTGCTCGTCCTCGTCGAAGTCCCAAGATTTCTAGTCTGGCTTGGTCGCTCCAACTTCCAAGGTCAGGTCTTGCGGAGTTCCTCCGACCGCCTCGGGGCGATCCGGCTCCGGTGGTGGCCCGGCAGGCGACCGCAAGCCGGTGAGCCGCGAGCCGGCGTGCTGCCTCCTGGGAACTTGCGCCGCTTCGAATCTCGTTCCCACGCGGCGGCCGGCGCTGCGCGCCAGTGACCAGTCTAGTCATTTTGACCCTTCGGCCACCACAATGATTCCGGCAGACGTCACGTAACGAAGCAGGGCCGGCGTCATTGTTGCGTCCTATCGAAATGCCACGCGTGTGATTGAATCGCATTAAACCAGCTCAGCTTTTCGTGCCCTGCCAGCCCTTAAATCTTGGAGCTCTCGAGGGTTTTCGTCACTCCCGAGCGCCTCCATTCCTTCGCCCCCAACAACTGTCGCCTCCACTTCTCCCGGTTCGGTCTTGATGTCGTCACTCGGGGCTGCCAGCGGAGCCGGGGTCGGAGCCGGCGACGGGCCGGGCGGGCATGAGTGCGGTCACCCGGCGGCGGCGCCGCCGATGCCTCGGATGCGCGGCCGCCCGCGGGGCAGCCGCAACAAGAAAACCCTGGCCGCGCTTGCGGCCGCGTCCACCACCGCGGCCGCCACCCGGCCCCTCGGGATCGGCCGCTCCTCCATCATTGCCGCGGCCCCTGGCGGGACCGTGGTTGCGGCCGCCGGTGGTGCCGTGGTTCCCGCGGCCGCGACCTCTGCCGCCGGCCTCACCGGAACGCCCCTGCATGCGGCGGCGGCCCTCGTTGGTGCCGCGATGGCGTTCGGGGCCACCCCTCCGGGCCTCGCCGGCCTGGACGTCAGCGGCTCCTCCAGCGCGGCCGCTGGGAAGGTGCGGAAGGCGCCGCCGCGCCCGCCGACTAGGCAGCGGCTTTCCTACGTCCCGGTGCACGGGTTTGCCACCGCCGTGGTGCCCCTGCTGGCCAGGAGCAATGAGCGCCTACCGCTCCCAGCTAGCTTCGTCGGCACCATGGGGAAGAATCCTCCGACGAGCTTCATGATCGAGAACGGCAGCGGCGGGCAGCCGTTGTACGACGTCGGGGTCCTCCATGACGAGGAGGGGAAGAGCTACCTCACCGGGGGGTGGGAGCGGTTCTTCCACGATTATGGCCTGGAGCGGGGGTGGTCTCTCATCCTGACCCACCGCGCCAGGTCGCACATCCTCTGCATCCGCGTCATCGACGGCTCCGGCTGCGCCCGCGCCTACTCCCCCTGGCCATGATTGGCGGGCGGCCCCGAATCCTCCCTCTTAGCGACGACATCGTCAACAGGAGTCTAGGGGTTAGGTGGGGGAGTCCTTTTGCTACTCCAGCCCTTAGCGTGGCCCTTATTATGTAACCACCAGCCGTATAACTAAGAACCTCTTTAATTTCCTGCAAATCTTTACTTGCTCTTCATCGTTTGCTGCGTGAATGTCTCTCTTCACTGTGTGCTTTTGCCATCGCGCAAGCGTCCTCTGCTCGACACCGTTGTGATGCGACGATTCTTCCCTTGACGAAACCGTAGATGGGGATTACGATAGTCACCGGCCTGCGCAGACGCTTCGGGCGGGTTCCTCCGGCTTCGGTGTGGAGGGAACGGTGCTTCTGCCAGCCGGCTTTGGAGAGCGCAGGCTAGCTCCGGCTTTAGCACGGATGGGACGGAGATTGAATCCTGTACCGGCTCGAGCGAGGTCGAAGCCGGCATGTTTTCTTTCCCGAGCCTTCGCGCATCCCAAGCCACGGTTGGAGTAGATCTCCCAGTTTCCAGCTCTAGCCGTTGCTTTGTGAGTGTTAAGTTTCGATTTGGTTGCTCGTTTGCTGATCGTGTCACAGCGCCAGCTGAACGAACAGCCGGCGAGGTACTGGAGCCGGCCTGCTTCTGAGGGCCAATTCCCTTTCCCCCTAGCCCCCGAGTTTTGGGGTAGCTGGACTATCAGCTAGCTCGAAACTAACTCTTCGCGAACGGTGCCGACGCCAAGCGAGGTAGCTCTAGCTTCGAACCTCTTGGGCGTGGCTTCTCAGCCCAAACATCAAAAACAGTGACTATCAGCTACTCGCTGGCTTTGCCTTCGTCCGGTTCCCTCAACCTTTTCCTTAATCTCCCCACCCTTCGGCCCTTCTACCCCCAACCGGCAGCCTGGTGCCGGTTGGTCTCCCTTGGGCCGGCAGCCGAATGCCGGCCTAGGGTGGGAGCGCGCCGCGGAGTGAGAAGTAGTACTTCGGTCTGTCGGGCCCCCGACTCGTGCTAGCCAACGCTTAGTTAACAGACACTGCCCTTAACGCCTGGTTGAGCGGTTTTTCTATCCTTTGTGGTTCCGCTCTGCGGCTTTCCTTCGTATGTGGCCTGCCGGCTCCTATCCGTCCGGCTGCGCGGAGCCGGAAGGCGGAGATTGGGCTCGAGACCTTCTTCATACGTAGTACTCATCCGGCTGGCGAGAGATCGATTTTTTCGGGGCTGCCGGCTATGGCTCGATGCCTGGAGCCGGCTGCCGGTCAAGTGAATAACGCAGAAAGCAAAACATACATGAAGTGTTTTCTTCGGAGCCGGCCGTAACTAGCCGTTCCGTTTTCATTTATTCATTGACACACTTTTCGGGGTACAAGCTTTTGCCCTAGCAGAAGAAAGGTCTTAGGAGACTGACATTCCAGGGACGCTCGGTCTCCTTGTCAGAGTTATCTGCCTTGTTCTTTCTGGGCTCTTGTGCGTCGATGAGGTAATATGCCCCATTGCCCAGCACCCGGCTGACAATGAACGGTCCCTCCCAGGGAGAAGACAGCTTGTGCAAGCCTTTAGTGCTTTGGACCAGCTGGAGTATGAGATCGCCTTCACAAAACGCGAGCAGGCGAATTTTCCGGCTGTGGTATCGTCGCAGCTGCTGCTGGTAGAGCGCTGATCTAGCCAGAGCCTGCTCTCGAGCCTCCTCGAGGAGGTCGACGCCATCTTCGCGAGCTTCTTTTGCTTGTTTCTCCGTGTACTGGACAATTCTGGGCGCGTCGAACTCAATGTCCATGGGTAACACCGCCTCTGCTCCATAGACTAGGAAGAAAGGTGTGAAGCCAACAGAGCGATTCGGAGTGGTGCGCAGGCTCCAGAGCACTGAGGGTAGCTCTTCGACCCAACAGCCGGCTGAGCGTTCGAGAGGCTCGACCAGTCTTGGTTTGATGCCGGCCAGGATCAGCCCATTTGCCTTCTCCACTTGTCCATTTGACTGAGGGTGCGCCACTGACGCTAAGTCCAGCCGGATGCCTTTCTGACCACAGTAATCAGCAAAGACTCCCTTCGCAAAGTTCGTCCCATTGTCAGTGATGATGCTGTGGGGAACTCCATATCTTGTGATGATCTCGTTGAAGAACTTGATCGTGGACGAACCATCGAGTTTCTTGATTGGCTTGGCCTCGATCCACTTGGTGAACTTGTCCACGGCAACCAGCAGATGCGTCAAGCCCCCGGGTGCGGTCTTGAATGGCCCTACCATGTCCAGGCCCCAGACCGCGAATGGCCAGGTGAGCGGGATGGTCTTGAGGGCTGCCGCTGGAGTGTTTCTGTGCTTGGAGAAGCGCTCGCAGCCGTTGCACTGCTTCACCAGCTGCTCCGCGTTCTGCTTGGCCGTTGGCCAATAGAAGCCATGGCGGAAGGCTTTGGCCACCAAGGCTCTGGAAGATGCGTGGTGTCCGCACTCCCCTTGGTGTATTTCTCGTAGCAGCTCTGTCCCTTCTTCCGGCTTGATGCACTTCTGGTAGATGCCTGACACGCTGCGCTTGTACAGCTCGCTGTTGATGATGGTGTACGCCCCAGCTCGACGTTGGATTCGCCTAGCTTCCGCTTTGTCTTGTGGCAAGTCCCCAGTGATGAGGTAGTTGGAGAACGGCTCCGCCCAGGAAGGTATCTCCCGTATGTGGAAGACACTGGCGACCCGAGGGTCAGCAGCCCCCGGGCCCGTCGTTGAGCCGGCTTCGCCTGATTGTCCGGCTGGGGAAGCGGGCGTGGAGCCGGCAGTCCCCTTGTCCTTCGTCGAGCCGGCCGCGCTGGGCTGGCCGGCTGTCTCCTTCAGCTCCGAGACGGCAGCCCCCGGGTCTGGTGGTGGTACCTGAGCCGGGGCTGGGTCTCCAGGCACATAGATGGATATGGACTCCGGCGAAGGCTTGATAGACGGCTTGTGGATGATCTCCAGGGACACCCCGGCTGGGACATCCTGCTTGGTGGAGCCAATCTTGGACAGCCGGTCTGCTTCCTCGTTGTTTGCTCTGAGGACATGGTGGAACTCGCAGCCCTCGAAGAATCCGTTGAGCTGTTGCACGTAGAAGCGATAGGAGGCCATGTTGGCGTCCTTGGCGTCCCAGTCCCCTGAGACCTGGTGCGTCACCAGTTCGGAGTCTCCGAAGCAGAGGATCCTCCTGATGCCGATCTGCTTGGCCATCTTGAGCCCATGTACCAGGGCTTCATACTCGGCGACGTTGTTCGACGCACGGAAGTGCATCTGCAGCACGTACTCCAGCTTGTCTCCCTTGGGAGAGGTGAGGACGACGCCAGCCCCCAAGCCCCCGAGCAGCTTGGAGCCATCGAAGTGCATGCGCCAGTGGGTGGAGTCCGGAGCCGGCGGTAGGTACTAGTGCTCTCCCTAGTCAGCGAAGAAATCCGCTATGATCTGTGACTTGATCGTCGTCATGGGCTTGTACTAAATGGTATGAGCCGCAAGCTCGATCGCCCATTTAGCCACTCTTCCTGACGAGTCCTTGCACCCGATGATCTCCGAGAGCGGAGTGGTGCTCACCACCGTGATTGGGTGCTCCTCGAAGTAGTGCTTCAACTTCTTGTCCGCCATGTACATGCCGTACGCGACCTTCTGGTAGTGCGGGTAGTTCTGCTTGGAGAGAGTGAGCACCTCACTCAAGTAGTACACCGGGCGCTGAACCGGCAGCTCTTTGCCTTCCTCGGTGCGCTCCACCACGATCACCACGCTGATGACGCGTGGGGTTGCTGCGATGTAGAGCAGCATTGGCTCTCGCGGAGCCGGCGCTGCCAAGATTGGCGCGGTAGACAAAGCTTGCTTGAGGTCGTTGAAGGCGTCATCAGCGCGCTGGGACCAAACGAAATGGTCCGTCTTCTTCATCAGCTGGTACAGCGGCATGGCCTTCTCCCCGAGCCGGCTGACGAACCGGCAAAGCGAGGCCAAACAACCAGCAAACTTCTGCACATCTCTGAGCTGGGTGGGCTTCTCTAGGGCCTCGATGGCTTTTATCTTCGAGGGGTTAGCCTCGATCGCTCGCTGGGAAACGATGTAACCTAGGAGCTGCCCAGCCGGCACGCCAAAGGTGCACTTCTCAGGGTTGAGCTTCATGCGATAGCGCCGCAGGTTGGTGAAGGTCTCCTTGAGATTGTTCAGGAGCGTGCTGCTCTGCTTGGTCTTCACCACCACGTCGTCCACATAAGCGTGCACGTTCCTCCCGATCTGCTCCTGCAGACATCGCTGCATGGTTCGCTGGTAAGTGTCTCTAGCGTTCTTCAGGCCGAACGGCATGGTAACGTAGCAGTAGGCTCCATACGGGGTGATGAAGGAGGTCTTGATCTGATCCGGCTGGAAGAGCGGGATCTGGTGGTAGCCGGAGTAGGCGTCCAGGAAAGACAACAGGTCACAGCCGGCTGTGGAGTCGATCACCTGGTCAATTCATGGCAGCGCGAAAGGATCCTTGGGGCAAGCCTTGTTGAGGCTGGTGTAGTCGATACACATTCTCCAAGTGTTATTCTTCTTCAGAACCAAGACTGGGTTTGCGAGCCAGTCAGGGTAAAACACCTCCATGATGAAGCCGGCTGCAAGGAGCCGGGCAATCTCCTCGCCAATAGCTTTCCTCTTTTCTTCTGCGAACCGCCGCAGCGGCTGCTTGACCGGCTTGGCGTCCGGTCGGACGTTAAGTGCGTGCTCAGCCAGCTCCCTCGGCACACCAGGCATGTCCTTTGGAGACCATGCAAAGATGTCCCGATTCTCACGGAGGAAGCTGGTGAGCTCGCTTTCCTATTTGGCAGACAAGCCGGTGCCGATGATGACGTACTTGGAGGGGTCGCTCTCGTCTAGCAGGATCTTCTTGGTGTCGTTAGCCGGCTTGAATTGCTCCACAGGCGACTGGCGAACCGGTACGTCTTGCTGGGTCAGCTCCACACGATGCTGAAGCTGCCTCTTCTCCTCGGCGACGACCAGCGCCTCTGCCAGCTGCGATCTCTCCTTTGCGCAGGCCAGGGACTTCTTGAAATTTCCCGAGACCGTGATCACACCTTTGGGCCCTGGGAGCTTCATCTTCAGATAGGCGTAGTGCGGAACCGCCATGAACTTGGCCAGGGCTGGACGGCCTAGCAGTGCGTGGTAGGGACTGCTGATATCCACCACCTCGAACCAGATGGGCTCGCAGCGGCTATTCCCCTTCTTTCCGAAGAGAACCTCCAGCTGCACCTTGCCCAAAGGGGTGCAAGAATGCCCAGGCACGATGCCATGGAATGTGAGCCGGCTAGGTTTCAGCTGAGCAAGCGGGATGCCCAACTTCTCCAGAGAGCTTCGGTAAAGAAGGTTGATACTACTACCGCCATCGATGAGCACGCGGGAGAAACGGCACATGTGCGTATCGGAACACACGACGGGATCCACGACCAGAGCATACTCTCCAGGGCTGGGCATCAACCTCGGGTGGTCCTCGCGCCCCCAGGTAATGGCCGCCTCGGACCAATGCATGAGCTGGGGTTCTGCAGGCATCACGGCGTTCACCTCTGCCTCATGCCAAAGGTCGCTCCTTTTGTCCTTGCCGGGGGTAGTGAAGATGTGATACTGCTCCACCTCTGTCGGGAAGTCATCATCTTGATCCGGCTCGCCTCCAGCCGGGTCACGCTGTTGGTCCTCCTGACCTTCAGCCAGTTGCGCTTGCGATGTACCAGGGATCTGCCGAGCGCGCTGCTCCAGCTCTCTTATGAAACGACACTGACGCGTGGAGTGGGTCGCTTCCCTGCCCGGGGAGGTGTGAAATTTACACGGCTGATCAAGCGCAGCATCAAGGGCGTACTTGCCCTCTTTGCGCCCATGACCGCCGCCTGCAGCCCCCGGTCCTCCTTGGTCAGAAGCCGCTCGCTTTGAGCTAGCAGATCCCCTAGAGGACGTCTTGACGTGGTCGAGCCACAGGTGGATGTGCAGCGCCGATGGGCGAGCCTGGGACTCCGGCCCCAGCGCTGACTCCTCGATTGAACGTGGCCTGCCCGCTCCGCCGCCTTGATGGGCGCGGCGGCCTTGGGCGCTGCCGCTCGGAGCACGGCCGCCCTGTCCACGCCCTCCGCGGCCTTGGCTTGCCGACGGCGACCGCTGGATCTGGCCGGGGACGACGGTGGCGAAGCTGCGGCACAGGTCACGGGCGAGCCCGGTCGGCGCGTCTCCGTGCACGTCGTAGAACTCGCTGACCGTGGTGCTCGCGCGGCGCCGGTTGGCCTCGTCCTTAGCCATCTTGGCAAAGAGAACGAGGCGCGTCCGCTCCAGGGCCTCGGCGACCCAGGCGGGATCGATGACGCGGTCGAGGGGAACGCGCAGGTCCACCACGGAAACGTCCGGGGCGTCCCGCTCTGGGAGTGGAGCGTCTTGCTCCTGAGGAGGTGGGCGCTCGAGCGACGGGCGCTTGGGGCGTGGTAGGTCGCCGCCCTCATCCTCTCCCAGGGTCATCACCTCGACCATGGCGCCAAGATTGCTGCTTTTACCGCAGCTCGGGCCTCCGTCGCAGAGGGAGTCGAAGACGTCGGTGATCTCCTCCGGGAAGGGCTTGGCGACGTAGAAGCGGTGACTGCCGACGTCGAGGAAGGAGCCGCTGTTGCCGAAGCCGTTCTTGAAGTGGGCCAAGTTGTCGTCGACGCAGTCGAAGGTGCCGAGCCTCCAGACGAGGCCGGAGGCGACCTTCTCACCGGAGGGTCCCGGCCGGAACTTGACTCCGCTCGCCACCGCGCTTTGCCCCACGGTGGGCGCCAACTGTCGTGGGAATTTAGAGACAGTAGCCATGGGGAGGCTTATCGGAGGGGCTCGACGTTGGTGACGATGGGTCCGGCTCGGGATTGTGCCAACAGAGACACCTCGATTTACCCAGGTTCAGGGCCCTCCCGGTTGGAGGTAAACCCCTACTTCCTGCCGGCTTCGTATTGATTGAGTTGTAACGATTACAGTGCTCCTCGAGCTGTTCGGCTAAAGGAGGAAGAAGAAGATCGGATCTCCCCTATGCTAAGGGTCCAGGCCCCCTTATATAGACGGGGGCCTGGTTACAGGTTTAGGTGGTGATTCGGCCGGCTGCCGGCTCCTCGGCGGCGGTGTCCTTGGCGTGATCCTCTGACCCTGCTCTGGCAAAGACACTTTATAAAGTGTCTTTTCCCTGGACCGGCATCTGGAGAGCATATCCCCTCTCCTCTGCCTCGGATCCCGTCGTGGGGAAGGGTCTTCGACTCCTCATTGGTTGGACGTGGTCGTGGCGCTCGTCACTCCTGTCCTGCGCCCCTACCGACCTTGTCGGGGCCGTTCCGCTTTTGGCTAGACAGCCGTTGGGGAGTTTTGTCTCCATCGCCCGGCTCCAGTTCTCCGCGGTGGAGTCGCCAGCCGGCTGCTGGCGCAGCCGGCCCTTCGGGCAGAGCCGGTCTTCTCGTGCTGAAGCCGTGGGGACTCCTGGGATGCCAGCCGGCATATTGCCCGGCCCGTGGTGCGCCCCCTAAGTCATCCCCACAACAATGCTCAAGGGCATATGCTTTGTTTACATTACACACTTTGCTTAATGCAATTATCTGTTGTTCGCAACTTAATACTTGTGGAGTTCTCGGATTGATTCACCACAAGTGGATTATTAGTCATAGATGCAGTTGGATGGCGGTCTATGTATTTTGTTGTAATGCCCAGAGTAAATCTCATAGTGATCTTCTTGACATATCACGTTTATCTTTATTCTATCAATTGCCCAACTGTAATTTGTTTACCCAGCATGTGTTATTTATCTTATGGAGAGACACCACTAGTGAACTGTGGATCCCGGTCCTATTTCCATCATATTGCTATCACCTGTTTACTTTGCTCGTACTGTTTACTTTATTCGCATACTCTATTGTTTTCCACTCGATACGCTCATAACCTTTGTTTCAAGCAAACCGGTGAGATTGACAACCTCATCGCAAGTTGGGAACGAAGTACTTGGTTGTGTTGTGTGCAGGTTCCGCGTTGCAGCTAGCAAGCAAAGCTTGGACGAGGCGCCATATATAAATTGTCCGAAGCTGTCGCAAGCTAGCAAGCATCACCTTCAGTCGTTTGTCTCTCCTTTCCAAGAACGATAAACCTTGGTTTCTAAACTGAGGGAAAACTAGCTACTATACTCATCACACCTTCCTCTTGGGGTTTCCAACGGGCTGGTCATTCACCACGCATCAAGCTAATTTTCTGGCGCCGTTGCCGGGGAGGAAGTAGAAGACTTCTACGTGGGGAGTTTTCGCACGCACATCCTTTACTTTGTTTTATTGTTTTGCTTTACTTTATTTATTTTACCTGCATCGTTTTATATCAAAAACCCAAAAAAATTAGAATCCTTGGTAGTTGTTTTTACCTGTTTACTTTCGTTTTGCTGAAATGGCCAATCCTGAAAACACCAAGTTGTGTGACTTTACTAGCACGAACAATAGTGATTTTATCTGCACTCCTATTGCACCACCTGCTCCTGCTGCAAACTTTTATGAGATTAAGCCTGCTTTGTTGAACCTTGTTATGAAAGAGCAATTCTCTGGTGCTAGTACTGAAGATGCTGCAGCTCATCTCAACAATTTTGTTGAGCTATGTGAGATGCAGAAATATAAGGATGTAGAAAGTGATATTATTAAGCTCAAGTTGTTTCCTTTTTCTTTGAGAGGAAAAGCTAAAGATTGGTTGCTGTCTTTGACTAAGAATAGTATTGATTCATGGGCTAAGTGTAAGGATGCTTTTATTGGTAGATACTATCCTCCTGCTAAGATTATATCTTTGCGTAGCAATATTATGAAGTTTACTCAGTTTGATAATGAACATGTTGCTCAAGCTTGGGAAAGAATGAAATCTATGATAAAGAATTGCTCCACTCATGGACTGACTACTTGGATGATTGTCCAAACTTTTTATGCAGGACTGAATTTTTCTTCAAGGAACCTACTTGATTCAGCTGCTGGAGGCACTTTTATGTCCCTTACCTTGGGCGCCGCAACAAAGCTACTCGACAATATGATGGTAAATTATTCTGAATGGCACACCGAGAGAGCTCCACAAGGTAAGAAGGTAAATTCTGTTGAGGAAACCTCTTCCTTGAATGATAAGATTGCTACCATTATAGCTATGCTTGCTAATGATAGGACTCATGTTGATCCTAATAATGTTCCTTTAGCCTCTCTGGTTGCTCAAGAAGAGCATGTTGATGTGAATTTCATTAGAAACAATAATTTTAACAACAATGCTTATAGGAACAATTTTGCTAGTAACAATTATAGGCCGTATCCTTCTACCACTGGTAATGGTTATGGTAACTCTTATGGTAATTCCTACAACAACACTAGGGCCGCGCCCTCCGAGCTTGAGGTAATGCTCAAGGACTTCATCGGTAAGCAAACTGCTTTTAACAAGTCTGTTGAGGAAAAGTTAGGCAAAATTGATATTCTTGCTTCTAAAGTTGATAGCCTTGCTCATGATGTTGAACTTCTGAAATTAAAAGTGTTGCCTAATGATGTGAAAGAGAACTATGTTTTTGCTACCGCTAATGCTATTCAAGTTGGAATTGATGAAAATATTAGATTGTTAGCGGAATTGCATGCCAGGTGGGAAAGAGAAGATGAGATGGCTAGAGAAATGAAGGTATGTACCATTACTACCTCTAATGATGTTGCTCTTAATGCTAGCAATAATCTTACTTTGATTGGTGTAGAGAAAACTCCCACTCCTTGTGTTAAAAAGCCTAAAACTGCCAAAACTTTTTCTCAAAAGAGTGCTAAATTTTTTCAGAGTGTGGGAGATGATAGCTCTACTTATTTTAATGATTTTGATATTGATGGCTGCAATATATCTGAAGTTATTTTGTTCTTGCAAAAGCTTGCTTTGACTCCCAATGCTAGTTCTCTAAATATTGCTTTTACTAACCATATTACCAATGCTCTCATAAAAATTAGGGATGAAAAGTTGAAGCAAAAAGCTTCTGTTCCCGAGAAGTTAGAAGATGGTTGGGAACCCATCATTGATATGCACGTTAATGGTTATGATTGCCATGCTTTATGTGATCTAGGTGCTAGTATTTCTATCATGCCTAGAAGGATTTATGACATGCTTGATTTACCACCGCTTGAAAAATGTTATTTTGATGTTCCTATTGCTGATGTTGCTAAGAAGAAACCTTTGGGAAGGATTAATGATGTTCTTATTGTGGTTAACAATAACCTTGTTCCCGTTGATTTTCTTGTTATGGACGTTGAATGCCATGCTTCATGTCCTATTATTTTGGGAAGACCCTTTCTTCGAACTGTAGGTGCCATCATTGATATGAGGGAAGGCACTATCAAATATCAATTCCCACTAAAGAAAGGTATGGAACACTTCCCTAGGAAAAGAAATAAATTGCTTTTTGACTCTATTCTTAGAGCAAATTATGAGCTTGATGCTTCATCACTTGATGTTACTTGATTCGCAATTTTCTGCGCCTAGCTCAAAGGCGTTAAAGAAAAGCACTCTTGGGAGATAACCCAATGTTTTTATTTTCAGTACTTTTTCTTTTATTTGAGTCTTGGAAGTCATTACTACTGTAATGACCGCTCCTTATCTTGTTTATTTCGTTTTTGTGCCAAGAGAAGCCTCTAATTCGAGTGAGGTAAAGATTTGGGGATGTTGTTGTCCTGAAACTGTTTTCAGTGCTGCACCGTAAAAATTCGTATAAATTCTCTGTATATCTTTTGGACCTGCGATTTCTTGTGCATATGCCCCAGATTATATCCAAACTTTTGTTAGTTGAACACTTTTTGATTTGAGCAACAGAAAACCCCTCAAAAATTCGACCTTTGTCAGCTGTTCAGTTTTGATAGATTTCTGCCAATATTTGTGTTTGCCACTTTATCGCTTTCTTTTGAGTTCTTTTGATCACGGAACTTTTGGGGAAGTTGCTACAGTAGTATTTGCTATATATGTGGTGGTTTTGAGTTGAAACCTGAAGCAAAAAGAGGATTGATTATATGTTATGCTACACTAATGTTGCTAATAGAATTGTGTTTAGTTTTGTATGAAGAAAGTTTTCAAATGTAGGGATTGGAAAATGATGAGATGAGTTGAAGAATGGAAGGTTGGGGATGCCCATGCATCACCCCAAAAAATATCCAAGAAGTACAAGCGTCAAAGCTTGGGGATGCCCCGAGGCACCCCTTCTTCATCGGCAAAAATCAGGTCACCTTTCAAGACGCTATATTTTTATTGCTTCATGCACTATGTGTTTTTCTTGGAGCGTCAGTTGTTTTAGTTTTCTTAGTTAGTTTAGTTTGTTTGTTTGCTGCAATAAATGGTTGGACCCCAACAAATTTCCTTTGGAGAAGTTGCCTCGTTTTCATTTGCAAAGAACACTCCGTTTTTCACTCTTACAATTTCATCGAGTGTTCTTCTTTTTCCGCTACTGCTTTTGGTTTTCGTTTTCGCCTTGATTTGCGTTCAGACCTTGTCATATCTTTTCATCAAGGTGTATTTTTGCCTCTGATCTTTATTGGTTTTCATCAAAAAAGGTGTCTTTAAAAAAATTAAATGGTGTTGGAAAAGAGAAAAAGCTTTTTGCAAAATAGTGGTACAAGAAGGAGCTTGTGTAGACTGTGGCTTAGGCTTTTTCATGTCATGCTTGATGTCTTTTTGATAGTATACTTAGTGGTTTTGCTATAGCATGACTTGTCTCAAATAACTGAGATTGCTTAATGAGCCTTTGAAAAAATCATGCGTTGTTTTTATTATATGGAAGCATTATTTTGGTTTTCTCCTTGATGCTTTATTTGGGTTGACTTGGCGCATGCTCACACATGTTAGACTCTTACAAAGTCGCCAATAGCCTCTATGATCATTTAGTTTTTGACTTTTGATGCCATCTTATGCTTCTTTTAATGTTGCTTTGTCGCTTTGCATGATTATGGCCATTATTGCTCTCTTAGTTGGTCGTTCCCAGTCTTTTGCTAGCCCTCGCCTTGTACTGAGTATGAGCTCTACTCGTGCATCCAACTCCTAAAAGCCAAAGTTTTCCAAAGTGTCCACCATACATACCTACTAGCAATTTGCTATTCCAATTAAATTTGACTTGCTTTTATTTTCTCTTCAAATTAAACTCTTACCAGTGTTATGCGAAATTCGGTCAGTAAAGCTCTCACGAACCGGAAGGCACACTTTACTTTTTCCTGTTCTTAAAAAATTGACATTGTGGTCTCTTATGTTGAGTTGTTATGCTTGCAAGTTGTAAGTTGGAGACTAGCCCAGCCATGCAGTCATGGGCAAGCTTTCAACATTGCACTTCTTATTTGAGTTGATATCGTGATCTTTTGTTTATGGATGCCCGCAGTGTGAAATGAATTGGGAATCTTGTGGGGATCATGGAGTTTGTATATGTGTTAGGGAAACGCCGGGCCGCTAATCTAACCCATGCGTAATTCATGGTGGAAATTTGTAGCATACCCATGGTGAACATTCGACGACGCATCTCACAATAAAAAGCTAAACAAAAGGCAAATAAAAGAGATGTCGAGGTGTTCATTGTCTGCTTGTCCTGTCATTTTGGTGTGGGCTTGTTCCATGTCATCGGGCACGGAGGTACCCCATTGGCGGTTCTCAATGATATGCATATACTTACAATGACAAGAGCCTTGCTTGGGACTCTAAGTAAAGTAGCATGAGGTTTGGGTACTCGTATTCACGGGACACGAGGTTTTCAACTTATGATTTGTCAAGCATATGCATCATAATTGTTCTCGCATTAACTTTAACCATTCAAGATGCTTATGATGGGGGCAATGAGAGCTCAAAGCCGGTAAGTACCATAATTTTTGAAGGTTATAAAACTTGCAATCACTGCTTCCCTCTGCGAAGGGCCTTTCTTTTACTTTTATGTTGAGTCACCACCTTCTTTCTTTATGCACCATTAAGAGAGCATAGTTGTCATTCTTAGTGTGATATGCATTGTCCCAAAGTTCATTGATTGATTCATATTATTGGTTTCACTTGTTCTCAAATTATTTGTATCTAGTCGCCCTTTTAAACTTGAAGGTGTCCTATGCATTTATGTTTTGCTCTCTTTGAAGGACAAGCTGAAAACCATTTGTATGTTTTTCCTTATGATTTGAACACACGTTTGACTTTCATTGTTTCATTTTCATGATCTTTTGTTTGTGTTCATTTTCTTGTTTACAATATGGTTGCTAAGTTCTTATTGTCAAGATTATATCTTCATGCCTATGTTTTAAGTTCTTATGATCCCAGCTCACAAATGCTTACATATATGATCAAGATTGTGTAGGTGCATGTCACCTCAAAAATTATTCTTTTGTTATCACTTACCTACTCGAGGACGAGCAGGAGTTAAGCTTGGGGATGCTTGATACGTCTCCAACGTATCTATAATTTTTGATGCTCCATGCTTGTTTTTACACCATTTGCCTATTGTTTCGTTACACTTAGTGGCACTTTTATGCATTTTCCGGAACTAACCTATTAACGAGTTGCCACAGTGCCAGTTCCCTGTTTTCTGCTGTTTTTGTGTTTCAGAAGTGATACACAGGAAATATTCTCGGAATTGGACGAAACAAGTTCCTGAAGTCTTATTTTACCCGGAAGCTTCCAGAGATCCGAAGGAGAGTAGGAGAGGAGCCACCAGGGGCCCACACACAGAGGTGGCGCGGACAGCCCCTGGCCCGCGCCACCATGGTGTGAGGCCGTCTGGCCCCTCCTCTGACATCGCCCCTTCGCCTATAAAGACCCCCCGACGGAAAAAACCTAAGTACCCGATCACTTTTCCAGAACACATCGCGATCCGCCGCCGCCATTGACCCGAAGATCGGGAGGGTCCAGAAGCTCTTCCCGGCACCCTGTCGGAGAGGGGAATCGCCACCGGAGGTCTTCTTCATCGCCATGCTTGCCTCCGGAGCGATGAGTGAGTAGTCTACCTTGGACTATGGGTCCATAGCAGTAGCTAGATGGTTGTCTTCTCCACCATGTGCTTCATGTTTAGATCTCATGAGCTACCCTACATGATTGAGATCACCGTTATGTAATTCTACATGTTTGGTTTGTTGGGATCCGATGAATATTGGTGTTTATGATTAAGTTGATGTACTGAATATTATCTTTTGTTATCTCTATGTTGTTTATGATCTTGCATGCTCTCCGTTGTTAGTAGCTATCTTGGCCGAGTAGTTGCTAGTGACTCCAAGAGGGGGTATTTATGCTCGATAGTGGGTTCATGCCTCTATTTAACCTGGGGGAGTGACAAAAACCTCTAAGGTTGTAGATGTGCTGTTGCTACTAGGGAGAAAACAACATTCATATGCTCAAGGGAATATGCTTTGTTTACATTACACACTTTGCTTAATGCAATTATCTGTTGTTCGCAACTTAATACTTGTGGAGTTCTCGGATTGATTCACCACAAGTGGATTATTAGTCATAGATGCAGTTGGATGGCGGTCTATGTATTTTGTTGTAATGCCCAGAGTAAATCTCATAGTGATCTTCTTGACATATCACGTTTATCTTTATTCTATCAATTGCCCAACTGTAATTTGTTTACCCAGCATGTGTTATTTATCTTATGGAGAGACACCACTAGTGAACTGTGGATCCCGGTCCTATTTCCATCATATTGCTATCACCTGTTTACTTTACTCGTACTGTTTACTTTATTCGCATACTCTATTGTTTTCCACTCGATACGCTCATAACCTTTGTTTCAAGCAAACCGGTGAGATTGACAACCTCATCGCAAGTTGGGAACGAAGTACTTGGTTGTGTTGTGTGCAGGTTCCGCGTTGCAGCTAGCAAGCAAAGCTTGCACGAGGCGCCATATATAAATTGTCCGAAGCTGTCGCAAGCTAGCAAGCATCACCTTCAGTCGTTTGTCTCTCCTCTCCAAGAACGATAAACCTTGGTTTCTAAACTGAGGGAAAACTAGCTGCTATACTCATCACACCTTCCTCTTGGGGTTCCCAACGGGCTGGTCATTCACCACGCATCACTCACCGTCACCAACAGTTCTTGGATGGTATTATCTGACTCCAACAGCTGCAATATTTGGATGTCAGCTAATCCTATCATCAATGGAGCGACCAGAACTAGCGCAGTGCTACTCAACTCGGGAAACTTTGTTCTTCGGTTGCCAAATGCCACAGACATATGGCAGAGATTCTACCATCCAACCAACACAATACTTCCAACCATGATATTTCTGGTGAGCTACAAGGGACAAGTCGTCCAGCGGGTTGTCGCCTCGAAGGGGTCAGATGACCCATCATCTGGGGAATTTTCCTTAAGTAGTGACCCCAGCTCCCCAACATATTTAATTAGGGGTTTTTAGTTAATTAGAGAGTGTTTGTTTTAGTTTACTTTTCTCAGTTGTACAATATATTTATTTTTATTTTTATTTAAAAATAAGAAAGGAAAAGAATTGCCATTGGCTTATTGCCTTATGTGTTTCTTCAGTATTTGTAAATAAGAAATTAGTGTGCGTCATCTCTTGCGGTCAGTGAGAGCACTTAGAATACAATAGCCTATCATCTTTAGCAGTCCGTGAGGACCATTTCATAGATGAGCAAAATTTTATTTTTGAAATTTAAACAACTATATTTGACAAATATGTATGTATATTTCTTTATCCCATAGCAACGCACGGGCACTTAACTAGTACAATAAAAAATTGAGTAATGTAAGTATATCAATTTCAAGTACCTAATCTAAATATTTGAAAAGTATCAAGCATTAGAGTTTTGGAAGTTTCCTATCCAATATGAGGTTTCCAAGAATGTGAAGAGAAAACATGGAAGATCCTATTATAAAATATACATGACACTCCTCTTTACCCTCCGGTTGTCATATTTTTTGTTGTGTATGTACTCTAGATGCAGAGGCCGGCAGATGATAATAGAAGTCTTATTTTTTCCAAAATAAAATTGTTCCACTGCCATAGGTGGATAATTTTCATTTGACTAATTGTTCCAAAGAAAATTCTACGAATTATATGTCCATGTCCACACTCTGCAGACCGTTCCCAGCCACCATATATCACCATGCTTTCCACATGAAGATGCAGAGGACGGTCTTAAGGATCCTGGTATTCTTGACCATTCCATAATTGCCATGACACTGTATTGAATGGTTTTTTCCACTTGAATAGGATGGATACCAACATCGAAACAGGGGTTATCTAGTATTTACCAAATATATGAACTTAACTGTATCATAACTCATTAAAATGTCATAAGAAATCAGTCCCACCGAGGCCACGTGCTTGAAAAAAATTGAAATTGGAAAAACATTGCAAAACATGATTGTGCTTCAAGCGAGTAAATATCTAGGCAACCCCAAAGATCGCAGTATACAAATCCAGAGGAATTTCCCAGGAAAGAAAAAAGAATACAAACCCACAGGACTAGTGCCTCGGCTCTAGCCTGGAGCTTTGTTCCTTGAATAATAACTTATCTTCAACTGACTCTGCAAGTCCATTGTCGTAGGAGCCTTGGAGTCTGCTCTACTGCCGGTCGTTTGCCGGCGGCCATCTCTGCTATGGTCTAAGTCGACATTTACTGTCTATCCATCAACCGTCTAATTAATACCAAAAGGGCAACAACAGTAGAGTAGAGTTACGATTGAATGGACAGAAACTTCCCTACTACTCACTCATCCACTTGCTGCAGCGGAACTATTCCGAAGAAATATACGCCTCAGTTACATATATATATATATCTGTGTGCTATTTTTTCTCTTGACACAAGGAGAGGTAGGAGACAGCACAATGTCTATCGACTACATTCCCATCTTCTTCCTCCTATTCTTGAGTTCACTCTGCAAATCCGACGACCAACTTACACATGCAAAGCCACTCACCCACGGAGACATCCTCATCTCCAAGAGCAGGTATTTTGCTCTCGGCTTCTTCTCTCCCACAAGCATCAACAACAGCTTTTACCTTGGCATATGGTACCACAGCCTCCCTGGACCACGCACCGTCGTGTGGGTTGCCAACCGAGACAACCCAATCATCGGCCCTTCATCCCCAACGCTCATCATCACCAACAGTTCAGACCTGGTGCTGTCAGACTCCCAAGGTCACACTCCTTGGGTGGTGAAGAACACTGCCACCGGTGCTGGAGTTACTGCAGTGCTGCTTGACACCGGGAACTTGGTCCTCCGACTTCCGTCTGGTAAGATCACATGGCAAAGTTTTGATCATCCAACCGACACAGTACTTCCAAACATGAAATTTTTGGTGAGCTATAAGGCACAAGTTGGCATGCGGCTTGTTGCCTGGAATGGCCCGGAGGACCCATCTTCTGGGGACTTCTCATGCAGTGCTGACCCTAGCTCTCCAGACCTTCAAATTCTCATTCAGAACAAGACAGAGCCATATTGCCGCCTTAGCGTGTGGGGCGGCAAGGCTGTGACCGGTGGCACATATCTACCCAACACCACCACTGTCGCGTATGAAACGGCTGTTGACTCTGGAGAAGAGTTCTCCATCACCTACGCAGTCTCTGACAACTCAACACTCATGCGCATGACGCTTGAGCACACTGGCAAGTTGAATTATCTAAGTTGGAATAGTCACACATCATCATGGGCACTCTTTGGAGAACGCCCCGTTGCTCCATGCGAACTCTATGCCTCGTGTGGTCCATTCAGTTATTGCGACTACACTCTTATTACCCCAGCCTGCCAATGCCTTGATGGATTTGAGCCTGTCGACAGTATCATTTTTTCCAAAGGATGTAAGAGAAAGCAAACACTGAGATGCGGCAAGCAAAGTAATTTTGTTCCTGTGTCTGGGATGAAGGTTGCTGACAAGTTCTTGCATATAAGGAACAGAAGCCTCGATGAATGTGCGGCTGAGTGCAGTCGCAACTGCTTGTGCACGGCTTATGCTTACGCCGACTTGAGTAGCGGCGGTGCAATTGCCGACCCTTCGAGGTGCTTGATTTGGTCAGGGGAGCTTATCGACCTTGGGAAGTACACCGGTGGCGAGAATATGTACCTCCGTCTTGCCGATTCTTCTGGTATTCCCTGTCGCATATCATTTTTTTGTCTCTAGAAGTCATTAGTGCTACATCGCTAGTGATGTGAATTCTGAACTTCTGATTGGCGGCATTTCTGCAGGTAACAAGAAACGCAGTTCAGTACAGATTGTACTCCCAATTCTAGCATTCTTATTGCTACTGACATGCATAGCCCTCGTCTGGATGTACAAATACAGAGGTAGAGTAATGATTGTCCTCTTTACTTTGAAGTATTATTACATTAGTGGAAGATTTAGATAAGAATGGATGTCCTAACTAGCAGGCAAATGGAGAAAGAAGGAAAACAGGAAGAAACTGGTGCAGGGATACTTTAGCACGTCCAAAGAACTCGAGGGCGAAAATACAGAATTTCCATTTATTAGCTTTGAAGACATCCTTTCAGCAACAAATTTTTTCGCTGATTCTAACTTGCTTGGGCGGGGTGGCTTTGGCAAAGTTTACAAGGTAATATAAAGTGGTGCTTACAACAGAAAAAAAAGTTGATAAAAAATAAAATGAACCCAATTTACCTTCAATTATTGACTGACTCCAGAAAACACCCTTGGCTGGAACCGTTTAATGTATGCCGTCGAGGATCCAACTATGACAACCATTTCAAACCCCCCCCCCCCCCCCCCCCCCCCCTCCATCGCAGTTGCCATTGCAATAAAAGCATCCCGGCTTGGGATGTTGTGGCATCTACATGAAAGAGTTGACGACATGCGAGCTTAACACTGCTCATTCTTACTATTGGTATTTCTAACCAATAGCTTTGCTGCTGGACCATAAAGTGATACATGTAAAAGTGGATGCCAAATTAGTGAAACATATCCATGTTGATGACACAAGATCCAAAATTTCTGGTTAAATTAAGTTGGTTACTTGCACTAGAATTTGATATTCTAGGGTGCAAAGGAGAGAATTTCAGAGTTGAGAAATATCTTCTAGGTTCAGAGTTTAAGGTGATAAATAGACTGCTCCGTGTAAGAAGGGTAACTAACATATTGGACCTGAAGAAGTTTGTTTCCTACTTTTGTTTAATTGGAAAATGTGTGCTTATGTAGGGAACATTGGAAGGTGGAAATGAAGTTGCTGTCAAAAGGCTTAGTCAGAATTCTGGACAAGGTGTAGTGGAGTTCAAAAATGAAGTAGTTCTAATTGCCAAACTGCAGCACAAGAATCTAGTCAGACTTCTTGGTTGTTGCATTCATTTAGATGAGAAGTTACTGATCTACGAGTACTTACCTAATAAAAGCTTGGATGGCTGTCTTTTCGGTATGTACTTGTGCAGATTGCACATCACAAAATTCTTCACATTAACTAAAATGATATCCATGATGACTAGTTTCATTTTCATATTGACCATGAAAGATGATGCAAGGAAACATGTACTGGATTGGTTGACACGATTCAAAATAATTAAAGGAATAGCAAGAGGCCTTCTTTACCTCCATCAGGATTCAAGATTAACAATAATTCACAGAGATCTCAAAGCAAGCAACATCTTATTGGACACAGAAATGACTCCAAAAATTTCAGATTTTGGTATGGCAAGAAGATTTGGCACCAACCAGAACCAAGCAAACACTAATCGGGTCGTCGGCACATAGTAAGCAACCGTTGAACTAAGTAACCCTTCACGCTTTTGTTTATATATGCTATGGTATAGCTCATTTTGTGCATTCCTTGCTTACTTGTTGTTGACTGTTTTAAACAGTGGTTACATGTCACCTGAATATGCAATGAGAGGTGCCTTTTCTGTAAAATCAGACATTTATAGCTTCGGTGTTCTTCTATTGGAGATTGTCAGTGGCTTAAAGATCAGCTCACCTCAGCTCTTAACCAACTTTTCTAGCCTAATCACTTATGTATGTACTGCATAATACACAAAATTTCTTGATCCACACTAACTAACTTGATGGTGACACCATTCTATTAATCAGGCGTGGCGATTATGGGAAGATGGAAAAGCAACTGAACTGGTGGACACTTCAATTGTTGCAAGCTGCCCAATTCATCAAGTTCTACAGTGTATTCATGTGGGACTCTTGTGTGTTCAAGATCATCCCAATGATAGGCCACTAATGTCATCGGTTATGTTTATGATAGAGAATCAAAGCGCAAATCTTCCAACTCCAAAACAACCAATATATTTTTCTTTAAGTAGTAATGAAGGTGGAGAAGCAAAAGAGAGCATGGAGAACTCCGTGAATGCAATCAGTATCACAACACTTGAGGGTCGTTAGATGTTGTATAACTTGGTATGTGATGATTTTAGTATAGCTGAACTGAACTTCTCGTAGGTGGTTGTAATATTTGTGAGTTTATCTCTACTAGTAATAATATTGCAATCGGACTGGTCCGTGTCCGTAAAATACGCTTTCGTCCAACTAACAATACGTGTTCGTCCCACCCTCGCCCGAAACGTTTTCTCTTTCTCCCGTCGTCAAAAAGACCGGATCGAAGCCAATCTTCGTGTCCCTGCTCTCCCGTCCTAGATCCTCTTTTCCGGTGAGACAGCTGCCCACCGTACTCCTGTTTGCCGCCGGGGCCGGAAGGCCTCTCGTCACCGTCGTGCGCGCCTGGATCCGGTCGCCACATTGTCATTCTCCCGTCGTCAACAAGACCGGATCGAAGCCAATCTTCGTGTCCCTGCTCTCCCGTCCTAGATCCTCTTTTCCGGTGAGACAGCTGCCCACCGTACTCCTGCTTGCCGCCAGGGCCGGAAGGCCTCTCGTCACCGTCGTGCGCGCCTGGATCCGGTCGCCACATTGCACTCCTCCATGCTCTTTCTCTTCTCGACCACCACGGTTGACCGCATGGCTCCGCCGCGCAGGTCAAAGTCACGGGTGAGGGGCAACCCGAAACTCCTCGAGTAGGGAAACAGGTGAGGGATGGCGGACTCGCCCAGCGGGTCGAACATGACAAGGTCGACGGGATCGATACCGTGCCGACGTTGCGGGTGAGGCATGGCCCAGAAACTCGGTCGTCCTTGATGAAGCGCCCATCGCTGAGGTACTGGGCACCTTCCCAAATCACGTCCCCCATCTATTCATCACAGCCTCGCCTACCAACTCCCGGCTACCTCACCGGCGCAGAGGTCCTGAACTCCCCGGCGTCCCATGCAAGCATTACCATGCGAGCCCGCCGGTCCTCTTCTCCACCGCGCACGCTGATCAATGCCAGGCCTTCACCCTTGGCCCTCGCAGCTCCCGCGCGCAGCACCTGCTATGTCCCCACGCCTGTTGCGACGGTGGGATGGGAGGCCGTGGCGAGGCTCGGTGGACCTGCAACAGAGTTTGAGTCGCTTTCAAGAGTAGCGCGAACACTTCAAGTCTGATCTCATAGCCTCAAGGTAGTACACCGGTAGGAGGGTCGGAGCACAAGCATGACTTCGACACGCCATTCACTGATGCGCGACGCGACTACACGCCTTCATCAACCACTGCAACCCGCAATTTTGTCATTTCGAGCAGGGTTCTCCAGCCACCGCGTCGGATCTTGATCAACCCCGGCCGCAAGAAAGAATATCAACGACAACGCATACGAGCACAGAGATCGGAGGCACCACGGACTCTATACGATCTAGCCATGCTACGGCCACGACGCACGCTTTCTCGGCCTCTGGGCTCTGGTCATCAGTTGCTCCCACGCTCCACGCCTACGCTTGCAAATACAGGACGCCGAGCACACGAATAGCAAGTCCTCGTCAGTGACTCGTCATATCAGCAACGACCTCCCGAGCAATCGCCAAGACGCGTACAGGCTCTAAATCGACACGAGGATGTATCTCGAACAGGATGTATCTCTCCACTGAGGAAAAAAACACTATTTACAGTCAAACACGATTAAGGTTAGGGAATTAGCGAAATTGGTGCAATTATGAACTTTCAGTTGTGAGAAATATTTTTAATTAGGATGCATCGCAGCATCGCGCGGGCACTTAGCTAGTATTGTATAAGGAAGCTGTGAATAATAGCGGAGGAGCCACCATCGAGACTGGTTGATGCGCCCAACTGAATTTTCTTTTTGTTGGTTATCTGGTAACAGAAACCATCAATGTTGGAATGCCGCACTGAATATGATTAATAAGCTTCATTCAAACTAGTATTCTGAAGTTTGATCCCCTGGACACTATCTTTCTGAAGCATTACAAAATATTGTAATCATCAGTAATTCCTGTACATACACCTTTTTTTTTATTCATCAAAAAGAAATGTACACTGAAATTCCAAATGCCCCCTGGGCCTTCGCACCTCAAGAAAATAACATGGCTAAATTTAGTGTAGAGCAGAAATCCAGATGCCCATTTCTGGTACCTTGGCTCAAGCAGGGATTATGAAGACCCTGGCTAAATTTAGTGTAGAGAGGACAGGTCTATGCCACAGCATGGCAGGACCGCCGCCTCGTCCGCGACAGAGACTGCCACTGCGCCGCCACAGCCTGACTTCCTCCTCTATGCGTCACCGCATCCGCGGTGGCCAGCGCAGCACGCAGCGACGCGACGAGCCGCCGGCCACTCCCCTTCTCTCGTCGGCACTTTGGGCCCTCCTATTTTCCGCTTCAAGCGCCAGGGATCGAGTTGACGCCTGAACAAGACCACTAACGAGCCGCGGCCCGCCATCCGAGCGCTGTCTTCCTCCTCCCACCTTCTTCTTCCTTAGTCAAACGGAAAGCTCCACCAGATCTTGATCCTCCGCCACCCCTGTTGGCCAAACCGCCTGCTGCCGCCACCCGCGGCCGGCGGTGCTCCGCCCGCCTCGCCGCCCCGCCCTGCCTGAGCCGCCACCTCCGTCGGTCCACCGCTACCCCCAGCCTTCCTCTAAACCTTCCCTTCTCCAACTCCGGCGAGGGTCCCGCACCACCACCCGAGCCCTAAGTCGCCAGCGAGCTCCCCAAACCTGCACCCGCCACCCTAAGTTCCACCCCTCACATCCGTCGGTGACACCACGACCAGCCGCGTCGTCCCCAACTCCGGCGAGGTCTTGGCTTTGCCTCCGCCGGTGACAACGCGGCAGGCCGCATCGTCCCCGTCTCCGTCAAGGGTGTCCCGGTCGTCATCCTCATCGTCTTCGGCGGGAAGCGCCACCGCATCTCAACCACGGTGAACCAACCCTGTTACATCGGAGGGGTACGTGTCAACCCCATGGTCGGCGGCGGCGGCAGCAGCGGCGGCGGCAGGAGACTGAGGGCTTCTGGTACCACGTCGTGAAACCCCAGCTAGTCAACCATTGCGCCACGACAAGCAACGGCTCGGAGAGCCCCGAGGTTTCCCATGTCGCACTCTCTCAGTCCAAGTCAAACTTCCAATCTTGGTTTAGTCAGGAGAGCTTGTTGACACGGGAAAGTATCAAGAAGTTGCGAGAATATGTACCTCCGGCTTCCCGACTTCTCTGGTATGCACCACATTATTTCAGCCTTACACTAGTAGAAAAAGGGTCTTATGTTTAGGACCTCTAGCACCAGTTGTGTATTAAACTGGTGCTAAAGGTCTCTCTAGGGCAGCCAGATTCGCTATTGTAGTACGACAGTAATTAGTCCCGATTCGTTAGGGACCTTTAGTCCCGGTTGGAGACACCAACCGGGACTAAAGGGGTCTGCGACCATCCCTTTTAGTCCCGGTTGGTGTCTCCAACCGGGACTAATGGTCCCGGCCTATTTAATGCCACCTGCCGCTGGCCGCCCTCTTCCTCTCCCCTATTTTTTCCTCCTAGAAGAGTGGAAGGTGGGTGTTGGAATTTTTTTCCTTTCTATGCACAAGAGGTGTTTGATAAAATGTGTGAGTGAATAATGGCACACAAAACATACATGATATGAAGTGATAGGAGACACCGAGCTAATTTGATCTTCCCTGCCCCGAACCAGCCAGCTTCCTTCTCCTCTATTCTTCACCACCGAGCTCGAGTTCATCCACTATTTGTCAAGATTTCGCGCCGCCACATCTATTCAAGTGTTCCAAGAGGTTGGCGATTAAGCCCTTGAGTAATTTTAGACCTAGACAAATTTTAGCATCGCGATTGCATTTGATATACTTATAACTTGCAGATGAGTCATCCATGGATGTACGGTGACCGACGCTCTGCCAAGTTCATTGAAGTCGTGCATTCTTTTCTCAAAGTGGCTGAGGCAAACAAGCGGAATGGTTTTATGTGTTGTCCTTGCGGTGCCTGTCGGAATGAGAAGGATTACTCTTGCTCAAGCACCATTCACTTCCACCTGATTCGGTGGGGTTTCATGGCCGGGTATAATTGTTGGACCAAGCACGGAGAAAAAGGGGTTATGATAGAAGACGGTGAAGAAGAAGAGAATGATGACAACTATCGTCAAATATTCACTGAATATGGTGATACTGCAATGGAAGATAGTGAAGAAGAAGGAGGTGACGAACGTGCATCAGTTGAGCCCGATGATGATCTTAGTCGGGTCATTTCTGATGCGAAGCGAGACTGTGAAACAGAAAATGAGAGGTTGCAGTTCGAGCAGATGTTACAATTTCACAAAAAATTGTTGTAACCAAATTGTGAAGATGGCCAGAAGAAGCTGGGTAGAACATTGGAATTGCCGAGATGGAAGGCAGAGAACGATGTGACTGACTCGAGATTTAATAAGTTGCTGATAATGATGAAGAAGCTGCTTCCAAGGGATAACGAATTACCCGCCAGTACATATGAAGCAAATAAGCTTGTCTGCCCTCTAGGATTAGACATGCAGAAGATACATGCCTGCCCTAATGACTGCATTCTCTATCGCGATGAGGAGTACGAGAATTTGGATGCATGCCCGGTATGCACTGCGCTGCGGTATAAGATCAGACGGGATGACCCTGGAGATGTTGAGGGTGAGCCACCCAGGAAGAGGGTTCCTGCCAAGGTGATATGGTATGCTCCTATAATACCGCTATTGAAACGTTTGTTCAGAAACAAAGAGCATGCCAAGTTGATACGATTGCACATGGAGGACCGTAAGAAAGACGAGATGTTGAGACACCCCGCTGATGGGTCGCAGTGGAGAAAATCGAGAGAGAGTTCCCAGACTTTACAGGTGACGCAAGAAAGTTATGGTTTGGTCTAAGTACAGATGGCATGAATCCTTTTGGGGAGCAGAGCTGCAGTCACAGCAACTGGCCCATGACTCTATGTATCTACAACCTTCCTCCTTGGTTATGCATAAAGTGGAAGTTCATTATGATGCCAGTGCTCATCCAAGGCCCGAAGCAACCCGGCAACGATATTGATGTGTATCTAAGGCCATTAGTTGATGAACTTTTACAGTTGTGGGACGTAAGAGGTGTACGTGTGTGGGATGAGCACAAATAGCGGGAATTTGACCTAAGAGTGTTGCTATTTGTAACCATCAATGACTGGCCTGCTCATAGTAACATTTCAGGACAGACAAACAAGGGATACAATGCATGCACGCACTGTTTAGATGAGACTGAAAGTATATATTTGGATAAATCTAGGAAGAATGTGCTACGAAGAATGTGTACCCATGGTATCGTCGTTTTCTTCCGAACAGGCATCCCTTAAGGAAAAAAGGCAAGCACTTCAATGGCGAGGCAGAGATCCGGTCGAAGCCAGCCCGCCGTACCGGTGATGATGTATTTGATATGGTCAACGACTTAAAAGTAATCTTTGGAAAGGGTCCTGGCAGACAACCTATTCTGAATGACGCTGACGGACACGCGCCCATGTGGAAGAAGAAATCTATATTTTGGGAGCTTGAGTATTGGAAATTCCTGGAGGTCCGCTCTGCGATCGACGTGATGCACCCGACGAAAAATCTTTGCGTGAATGTGCTAGGATTATTGGGCTTGTATGGGAAGACAAAAGATACACCAGAAGCACGTGAGGACCAACATCGTATGATCGAATGAGACGGCATGCATCCAGAGCGGTTTCAAGGTCTTGCCAGCTACGCTCTTACCAAAGAAGAAAAGGAGATCATTTTTGAAGCCCTTTTCAGTATCAAGGTCACGTCTGGCTTCTCGTCGAATATAAAGGGAATAATAAATATGATAGAGAAAAAATTCCAAAACCCAAAGTCTCACGACTGCCATGTGCTTATGATGCAATTGCTTCCGATTGCATTGTGGGGAATTCTACTGGAAAATGTTCGACTACCCATTGTGAAGGTATGCACATTCCTCAATGCAATTTCTCAGAAGGTAATCAATCCCGAAAGTCTACCAGGGTTACGGAAGGATGTGGTCCAGTGTCTTGTCAGCTTTGAGTTGTTGTTCCCACCGTCCTTCTTCAATATTATGATGCACCTCCTAGTTCACCTAGTCGAAGAGATTACCATTCTCGGTCTTGTATTTCTATACAATATGTTCCCCTTTGAGAGGTTCATGGGAGTTTTAAAGAAATATGTTCATAACCGTGCTAGGCCAGAAGGAAGCATCTCCAAGGGCTATGGAACAGAGGAGGTCATTGAGTTTTGTGTTGACTTTATTCCTGACCTTAAGCCGATTGGTGTTCCTGAATCACGACATGGGGGGAGACTAGGTGGAAAAGGCACGCTAGAAAAGAAAACAACATATTCTATGGACGGACATTCTTTCACTCAAGCACACTACACAGTTGTACACAATTCAATCTTGGTGGCTCCGTATATCGAGGAACATAAGAATATTGTATGCTCCCAAAATCCGGGGAAGCCGGACTCCTGGATTAAACTTGAACATGAGACAACTTTTGGTGGTTGGTTGCGAATACTTCTCATAAATGATGACATCACTATTGAAAAAGAGCGGTACTTGTTGGCAAAGTCACCATCTTCGATCATATTGACTTTCCAAGGGTACGAGATAAATGAGAATACATTTTACATGATCGCCCAAGATAAAAAGAGCACCCACCAAAATAGTGGTGTCCGCTTTGATACAACAAATGATAATGGGCAAAAGGACACATATTATGGGTACATAGAGGAGATATGGGAACTTGACTATGGGCTTAATTTTATGATCTCTTTGTTTTGGTGCAAATGGATCAAGCTGGCTGGAGGTGGGGTACAGAACAAAAGTACGGCATGACAACAGTGGATCTCAACGATCTTGCGTACAGAGAAGAACCATTTGTCCTAGCCAATAATGTGGCTCAGGTTTTCTATGTGAAGAACATGTCTACCAAACCGAGAAAAAGAAAAGATAAGCAAACGAATACATCATACGATGAGCCAACGCGCCACATAGTTCTTTTAGGAAAAAGAAACATCGTGGGATTGGAGGACAAGACAGACATGTCAGAAGATTACAATAAGTTTCATAAAATTCTGCCTTTCAAAGTGAACACTGACCCAAGCATCCTGCTAAATAATGACGATGCTCCATGGTTACGGCCCAGAAGAATCTATTAAACCTTTTATGAAAATCTATGAAACTTAATGTCAGAGGAGGTGTTTTGGCTCATAGGACTAGATGCACCTATTATGGAAAATGTATTTTAAATCCATTTCAAAATGTCAAAAAAATTAGACAAAAAATTCTCAGTGTACATCTGAACAATTTATGTTCACTCATAAAGTTTTGCGGTGAAAAGACATTTTGTGTGAGATGTGTAAAAAAGACAAAAAAATGGTCACGTAAATAACAATGTTGGAGCACCGGCATTTGTCTTTTTTACAGAGGCCGCAAAAATGTCCTTTTCTCACGAAACTTCATGAATAAACATAAAATGTCTAGATGTATATCAAGATATTTTTTTCAAAATTTTCAAACATTCTAAAATATGTTTTTTGATAATAGGTGCATCTACACCCGCGAGCCAAAGTGGATTTCCCTGTCAGTAGCATGCTTCTTCAAACTGATTCAGTCCCTGAAGTGCTTCTTCTTCCATTCTTGTTCTTGTTATTTCAGCAGTCATTTCCCTCTCTTGAACACTCCTTATTAGAGAATGCATTTTTAAATAAAAATGCCAAAATGAATAATAGCTTGAATAGTTAGAACAATTATTTTAGAAAATAAAAAATATTTTTGGATTATTTATTCAAATTCAAACACTTTTCATGTTGTAAGTTTTTTCATATTCAAAAGTATGCAAAAAATATTAGATAATGCATTTTTAAATAAAAATGGCAAAATGATTAATAGTTTGAATAGTTAGAAAAATTATTTTAGAAAAAATAAGTTTTAGATTATTTATTCAAATTCAAACAATTTTCATGTTGTAAGTTTTTTCAGATTTAAAAGTATGCAAAACAAATTAGATAATGCATTTTTAAATAAAAATGGCAAAATGGTTAATAGTTTGAATAGTTAGAATAATTATTTTAGAAAACAGAAAAAAGTTTTGGATTATTTATTCAAATTCAAACACTTTTCATATTGTAAGTTTTTTCAGATTCAAAAGAATGCAAAAATATTAGGTAATTCATTTTTTAATAAAAATGGCAAAATGGTTAATAGTTAGAATAGTTAGAATAATTATCTTAGAAAACAGAAAAATGTTTTGGATTATTTATTCAAATTCAAACACTTTTCATGTTGTAAGTATTTTCAGATTCAAAAGTATGCAAAAGTTATTCAAATGCATATTTAAAATTCATATTCAAAAATTCGTCTTGGAATTCTGAAAAAATTCTAAACTGGCGCCAGAAAAAGACCATTAGTCCTGATTGAATATACCAACCGCGACTAAAGGTGTGGGATTCGACATGAAACTGAAGCGGCCACCAAAATCTCTTTAGTCCCGGTTGGTGCCACCAATCGGGACTAAAGGTGTACCCTTTAGTCCCGGTTGGTGCCACCAACCAGGACTAAAGACTCTATAGTCTCGGTTGGTGGCACCTAAAGATCTCAGGGTATAAATACCCTATCTTCTTCCCCGGTTCGAGCCACCCCCCGCAGTCCCCATTTCCATCCACGCAGACGAAGATGAAGGCTACGCAGTTGAAGAAGAAGGCAACGCTGCCAGGCTGCCCCGCGTCTCCACGCCGCCGTTTATAGAGAAGGAGGAAGGTTGCGCCGCCCTGCCACTCCGCGCCGCCGTTCGTAGAGAAGGAGGAAGGCCTCCGCGCTGCCCTGCCTCCGCGCTGGCCCGATGCCCCTGCCTCCGTGCCGCCGCCCCTGCCTCTGCCGCCGGCGAGGTACATTCGCGTGCTCGCATATTAGGGTTAGGTTTAGGACAAATTAGATAATTAGTTTGTTAGAAAAAAAATTAGGGTTAGGATAGCAAATTTTAGTTAGTTAGTTAGATAATTTTTTTAGTTTTAGGTCAAATTAGATAATTATTTAGTTAGATAATTTTGTTAGGGTTAGGATATGGCAAATTTTAGTTAGTTAGTTAGATAATTTTGTTAGTTAGTTAGAATTAGTTAGTTAGTTAACAAATTTTGTTAGTTATTTAGTTAGCAAATTTTAGTTAGTTAGAATCGTCAAATTTTAGTTAGTTAGTTAGATAATTTTGTTAGTTAGTTAGATAGAATTAGTTAGATAGTTAAAAAAAATTAGTTATTTAGTTAGCAAATTTTAGTTAGTTAGAATCATAAAATTTTAGTTAGTTAGTTAGTCAAATTAGTACATATGGGGGCGTTGGCCGGGCGCTGCTCATATGTACATATGGGGGCGTTGGCCGGGCGCCGACGCGGTGGGGGGTCTTCCCCACCGTGTCGGCGCCCGGACAACACCCCCTTTTTTTGGACATTGGTCATATTTACATAGTTTTTGTCTATCTTTTGTATTAGTTAAGCAATGGATCCCTTCCGCACCGGAAGAGAGGGTGAAGAGGAACTGTTCGGCATTATCCGGACAGACAATGGTGGAGCAGAAACCGGCAGAGGAGAAGACGGTGGAGCAGAAGATGGCTCTTAGTTTTTGAATGACTCCGGCCCGGGAATGGAGCCGGAACAAAGTGAGGGTGCAGAAACAAGCATAGATGGCGATGACGGCGGCTCAGAAGATGTTGGACCGCCAGAGGTATATTAAGCCTCTGGTGAATCACTACACGATGTAGTAATTAGTTTGTATATATATGTACTAATGAAGTGCATCTTATGAATGTTTCTTCTATTAGACCTCCACATCGACCCAATCTTCTAGAGGGAAACGAGGCTATCCCAAAGGGTTGCCCGCTGAAGTGCATCTTGTAATTGAGGCCGTCTCTGCATCAGGCGAACCAACGCATCCCAAAGAGAACGCAATGAAATTTGTTAATGAATGCGGAGTTCTTGTTAGGGACCATATCCCAATCAGCACTCAGGAATGGCATGAGCCAAAAAAGGTCAAGGGAGCTAGTTCTGTCAGCAATGCAGAGAAAGATGATCTTTGGACTGCTGCAGAAAGAGAGGCCTTGAAGTTGAAAGTGAAGAAGTGGGCTCTTAAGAAAATGGCCCAACAATTCAATAACCACAAGAAAAAGTTATACAATAACTATATCAAGAACCTGACACCTCCAGAATTTACTAGCCCACTAGGGAAGTAACGGGATCACTGGGATGCATTTCTGGAATACAAGGAATCGGCACCAGCTGTGGAAAGATCGTGAAAGAATAAGGCAAATGCTGCCAAGAAGATTTATCACCATACCATGGGGTCAGGTGGCTACAAGACTTCTGTGCCGGAGTGGGATAAAAAGGACGTCGACTTGATTGCTTGAGGGATCATTCCAGCTACACAACAATTTCCTAGGAGGGCAAGAAATTGGTTTTATGGTCATGGCGGAAGCGTTGACAAAAAAATAGGGGAGTTAATTGCACCTCCTACTATTGTTAAACCCAAGGACAAACTTGTGAAAGCACTCCAAGAGGTTCAAGAGGGCAAGTTCATTCTTGACAGAGAGAGGGACGTGTTGACAAAGGCCCTCGGGAATGCCGAACACACAGGATGAACACGAGGACTGGGACCTAATTATCCATGGAGCATCGGGTTTGCCGAGGATGTAGATTCTTATAGAAAAAGGGAGAGAGGAAAGAAGCGGAAGGAGGAGGTTGTTAGCGGTGCTAGCCGCCTAGTTGGGAACCCCAAGAGGAAGGTATGATGAGCAGAGTGGCAAGTTTCCCTCGATTGTGAAACCAAGGTTTAATCGACCAGTAGGTGAAAGAAACCACTTCTGAAGGTTGATGATAGCTGGCTTTAGCGACGGCTCCAGAGAATTTGTTTATGGCGCCTATCTGAGGCATAGCTTCAGTGCCAGCTGCAACGTGGAACCTGCACACAACACAACCAAAGTACTTTGCCCCAACTTGCAATGAGGTTGTCAATCTCACTGGTTTTCAGTAAAAAAAGGATTAAACGTATCGTGTGGTAATAGATGTTTGTTTGCAAGAAATTAAATAATACTTGTAAAAAGTAAACGGTAATATATATGTAAAAGAATGGACCAGGGTCAACAGTTCACTAGAGGTGTCTCTCCATAAAGATAAATAACATGATGGGTAAACAAATTACAGTTGGGCAATTGACAGAATAAAAAATGCATAGCAATGCATGCACATGTCATGAAGATCACTATGAGATTCACTTGGGCATTACAACATAATACATAGACCGTAATCCAACTGCATCTATGTCTAATAATCCACCCACCAGATGTCATCCGAGCAACCGTTGGGTATTAATTTGCAAGCAACAGATTATCGCCTTAAACAAAGTGTGTAATGTAAACAATACAAATGTCCTTGAACACAAGATTGTTGTTTTCTCCCTAGTAGCAACAACAAACCTACAACCTTAGGAGTTATTGTCACTCTCCCAGATTACTAGAGGCATGAAACCACTATCGAGCATAAATACTCCCTCTTGGAGTTACTAGCATCTACTTGGCCAAGATATCTACTAGCAACGGAGAGCATGCAAGATCATAAACAAGATAGAGATGATAAATCAATAAATCAACTTGACATAGTACTCAATATTCATCGGATCCCAACAAACACAACATGTAGAATTACATAACGATGATCTTAATCATGATAGGAAGCTCATAAGATCTAAACATGAAGCACATGGAGGAGAAGACATCCATCTCTCTACTGCTATGGACCCGTAGTCCAAGGTAGACTACTCACACATTACTTCGGAGGCAGGCATGGTGATGAAGAAGGCCTCTGGTGGTGATTCCCCTCTCTGGCAGGATGCCGGGAAGAGCTTCTAGACCCTCCTAATCTCGCGTCGACGACGGCAGCAGCTTGTAGTATGTTTTCTAGAAAAGAGTTCGGGCCCTTAGGGTTTTCCCATCGAGGGGAATAAATAGGCGGAAGGGCGATGTCAGGAGGTGCACCAGGTGGTCACACCACCTGGTGGCACGACATAGGGGTGGCCCGCGCCACCACCTGGTGTGGCTGCCCCTTGGTCCGCCTCCGGCTCTCCTTTGGACTCCGTCTTCGTGTCAGGTAATTAGGAACTTCAGCTTTTGTTTCATCCAATTTTGAGAATATTTCCTGAGTAACTTTTCTGAAACACAAAAATAGCAGAAAATAGGAACTGGCATTGTGGCATCTTGTTAATAGGTTAGTTCCGAAAAATGCATAAAAACACCACGAAGTGTAAACAAAACACAAAGCAAATGGTGTATAAACAAGCATGAAGCATCAAAAATTATAGATATGTTTGAGACGTATCAAGCATCCCCAAGCTTAACTCCTGCTTGTCCTCGAGTAGGTAAGTGATAACAAAACAATAATTTTTGAGGTGACATGCACCAACACAATCTTGATCAAAACAATGTAAAGCATTGAGTGCTGAGATCAAAGTACTCTATACATGGGCATAAGAGATATAATCTTGACAATAGAACTTAGCAACCATGTTATAACATGAAAAGTAGCATAAAAAAAGATCATGAGTAATAATGCATTGAAAGTCAATTATTTGTTTCAAGCATATAGAAAAACATAGCAAAGTGGTATTCAGCTTGTCCTTCATGGAGTAGCAAAACATAAATGCATAGGACACCTTCAAGTTTAAGAGGGCGACTAGATACAAATAATTTGAGAATAATCATAATCATGAATCAATCAATAATAACTTTTGGGACCATGGACATTATACTCAGAATGACAACTATGCTCTCTTAGACGGTGCATAAAGGTGGAAGGTGAAGACTCAACATAAAAGTAAAAGAAAGGCACATTGCAAGTTTTATAAACCTTCCAAAAATTATGGTACTAATTAGCTTTGAGCTCTCATTGCCCCCATCATAGGCATCTTGAGTGGTTAAGGTTAATGCGAGTACAAATATGAGATATATGCTTGACAAATCATAAGTTGAAAATCTCATGTCCCGTGAATACGAGTACTTAAACCATGCTAATCGACTTAGGTCCCAAGCAAGTTCTTGTCATTGTAAGTATACATGTATCATCGAGAACGCTAATGGGGTACCTCCTGCCCGATGACATGGAAACTAGCCCACATCAAAATGACAAGACAAACAGACAATGAACACCTCGACATCTCTTTTATTTACCATTGGGTATGGATTTTTATTTTGAGATGCATCGTCGAATGTCCACTATGGTTATGCTGTAAATTTCCACCATGAATGATGTATGGTTTAGATTAGTGGCCCAGGAATTTCTCTAACACATATACAAACTCCATGAACTCACAAGTTTCCAACTCCTTTCACACAGATAAGCATCCATAAACCAAAGATCACAATATCAACTAAATAAGAATAAGTGCAATGTTGAAAGCGTGCCCCATGACATCATGGTTGAGCTAACTTACAACTTGCAAGCATATAGTCAACATAAGAGAGCCACAATGGTCAAGTTAATTAAGTGCAAGAAAGTAAATGTGCCATCAGGTTCATGAGAGCTTTACTAACTAATTTTCTCATAACAAAAAAAATTTAATTTGGAAGTTAGATAAAAGCATGATGAATGTACTTAGAATAGCAAATTGCTAATAGGTAGATATGGTGTACACATTGGAAAACTTTGGTTTTTGGGAGTTGGATGCACGAGAAGTATTCCCTCTCGGTACAGATGAAGGCTAGCAAAAGACTGGGAGCGACCAACTAAGAGAGCAATAACGGCCATAATCATGCATAGCGATAAAACATTATTAACCAAAGCATAAAGTGATATCACAAGTCAAAAACCAAATGATCATAGAGGCTTGAGGTGACTGGTTTGTAGTCAAACATGGTGTGAGCATGCACCAAGTCAACCCAAATAAAGCATCAAAGGAGATAACCAGAATAATATGCTCCCATATAATAAAAATAATGCATGATTCTTTGAATGGCACATTAAGCAATCTCAGTCATTTGAGACAAGCCATGCTACAACAATAACTACTAAGCATATAATCAAAATAACATCAAGCATGACATGCAAAAGTCTAAGCCACAGTCTAAACAAGCTCCCATTTGTACCACTATAAGCATGAAACTTTTTACTCTTTTCCAACACCAATCAACCTTTTTGAAACAACTCTTAAAGATTACAATCAACATAGACCAGAGGTCTAAATACAACTAGCTACAAATAACTAACAAGTTCTAAACAAAAATCAAGGCAAAAAGCGAAAGCTAAACGCAGTACTAGAAAAAGAGAACACTCATTGAACGATAAGAGTGAAAACTAGAGTGTTATAGGCAATGAAAATGGAGTGTGTCTTATCCAAGAGAAAGATGTTGGGGTCCAACCATTTATTGGAGCAAACAAAACAAAAGAAAACTGAAAGCGAAAATAAAGACGCTCCAAGAAAAACACATAGCATATGAAGCAATAAAAATATAGTGTCTTGAAAGATGACCTGATATTTTGTTGATGAAGAAGGGGTGCCTCGGGGCATCCTCAAGCTTTGACGCTTGTACTTCTTGGATATTTATTAGGGTGACATGGGCATCCCCAAGCTTGAGCTTTTGTCCATACTTCATCTCATCTCATCATTCTCCTTTCCCTATACTTGAAAACTTCCTTCATATGAAACTTCACACAATTCTTATTAGCAACATTAGTGTATGCAAGATAGTAATCCACTCTTTGGTTCAGTTTCAACGCAAGTATAACACCCATTAAAACATTAGCTACTTTAGCAACTTCTCAAAAGTTCCATGATAAAATAACTCAAAAAGAAAGAGATCAAGAGGCAAACGCAAATAGTGGCAGAAATCTGTCAAAACAGAACAGCTGGTAAAGATTGATTTTTTTGAAAATCTTTTGTTGCTCAAATCGAAAAGTGCAAAACTAATGAAAGTTAGAAAATAACCTGGGGCATGTGCACAAGAAATTTCAGATCAAATTGACATTCTGGAAATTTTCATGAATTTTTATGGTGCAGCACAGAAATCTATTTCAGGACAGCAACTTCTCCAACTCTTATCTTCCTCCAATTAGAGGTTCTTCTTGGCACAAAAACGAAATAAAAATGATAAGGAGAGGTCATTACAGTAGTAATAACTTCCAAGACTCAACAAAAAGAAAAAGTACTGAAAAGAAAATAATAGGTTATCTCCCAAGAATGCTTTTCTTTAACGCCTTTGAGCTAGGCGCAAAAAGTAGAAATCAAGTATTTTCAAGTGCAGAAGCATTAAGTTCATAATTTGCTCTAAGGATAGAATCAAAAAGTAACTTCTTTCTCTTTCTAGGGAAGTGTTCCATACCATTCTTGAGTGAGAATTGATATTTAATGGTACCTTCTTTCATATCAATAATAGCACCAACAGTTCTAAGAAAAGGTCTTCCCAAAACAATAGGACAAGAAGTATGGCATTCAATATCCAAAACAAGGAAATCAATAGGAACAAGATTATTGTTAACCATAATAAGAACATCATTAATCCTTCCCAAAGGTTTTTTCTTGGCAACATCAGCAAGAGGAACATCAAAATAACAATTTTCTAACGGTGGTAAACCAAGCATATCATAAATTTTACTAGGCATAATAGAAATACTTGCACCAATATCACATAAAGCATTACAATCAAAATCATTCACATTCATCTCAATGATGGGCTCTGTCGTGGTTTTGTCAACAGATCTGCCATAGGGGTAGGGGTATGGCGGTTTGTGGAAAGGGGTGAACACGGAGGAGCGATCCAGGACGGTGGTAGCACGAGTTTACCCAGCTTCAGATCCCGCAATGGTGGCGAGACCCTACGTGCTGCTATAATTCACTATATGGCAACAAGTGCTCGATTACAATGATGAGGTTGGCTGTTTCGCTATGCGATTGGCCGTAATATTGGTCTGGTGCCTCAAGGGCTGCTCCACGCCGGGCTTATAAAGGCGCCTGGCGTGGGCTACACGTTGGTACCGGAGCGAATACAACTTGGAGTCCTAGACTAAGTCCTACGCGTGCGCTACAAGGTCACCCGCCATGGGCCGTCTTCCGGTTCCGCCATAGGCTCGCCGCTAGTAGCCCGCCATGGACCCGTCTCCGGATCCGCCACAAGCGCCTGCGTCCAGTACCGCCGTGCCAACTTCAGCAACTGGGCCGCCCGGTATGGCGAATCCGCCATGCCACCCCTGATGGGCCACCCTGGCTTGCTAAATTAGGACTACGTCGCTGGTATACCTATTTGGTATATCCCCAACAGTAGCCCCCAGGGAACTTCAAGATTGCCATCTACATCCGCCATGCTTGTCCTTGATAGGTCATTTCCGCCATAGCTCTTCTTCATTGGGATGGCGGTTATCTTGAGGTTCCTTCTTCCATCTATCAATCCGCCGTAAATAACGGATCAAGCGACGTAGTTATCTTAGCGAGATTTTCGGGATCCGTTGGATCATACCGTTGAAATCCGCCGTGAATTTCGGCACACAGTTCCTTCTAGGGCAAGATTCACCAAGTTACTGTTTTACCCTTGGACACGTGTCACCAGATTAGGGTTTCTGCGATTGGGATGAGCGGTGGTGATGGCGGGCACGAATCTCGAGGCCCGGGGCCTATATATACCCCGGCCTCTCACCCCCGATCGGTCACACCTTCATTCACCCCGTCGCACTCTCTCTCCTTAGCGCCGCCACGAGAGCTCCGTGACCTCCGACGAGCCGCCGCGGAAGACCTCGCCGCCGGTAGCGTTTTCCGCCACAAACTGGCATCATCTTCCTCGTCCTCGCTCGAAATCCTCGAAGTCATTACCGCCACGCCACTTGCTGCCATGGAGCCTAAATCACCTCGCGAAGCCTCCAAGTCCGAGGCTGCTGAAGGTTCGGTGCGGTCCTCGGATACCGAGTCCGCCATACCCGAAAACTCAGGAGGAGACTGGGACTCCTGCAATCTGAACGAGGAAATTCTATCTTCCCTGGAGCGGGAAGGCCGCATAGCTGCTAAGGAAGCTTCCAGATGGCGGGTAGAGCCTGGTGAAGCGATGCCGACTCCTTCAGATGAAGAGGTCGTTATGCTGAAGTCCCATACTGATCGTGGCCTCAGCCTTCCGCCATCCTACTTCCTGTGGGAAGTTCTCCGTCATTACAGGTTACAGCTACACCATATTGCTCCGAATAGCTTCACTGCCTTAGCGGGATTCGTCGCGCTATGCGAAGGATATCTGGGCATCAGCCCACGCGGAGATTTATTCCGCTTATATTTTAATATCCGCCATAACCGGGACGCGAACGGAGATCCTCGCAATTGCGGATCGATCTCTTTTGTTCCTCGGCACGGGAAATCCTACCCCTACATTGTCCCTCACGACTCTGCTAAGGGATGGCGGGGTTCCTTCTTTTATCTGGCTAACCAGGCCCCTCCTGAAAGGAAGTTCGGCCTGCGGTCTTTCACTGATGGTCCTGACGAGGAGCAGGATAGCTGGGGCGTTATGGATGATTTCACAATGGATGATGAATGCCAATTATGCTCACGGCGGATTTCGAAACTTGTCTTCTCTGGACTGACAGGTGCTGACACCATTTACTGCTGGATCTCACGGCGGATTCAGCCTCTTCAATACCGCCCAACCCTGATGTGCGAGTATAGCGGAATAGACGATCCCCAGCGCTATTCCAAGGAGGAACTATCCGCTGAAGAAATCGAACTTCGGATTCGCAACATCATTAAAGCGGGGCGAGATGAACCTCTGAAGCTGAAAATCCCTATGTATGAGAATGGCAGTTGTCCAAAGGTAAATGCTTCTCCTTATTCCGCCATAACGGCTAATTTTCCTTGAATAACTTCACATTTCTCCGCAGCTCTCTTCCCTGCCACCCTCTGAACTGAGCGGTATCGTCCGCTATCCTCGGACGAAGGATCTTACTGACGATGAGGATGAGACATCCTCGTCTCCCAAGAGACAGAAGGTGGCGGAAGAAGAGGTAGTGGCGGATGAACCTGTAGTGGCGGTTCCTCGTGGCGTTCGCGGTGCTGGCGGGCGCATTCGTGGAATGGGCAAGAGAGTCATTTCTCGCCATTCGTCCCCTGCCCTTCGCGGCCATCTGGACACCGTGCCAGAACATTCCGCCACTATAAATTTACCAGAGCGGAAGTAAGTATAATCATAATTCGCCTTCATACCATGCATTGCTTATTCTAATATGTCTCTTTTGCACACAGAAGAAGAAAGGTTTCTGGCCCAAAACCTCCACTAGCCAAGCCATCTCCCGCTGCCATTCCACCTACACCAGATGCTCCTGCTCGCCCAACTGGGCCTTCCACCTCTCCTCAGCATACCAGCAAGGTGGCGGATGCTCCAGGAAAAAGTGCTGGACCATCAGATCGCCCCGCTAAAGGTGCCAAGAAGGTGAGTTTTAGTGGAAAAGCAATCCAGACGGATACAGGAGCTGGGGAAGCTTCAAAGTGGAAGAAGAAAGCAGCTGCTCTTTTCCGCCTTGACAATATGCAAGAGGAGGCCAGTAACCATGTGTCATCTGCAATGGCGGCATTCGTTCAAAGAACCAGTCTTGTTAAAGAGGTATGTACTCCCAGTAGCCCCCGAGCGCCATGGCGGATTCGCAAATTTAATCCGTTATGGGGCTCCAAGGTTGACTTCTGTAAGTTTTTAGAATAGCTTAGCCCTCGAGCGCTGGCAGTTCACACAGTGCTCTATAGAGAACTTAATTTTCATACTGAGTAGCCCCCGAGCGTTATGGCGGATAATTATCCGGCATAAAGCTCTTAGAAGACAAAAAATCAGCATAACTAGCCCCCGAGCATCATGGCGGATGCCATCCATCGTGATGCTCTAAGAGTGACTAAAAAAGAATCAGTGAGTAGCCCCCGAGCGTTATGGCGGATTCGCATCCGGCATAAAGCTCTAAGAGTGACTAACACTTCAATTTTGTCAGAACTACAAGAAGGTGGTGGAAGACCTGGTCTAGGTTGTCAGCTCGCAGGAGGAGGAGCTGGCAGCCAAAGGCGCTCTTGTGGCAGATTTGCGGCAGCAGCTTGAGAATAGCGGTAATCTACCTTAAGTTTCCTTTATGCTTTATTCAATCAATGCTGTACTGACAAGATTCCGCCATGCAGACGCTGCCAAGCTCAAGTCCACACTCGAGGGGATGAAGAAAGGCCACGCCATTGCGATGGATGGGCTGAATGAACAGCTCCGGAAATCGCTGGCTGAAAACGCCACCCTCGAGAGGCAGCTGAAGGACCAGGAGAACCAGGGCAAGAAGAAGGACAAGGAGATAGCGGATCTCCGCAAAGGCGCCGCTGATTTCGAGAAGCGGCGTGAAGGCTTTAACGAGCTCCTCCATCACTTCCAGGACAACTTGCTAGGTACCGTTTCTTCTTATAGCGTAAATTTTTTCAATATCTGTTATGCCGTTCGTGACGCATCTTCTTTTTTCCGCCATGCAGCTTCCTTGGGGCAAAGCGAGGTGGACACCGCTGAGGGCTTGCGCATGGCCACCGACGCAGCGAGGAAGGAGCTTGATGGCCTTCTCAGCGCTGGTCGCCAAGCATGCGGGAGCCTGCAGATAGCGGGTTCTTCCAACCTTACCGCCATCGCGCTCACGCAGAAGCTGCTGCTGGTGCCAGGGCTGGTGGCGGACTGGAAGCTGTCATCCGCTCGGGGTGGTGCCAGGACAGCACTGACCTTGGCGAAGGCCCACTATCCCGAGATGGACCTGGACCAGCTCACCTCCGGCATCCCTGAGAGCGGCGAGGACGGTGCGCCGGTGGACGAGGCCGCCATCCGGCAGAGCGTGCTTGGATACGATCAACTGTGTGCCCTTGGCACTCAGTTGAACGTATACTATGAAGCATACGAGCTGCCAGGGTCGCCCAGCCAAGCTTCGGCATCCGCCTCCGCGGCAACTGCAGGTGGTGATGGCGGGGATGAGGTGTCCTCCAAGATTCCGCCGTCCTCTTGAGATGTGCCCTGCAATATGGCAGGAAAAAATACTTGCATCAATTCGGCCCCTGAGTGGGTCTGTAATTTAAACTTAAACTGCATGTGATGTGTCTACACTGTGACTGATCTGCTTGTGGCGGATCAGTGGAATGCTATTAAACTCTTGCAGTTTGTTTTTTATGAAGTGGTTTAATTGCGCGAAGAAACTGCCAGGCCTAGTTTTATGCAACTTGCAGTTTTTTGCCATGCCCAAAAAACAACACTTAAAATTTTTTACGCGTAGGATTATGCGATCCGCCATCTGGCTCTCTGTGCTTGACTTTTCGTGAGATGGCGAAATCTTCGCACGAACAATTCGCTAGGGCGACGATACTTAATAGCAACCATCCAGAACCCTGAGCAGATGGCGGCTTGGATCGTCAAAAAGTCACTACTCTGGAATCCACACAGAGAACATCGAATGAAGATCAAAACATAAAAAAGCTACGTGGACCGCTTATGGCGGATTTAAAAGAGACGCAAGTGCAGAGCACAATTGCGCAAAAGGTTCTATACGATCTAAATGAACAATAAAGGAGGTAAAAGACTCAGAAAAAATCAAGAGTGAACCAAATGCTTTATTTCATTGATCATATAGAGGTGCCTGTTACATAGCTAGAGAAATGCTAAGTGTAGAAAGGACGTAGTTGTGCGATGTTCCATGGACGATCTGTCTCGTCGTAGATATCGTCAGGGTCTCTTCGTTTGCGCTTCTTACTTGGTCACTTATCTAGCTCGCGAATATCAACGAGGTAGTAGGAACCATTCAGTAGAGCTTTGCTGATGACGAAGGGTCCTTCCCAAGGCGGGGATAGCTTATGGGACTTCTGCTGCTTGAGGCGTAGCACCAGGTGGCCCTCTTTGAACGAGCGTTGGCGAACTCGCCTGCTGTGATAGCGGCGGAGATTCTGCTGGTAGATGGCGGATCTCTGGGCTGCTAGGTCTCGTTCTTCTTCCAGCAGGTCCACAGATAGTTGTCTGGACGCTTCTGCATCTTCTTCCTTGTAGGCCTCTACTCTTGGAGAATCGTACTGAACATCACTTGGCAAGATTGCCTCTGCTCCGTAGACTAAGAAGAAAGGGGTAAGGCCGGTTGATCTGTTTGGCGTGGTCCGTAGACTCCACAGTACAGATGGCAACTCCTCTGCCCAGGCTCCAGCTGCTCTATGTAGCGGTGCTTCTAGGCGTGGCTTGATCCCTGACATGATTAGTCCGTTGGTTCGCTCATCTTGGCCATTAGACTGTGGGTGTGCCACAGATGCTAGGTCAAGGCGGATTCCATTGTGATGGCAGTATTCTTCAACTTCTCCCTGAGACAAGTTTGTGCCATTATCGGTGATGATGTTGTGTGGGATGCCGAATCTGACCACAATGTCCTTGACAAACTTTAGGGCGGTTTTGCCATCAAGTTTTCTGATGGGCTTAGCTTCCACCCACTTCGTGAATTTGTCTACCGCTACCAAAAGGTGCGTAAATCCCGAAGGTGCTGTTTTTAGCGGACCCACCATGTCCAGCCCCCAGACTGCGAAAGGCCAAGTTATAGGGATCGTATGCAGTGCTGTGGCGGGCATATGGGTTTGCTTGGAGTACATCTGGCAACCATGGCAGAGCTCCACAATGCGGTCTGCATCTGCCTTGGCTGTTGGCCAGTAGAACCCATGGCGGAACGCTTTTGCTACTAGGGATCTGGCGGCGGCGTGATGGCCACATTCGCCTTCATGGATCCCTCTTAGTATTTCGATTCCATCCACTTGGGATATGCACTTCATAAAAACTCCCGAGGTGCTTCGTTTGTAGAGTTGGCCATCTATGATGGTGTACGCTTTGACTCTACGCTCGATTTGTCTTTTCTGGACTTCGTCTTCGGGAAGCTTCTTGCTCGTCAGATACTCCAGGAAGGGCTCTGCCCATGGCGGATTGCTAGGCAAAACCGCCATAACAGGGGAGCTCGCTATCTCCGGATTTTCTGGATCCACCATCTTAACTGATGGTACGCGCAGATGCTCGAGGAATACTCCTGGCGGAACTGTCTTACGGCTGGATCCCAGTTTGGATAAGGTGTCGGCCGCCATGTTATCTTCTCGTCGTACATGTTTTATGTCGTAGCCGAGGAAACTTTTGGCCATCTCGTCCACTTCATCTCTGTATGCCACCATGACTTCGTTCCGAGCTTTATATGTGCCAGCCACCTGCTGAGCCACAAGGTCAGAATCTCCACAGCACATGTTGTGTTGTACGCCGATCTCCTTTGCGATACGTAGCCCGTGTAGTAGCGCTTCATATTCCGCGATGTTGTTTGTGGTGGGGAAGTGAATCTGGAGCACGTAGCTTAGCTCATCTCCCTTAGGAGATTTGAGCGTTACTCCAGCCCCCGAGCCGTGTAGCAACTTTGAGCCATCAAAGTGCATCACCCAATGCTCTAGCTCTGGGACGGGCGTAGTTTCCTGCGCTTCCTTCCAATCCGCCATAAACTCCGCCAAAGCCTGAGACTTGATGGCGGTGCGAGGCTTGTAGTCGATGTCGAAAGAGGCCAATTCAATGCCCCACTTCGCAACTCGTCCTGTTGCGTCGCTGTTGTTGATGATGTCCTTCAGTGGGGCTTTGCTCACCACTGCGATCTTATGGTCGTAGAAGTAATGCCTTAACTTACGAGAAGCTAGGAAAACTCCGTATGCCAATTTTTGGTAGTGAGGGTAGCGCTGCTTGGATTCCGTCAGGACCTCGCTGACATAGTAGACTGGTCTCTGTACGCCATACTCCTGCGCTTCTTCCCTATCTCTGTATAGTAACATGGGTTCCTGGTCTTCGGGAGCCGCTAGAACTGGTGTAGTGGATAACACTCTCTTCAGATCCTTAAGTGCAGCGTCTGCCTCATCGGTCCAGACGAATTCGTCTGATTTCTTCATCAGCTTGTAGAGTGGCAAAGCCTTCTCGCCAAGACGACTGATGAATCTGCTCACTGCTGCCACGCAGCCTGTGAGTCTCTGCACGTTGATACGTCCCAAACGTATCTATAATTTTTGATGCTCCATGCTTGTTTTTACACCATTTGCCTATTGTTTCGTTACACTTAGTGGCACTTTTATGCATTTTCCGGAACTAACCTATTAACGAAGTGCCACAGTGCCAGTTTCCTGTTTTCTGCTGTTTTTGTGTTTCAGAAGTGATACACAGGAAATATTCTCGGAATTGGACGAAACAAAAGCCAGAAGTCCTATTTTTCTCGGGAGCATCCAGACATCCGAAGAGAGGAAGGAGAGGGGCCAGAGGCCACCCTCACAAGGGGCTGGCGCGGCCCAGGCCCTGGCCGCGCCACCCCTATGTGAGGAGCCCCTGGCTGCCCTCTCGCGACGCCCCTTCGCCTATAAGAAGCCTCGGGACGGAAAAACCTAAGCCCCCGATCAGATTTCCAGAAAGAGTTCCGTAGCTCCGCCGCCGCCACCGACGAATTTTGGGGGATAGAAGTCTCTGTTCCGGCACCCTGCCGGGACGGGGAAGTGCCCCCGGAGCCATCTCCATCGGTCTCCATCGCCATCTCCGCCGTCTCCATCGACCTTGCTGCCATCTCCATCAACCTTGCTGTCTCCTATGATGAGGAGGGAGTAGTTCATCCCCGGGGCTGAGGGCTCTACCGGTAGCTATGTGGTTCACCTCTCTCTCCCATGATGTGATCTTTATGTGATCGTGAGCTTTGTATCATGTTGAACAAGTACATGTTATTATTCAGATATTTTGTGTACTCTAGTGATATTATTAAAGTAATCTATTCCTCCTGTTATGGTGTAACGGTGACAGTGCGTGCATCATGGTGGTACTTGGTTTAGGATACGATTGTGATCCCTTGAGGATTATGAGAATAATTATTGCTATGATAGTTTGAGTGATTTATTCCTCCTTTCATGGTGTAAAGGTGTGAGTGTGTGCACCGTGTTAGTACTTGGTCTAAGTTGCAATGATTTCTATCTTGAATTGTGATCTGATTTGGATATCGCTATGAGTGGTGTTTGTCAAGTACTTGATGAACTTTAAGGGGTGCTTCCGTAGCCACTACGCAATGATTAGTGTTATTCAATAGGAGAGTAATTCAGAGTACCTTAGCAAGAGAAGTTACTTGTTCAATCATGTTATATTGTTGGGAGTGTGTCCACTAGTGAAAGTATGATCCCTAGGCCTTGTTTCCAAGCATTGCACATCGTTTACTTGCTATTTTGTTACTTGTTTGCTCGCAGCGATATTTATTTCACATCCCGTTTGCTACTTATAATCATCTATACCACTTGTATTTCACTATCTCTTCGCCGAACTAGTGCACCTATACATCTGACAAGTGTATTGGGTGTGTTGGGGACACAAGAGACTTTCTGTATCGTAATTGCAGGGTTGCTTGAGAGGGATAGCTTTGACCTCTAACCTCCCTGAGTTCGATAAACCTTGGGTGATCCACTTAAGGGAAACTTGCTGCTGTTCTACAAACCTCTGCACTTGGAGGCCCAACAAGTGTCTACAAGAATAGAAGTGCGTAGACATCAAGCTCTTTTCTGGCGCCGTTGCCGGGGAGGTAAGGTAAAAGGTACTCGCATCCTCCTGTGTGAGTGCTCGGAGTTATTTCCTTTAGATTCTGCAATTACATCTTTTTGTTTCTTGTTTTTATTTTCACTAGTTAGGCTTAATGGAAAACAAAGAGTTCTTTAGTCTTTTTCCTGATTTTAGATTTGAAGAGAAAATTGAAAATCCTTTGGAGTTTATTTCGCATAGCAATGTTATTAGTACGAATGCTTTGAATCCCGTTATTGCTAATGCTATGGAAAAGTCTAAGCTTGGGGAAGCTGGTTTTGTTAAGTATGATATTTTTAGTCCCCCAGCTTTAGTGGAGAAAGTTTGCTCTGATGATATTTTATCTCCCATATGTGATGTTCCTTCTTATGATGATATGTTTGAAGAATATGCTTTGCGAAATACCTGTTCTTTAGCTTGTGATGATACTAAACCTCTAGTTTATGATGGTATTGATGATGAGTATAATATTTTCAGTTCACCTACTATTGAGGATAAAATTAGTTATGATTACAATATGCCTCCTGTTTTTGATGATTATGGTGATGAGAATAATTATTTTGTTAAATCTGCTCCTACTACTATTGTTCCTGTGGTGAGTATTAATCCTTTTATGCATGTGGCTCATGATAGGGATGCTTTATGTGATAGTTATATTGTTAGTTCTATTCATGATGCTACTGAAAGTTATTATGAGAGAGGGAAACATGGTTTGATGGATCTCAACAATATTGAGTTTTCCCTCTTTATGTTGCAATTCTTGAAATTCTACTTGTTTTGCCTTCCTATGCTTTTTGCTTTGCGCTTTCATGACTTGTCTCTCTACAAGACTATTTTTCATAGGAAGTGGTTTAGATTTAAATGTGTTTCATACATTCTTTTTGATGCTCTCTATTGCTTCAAGTTCTTATACGGGGCCTTTGCCTCAAGCTTTTATATGGCGCCCACATGAGCATCTTTGCAAATTACTGCGCCTAGCTCAAAGGCGTTAAAGAAAAGCACTCTTGGGAGATAACCCATTATTTTATTTTCAGTACTTTTTCTTTTATTTGAGTCTTGGAAGTCATTACTACTGTAATGACCGCTCCTTATCTTGTTTATTTCGTTTTGTGCCAAGAGAAGCCTCTAATTTGAGTGAGGTAAAGATTTGGGGATGTTGCTGTCCTGAAACTGTTTTCGGTGCTACACCGTAAAAATTCGTGAAAATTCTCTGTATATATTTTGGACCTGCGATTTCTTGTGCATATGCCCCAGGTTATATCCAAACTTTTCTTAGTTGAACACTTTTTGATTTGAGCAACAGAAAATCCCTCAAAAATTTGACCTTTGTCAGCTGTTCAGTTTTGACAGATTTCTGCCAATATTTGTGTTTGCCACTTTATCGCTTTCTTTTGAGTTCTTTTGATCATAGAACTTTTTGGGGAGTTGCTACAGTAGTATTTGCTATATATGTGGTGGTTTTGAGTTGAAACCTGAAGCTAAAAGAGGTTGAATATATTTTATGCTTACACTAATGTTGCTAATAGAATTGTGTTTAGTTTTGTATGAAGGAAGTTTTCAAGTGTAGGGATTGGAGAATGATGAGATGAGTTGAAGAATGGACAAAAACTCAAGCTTGGGGATGCCCAGCACCCCAAGAAATATCCAAGAAGTACAAGCGTCAAAGCTTGGGGATGCCCCCGAGGCACCCCTTCTTCATCGGCAAAAATCAGGTCACCTTTCAAAACACTATATTTTTATTGCTTCATGCACTATGTGTTTTTCTTGGAGCGTCAGTTGTTTTAGTTTTCTTAGTTGGTTTAGTTTTGTTTGCTGCAATAAATGGTTAGATCACATCATGTTTCTTTTGGAGGAGATGAACTCGTTTTCATTTGCTAAGAACACTCAGTTTTTCACTCTTATCGTTCACCGAGTGTTCTTCTTTTTCTGCTACTGCTTTTGGTTTTTGTTTTCGCCTTGATTTGCGTTCAGACCTTGTCATACCTTTTCATCAAGGTGTATTTTTGCCTCTGATCTTTATTGGTTTTCATCAAAAGAGGTGTCTTAAAAAAATTTCAAATGGTGTTGGAAAAGAGAAAAAGCTTTGTGCAAAATAGTGGTACAAGAAGGAGCTTGTGTAGACTGCGGCTTAGGCTTTTTCATGTCATGCTTGATGTCTTTTTGATAGTATGCTTAGTGGTTTTGCTGTAGCATGATTTGTCTCAAATAACTGAGATTGCTTAATGAGCCTTTGAAAAAATCATGCGTTGTTTTTATTGTATGGAAGCATTATTTTGGTTTTCTCCTTGATGCTTTATTTGGGTTGACTTGGCGCATGCTCACACATGTTAGACTCTTACAAAGTCGCCAATAGCCTTCATGATCATTTAGTTTTTGACTTTTGATGCCATCGTATGCTTCTTTTAATGTTGCTTTGTCGCTTTGCATGATTATGGCCATTATTGCTCTCTTAGTTGGTCGCTCCCAGTCTTTTGCTAGCCCTCGCCTTGTACTGAGTATGAGCTCTACTCGTGCATCCAACTCCTAAAAGCCAAAGTTTTCCAAAGTGTCCACCATACATACCTACTAGCAATTTGCTATTCCAATTAAATTTGACTTGCTTTTATTTTCTCTTCAAATTAAACTCTTACCAGTGTTATGCGAAATTCGGTCAGTAAAGCTCTCACGAACCGGAAGGCACACTTTACTTTTTCCTGTTCTTAAAATTTGACATTGTGGTCTTTTATGCTGAGTTGTTATGCTTGCAAGTTGTAAGTTGGATTCTAGCCCAACCATGCCGTCATGGGGCAAGCTTTCAACATTGCACTTCCTATTTGAGTTGATATTGTGATCTTTTGTTTATGGATGCCCGCTGTGTGAAATGAATTGGGAATCTTGTGAGGATCATGGAGTTTTTATATGTGTTAGGGAAACGCCGGGCCGCCAATCTAAGCCATGCATAATTCATGGTGGAAATTTGCAGCATACCCATGGTGAACATTCGACGACGCATCTCACAATAAAAAGCTAAACAATATAGCAAATAAAAGAGATGTCGAGGTGTTCATTGTCTGCTTGTCCTGTCATTTTGGTGTGGGCTTGTTCCATGTCATCGGGCACGGAGGTACCCCATTGGCGGTTCTCAATGATATGCATATACTTACAATGACAAGAGCCTTGCTTGGGACTCTAAGTAAACTAGCATGGTTTGGGTACTCATATTCACGGGACACGAGGTTTTCAACTTATGATTTGTCAAGCATATGCATCATAATTGTTCTCGCATTAACTTTAACCATTCAAGATGCTTATGATGGGGGCAATGAGAGCTCAAAGCCGGTAAGTACCATAATTTTTGAAGGTTATAAAACTTGCAATCACTGCTTCCCTCTGCGAAGGGCCTTTCTTTTACTTTTATGTTGAGCCACCACCTTCTTTCTTTATGCACCATTAAGAGAGCATAGTTGTCATTCTTAGTGTGATATGCATTGTCCCAAGGTTCATTGATTGACTCATATTGTTGGTTTCACTTGTTCCTAAATTATTTGTATCTAGTCGCCCTCTTAAACTTTGAGGTGTCCTATGCATTTATGTTTTGCTCTCTTTGAAGGACAAGCTGAAAACCTTTTGTATATTTTTCCTTATGATTTGAACACACGTTTGACTTTCATTGTTTCACTATCATGATCTTTTGTTTGTGTTCATTTGCATGTTTACAACATGGTTGCTAAGTTCTTATTGTCATGATTATATCTTTCATGCCCATGTTTTAAGTTCTATTGATCCCAGCTCACCAATGCTTACATATTTGATCAAGATTGTGTAGGTGCATGTCACCTCAAAAATTATTCTTTTGTTATCACTTACCTACTCGAGGACGAGCAGGAGTTAAGCTTGGGGATGCTTGATATGTCCCAAACGTATCTATAATTTTTGATGCTCCATGCTTGTTTTTACACCATTTGCCTATTGTTTCGTTACACTTAGTGGCACTTTTATGCATTTTCCGGAACTAACCTATTAACGAAGTGCCACAGTGCCAGTTTCCTGTTTTCTGCTGTTTTTGTGTTTCAGAAGTGATACACAGGAAATATTCTCGGAATTGGACGAAACAAAAGCCAGAAGTCCTATTTTTCTCGGGAGCATCCAGACATCCGAAGAGAGGAAGGAGAGGGGCCAGAGGCCACCCTCACAAGGGGCTGGCACGGCCCAGGCCCTGGCCGCGCCACCCCTATGTGAGGAGCCCCTGGCTGCCCTCTCGCGACGCCCCTTCGCCTATAAGAAGCCTCGGGACGGAAAAACCTAAGCCCCCGATCAGATTTCCAGAAAGAGTTCCGTAGCTCCGCCGCCGCCACCGACGAATTTTGGGGGATAGAAGTCTCTGTTCCGGCACCCTGCCGGGACGGGGAAGTGCCCCCGGAGCCATCTCCATCGGTCTCCATCGCCGTCTCCGCCGTCTCCATCGACCTTGCTGCCATCTCCATCAACCTTGCTGTCTCCTATGATGAGGAGGGAGTAGTTCATCCCCGGGGCTGAGGGCTCTACCGGTAGCTATGTGGTTCACCTCTCTCTCCCATGATGTGATCTTTATGTGATCGTGAGCTTTGTATCATGTTGAACAAGTACATGTTATTATTCAGATATTTTGTGTACTCTAGTGATATTATTAAAGTAATCTATTCCTCCTGTTATGGTGTAACGGTGACAGTGCGTGCATCATGGTGGTACTTGGTTTAGGATACGATTGTGATCCCTTGAGGATTATGAGAATAATTATTGCTATGATAGTTTGAGTGATTTATTCCTCCTTTCATGGTGTAAAGGTGTGAGTGTGTGCACCGTGTTAGTACTTGGTCTAAGTTGCAATGATTTCTATCTTGAATTGTGATCTGATTTGGATATCGCTATGAGTGGTGTTTGTCAAGTACTTGATGAACTTTAAGGGGTGCTTCCGTAGCCACTACGCAATGATTAGTGTTATTCAATAGGAGAGTAATTCAGAGTACCTTAGCAAGAGAAGTTACTTGTTCAATCATGTTATATTGTTGGGAGTGTGTCCACTAGTGAAAGTATGATCCCTAGGCCTTGTTTCCAAGCATTGCACATCGTTTACTTGCTATTTTGTTACTTGTTTGCTCGCAGCGATATTTATTTCACATCCCGTTTGCTACTTATAATCATCTATACCACTTGTATTTCACTATCTCTTCGCCGAACTAGTGCACCTATACATCTGACAAGTGTATTGGGTGTGTTGGGGACACAAGAGACTTTCTGTATCGTAATTGCAGGGTTGCTTGAGAGGGATAGCTTTGACCTCTAACCTCCCTGAGTTCGATAAACCTTGGGTGATCCACTTAAGGGAAACTTGCTGCTGTTCTACAAACCTCTGCACTTGGAGGCCCAACAAGTGTCTACAAGAATAGAAGTGCGTAGACATCACACGTCTTTTAGGTCGATGGGCCGGGAGATGTCGAGGATTGCCTTGATCTTCTCCGGGTTAACCTCAATTCCGCGGTGGGAGACGATGAATCCTATGAGTTGTCCAGCTGGGACCCTGAAGACACACTTCGTTGGGTTAAGCATCATGTTGTACTTCCTGAGATTGTCAAAGGTCTCTTGCAAATCCACTATAAGGCCATCTTGCTTCTTGGACATAACTGCGATGTCGTCCACGTATGCGTGGATGTTTCGTCCGATTTGATCCGCCAGGCACTTTTGCATAGTGCGCTGATACGTTGCTCCTGTGTTTTTCAGACCGAATGGCATTGTGGCATAGCAATATGTGCCATAAGGTGTTACGAACGACGTAGCGAGCTGATCGGACTTTTTCATCTTGATCTGGTGGTATCCGGAGTAGGCATCTAAGAAACACAGTACCTCCGATCCCGCCGTCGAGTCAATGACTTGGTCAATGCGAGGCAAGGGAAAAGGGTCTTTTGGACATGCTTTGTTCAGGCCAGTGTAATCTACACACATGCGCAGAACTTTTGTGTTTTTCTTAGGAACTAGCACCGGATTTGCCACCCACTTGGTATGTATCACTTCCTTGATGAAGCCTGCTTTCAACAGCTTGGAAATCTCCTTTGCTATTGCGCGGCGCTTTTCATCGCCGAAGCGTCTCATGGCTTGTCTTACTGGCTTTGAGCCAGGAATTATCTGCAGAGCGTGCTCGGCGAGTTCCCTGGGTACACCCGTCATGTCAGATGGCTGCCATGCAAAGATGTCCCGGTTCTCACGGAGGAACTCGACGAGCGCGCTTTCCTATGCGGGGGACAAATTTGTCCCAATGGCGGTGGTCTTGGCGGCATCGCCAGCGACAAGTTCCACCTGTTTTGTTTCGACTGTAGGCTTGAAGGTGGGCGGGGAGGCGGAAATCTCCTGCTTGGATGCCGGCATCTCCGCGGGGTCCGTAGCGGCGTGGATTTCCTTGAACTCCTCGCCGAAGAACACTGCTTCCGCGAAGGTGGCTTCTCCTTCCTCGCACTCCTTTGCCTTTCTGAAGCTGCCATAAACGGTATTATGCCATCCGGTCCTGGCATCTTCAGTTGATTGTAGATGTAGCATGGCCTTGCATGGAAGCTGTGGAAGGCTGTGCGCCCGAAGATCACGTGATAAGTTCTTTTGAACGGGACAACCTCAAAGGTTATGGGCTCTTCTCTGTAGTTTTCCTCACTACCGAAGGCAACCTTGAGCGTGATGGACCCGAGGGACTTGGCTTGGCGACCAGGAACCACCCCGTAAAAGGTGACCGCGCTATGGCGGAGTTGGGTCTTGGTAAGGCCGAGCTTTGTCAAAGTTTCCACGTACATGATGTTCAGGCTGCTGCCGCCATCCATTAGGCATTTGGAGAACTCATAGCCATGAATTACAGGGCATACCACCATGGCGTAAAAACCATCTGGGATGTGCTCTGGATGATCATCGCGGCTCCAGTGCACCGGTACTTCGGACCATCTGACGTACTGGCGGATTTTTGGCACGGTGGCGTTAAGTGAGCGCATAGCAGCTCTCTGTGCCTTAGCCGTGGGAGGTCCAAGGAATGTGTGAAAGGCGCCTTTTTTGTCCTTGATTGGGTTACCCTTGCCAGCACCACCCTCTGCCTTTTCGGCGGGTTTGGGCGCAGTGTCTTCATCCATATCACTACCATCCCTAGACTCCTTGTCTTTATCCGCTTTTCCTTTGCCACGAGGCCGTTGTCGCCGGCTGCGTTTGAAGCCAGCTTCTTGATCCGCCTTGAGATCGTTGACAAACTTGCAGTTCCGGTTGGTGTGGTTGCACTTTCCCGACGCGTCACGATGGGCAAAACATGGCATATCGCGGTATTCATCGTAGGACACGGGGGCGGATGGCGCCGAAGCGGGAGTTGCGGAACTCCGCGGCTGGCCACCGCCACCTCCGCGTCCCCTGCCGCGCTGGCTGTTTTGACCCTTGTCAGCAAAGGTTGTGGCTACCATGTCCGGGGCCTGCGGCTCTTCTGGCGGATTCTTCCGTTTGTTACTGCTATTCCGCTTTCCAGTATTTTGGATGGCGGAAGCCTTCAGAGATTCGCGGGCGTCGTCGTCAGCGGCCGCGTAGTTGCTTGCGATGGTGATCATGGAATTTAGGGTCAATTTCCCTTCGTTCCTTTCCCGCAACAGGTGATGGCGGAGCAGTTGGCCTCTCTCCAAACTGTCAATAAACGCGAGGATGGCGGATTCGTCAGTAACCCCTTCACAGGAGTTCTTCATGTCCAGCCATCGCGCGAGGAAAGTTCGGGAGGTCTCGTCGTCGGCTCGTCGGCACCGTTGGAGGTCACCAATGTTGTGGGGTCTCTTGTAAGTCCCCTCGAAATTTTCGGTGAACGCAGTTTGCATATCGAACCAGGTTTGGATGGAGTTTTCTGCCAAGTCGTTGATCCATTGCCTCGCAGTGCCGGATAGCATCACGGGCAAATAGCGGACAGCAACATTGGGAGATCCCCCGGCGAATTGTACTGCGTTGAAGTAGTCTTGTAGCCAAGTCAGAGGCCTATCGACTCCATTGTACTGGCGGATATTTTTCTCGATTTTGAACCCATACGGGATGGGCTCGTCACGAATCCGTGGTCCAAAGCACTTTGGGCCGAGGAAGAAGGCTGTTTGAGACTTGGCAATCTCATTTAGATGGGTACGGGCGTCGTAGGGCTTCTGGTTTGGCGGGTCCTTGCGGGAGTTGCGCGACCTTGCTGGTCCGCCGCCACCACCGCCGCCGCCATGAGGGCTCCCTGGTGGGGATGGTGAAGGGTCGCGTCTGCGCTTACTCTCGCCGTCCTGCGACTGTTCTCTGCAGCTACGACTTCCGTCCGTTCTTCGTGGAGATGGGTCATCGTTATGGCGGCGGGAGCCTTGCCCTTTGTCATCGTGGCGGCGAGTGGAGCGATGCTTGTCCTTGTCACCGTCGCGATGCGCGCCGTCATCATGGCGAGATCGGTCCCTTCTCTTGGATCCGCCATCCCTGCTGTTTTCTCATCGTGGCGGATCGTCTCTGCGTCCAGCGTCACGGCTTCGTCCTCGTTTGCCATCATTGTCGCGTATGACGATTCCTCCCTTAGGGACTTCGAACGTCTTATGCTTTGGCGGCGGCATGTTGGTCTTATGGCGGGGAGCAGCAGTGGCTTGTTGGTATCCGTAAGCCGGGTAGTTCTTGCGGGGTGGCGATGGATTTCTCTGTGGGCCTTTGCCATGTGGTTTGTCATCGGAGGATATTGGGATGGCGTGTCTCCGATTGCGAGCTTCTCTTCTTCGGATCTCCGAGGATCCGGTATGAGATTCGTTGTCAGGACGTATGGCGGATTCTTCATCGCGGTTTTTGTCCACGTATGGCGGATTCTTGATGTACATCTTGGCCAGAGTTTCCGCTGTTGGTACGGTGAACTCAAGGTTTCGTACCAACTGCGGGTCGCCTCCCTCGTTGATCTGGTTCTGGACGAGAGTAACATACTTCTCCTCCATGTTCCTTGCGCGCTTCAGCGTGTCTTGAGCTTTAGCAATGTCGTCATCAACCTGCTTGCCCATCTTCTCTACTCGCTTTGCTTCCTTGAGGAGGGCTCGCCTTTTCTTCTCGAGATCGTTCACATCTCTGATATAGTCAGGGGTGATTGGATCTGCTAGAGTTCCATAGACGACTTTGTCCAGCGGGGTCGTGAAGTCTTCCGGGTGCTGGTCCACGGGGATGGCGGGTTGCAGAGGCCTGGGTCCGCCGTGGATCTCAGGAAGTTGTTCCGCGGCGGGATCGGCGACTGGTGGCGGGTTACCCTGCTCATTGCCGGCATCTCCGTCGTGGACTGCCTGAGATGGCGGATCGCCGGTTGCCTGCCCAGCATCATCTCCTTTGTTGGTGACAAACACCTGCTTGGCCGCTGCTTGTTGCTCTTCAAGTGCCTGCTGCGCCAATTCCGCCTCGAGTTTCCTCATGGCGGCATCGTAATGGTCAGAATCATAGCCTTTGCTATCCCAGTCATCCGATTCACCACTTTCGTTAAGTGCCTCTAGGATGGATTCACCTGGGCTATCTTCTCCATTGGAGGTAGATCCCGAAGTGATACCTGCCAACGCAACAAGGCAGTACCGCGGTGTCTCTAACGCCAGATTGCTCATGGCGGTTTCACTGCGGTCTTCCACCACTTCCTCTACCTCTAGGGCGGGCTGGGTGGGATTACTTTTCAGATCCGATCTGGGCATCTTGAAAAGTTCCAGATCAGATGAGTCCTCCTCCGTATCCAGCTCGAAAGCGGTCCGTTTGGGGAATTCAGCCATACCAATCTGCCGGAAATTGGTTTCCGTAGCGGGGGTAGGGTTTGTCTCTCCAATGAAGATATGGATATCTCCAATCGGGATGACGGTGAACCGAGCAGGGTCTCCTCTAGCCGGCACCCAGAGGTTATCCGCTGGGACGATGGGGAAGCCGGAATCGTAGAGGACGCGCCCGATGGCGACGGTGTCGCCGATGCCTGCAAAGGCGGATCCCGCCTGGATCCGCGCTCCAGACGCGCCTTGCCCCACGGTGGGCGCCAACTGTCGTGGTTTCGTCAACAGATCTGCCATAGGGGTAGGGGTATGGCGGTTTGTGGAAGGGAGTGAACACGGAGGAGCGATCCAGGACGGTGGTAGCACGAGTTTACCCAGCTTCAGATCCCGCAATGGTGGCGAGACCCTACGTGCTGCTATAATTCACTATATGGCAACAAGTGCTCGATTACAATGATGAGGTTGGCTGTTTCGCTATGCGATTGGCCGTAAGATTGGTCTGGTGCCTCAAGGGCTGCTCCACGCCGGGCTTATAAAGGCGCCTGGCGTGGGCTACACGTTGGTACCGGAGTGGATACAACTTGGAGTCCTAGACTAAGTCCTACGCGTGCGCTACAAGGTCACCCGCCATGGGCCGTCTTCCGGTTCCGCCATAGGCTCGCCGCTAGTAGCCCGCCATGGACCCGTCTCCGGATCCGCCACAAGCGCCTGCGTCTAGTACCGCCGTGCCAACTTCAGCAACTGGGCCGCCCGGTATGGCGAATCCGCCATGCCACCCCTGATGGGCCACCCTGGCTTGCTGAATTAGGACTACGTCGCTGGTATACCTATTTGGTATATCCCCAACAGGCTCCCAACCATCTTCTAACTTTTTAGGAATAGAAACTTTTTGTTTCAACTTATCCTCTCCAATTTGCATGAGAGCATTCGTAATATGTTTTGTAAAAGACACATTCATAGAACTAGCATTAGGACTTCTAGCAAGCTTTTGCAAGAAAAAATTACTTCAGAAATATTGCAACCATCAACATCAAAATCATTAAAGGTAGTTGAACTATTGTTCCTCATACTCTGAAAAATTTCAGCACTTTTATTATAAAAGTTTATGTAGTTTTAGGCAATTTTGCACAAGGAGTAGGAATTTTCTCTACACTAATCACTCTACCATTAAAAGTAGGAGGTTTGCTAGCATTTGAAACAACGTCACTAGGGGTGATAGTACAAACCTTCATAATTCTAGCCATCTCATCTTCTCTTTCCCACCTTGCATGCAATTCTGCTAGCATCCTAACATTATCATCAATTTTAACTTGAATGGCATTAGTAACAGCAAAGGGATTAGGTTTAGCAGCCATTCTATTAATCAAAGAAGATTGCGCATCAGACAAGGATGAAATACTGGTTTCATCATTAGAAACCTTAACTTGCAACTCAGGAATATCCCTATTGAAATTCTCAAGTTGATGACTAATAGTCTTCAACAAGGCAGATTGTTCCTCCACGGTTTTGGCGAACAACTTGTTCTGCTCATATTGTATTTACATAAAATTCTTAGTAGCCCTTTCAACTTCTAAAATCCTTTCTTCACTAGGCATTCTAGGTCTACCATGATAGCCATTATCACTATTAGAAGGATATAGCATAAAATTGTTGCTAGCAAAATTATTCCTATAAGCACTATTGTTGAAATTATTATTTCTAATGAAGTTTACATCAACATGCTCTTCTTGAGCAACCAAAGGGGCTCATATGGCTCAAACGTATCTATAATTTTTGATGCTCCATGCTTGTCTACACACCATTTGCTTTGTGTTTTGTTACACTTTGTGACATTTTTATGCATTTTCCGGAACTGACCTATTAACAAGATGCCACAGTGCCGGTTCCCTGTTTTCTGCTATTTTTGTGTTTTAGAAAAGTTATATAGGAAATATTTTCAGAATTGGACGAAATAAAAGCCGAACCTCCTATTTTTACCGAAGCTTCGCGAAGACCGAAGATGAGACGGAGGGGGGCCAGGGGCCAGCCTCACCACCAGGGGGCGCGGCCCAGCCCCTGGCCGCGCCCTACTGTGGTGAGACCGCCTGGTCCACCTCCTAATGCTGCCCCTTCGCCTATAAGTTCCCCTCGACGGGAAAAACCTAAAGGATGTTCTCTTTTTCACAAAACATACTGCAAGCCGCCGCCGTCGCCGTCGCGAGATTGGGAGGATCCAAGAGCTCTTCTCGGCACCCTGCCGGAGAGGGAAATCCCTGCCGAAGGCCTTCTACACCACCATGGTCGCCTCCGGAGTGATGTTTGAGTAGTCTACCTTGGAGTATGGGTCCATAGCAGCAGCTAGATGGTTGTCTCCTCCACCATGTGCTTCATGTTTAGATCTTGTGAGCTGCCCTACATGATCAGGATCATCTTTATGTAATCATACATGTTGTTTTTATTGGGATCCGATGAGTATTGGTACTATGTGATGTTGATGTGCTGAATTATATATCTTATGTTATCTCTATGTTGTTTATGATCTTGCATGCTTTCCGTTGCTAGTAGCTATCTTGGCCGAGTAGATGCTAGTAACTCCAAGAGGGAGTATTTATGCTCGATAGTTAGGTTCATGCCACTATTTAATCTGGGGAAGTGACAGAAACCTCTAAGGTTGTAGATGTGCTGTTGCCACTAGGGAGAAAATAACATTCTTGTGTACAAGGATATTTGCTTTATTTACATTACGCACCTTTCTTAATGTTGCTTTGTTTGCATTACGCACCTTTCTTAATGCGATTATCTGTTGTTTGCAACTTAATACTCAAGGGTTCCTCGGATGATTCCCCGCGAGTGGATTTTTAGTCATAGATTCAGTTGGATTACGGTCTATGTATTTTGTCGTAATGCCCAGAGTAAATCTCATAGTGATCCTCATGACGTATGTACATTATCTTTGCTCTATCAATTGCCCAACTGTAATTTGTTTACCCAGCATGTGTTATTTATCTTATGGAGAGACACCACTAGTGAACTGTGGACCCCGGTCCAATTTTCTTTACATTGCTTTACCATTTTACTATTACTCGCTCCGTTTACTTTCTTGCATACTATTATCCTATTACCACTCGATACGCTCAATCCTTTGTTTACAGCAAACCGGTGAGATTGATAACCTCATCATAAGTTGGGAGCAAAGTTCTTGGTTGTGTTGTGTGCAGGTTTCACATTGCTATTGGTGGAAACCTACACGCCGACAAGCAGTTTATTTGGCGCCCTTGTCCAGAGTGTCATGAAACTAGCAAGCATCACCTTCTGAAGTTTGGCTTTCTCCTACTGGTTCGATTAAACCTTGGTTTTATAACTGAGGGAAGACTTGCTACTATGCTCATCATACCTTCCTCTTGGGGTTCCCAACGGGCTGTTCATACAAGCCATCAAGCAGTTTTCTAGCGCTGTTGCCGGGGAGAGAGAAGACTTCTGCAAGGGGAGTCTCGCATGCACAATCTTTACTTTGTTTTTATTTTGCTTTATTTTATTTTTTCTTGCATTGTTTTATCAAAAATACAAAAAAAATAGTTTCCTTTATAGATGATATTGAAGACTCCGAAAAGAAAGATTTTATTTTGGGGACTTTGCGTAGAGAATTTAGAGATGTTGTTATTGAAGCTAGGAAAGTCTTTGAGCGTTTTAATATGCTTGACTCGCATGTAGAGGTTGTTGGTACAACCAAAGAAGATATCAAAGTACCAATACCTAGCAAACTCTTAGGGTTGTGATACGTCTCAAACGTATCTATAATTTTTGATGCTCCATGCTTGTTTTTACACCATTTGCCTTGTGTTTCGTTACACTTCGTAGCGTTTTTATGCGATTTCTGGAACTAATCTATTGACAAGATGCCATAGTGCCAGTTCCCTGTTTTCTGTTGTTTTTGTGTTTCAGAAAAGCTACACAGGAAATATTCTCAGAATCGGACGAAACAAGTTCCAGAAGTCTTATTTTTCCTAGAAGAGTACCGAAGACCGAAAGAGAGCCGGAGGGGGGCCAGAGGCCGCCCACACACGTAGGGGGCGCGGACCAGCCCCTGGCTGCGCCACCCTATTGTGAGGGCTCCCTGGAAGCCCTCTGACGACGCCCCTTCGCCTATATAAAGCCTCGGGACGAAAAACCCTAGGGGAGTCGGCGAAATTTCCAGAAGAGTTCCGCAGCGCCGCCGCCATCGAAGACAAATTTTAGGGGACAAAAGTCTCTGTTCCGGCACCCTGCCGGGACGGGGAAGTGCCCCCGGAGCCATCTCCATCGGTCTCCATCGCCGTCTCCGCCGTCTCCATCGACCTCACCGCCATCTCCATCAACCTTGTTGTCTCCTATGATGAGGAGGGAGTAGTTCTCCCCCGGGGCTGAGGGCTCTACCAGTAGCTATGTGGTTCACCTCTCTCTCCCATGATGTGATCTTTATGTGATCGTGAGGTTTGTATCTAGTTGAATTGGTAGATGTTATTATTCAGATATTATGCTACTCCTATGCTTAATTATTATACTCTCCGGAGATACCTCGTATCATGGTGTAAAGGTGACTAGTGTGTGCATCATGTGTATCTTTTTGGTTAATTTCTCTATGAAATGTTGGTGTTTGTTGGAACCATCTAGTGCGTTCACGGTGATAGTGTGGGACAATCTAGTTTGGGTACATACGGACTTTGAGGAGTGCTTCGTAGCCCTACGCATGATTAGTGTATGTTTTCCATTGGGGAATTGTTTTGAGTTGCATATTGACGATAGCATCTATTGGTTCAATTATGTTATATTTGTTGGGAGTGTGTCCACTAGTGAAAGTATGATCCCTAGGCCTTGTTTCCAAGCATTGCACACCGTTTACTTCCCGTTTTGTTACATGTTTGCTCGCAGCGATACTTATTTCATATTACATTTACTACTCATAATCATCACTACTACTTGTATTTCACTATCTCTTCGCCGAACTAGTGCACCTATACATCTGACAAGTGTATTGGGTGTGTTGGGGACACAAGAGACTTTCTATATCGTAATTGCAGGGTTGCTTGAGAGGGATAGCTTTGACCTCTTCCTTCCTGAGTTCGATATACCTTGGGTGATCCACTTAAGGGAAACTTGCTACTGTTCTACAAACCTCTGCACTTGGAGGCCCAACACTGTCTACAAGAACAGACGCGTGCGTAGACATCAAGCTCTTTTCTAGCGCCGTTGCCGGGGAGGTAAGGTAAAAGGTACTCGCATCCTCCTGTGTGAGTGCTCGGAGTTATTTCCTTTAGATTCTGCAATTATATCTTTTTGTTTCTTGTTTTTATTTTCACTAGTTAGGCTTAATGGAAAACAAAGAGTTCTTTAGTCTTTTTCCTGAGTTTAGATTTGAAGAGAAAATTGAAAAACCTTTGGAGCTTGTTTCACATAGCAATGTTATTAGCACGAATGCTTTGAATACCGTTACTGCTAATGCTATAGAAAAGTTTAAGCTTGGGGAAGCTGGTTTTGTTAAGCATGATATTTTTAGTTCCCAGCTTTAGTGGAGAAAATTTGCTCTGATGATATTTTATCTCCCATATGTGATGTTTCTAATGATGTTTGTGCTCCTCATCCTTTTAAAATACCTATGAAGATTGTTGAACGTGTTAGGAATAACTGCTATTTAGGAGATGGAACTATCCATCCTGGTGATCATTTGCTTTTTATACATGAATTATGCGAGTTGTTCCAGTGTGCAGGTATTTCAATGAACCAAGTTAAGAAGAAGCTATTCTCTTTTTCACTGAAAGGCAGAGCTGAGGAATGGTATAAAACACTGAAGGATGGTCGATCTATTGACTGGGAGGAAATTATACCTCTCTTTTATTATAAATTCTATCCTTCTAGTCAGGTTTATAAAGATAGAAACTACATTTATAATTTTCATCCGCATGAGGGAGAAAGCATTGCCCAAGCGTGGGGAAGATTGAAGTTACTAATGCATAAATGTCCTATTCATGATCTTCCCCGTAATATTGTTATTAATAATTTTTATGCAAGGCTTTCAGGATATTACAAGGACTATCTAGATGCATGCTTTGATGGGTCTTTCACAAGCAAGGATGTTGACACCAAGTGGGATCTGCTTGAAACAATTCAAAACAATATTGAAGGTTGGGATAGCGACAAAGGTAAAGGATCAGGTATGAATTACGAGTTTGATTGCATTAAGTCTTTCGCTGAAACTGCTAATTTTCAAGAGCTTAGTGCTAAATATGGTCTTGATCCTCAAATTATGGTTGATTGCTTTAAAGCCTTTGCTTCCCATATGAATGTTCCTAAAGGAAATGGGGACGTGTATCATGAACCTTTTAAGGACACTTGCATAGAAAGTGATATTGTTATTGTTGTTATTGATGATTGCAATAAACATGCTCAAACTTCTAAAAGTCCTATTTCTTATAAGAATGTTAATTTTTGTGGAATACATAGACCTTGTGAACAGAGTCACAACAAGGAAGATTATTGCATCACCCATGGGAATGAAGAAACCAATACGTGGCTCAGGGATCTAGATGAGCTTGGTGAAAAGGTTTGTGAACTTTATCCTTTTCTTTGTGAATTTTGCGGTAAAAAGGGTCACTTTAATTTTCAATGCCCAATTAATCGAGTCAGTACCGCAGATTTGTATTGTGATGATAAGATTACTTTCAATCAGTATGATGAGCTTACTTTGTTTTTGAATTGTGAAGAGATATCTAGAAAGATTTCTTTGGTTGATATGAGAGATGTTGATATTAATAGCATCCTTCGTGGTTGTCGTCTCTATTGTGCTAAAGATTGCCTCGCAAATACTTACTTACAAGATCTTATAAAACATGATGTTTTGCCAAGCTATGACAGGACTAATAGATGTTTCAATCTTATTAATAGAGAGGAGGAATCCTCCAAAGTTTCTTCTGTTGTTTCTATCAGCAAACCAGATTATGTGGAGAAGATGCCTTTCCCTCCTAAAGAATATGTGGAGAAGATGCCTTTCAAGTCTCTCCCACCTAAAGGAGAGAGTATGAAGAGTATGAAGAAGAAGAAGAGGAGTAAGAGGCGAGAGGACATGGTATCTTCCCCTAAGCTTTATGATCCTGCTATAGATTATGATAATTCTGATTGGGATGATGTTCTCATGCCTGTTACCTATGTTAGTGATCATGATTGGGAAAAGCACTCTACTTTTGATATTGAAAATCTTTTTGGTACCAATTCTAAGGTTAATAATTGTTGTACCATTAGTACTATCCATGTTCCTGCTTATGATGATATGTTTGATGAGTATGCTTTGCGAACTAGCTGTTCTCTAGCTTGTGATGATACTAAACCTCTAGTTTAGGATGGTCATGATGATGGGTATAATATTTTCAGTTCACCTACTTTTGAGGAGAAAATTAGTTATGATTACAATATGCCTCCTATTTTTGATTATTATGGTGATGAGAATAATTATTCTGTTGAATCTGCTCCTACTACGATTGTTCATGTGGGGAGTATTAATTCTTTTATGCATGTGGCTCATGATAGGGATGTTTTATGTGATAATTATATTGTTAATTCTATTTATGATGCTACTGAAAGTTATTATGAGAGAGGGAAACATGGTTTGATGGATCTCAACAATATTGAGTTTCCCCTCTTTATGTTGCAATCTTTGAAGTTGTACTTGTTTTGCCTTCCTATGCTTTTTGCTTTGCGCTTTCATGACTTGTCTCTTTACAAGACTATTTTTCATAGGAGGTGGTTTAGATTTAAATGTCCTTCACATATGCTTTTTGATGCTCTCTATTGCTTTAAGTTCCTATATGGCGCCTTTGCCTTAAGCTCTTTTATGGCGCCTACATGAGCATCTTTGCAAATTACTGCGCCTAGCTCAAAGGCGTTAAAGAAAAGCACTCTTGGGAGATAACCCAATGTTTTTACATTCAGTTCTTTTTCTTTTATTTGAGTCTTCGAAGTTATTACTATTGTAATGACCTCTCCTTATCCTTTTTATTTCGTTGTGTTGCCAAGAGAAGCCTCTAATTTGAGCGAGGTAAGATTTGGGGATGTTGCTGTCCTGAAACAGTTTTCGGTGCTGCACCGTAAAAATTCATGAAAATTCTCTGAAAATCTTTTGGACCTGCAATTTCTTGTGAATATGCCCCAGTTTATATACAAACTTTCATTAGTTGAAAACTTTTTGATTTGAGCAACAGAAAACCCTCTACAAATTCGACCTTTGTCAGCTGTTCTGTTTTGACAATATTTGTGTTTGCCGCTTTATCGCTTTCTTTTTGAGTTCTTTTGATCACGGAACTTTTGGGGAAGTTGCTACAGTAGTTTATACTTTATATGTGGCGGTTTTGAGTTGAAACCTGAAGCAAAAAGGGTTGACTCAATGCTATGCTTACACTAATGTTGCTAATAGAATTGTGTTTAGTTTTGTATGAAGGAAGTTTTCAAGTGTAGGGATTGGAGAATGATGAGATGAGATGAAGAATGGACAAAATCTCAAGCTTGGGGATGCCCATGCAACCCCCAAGAAATATCCAAGAGGTACAAGCATCAAATCTTGGGGATGCCCCCGAGGCACCCCTTTTCTTCATCGGCAAAAATCAGGTCATCTTTCAAGACACTATATTTTTATTGCTTCATGCACTATGCGTTTTTCTTGGAGCGTCAGTTGTTTTTGTTTTTCTTTTTTTTTGTTTTCTGCAATAAATGGTTAGATCACATCATGTTTCTTTTGGAGGAGATGAACTCGCTTTTTATTTGCCAAGAACACTCTAGTTTTCACTCTTATCGTTCAATGAGTGTTCTCTTTTTCTACTACTGCGTTCAGCTTGCATTTTTCACCTTGATTTTTGTTCAGATCTTGTTTTATCTTTGCATCAAGGTGTATTTGGACCTCTGGTATATGTTGGTTTTCCTCAAAAGAGTTTCCTCAAAAAGGTTTGAATGGTGTTGGAAAAGAGAAAAAGTTTCATGCAAAAAGTGGTACAAGAAGGAGCTTGTGTAGACTGCGGCCTAGGCTTTTGCATGTCGTGCTTGATGTCTTTTTGATAGTATGCTTAGTGGTTTTGCTGTAGCATGAATTGTCTCAAATAACTGAGATTGCTTAATGAGCCTTTGAAAAAATCATGCGTTGTTTTTATCATTTGGAAGCATTATTTTGGTTTTCTCCTTGATGCTTTATTTGGGTTGACTTGGCGCATGCTCACACATGTTAGACTCTTACAAAGTCGCCAATAGCCTCTATGATCATTTAGTTTTTGACTTTGGATGCCATCTTATGCTTCTTTTAATGTCGCTTTGTCGCTTTGTATGATTATGGCCGTTATTGCTCTCTTAGTTGGTCGCTCCCAGTCTTTTGCTAGCCCTCGCCTTGTACTGAGTATGACCTCTACTCGTGCATCCAACTCCTAAAAACCAAGTTTGCCAAAGTGTCCACCATACATACCTATTTGCAATTTGCTATTCCAAAGTACATTTGACTTGCTTTTATCTAATCTTAAAATTAAACTCTTACCAGTGTTATGCAAAAATTGGTCAGTAAAGCTCTCACGAACCTGATGGCACACTTTATTTTTCTCGTTCTTAAAAATTTGACATTGCGGTCTCTTATGTTGAGTTGTTATGCTTGCAAGTTGTAAGTTGGGAATTAGCCCAGCCATGCCATCATGGGGCAAGCTTTCAACATTGCACTTCTTATTTGAGTTGATATCATGATATTTTGTTTTTGGATACTCGTGGTGTAAAATGAATTGGGAATCTTGCGGGATCATGGAGTTTGTATATGTGTTAGAGAAACGCCTGGGCTGCCAATCTAAGCCATACATAATTCATGGTGAAAATTTACAGCATGCCCATAGTGGACATTCGACGACGCATCTCAAAATAAAAAGCTATACAAATTGTAAATAAAAGAGATGTTGAGGTGTTCATTGTCTGCTTGTGCTACTCGGTGATGGCGCTAGAAAAGAGCTGTAGCGTATAGTTGACGCGGGAGCAGTAAGTTCTTGTGCGTGGTGATGACCAGCCCGTTGGGAACCCCAAGAGGAAGGTATGATGAGTGTAGCGGCTAGTTTTCCCTCAGTTAAGAAACCAAGGTTTATCGATCAGGAGAGGAGAGACGGTGACGACTGAAGGTGTTTGTGGAACCTACACACACAAACAAATACTTTGTTCCCAACTTGCGATGAGGTTGTCAATCTCACCGGTTTGCTTGAAACAAAGGTTATGAGTGTATCAAGTGGAAAATAGTAATAATATGCTAGTAAAGTAAACAGTGCGGAAAAAGTAAACAGGTGATTGCAATATGATGTAAATAGGACCGGGGTCCACAGTTCACTAGTGGTGTCTCTCCATAGATAAAATAACATGCTGGGTAAACAAATTACAGTTGGGCAATTGATAGAATAAAGATAACGTGATATGTCAAAAAGATCACTATGAGATTTACTCTGGGCATTACAACAAAATACATAGACCGCCATCCAACTGCATCTATGACTAATAATCCACTCCCGGGGATATCAATCCGAACACCCTAGAAGTATTAAGTTGTGAACAACAGATAATTGCATTAAGCAAAGTGTGTAATGTAAACAAAGCATATGCCCTCGAGCATATGAATGTTGTTTTCTCCCTAGTAGCAACAGCACATCTACCACCTTAGAGGTTTCTGTCACTCCCCCAGGTGAAATAGAGACATGAACCCACTATCGAGCATAAATACCCCCTCTTGGAGTCACTAGCAACTACTCGGCCAAGATAGCTACTAACAACGGAGAGCATGCAAGATCATAAACAACATAGAGATAACAAAAGATATAATTCAGTACAGCAACTTAATCATAAACACCAATATTCATCGGATCCCAACAAACCAACATCATAGAATTACATAACGGTGATCTCAATCATGTAAGGCAGCTCATGAGATCTAAACATGAAGCACATGGTGGAGAAGACAACCATCTAGCTACTGCTATGGACCCATAGTCCAAGGTAGACTACTCACTCATCGCTCCAGAGGCAAGCATGGCGATGAAGAAGACCTCCGGTGGCGATTCCCCTCTCCGGCAGGGTGCCGGGAAGAGCTTCTGGACCCTCCCGATCTTCGGGTCGACAGCGGCGGCGTATCGCGATGTGTTCTGGAAATCTGATCGGGCCTTAGGTTTTTCTCGTCGGGGGGTACTTATAGGCGAAGGGGCGATGTCAGAGGTGGATCCAGGCTCCCTCACACAGGGGTGGCGCGGCCAGGGGCCAGGCCGCGCCGCCCCCTTGTGTGGGGCCCTGGTGGCCCCTCTCCGTCTCTCCTTCGGATGTCTGGAAGCTTCCGGGAAAAATAAGACTTCAGGAACTTGTTTCGTCCAATTCTGAGAATATTTCCTGTGTATCACTTCTGAAACACAAAAACAGCAGAAAACAGGAAACTGGCACTGTGGCACTTCGTTAATAGGTTAGTTCCGGAAAATGCATAAAAATGCCACTAAGTGTAACGAAACAATAGGCAAATGGTGTAAAACAAGCATGGAGCATCAAAAATTATAGATACGTTTGAGACGTATCAAGCATCCCCAAGCTTAACTCCTGCTCGTCCTCGAGTATGTAAGTGATAACAAAAGAATAATTTTTGAGGTGACATGCACCTACACAATCTTGATCATATATGTAAGCATTGGTGAGCTGGGATCAATAGAACTTAAAACATGGGCATGAAGATATAATCATGACAATAAGAAACTTAACAACCATGTTGTAAACATGTAAATGAACACAAACAAAAGATCATGAAAATGAAACAATGAAAGTCAAACGTGTGTTCAAATCATAAGGAAAAACATACAAATGGTTTTCAGCTTGTCCTTCAAAGAGAGCAAAACATAAATGCATAGGACACCTCAAAGTTTAAGAGGGCGACTAGATACAAGTAATTTAAGAACAAGTGAAACCAACAATATGAATCAATCAATGAACTTTGGGACAATGCATATCACACTAAGAATGACAACTATGCTCTCTTAATGGTGCATAAAGAAAGAAGGTGGTGACTCAACATAAAAGTAAAAGAAAGGCCCTTCGCAGAGGGAAGCAGTGATTGCAAGTTTTATAACCTTCGAAAATTATGGTACTTACCGGCTTTGAGCTCTCATTGCCCCCATCATAAGCATCTTGAATGGTTAAAGTTAATGCGAGAACAATTATGATGCATATGCTTGACAAATCATAAGTTGAAGACCTCGTGCCCCGTGAATACGAGTACCCAAACCTCATGCTACTTTACTTAGAGTCCCAAGCAAGGCTCTTGTCATTGTAAATATATGTGTATCATTGAGAACCGCCAATGGGGTACCTCCGTGCCTGATGACATGGAACAAGCCCACACCAAAATGACAGGACAAGCAGACAATGAACACCTCGACATCTCTTTTATTTGCTATATTGTTTAGCTTTTTATTGTGAGATGCATCGTCGAATGTTCACCATGGGTATGCTGCAAATTTCCACCATGAATTATGCATGGCTTAGATTGGCGGCCCGGCGTTTCCCTAACACATATAAAAAGTCCATGATCCTCACAAGATTCCCAATTCATTTCACACCGCGGGCATCCATAAACAAAAGATCACGATATCAACTCAAATAAGAAGTGCAATGTTGAAAGCTTGCCCCATGACAGCATGGATGGGCTAGAATCCAACTTACAACTTGCAAGCATAACAACTCAACATAAGAGACCACAATGTCAAATTTTTAAGAACAGGAAAAAGTAAAGTGTGCCTTCCGGTTCGTGAGAGCTTTACTAACCGAATTTCGCATAACACTGGTAAGAGTTTAATTTGAAGAGAAAATAAAAGCAAGTCAAATTTACTTGGAATAGCAAATTGCTAGTAGGTATGTATGGTGGACACTTTGGAAAACTTTGGCTTTTAGGAGTTGGATGCACGAGTAGAGCTCATACTCAGTACAAGGCGAGGGCTAGCAAAAGACTTGGAGCGACCAACTAAGAGAGCAATAATGGCCATAATCATGCAAAGCGACAAAGCGACATTAAAAGAAGCATAAGATGGCATCAAAAGTCAAAAACTAAATGATCATGAAGGCTAATGGCGACTTTGTAAGAGTCTAACATGTGTGAGCATGCGCCAAGTCAACCCAAATAAAGCATCAAGGAGAAAACCAAAATAATGCTTCCATACAATAAAAACAACGCATGATTTTTTCAAAGGCTCATTAAGCAATCTCAGTTATTTGAGACAAGTCATGCTACAGCAAAACCACTAAGCACACTATCAAAAAGACATCAAGCATGACATGAAAAAGCCTAGGCCGCAGTCTACACAAGCTCCTTCTTGTACCACTATTTTGCACAAAGCTTTTTCTCTTTTCCAACACCATTTGAAATTTTTATAAACACCTCTTTTGATGAAAACCAATGAAGATCAGAGGCAAAAATACACCTTGATGAAAAGATATGACAAGATCTGAACACATATCAAGGCGAAAACCAAAACCAAAAGCAGTAGCGGAAAAAGTAGAACACTCGATAAATGATAAGAGTGAAAAACTGAGCGTTCTTTGCAAATGAAAACGAGTAACTTGTCCAAAAGAAAATTTGTTGGGGTCCAACCATTTATTTCAGCAAACAAACAAACTAAACCAACTAAGAAAACTAAAATAACTGACGCTCCAAGAAAAACACATAGTGCATGAAGCAATAAAAATATAGTGTTTTGAAAGGTGACCTGATTTTTGCCGATGAAGAAGGGGTGCCTCGGGGGCATCCCCAAGCTTTGACGCTTGTACTTCTTGGATATTTCTTGGGGTGATGCATGGGCATCCCCAAGCTTGAGCTTTTGTCCATTCTTCAACTCATCTCATCATTCTCCAATCCCTACACTTGAAAACTTCCTTCATACAAAACTAAACACAATTCTATTAGCAACATTAGTGTAAGCATAAAATATATTCAACCTCTTTTAGCTTCAGGTTTCAACTCAAAACCACCACATATAAAGTATATACTACTGTAGAAACTTCCACAAGAGTTCCATGATAAAAAAGAACTCAAAAGAAAGCGATAAAGTGGCAAAAACAAATATTGGCAGAAATCTGTCAAAACTGAACAGCTGACAAAGGACGAATTTTTGAGGGATTTTCTGTTGCTCAAATCAAAAAGTGTTCAACGAAGAAAAGTTTGGATATAACCTGGGGCATATGCACAAGAAATCGCAGATCCAAAAGATAAACAGAGAATTTTCACGAATTTTTACGGTGCAGCACCAAAAACAGTTTCAGGACAGCAACATCCCCAAACTTTACCTCACTCAAATTAAAGGCTTCTCTTGGCACAAAAATGAAATAAACAAGATAAGGAGCGGTCATTACAGTAGTAATGACTTCCTAGACTCAAATAAAAGAAAAAGTACTGAAAAGAAAACATTGGGTTATCTCCCAAGAGTGCTTTTCTTTAACGCCTTTGAGCTAGGCGCAGAAAATTGCGAATCAAGTAATATCAAGTGATGAAGCATCAAGCCCATAATTTGCTCTAAGAATAGAGTCAAAAAGTAATTTCTTTCTTTTCCTAGGGAAGTGTTCCATACCTTTCTTTAGTGGAAATTGATACTTGATAGTGCCTTCCCTCATATCAATGATAGCACCTACAGTTCGAAGAAAGGGTCTTCCCAAAATAATAGGACATGAAGCATGGCATTCAACGTCCATAACAAGAAAATCAACGGGAACAAGGTTATTGTTAACCACAATAAGAACATCATTAATCCTTCCCAAAGGTTTCTTCTTAGCAACATCAGCAATAGGATCATCAAAATAACACTTTTCAAGCGGTGGTAAATCAAGCATGTCATAAATCTTTCTAGGCATGATGGAAATACTAGCACCTAGATCACATAAAGCATGGCAATCATAAACATTAACATGCATATCAATGATGGGTTCCCAACCATCTTCTAACTTCTTGGGTACAAAGGCTTTTTGCTTCAACTTTTCATCCCTAATCTTTATGAGAGCATTGGTAATATGCTTAGTAAAAGCAATATTTAAAGAACTAGCATTGGGAGTCAAAGCAAGCTTTTGCAAGAACAAAATTACTTCAGATATGTTGCAGCCATCAATATCAAAATCATTAAAAGAAATAGAGCTATCATCTCCCACACTCCGAAAAATTTCAGCACTCTTTTGAGAAAAAGTTTTGCCAGTTTTAGGCTTTTTAACACAAGGAGTGGGAGTTTTCTCTACACCAATCAAAGTAAGAGGATTGTTATCAGTAGGAGCAACATCATTAGAGGTAGTAATAGTACATACCTTCATCTCTCTAGCCATCTCATCTTCTCTTTCCCACCTGGCATGCAATTCCGCTAACAATCTAATATTTTCATCAATTCCAACTTGGATAGCATTAGCGGTAGCAACAATATTGCTCTCTTTCACATTATTAGGAAACACTTTTAATTTCAGAAGTTCAACATCATGAGCAAGGCTATCAACTTTAGAAGCAAGAATATCAATTTTGCCTAACTTTTCCTCAACAGACTTATTAAAAGCAGTTTGCTTACCGATGAAGTCCTTGAGCATTACCTCAAGCTCGGAGGGCGCGGCCCTAGTGTTGTTGTAGGAGTTACCATAAGAATTACCATAACCATAACCATTGGTAGAAGGATACGGCCTATAATTGTTACTAGCAAAATTGTTCCTATAAGCATTGTTATTAAAAATATTGTTCCTAATGAAATTCACATCAACTTGCTCTTCTTGAGCAACCAGAGAGGCCAAAGGAACATTATTAGGATCAACATGAGTCCTATCATTAGCAAGCATAGCCATAATGGTATCAATCTTATCATTCAAGGAAGAGGTTTCCTCAACAGAATTTACCTTCTTACCTTGTGGAGCTCTCTCGGTGTGCCATTCAGAATAATTTACCATCATGTTGTTGAGTAACTTTGATGCGGCGCCCAATGTAAGGGACATAAAAGTGCCTCCAGCAGCTGAATCAAGTAGGTTCCTTAAAGAAAAATTTAGTCCTGCATAAAAAGTTTGGATAATCATCCAAGTAGTCAGTCCATGAGTGGGGCAATTCTTTATCATAGATTTCATTCTTTCCCAAGCTTGAGCAACATGTTCATTATCAAACTGAGTAAACTTCATAATATTGCTACGCAGAGATATAATCTTAGCAGGAGAATAGTATCTACCAATAAAAGCATCCTTACACTTAGCCCATGAATCAATACTATTCTTAGTCAAAGACAGCAACCAATCTTTAGCTTTTCCTCTCAAAGAAAAAGGAAACAACTTGAGCTTAATAATATCACTATCAACATCCTTATATTTCTGCATCTCACATAGCTCAACAAAATTGTTGAGATGAGCTGCAGCATCTTCAGTACTAGCACCAGAAAATTGCTCTTTCATAACAAGGTTCAATAAAGCAGGCTTAATCTCATAAAAGGTGGTAGCAGGAACAGGTGGTGCAATAGGAGTGCAGATAAAATCACTATTGTTCGTGCTAGCAAAGTCACACAACTTGGTGTTTTCAGGAGTACCCATTTTAGCAAAACGAAAGTAAATAAGTAAAAACAGCTACCAAGGATTCTAATTTTTTTGGATTTTTGATATAAAAAGCAATGCAGGTAAAATAAATAAAGTAAAGCAAAACAAATAACAAAGTAAAGAATGTGTGTGCGAAGAACTCCCCTCGCAGAAGTCTTCTCTTCCTCCCCGGCAACGGCGCCAGAAAAGAAGCTGCTACTCGGTGATGGCGCCAGAAAAGAGCTGTGGCGTATAGTTGACGTGGGAGCAGTAAGTCCTTGTGCGTGGTGATGACCAGCCCGTTGGGAACCCCAAGAGGAAGGTATGATGAGTGTAGCGGCTAGTTTTCCCTCAGTTAAGAAACCAAGGTTTATCGATCAGGAGAGGAGAGACGGTGACGACTGAAGGTGTTCGTGGAACCTACACACATACAAACAAATACTTTGTTCCCAACTTGCGATGAGGTTGTCAATCTCACCGGTTTGCTTGAAACAAAGGTTATGAGTGTATCAAGTGGAAAACAGTAATAATATGCTAGTAAAGTAAACAGTGTGGGAAAAGTAAACAGGTGATTGCAATATGATGTAAATAGGACCGGGGTCCACAGTTCACTAGTGGTGTCTCTCCATAGATAAAATAACATGCTGGGTAAACAAATTACAGTTGGGCAATTGATAGAATAAAGATAACGTGATATGTCAAGAAGATCACTATGAGATTTACTCTGGGCATTACAACAAAATACATAGACCGCCATCCAACTGCATCTATGACTAATAATCCACTCCCGGGGATATCAATCCGAACACCCTAGAAGTATTAAGTTGTGAACAACAGATAATTGCATTAAGCAAAGTGTGTAATGTAAACAAAGCATATGCCCTCGAGCATATGAATGTTGTTTTCTCCCTAGTAGCAACAGCACATCTACCACCTTAGAGGTTTCTGTCACTCCCCCAGGTGAAATAGAGACATGAACGCACTATCGAGCATAAATACCCCCTCTTGGAGTCACTAGCAACTACTCGGCCAAGATAGCTACTAACAACGGAGAGCATGCAAGATCATAAACAACATAGAGATAACAAAAGATATAATTCAGTACAGCAACTTAATCATAAACACCAATATTCATCGGATCCCAACAAACCAACATCATAGAATTACATAACGGTGATCTCAATCATGTAAGGCAGCTCATGAGATCTAAACATGAAGCACATGGTGGAGAAGACAACCATCTAGCTACTGCTATGGACCCATAGTCCAAGGTAGACTACTCACTCATCGCTCCGGAGGCAAGCATGGCGATGAAGAAGACCTCCGGTGGTGATTCCCCTCTCCGGCAGGGTGCCGGGAAGAGCTTCTGGACCCTCCCGATCTTCGGGTCGACGGCGGCGGCGTATCGCGATGTGTTCTGGAAATCTGATCGGGCCTTAGGTTTTTCTCGTCGGGGGGTACTTATAGGCGAAGGGGCGATGTCAGAGGTGGAGCCAGGCTCCCTCACACAGGGGTGGCGCGGCCAGGGGCCAGGCCGCGCCGCCCCCTTGTGTGGGGCCCTGGTTGGCCCTCTCCGTCTCTCCTTCGGATGTCTGGAAGCTTCCGGGAAAAATAAGACTTCAAGAACTTGTTTCGTCCAATTCCGAGAATATTTCCTGTGTATCACTTCTGAAACACAAAAACAGCAGAAAACAGGAAACTGGCACTGTGGCACTTCGTTAATAGGTTAGTTCCGGAAAATGCATAAAAATGCCACTAAGTGTAACGAAACAATAGGCAAATGGTGTAAAACAAGCATGGAGCATCAAAAATTATAGATACGTTTGAGACGTATCAGCTTGTCCTGTCATTTTGATGTGGGCTTGTTCTATGTCATCGGGCACGGAGGTACCCCGTTGGCGGTTCTCGATGATACGTGTATACTTACAATGACAAGAGCTTGCTTGGGACTCTAAGTAAAGTAGCATGAGGTTTGGGTACTCATATTCACGGGACACAAGGATTTCAACTTATGATTTGTCAAGCATATGCAGCATAATTGTACTCGCATTAACTTTAACCATTCAAGATGCTTATGATGGGGGCAATGAGAGCTCAAAGCCGGTAAGTACCATAATTTTTGAAGGTTTATAAAACTTGCAATCACTGCTTCCCTCCGCGAAGGGCCTTTCTTTTACTTTTTATGTTGAGTCACCACCTTCTATCTTTATGCACCATTAAGAGAGCATAGTTGTCATTCTGAGTATAATGTGCATTGTTCCAAAGTTTTTATTGATTGATTCATGATGTTGGTTTCACTTGTTCTTAAATTATTTGTATCTAGTCGCCCTCTTAAACTTGAATGTGTCCTTTGCATTTATGTTTTTCTCTCCATGAAGGACAAGCTGAAAACCATTTACTATGTTTTTCCATATGATTTGAACACACGTTTGACTTTCATTGTTTCATTATTCATGATCTTTTATTTGTGTTCTTTTTCATGTTATAACATGGTTGCCAAGTTTTTATTATCAAGATTATGTCTTTCATGCCCATGTTTTAAGTTCTTTGATCTCAGCACTCAATGCTTTACCTATATGATCAAAGTTGTGATGGTGCATGTCACCTCAAAAATTATTTCTTTTGTTATCACTTACCTACTCGAGGACGAGTAGGAGTTAAGCTTGGGGATGCTGATACGTCTCAAACGTATCTATAATTTTTGATGCTCCATGCTTGTTTTTACACCATTTGCCTTGTGTTTCGTTACACTTCGTGGCATTTTTATGCGATTTCCGGAACTAACCTATTGACAAGATGCCACAGTGCCAGTTCCTTGTTTTCTGCTGTTTTTGTGTTTCAGAAAAGCTACACAGGAAATATTCTCGGAATTGGACGAAACAAGTTCCAGAAGTCTTATTTTCCCCGGAAGAGTACCAAAGACCGAAAGAGAGCCAGAGGGGGGCCAAAGGCCCCCCACACACGTAGGGGGCGCGGCCCAGCCCCTGGCTGCGCCGCCCTATTGTGAGGGTGCCCTGGCAGCCCTCTGACGACGCCCCTTCGCCTATATAAAGCCTCGGGACGGAAAACCCTAGGAGAGTCGGCAAAATTTCCAGAAGAGTTCCGCAGCGCCGCCGCCATCGAAGACAAATTTCGGGGGACAGAAGTCTCTATTCTGGCACCCTGCTGGGACGGGGAAGTGCCCCCAGAGCCATCTCCATCAGTCTCCATCGCCATCTCCGCCATCTCCATCGACCTCACCGCCATCTCCATCAACCTTGTTGTCTCCTATGATGAGGAGGGAGTAGTTCTCCCCCGGGGTTGAGGGCTCTACCGGTAGCTATGTGGTTCACCTCTCTCTCCCATGATGTGATCTTTATGTGATCGTGAGCTTTCTATCTAGTTAAATTGGTAGATGTTATTATTCAGATATTATGCTACTCCTATGCTTAATTATTATACTCTCCGGAGATACCTCGTATCATGGTGTAAAGGTGACTAGTGTGTGCATCATGTGTATCTTTTTGGTTAATGTCTCTATTAAATGTTGGTGTTTGTTGGAACCATCTAGTGCGTTCACGGTGATAGTGTGGGACAATCTAGTTTGGGTACATACGGACTTTGAGGAGTGCTTCGTAGCCCTACGCATGATTAGTGTATGTTTTCCATTGGGGAATTGTTTTGAGTTGCATATTGATGATAGCATCTATTGGTTCAATTATGTTATATTTGTTGGGAGTGTGTCCACTAGTGAAAGTATGATCCTTAGGCCTTGTTTCCAAGCATTGCACACCGTTTACTTCCCGTTTTGTTACATGTTTGCTCACAGCGATACTTATTTCATATTATATTTACTACTCATAATCATCACTACTACTTGTATTTCACTATCTCTTCGCCGAACTAGTGCACCTATACATCTGACAAGTGTATTGGGTGTGTTGGGGACACAAGAGACTTTCTGTATCGTAATTGCAGGGTTGCTTGAGAGGGATAGCTTTGACCTCTTCCTCCCTGAGTTTGATAAACCATGGGTGATCCACTTAAGGGAAACTTGCTGCTGTTCGACAAACCTCTGCACTTGGAGGCCCAACACTGTCTACAAGAACAGACGCGTGCGTAGACATCAGGTTGCATGAAGCTTTGGAAAATAACTTTGATTGGATTTGTCCTGAAAATCTTTTTAATTAATTGAGTGAACCAAAGCGTGATCACAAGGGGTATTCAAAAACTTATTTGGATGCAATACAATGCCTTGTGGAAAAGACTTCTGCAATTGATCTTAATGCTTTATTTGATAGGGATTTCTATTTTCGTGCCCTCAGGTCGTTAGTTGTACTCAGTTTTCCCCTGCTCCTTAGTTTTTCCTCAGTTTTCCCCAAGCCGTTGTCTGAAACCCTCAAGGAGCTCGGACGTGAGGATTCCCGTTAAGTTGACCGTTTCCGTTCTGACGTGTGGGGCCGCGTCGTGTGGGGCCGCGTCGCGTGGGGCTGGTAGAAAGGGACCGCGTGGGACAGGACGAGACCGCGTTTGGTTGTACGTGAGAGCTCGGTTCTGTCTCTCTCGGGCCAAATTGGCATTGACTTTTCAGAGCGCCTTTTCAGAGCGCCTTTTTCCCCTCTCTCTCTGTAAACAGTTCTCTCTCTTTTCACCAAATTAGTATCAAATCTAGAGAAGCTTCTATTTCTGTCTTTCTTCAATGATTGCTGCCTTTTGGCCCTCGTTTTTTGCCCAATATGGTAACAAATCTAGAAGCTAATCTAGAAGCTAGTATAGTATATTACATAAAATGCATACAGCAGCCAAAAGAAGCCAATAACGATGTTAATATTCACGACAAACTAAGCTGAAAATAATATAAGACGCAATATATGCCCAACATGAAGGTTCTTCATTCTTCATCATATATTTCGGAGTCGCTATATTCCATGAGACGAAAAAAATATTGACTGAACTCCTTCCGTCTGCAGTGTGCAGCCAATAGATCCTCCAAACGGTATGGCCTTTGTTCTATTTTCATACCGTCAGAATCTAATCTATCCACAAGTCGTGGCCACTCATCCCAGGCCTTTCTATCATCAAAGTACTATCTGATATAACCGCCCTCGTAGTAGATGCAGCCAGGTCGAACTGTCGGGTGCACTCTAGTGTCGATGGAGATACACCGTTTATAACTGACGAAGAAGGCACGACTGCCAATGTTGACGGCATGGAGAGAGCGACTCTCAGTGTCCACACGGTACACCAATGGTTGACCTTCCTCCAAATACCTGTTGCCAGGGCTGCCGCCGAACAACACAAGCAGCAGATCACCATCAGACTCCACAAGGTAGAACTTGTCATTTCCAAGTTCTGGAAATGAAAATAGTGTGTCCATGTTGATAGTGCTCGCGCGCTTCTCCAACTGAACATTCTTGGTGCACACTAATGTTCCGAACTCAAAATTGTTCACAGCTATTGCATACAATTCACCATTGAACGGGGTAAGGCAACGCAGAGAATGGTCCTCGATCGAAAATCTTCCTTCTCCCCAATCTTCTACATCTATATCCTTAGTAGGAGAGCTCTCATCGACCCAAGCAATTTCATTGGGGTAACCTGTGCAAATGAAGACCATAGTCGGGGACTTCATTACAGCGACTGACTCCACAATCATAGATGGCATCTGCGCCTCAAACGTAGCGTTCAATGTCTTTGTGAGTGGGTTCAGAAGCCGTATCTTGTGCGGCTGGTTCCTCTGGGCAAGCACGATGACGCCACGGTAAAAGCCGACGAAGTAGTATCTAAAAGGGAGTTGATGAAGATAACATTCAACACTAAGATGTTTACGATTGAAAATAAAAATAGATTAACTCTATAGATATGGAGGAATTTGAACCTTGCATGAACTTCCGTTAGATCGATGGTGACGTAGCGGGATGTGCGGAGGTTGAGGAAGGAGAACTCAGCGGCGCGTGGAATGGCGTGTTCTACCACGATCCATTCGTGCAGGTGCACGTCGGGCTCAGGTAGATCTGAGCGCCAATTTGTACAAACTTGCCGCAAAGCAGCGTAGGTGTCCACGTACTCCTCGTTCGCCAGTAAGCAGTCGTCGATCTTGTGAAGTGGTCCGTCACCCTTAAGAGAGGCCCAGTTCACGGAGGCGCCCTGCTTAGATGCGCCGCCCTCGGATGCGACGGGCTCGGAGGTGATGGGCTCGGAGGCGACGGGCTCGGGGGCGACGGCCGCCGGCGCATTCTTCTTCTCCATCGCCGGCAGGGGTGCGCGCGTAGGGCGGCTGGGGTTTTTTTGAGAAGGTGATGGGACGTGAGAGGCGTGGTTGCGTGCGTGAGTTATGATGAGACTGTGTGCAGAGGGAGGGAGAGGGGCTCTGTACTGGCAAAGTGACGGTTCATCTCAGCAGTTGACGTTTTGGTCTCAACACGCGCACCGCGCGGCTAACCGCTGCTCACCGCGACACGCGTCCGTGGGACTACACGTCAGCACCGTTACGTGTACTCAGTTCTACCCTCGAATCTTACACTGGAAAAATATCTGTACTCAGTTTTCCCCTCGAGTACTAATACTGCCTAGTGCAATATACTCAGTTTTACCCTCAAGTGGCTAGTCAACAGAGAGTCAACAGATGGGATTAAGCCATCTAATTGAGTCATTTCATGCGCAAAAAAAATCAAAAAAATAAAATCATAGTGCCTCCAACTCATGCGCAAAATAAAATCATAACAAACATATATAAATCAAGTTTTCACACAAATGGCCACTTCTCAAATCACTAGTAGCTATGAAGGTTCATGGCTTTCCACTCAAACCCCTTCTCAAAACATCTATACCCAAAACATAGTTTGTCTGAATGAGGCCATAATTTTCACACTCATGTATATTTGAATTGCTAATACTTTGAGGTAGGCCAACATGGGTTTCATTGTACAAAACATGTGTTTTTCTTTTTCTAAATCTCTTATTTGAATTCCTTAGCCTATTTACTATTTACTTGCCCTTGTATCCTTGATACTACTCAGTTTTACCCCCTCCCTTCTCACAGAAGCCCAAACTTGGCCTGATTGGTCGAGCTGTTGTCACACGGATCGTGACCACCTACCGTCGATCCTATGATCCAATGGGCAGGATCGTGCCACCCTCTCTCTATCTGTCGGTGGCAAACTACTACCCCTCTATGTATGCTAAATGACGAGTTTGCCACCGGATTCAACAAGTTGGGTAATCACGAATTTCTTGTAGGCATTACTTTTCACGGTAAAATGATAAACTATCACGAATTTCCATTTCTTGTAGGCTTTACTTTTCACGGTAAAATGATGAACTATCACGAATTTCCATTTCTTTTAGGCATTACTTTTCACGGTAAAATGATAAACTATCACGAATTTCCATTTCTTGTATGAAGGAAGTTTTTAAGTGTAGGGATTGGAGAATGATGAGATGAGATGAAGAATGGACAAAAGCTCAAGCTTGGGGATGCCCACGCACCCCAAGAAATATCCAAGAGGTACAAGCATCAAAGCTTGGGGATTCCCCCGAGGCACCCCTTCTTCATCGGCAAAAATCAGGTCACCTTTCAAAACACTATATTTTTATTGCTTCCTGCACTATGCGTTTTTCTTGGAGTATCTTGCAAGCATCCGCAACTACAAGAAAGTAATTAAGATAAATCTAACCACAGCCTTAAACTCTAAGATCCTACGCTCCCTGGTTCAATGGTTTCCCAATGGAGGTTTAGGTTTCTGTCACTCCAGCAACCCCACAATTAGTAGCCAAAAACACAATGCATTCCACTAGGCCCATAAATGGTGAAGTATCATGTAGTCGACGTTCACATGACACCACTAGTGAAATAGCACCACAACAAATAAATATCAAACCATTAAATATTACTTAACATAATTCCACTACTAATATCTTGACTTCTCCCATGTCCTCAAGAACTAAACAAACTACTCACAAGACATCATATGGATCATGATCAGAGGTGAAATAATGATAAATAACAATCTGAACATAAACCTTAATTCAATGGTTCCACTCAATAGCATCAACCACAAGAGTAATCAACACTGGGAAAGTTTCCCCTAAGAATTTGACAAGATTCAACTCAAGATGTTATAGCGGGATGGCATGGTGATAGTGAAGATGAAGTTACTGGTGATTGTGATGATGATGATGATCCCGATGAAGTCCGGTGCTATGGCAATGATGATGGCGACAATCTCCCCTCTCCGAGAAGGAATTTCCCCAATAGATTCCTGCCTGCCGGAGAGCTTTTCTCTCTTTGGTGTTTTTCGCCCCGCAAAGGCGGTGATGTCTATCTCTGAGCCCCCCTTCACTTAGGTTTTCGGGGATGACGATATACGCAAATGGGCGATGGCAGTAGTGGGCCAGGGTGGCCTCACCACAGGCCGGCGCGGCCAGGGGTGGGCCCGCGCCCCCTGTGGCTGAGCCCACCCAGTGGCTCCTCTCGCCTCCTCCTTCTGGCTTCTTCAGTCTTCTAGCGAAATATAATTTCTGGTATTTTTCTGGAATTTCCTGATCTTCTGAAACATGGTGTCTTGACGGTCCTTTTTCCAGCAAAATCCTGACTCCGGCAGCAAATCCTCCAATGATCATCAAACATGTAAAAACAGAGGAAACAACATAAGTATCATCTCTAAATGTGAAATATATCAATAAATAACAGTAAATTATGATACAAAATAGTGATGCAAAATGGACGTATCAACCCCCCCCTCCCAAGCTTAGACCTCGCTTGTCCCCAAGCGAAATCTGAACTCGGTAAACATGACCACAGGTTTATGGAGTGAAGTGTCGATAATAAAAATACGGACAAGAAGCATCACATTCACCAAGGCACAAATTATAATAGACAGCAACTTCCCTTTATATGATATAGACTTGCAATAAGTAAAAGAGAATCACAAATAAAGATGCACAAGGTAAATTAAAATTGGTGATGGCAAACCTTAGTTCTTGGTCAGAGAACAATGAATAAACTATACTTACTTTTGAACGGAGCCTTTTATAACAGAGCTAATATAGCAAAAACCATATGCTCAACGAAACAAACTCTTTGCAATCATAGAAAGCTTTCAAAGATATATTCCTTCAGGTAAAAGCATTATACTAAATAAAGGAAGATAGTAAACATGATTGAACAGATCAACATATGGATGAGTGAAACACAACAACTCAAATGCTTGCTTGAGATAGAAGGGAATAGGTTGACTCAACATAAAAGTAAAAGACATGCCCTTCATAGAGGGAAGCAGGGATTAAACATGTGCTAGAGCTTTTCATTTGTAAAACAGAGATAAAAGTTATTTTGAGAGGTGGTTGCTTTCATCAACGACTAGCAACAGAGTTCTTGATATCTTCCATACTAAACAAGTTAGAGCGGTTCTGAGATGTTGATTAATTGGCATAATTGTGCTCTTTTATAGCTTAGCACTCCTCCCCACCTTTTCCTTTCTCAAACCATGGCTAACCGATTCCATCGGGTGCCCACCAACTTTCACATACCATGGAGGAGTGCCTTTTTTTCTTTCTTTTTTTTTAGATTACAATGGTCTGACCAGCTCCCTTGCAAATTAATGACGAGCAGATAAAGCTGCCTAGTCGAGGAGTACTTAATTTAGTATGGAAGATAACAAACCCAACCACTACGTCCTCATGAGCTTAAAACAGTGGCAAAAAATGAGAAGTATTTGAAGGTTTTTGAAAGGTAGCACATGAAAATTTACTTGGAATGGCTTGAAATACAATGCATAGGGATTTATAGTGGACTCTTTGGAAGTAACTTGGTTTTTGGGAATTGGACGCATGAGAAGTATTCCCTCTCAGTACAGGTTTTTGGCTAGCAAGGCTGGGTAGCAAGCATAAGAGCTGCATGAAACAAACAAACATACATATGATAGGAACAACCATGTAAACTTCCTTGAAAGTACAAATGATTTTTACTTGAGAATACTATTGCTTATGAGCCAATCATGAAGAAAAGCTGAAATGATGTATCCACTAGCACTTCTTTCTTTTTCTACTCAAACCTCAAGGTTATGTTGCTACTGACCAAGCTAAGTTTGCCAAAACCAACTAAATTTACTCATGCTCTCAAAGTGATACCAATACTAATCAACAAGACTAATCATATAAGGCTTCGTTTGGATGTATGCAATGAATTGGCTCTGTGGAAATGGAGGCCCAATTCCAAAACCAAGGTGCATTGGAAAGGATGTGGCATTCCAATTTGGCTGTTTGGATAACGCATGAATTGCCTGTTAGAATTGCGTGAACATCCGGATTTCAATTCCTGTTTGCTTCTGCACTACTGAAGAATTGAAGCTTTTTAATATTAGGACATGGGAATACATGAGCGCATATGTTACTTGTACCTGTCCAGCAAAAAATATAAATTATGGAAAAAGATGAAAAATTATTTTATATACATAAAAATGATAAAAACAGTGTTGCACGTACAATATAGAGATCAACGTCTAAATATGAAAAATAGCAGCTAGCTATACATGCTCTAGCCGCACCAAGTACATTACAAATCTTAGTTACTCAAGTTATTTTTTAAACAAACCAAATAGCATGTGTAGAGAACGATACAAGCTCCATGCCTTTTTTTGCTAGCAACCATTTAATAACAGCTGGAATTATGACATAACGACTCATTAGTAATAAGAACAATTACGTTGTCATTGTGCATATAATAGCATTCTTACAACATCATTCTAACTCAAATTGATCCCAAAAGATTAGCTGACACATAAGTACTACAATCATTACAGCTAGCTTAAACCCTTCCCAAAAGATGAGCAGGCGCACAAGTACTACAACCATTACAACCAAATGAGACTAGTTCGTCTTTCCTTTCTCGCTACTAGTCTCCATCAACAACCAAACCTTTCTCATATCCATGGGAAGCTCCATAAGTGCCTTGAAAATTCGATCATCACGATTCAGCATACCATAGGCTTGTAGTACATCATTTTTAGACAAATCTGGAATCTGCTTAAGTGCATCAAGAATCTCATGTGGAGGAGTAACCTTTGGTAGTTCCAAAGGTTCAGTTGACTTTAAAACAGAGTCAAATGTTGTTTTGATGTCTCCAAGCAAAGAAACAAGAGTGTCACCTGTCCGTGGCCTCTTCCCCAACAGAGATGGTGCTGTGGGACATTCAGGAGATCCCTCTTTGTTATTTTGATCAGGACCAGCTGCCATCTCTTGAGCACTTTCAACCCCTGTCCTAGCAGCTTGACCAGTGGCATGATCTTTGGAGTAGATGGTGCAAATGTCATCCCAATTGTGAATCACTTTGGTTTTGTAAGATGCGGCAGATTTATTAGCCTGAAAAAATTGCCAAAATCAATATCAAATGCAAGCTAGATTAAGCTATCATATAAAAAGGTTCATGTTATCATAGATGTACCTCCACATATTTAGTCCATACATCATCACTATCAATTGAAAGCCTGTGGTTTTCCCAATCCCAGCCAAACCCACTTTGACTAAGTATCTTGCTGATTACTTCATAATGCTTGTCGAAAGTCTTGCATCTTGCAATGATGTTGTCTTTTGTGATATCCACATTGCACTTCTCCTTCACATTTCTTATTGCAGCAGTGTATACATGAGGCTTCCACCCATTTTGGGCATGATCACCATTGTTGTGATGCTCAACTAGTACTTCTAGTAGTGCACTGTCCATTTCTTTTGTCCAAGTAAGGTAAGTCCTATGACCTTTCTTTGATTTAGGTTCAGCCATGGTGCTACAATGATATGTATAACACAGGTGATAGTTAGGCAATTATTTAATGAAGTGAAACACTACATCTATGAAAAAACATGGATGGTAACATGGTAAATGTAATAATTTCATTCCTTGAATTGGATGCAAGTACAAAATAAACAGCAGCCATACATCCATCCCAAAAGCAACCAATCACACAAAATACTCCCTATCTTCCTATCACACAAAATATTCCCATCTGCCTATCACACAAAATATATCCCATCTGCCTATCACACAAAATATGTCACATCTGCCTATCACACAAAATATGTCCCATCTGCCTATCACACATATATCCCAGCAACTAGCTATAACCAAGCCTCGCTTGGTAATCAGCAAACATATCATGAGCTAGTTGCTTCCTAAAATTGGTCCACTCAGTCGAAACCTCAACACTTCTAATTAGATCAACATCATCTAGGACCTCGACTGGTGTAGCAGCTATCTCGTTATCCACTTCTTGCAATGAAATATCATCCATCTCACGCTGCCTATCTCTTGCAAAGTTGTGCAGTACACAACACGCATTTATAATGCGAATCTATCAAAAGTGCAATATGGCGTCAAAGCATGCAATCAAATTAATGTTAGTCAGCAACAATACACCAGGTGGACAGTGCATTACCTGGTCCTCTATTTTAAAAAAAGATTGACTATGCAAGATTCCCCATCTCTTCTTCCATAAGCCAAAGATTCTCTCAAATTATTTGTTCAGAGCGAAATCCCAAGGAAGAATGTCAAATTGTTATGGTTGGGACTATACCTATCAAAGTTGAGGTAACATAAGCATTAAGTGAAATGCAAAGTTTTGCCTCATACAAAGTTAGTTTGGTAACAAGACTTGATCAACCTTGTTAACATAGTGATTTTATATGAACGAAACTTCGTTTTCACGGCATCCACTCCACCTCACTTGTATTTACTTCATTCAATTTTGTTCCTTCAGTTAAGTTGTATGATTAAGAGTATCTCAGAGCTGCTGCATGCTTAGTTTTGATTTGCTTGAAATCATTTTATCGTCGTTTTTTCTGAGTTTCATCAATATGCCAATTTTTGAAAAATCCTCGAAAATAAAGTTTCTCGAAAAATTCCAGAAAATTCTTTATAAATTTTTATGTAAAAAATGGGACAGAGAGACACCTGGGAGGCACCAGGTGGGGCAGCCACGCCACCTCACACACAGGTGGCGCGGCCCAGCCCTGGCCGCGCCACCCAGGCGTGAGGGGGCCCCACCAGGCCCCTCACTCATCTCTTCTTCCCCTGCTCTTTCTCTCTCCCGAAAAACACCGCCCCATTTGCTCAAGCCCGAGTTCTTGCTGTTCTTCACCTCAATTTTTTGATCTCCTTGTTCAGCCCAACATTTCTGCTGAAATTTGGATCATTTGCTCTCCGGTATGTGACTCCTCCACTTGTCCAAGTAGATTTTCTTTTGGTAAAGTATTTCTTGAGTATTTTAGCATTGTAGATGACAGTATAAATGAGTATGCATGCTTGTTCTATTGCTTAGGAAGGTTATTTTGATGCATGATAGCTCTCTAGTAACTCACCATAGTAGTTTCCTACACTTGCTTGTCTTTAAATCATTTTTTATGAGTTTGTTGAAAAATTTTAGAGAAGGGAGATGGACAACTTCATATATGGAGAAGTGTTTGAAAGTGATGCACCAAGGTCATCAAGGCCCTCAAGATCCACTGCTCAATATAGGATGTCTTATAATGAGGATCTCATGTCACCAAACCTTGAAGGGGACGATGGAGATGCACATCCATCCACCTTCCCTTGTTTTAACTTTTTGAGTGATGCAGGGATTCTTGATGATTTCTTGCTTCTTATTAACAGGGTTGGATTGACCGATTACGTGGCAGATGAAAGAGACCAATATGCTTTGCTTACAAAGATTTTCGTTGAAAGTTTTAAATTTATTAACTCTCATTACAACCCTTCCGTTGCATTTAAGATTTATGATAAGTCTATCACCATGTCTTTGGGGAGGTTTTGTTCTATTTTAGGTATTCCCATGTTTGGAACGGCCAAGAAGATACAAAATCACCCCGCTGATTTGTTGGAGCTTTACCGAGGGGTGACCAATGATGATGACCGCAACGCACAGCGTGGCAAGATAAGAAATATTCAGCTCTCGGCTATTAGATATTTTACTTACTATCTTGCAACTAGTGTACTTGGTAGAGAAAACACTAGCAATATCTCCAACTATCATTTAGCTTTTCTAGCTACCGCTCTTGATGTTGGTTGGAAGTATAACCTTGGTGCTGTTATTGCTCGTCGCCTAGCCGCTAGGGGACCTATTTATGGAGGTATTATTGCTGCGCGCATTGTTGCTGAGCTAGGACTTTCTATTGCTCCTAATGATGTATTGTTGGCTCCACAGAGGCTTGATCTTGCTGCTATGAAACTCCGTCATTTTGTTACTGCTAACTCTTGTGCAGGGAAATTAGTTTACAGGATGTTATTCACAGATGGAGAGGAAAGTGAAATTCCCTTGCCTCAGCCTAACTTGTTCAGCATTCACGTGAAGCCATGGTCGCGCACGAAGGTGGAGTTGGATGATCAGCTTAGGCTGCTTGGTTTCAATATCCAACACGGCATGGTGGTCCAGGAGGAAGAGGAGGAGCCGCCCTATCACTTCACCACGTACCACTCCGGGGAATCCTCAAACTCATATGAGGACGATGGTGCTTCTTCATCGCACGAGTTGGCCAAGTTGGGATTGATCTCCACTTAGGCCAAAAGCCTAAGCTTGGGGGGAGGTACGCCGACGATCCACTCATCTACATATTATATTTTGTCGGACCTTTGTATATCCATGTTTTACTTTCTTTATTGTTCTAAGTTCTTACTTCTGTTTTTCCAAAACACAAAAAGACCAAAAATATTTCAGTTGTTTCTCTATGTTTGGTTCTTTGGTTTGTTATCTTTGGTTTGTTTTACTTACTATTTTCGGTTTGCTACTTGAAAAACCCAAAAATATTTTGCTTTATTTGCTATTTCCTTCTGCTTTTGTTTCAAAAATCGAAAACCCCAAAAATATTTGTTGTTCTTCTTCGGTTTTGTAAAGTATGTTGCAGAGTTCAGTCTCCCGTTACTCCATTGGAGCTTGGTATTCACTTTATATATTATTCAAGCCACACAAGTGAAGAGCAATAATGACGATGTATGACGATCCGAGATGTGGTAAGAGGCTGGTATGAACTCTATTTGTTTTCATTTTTGTACATATACTCATCTATGTGGACATGCTTAGTCGGTTCATGTAAGGTATATGTTATCTAATGGATGCTTTGTAGTTCTTTCTCTCATATGATTAGTTTCAATTTACTATTAGCCTGTAGCATGTCATGTAGACGCTTGCATGCATTGTTTTATTCATAGTATGGTATGATATTGTGGTATCCACCTCTGAAAGCTTCATTTGAATCGACTTGGCACATGCTCAAGCATGCATATGACTGAACAAAAAGTCAATTAAGCCTCGATGATCTAAATTGCCTCAGAGTTCTTGTATCATTTTTATGCCTATATTAATTTTGTTTTGTCGCAAGCATGATTATGATAGTTATCGCTCTCTCGATTGTCGCTTCCCAGTCTTTTGCTAGCCTCCACTTGTACCGAGTATGAGCTCTACTCGTGCATCCAATTACCAAAAACCAAGTTTTCCAAAGAGTCCACTATAAATTCCTATGCATGGTATTTGTAAGCCATTCCAAGTAAATTTTCATGTGCTACCTTTCAAAACTTTCAACTACTTCTCATTTTGTGCCACTGTTTTTAGCTCATGGGGACGTACTGGTCGGAATTGCTATCTTCCATATTAAATTGAGTACCCCTCGATTAGGCAGCTTCATCTGCTCATCATTAATTTTGCAAGGGAGCTGGTCAGACCATTATAATCTTAATCCTAAAAGAAAGAAAAAAGGCACTCCTCCAAAGGAATGTGAAAGTTGGTGGGCACCCGATGGAATCGGTTAGCCATGGTTTGAGAAAGAAAAAGGTGGGGAGGAGTGCCAAAGCTTTATAAAAGAGCACCAATGTGCCAAATTTCAAAGAACTCGGAACCGCTCTCACTTGTTTATTATGGAAGATAGTAAGTCCCCATTGCTAGTCGTTGACATAGAACAACCACCTCTCAAAAGAAACTTTTATCTCTGTTTTACAAATGAAAAGCTCTAGCACATGTTAAATCCCTGCTTCCCTCTGCGAAGGGCCATTCGTTTACTTTTATGTTGAGTCACCATCTTCTAACTTTAAGCACTTCTTGAGAGCATAGCTATTATTCTTAGTGTAATGTGCTTGTCCGAGAACACGGTTAATTGTGGTATAACTTTGATGCTTGTATCTTTGATATTTCTACTTCTAGTCTTCCCTTGGACTTCAGAGGTGCCTCGGCATTTATGTTTTGCTCTACAAATAAAGGCAAGCGGGATACCACCCTTTCATATCATTTATGCATATTACAATCTTGTAGCTTCTCATGCACATGTTACTTGTTATTAGTGCATTGGCACTCTTTCATAGCTTGCTTGACTATGAGGTGACATTAGTTACATATTTCTTATTATGAATTGCCTGAGTACTTGATCACATAGTTAGTATATATACATCATATGAGCAAATGTGTTCGTGAAAGTTTCTTTTATCGCTCTCAGTTGTCAACTGAATTGCTTGAGGACAAGCAAATAGCTAAGCTTGGGGGGAGTTGATACGTCCAAAACGTATCTACTTTCCCGAACACTTTTGCTATTGTTTCTCCTCTAATTTGTGTGTCTTGAATACAACTAACACGGACTGACGCTGTTTTCAGCAGAATTGCTCTGGTATCTCGTTTTTGTGCAGAAATTCAACTTCCAGTAAAAATTCGGGAAAAACCATGAAAAATCCTATTTCACCAGAAGACCCACGGAGCCAGAAGACAGGAGGGAGAAGAGGCTCGAGGGGCCGTCACACAGTGGTGGCGCGGCCCAGCCCTGGCCGCGCCACCCCTGCGTGAGGGGGCCCCAGGTCCCCTCTCGACCTCCCCTCTCGCGTACATATACCCCCTGACGACATAATATCAGGGAGACGACGTTTTTCCCAGATAGACTTCCGCTGCGCCGCCGCCATCAGAAACCGCGATTCGGAACCAGAAACTCCGTTCTGGCACCCTGCCAGGACGGGGATTCGGAGGAGATCTTCATCACCATCACCACCGACGCTCCTCCATCGACCATCCATGACTCCCCCATCCATGTGTGAGTAATTCCCCCGCTGTAGGTGAGGGGATGGTAGGGATTGGATGAGATTGTTCATGTAATTTGATATGAGATTGATAGGGCATAGTGCCTAGTATCTTTATTTAGTGCCTATGACATTGTTGCAACTTGTTGTGCTTAATGCTTGTCACTTTGGGCCCGAGTGCCATGATTTCAGATCTGAACATGTTATTATTTCTATGATGATACTTGTTGTTTATGGTCTTACCTACAAGTTGTATACACATATTGTTGTCCGGAACCCGAGGCCCCAAAGTGACAGAAATTGGGATAACCGGAGGGGATGGCTATGATGTGAGGATCACATGTGTTCACCGAGTGTTAATGCTTTGCTCCGGTACTTTATTAAAAGGAGTACCTTAATTACCAGTAGTTTCCCTTGAGGCCCTGCTGCAACAGGCTGGTAGGACAAAAGATGTCGTGCAAGTTTCTCCTTGTGAGCACGTACGACTATATACGGAACACATGCCTATGATTGTTTGTACTACGATGCTTTATCATTATTTATCTGCAATGCCTTTGTCTCATTGATTTCATGAATTATCTTATCCATGCAACGCCCGTAATCCATCCCTATGCCTACAGTACTTGTTCCTACTGTTTACAACCGTTACTATTACTGCTGCTATTTTACTACTGTTGTTACTGTTTCACTACTGTCACCACTATAAAACTGTTGCTACTGATAAACCACTGCGAGCGAGACTGTTTCCAGGTGCAGCTGAATTGACAACTCATCTGTTAAGGCTTACATATATTCTTTGGCTCCCCTTGTGTCGAATCAATAAATTTGGATAATACTTCCCTTGAAGACTGTTGCGATCCCCTATACTTGTGGGGCATCAGTCTCCACCTTCTACCTTTATGCACCATCTAAGAGAGCATAGTTGCCATTCTGAGTATAATGTGCATTGTCCCAAAGTTATCATTGATTGATTCATTATTTTGGTTTCACTTGTTCTTAAATTATTTGTATCTAGTCGCCCTCTTAAACTTGAAGGTGTCCTATGCATTTATGTTTTGCTATTCCATGAAGGACAAGCTGAAAACCATTTGCTATGTTTTCCATATGATTTGAACACACGCTTGACTTTCATTGTTTCATTATTCATGATCTTTCTTTTGAGTTCTTTTTCATGTTATAACATGGTTGCTGAGTTCTTATTGTCAAGATTATGTCTTTTATGCCCATGTTTTAAGTTCTTTTGATCCCAGCACTCAATGCTTACTTAGATGATCAAGATTGTGATGGTGCATTTCACCTCAAAAATTATTCTTTTGTTATCACTTACCTACTCGAGGACAAGTATGAGTTAAGCTTGGGGATGCTTGATACGTCCCAAATGTATTTATAATTTTTGATGCTCCATGCTTGTTTACACACCATTTGCTTTGTGTTTTGGTACACTTCGTGGCGTTTTTATGCATTTTCTGGAACTAACCTATTAACAAGATGCCACAGTGCTAGTTCCCTATTTTCTGCTGTTTTTGTGTTTCAGAAAAGTTACACAGGAAATATTCTCAGAATTGGACGAAACAAAAGCCGAACCTCCTATTTTTACCGAAGCTTCGCGAAGACCGAAGATGAGACGGAGGGGGGCCAGGGGCCAGCCTCACCACCAGGGGGCGCGGCCCAGCCCCTGGCCACGCCCACCTGTGGTGAGACCGCCTGGTCCACCTCCTGACGCTACCCCTTCGCCTATAAGTTCCCCTCGATGGGAAAAACCTAAAGTACGGATCTCTTTTTCATGAAACATACTGCATGCCACCGCCGTCACCATCGCGAGATTGGGAGGATCCAGGAGCTCTTCCCGGCACCCTGCCGGAGAGGGGAATCCCTGCCGAAGGCCTTCTACACCACCATGGTCGCCTCCACAGTGATGTGTGAGTTGTCTACCTTGGACTATGGGTCCATAGCAGTAGCTAGATGGTTGTCTCCTCCACCATGTGCGTCATGTAGCTAGATCTTGTGAGCTGCCCTACATGATCAGGATCATCTTTATGTAATCATACATGTTGTGTTTGTTGGGATCCGATGAGTATTGGTACTATATGATGTTGATGTGCTAAATTATATATCTTATTTTATCTCTATGTTGTTTATGATCTTGCATGCTTTCCGTTGCTAGTAGCTATATTGGCCGAGTAGATGCTAGTAACTCCAAGAGGGAGTATTTATGCTCGATAGTTGGGTTCATGCCTCTATTTAATCTGGGGGAGTGACAGAAACCTCTAAGGTTGTAGATGTGTTGTTGCCATGATGGCGCGGTGTTGATTGGTGCCAGAGAACTATTGGCGTGTAGTTGATGATATAAATAACAGGCCAGTTAGAAACCCCAAGAGAAGGTTTGATGAGTACAGCAGCAAGTTTTCCCTCAGTTATGAAACCAAGGTTATCAATCCAGTAGGAAAAAGCCAAACTTAAGAAGGTGATGCTTGCTAGCCTAGTGACACTCCAACAAGGGCACCGTTAACAATATCTTGTTAGCGCGTCTTCAACTAGTAGCAACGTGGAACCCGCACACAACACAACCAAATACTTTGCTCCCAACTTACGATGAGGTTGTCAATCTCACTGGTTTGCTGTAAACAAAGGAATGAGTGTATCGAGTCGCCACAGTGCCAGTTCCCTGTTTTCTGCTGTTTTTGTGTTTCAGAAGTGATATATAGGAAATATTCTTGGAATTGGACGAAACAAGTTCCTGAAGTCTTATTTTTCCCGGAAGCTTCTAGAGATCCGAAGAGGAGATGGAGTGGGGCCACAAGGTGGCCACACACCAGGGCGGCGCGGCCCAGGCCCTGGCTGCGCCCCCTACACCATGTGCTTCATGTTTAGATCTCATGAGCTGCCCTACATGACTGAGATCACCGTTATGTAATTCTACATGTTTGGTTTGTTGGGATCTGATGAATATTGGTGTTATGATTGAGTTACTATACTGAAATATATCTTATGTTATCTCTATGCTGTTTATGATCTTGCATGCTCTCCGTTGTTAGTAGCTATCTTGGCCGAGTAGTTGCTAGTGACTCCAAGAGGGGGTATTTATGCTCAATAGTGGGTTCATGCCTCTATTTAATCTGGGGGAGTGACAGAAACCTCTAAGGTTGTAGATGTGCTGTTGCTACTAGGGAGAAAACAGCATTCATATGCTCAAGGGCATATGCTTTGTTTACATTACACACTTTGCTTAATGCAATTATCTGTTGTTCGCAACTTAATACTTGTGGAGTTCTCGGATTGATTCGCCACAAGTGGATTATTAGTCATAGATGCAGTTGGATGGCGGTCTATGTATTTTGTTGTAATGCCCAGAGTAAATCGCATAGTGATCTTCTTGACATATCACGTTTATCTTTATTCTATCAATTGCCCAACTGTAATTTGTTTACCCAGCATGTGCTATTCATCTTATGGAGAGACACCAGTAGTGAAAAGTGGACCCCAGTCCTATTTCCATCATATTGCTATCACCTGTTTACTTTACTCGCACTATTTATTTTACTCGCATACTTCTACTGTAAACTTGTAGGAATTCATAATGCCTTGGTAACTAATTCTAGTTGGATTTGTCCTAAAAATCTTTTTGATGAAAATATTGTACCAAGGCGTGACTACAAGGGATACTCAAAACCTCAATTGGATAGTATTCACTTCTTTGTTCCTATAGTGGATCCTGAAGCCCCTTTCATTATTACTTGATTCGCAATTTTCTGCGCCTAGCTCAAAGGCGTTAAAGAAAAGCACTCTTGGGAGATAACCCAATGTTTTATTTCCAGTACTTTTTCTTTTATTTGAGTCTTGGAAGTCATTACTACTGTAATGACCACTCCTTATCCTTTTTATTTTATTGTTGTGCCAAGAGAAGCCTCTAATTCGAGTGAGGTAAAGATTTGGGGATGTTGCTGTCCTGAAACTGTTTTTGGTGCTGCACCGTAAAAATTCGTATAAATTCTCTGTATATTTTTTGGACCTGCGATTTCTTGTGCATATGCCCCAGGTTATATCCAAACTTTCGTTAGTAGAACAATTTGTGATTTGAGCAACAGAAAACCCCTCAAAAATTCGGCCTTTTTCAGCTGTTCTGGTTTGACAGATTTTTGCCAATATTTGTGTTTGCCGCTTTATCGCTTTCTTTTGAGTTGTTTTGATCACGGAACTTTTGGGGAAGTTGCTACAGTAGTATATGCTATATATGTTGTGGTTTTGGGTTGAAACCTAAAGCAAAAAGAGGTTGATTATATGTTATTCTTGCACTAATGTTGCTAATAGAATTGTGTTTAGTTTTGTATGAAGGAAGTTTTCAAGTGTAGGGATTGGAGAATGATGAGATGAGTTGAAGAATGGACAAAAGCTCAAGCTTGGGGATGCCCATGCATCACCCCAAGAAATATCCAAGAAGTACAAGCGTCAAAGCTTGGGGATTCCCCCGAGGCACCCCTTCTTCATCGGCAAAAATCAAGTCACCTTTCAAAACACTATATTTTTATTGCTTCATGCACTATGTGTTTTTCTTGGAGCGTCAGTTTTTTTAGTTTCCTTAGTTAGTTTAGTTTTGTTTGCTACAATAAATGGTTGGACCCCAACAAATTTCCTTTGGAGGAGATGTACTCGTTTTCATTTGCCAAGAACACTCCGTTTTTCATTCTTACAATTTCACCGAGTGTTCTTCTTTTTCCGCTACTGCTTTTGGTTTTCATTTTTGCCTTGATTTGCATTCAGACCTTGTCATATATTTTCATCAAGGTGTATTTTTGCCTCTGATATTTATTGGTTTTCATCAAAAGAGGTGTCTCTAAAAATTTCAAATGGTGTTGGAAAAGAGAAATAGCTTTATGCAAAAAAAAAGTGGTACAAGAAGGAGCTTGTGTAGACTGTGGCTTAGGCTTTTTCATGTCGTGCTTGATGTCTTTTTGATAGTATGCTTAGTGGTTTTGCTATAGCATGACTTGTCTCAAATAACTGAGATTGCTTAATGAGCCTTTGAAAAAATCATGCGTTGTTTTTATTCTATGGAAGCATTATTTTGGTTTTCTCCTTGATGCTTTATTTGGGTTGACTTGGCGCATGCTCACACATGTTAGACTCTCACAAAGTCGCCAATAGCCTCTATGATCATTTAGTTTTTGACTTTTGATGCCATCTTATGCTTCTTTTAATGTCGCTTTGCATGATTATGGCCATTATTGTTCTCTTAGTTGGTCGCTCCCAGTCTTTTGCTAGCCCTCGCCTTGTACTGAGTATGAGCTCTACTCGTGCATCCAACTCCTAAAAGCCAAAGTTTTCCAAAGTGTCCACCATACATACCTACGAGCAATTTGCTATTTCAAGTAAATTTGACTTGCTTTTATCTTCTCTTAAAATTAAACTCTTACCAGTGTTATGCGAAAATTGGTCAGTAAAGCTCTCACGAACTAGAAGGCACACTTTACTTTTTCCTGTTCTTAAAAATTTGACATTGTGGTCTCTTATGTTGAGTTGTTATGCTTGCAAGTAGTAAGTTGGATTCTAGCCCATCCATGTTGTCATGGGGCAAGCTTTCAACATTGCACTTCTTATTTGAGTTGATATCGTGATCTTTTGTTTATGGATGCCCGCGGTGTGAAATGAATTGGGAATCTTGTGGTGATCATGGAGTTTGTATATGTGTTAGGGAAATGCCTGGGCCGCCAATCTAAGCCATGCATAATTCATGGTGGAAATTTGCAGCATACCCATGGTGGATATTCGGCGACGCATCTCACAATAAAAAGCTAAACAAATGGCAAATAAAAGAGATGTCGAGGTGTTCATTGTCTGCTTGTCCTGTCATTTTGATGTGGGCTTGTTCCATGTCATCGGGCACGGAGGTACCCCGTTGGCGGTTTTCGATGATACATATATACTTACAATGACAAGAGCCTTGCTTGGGACTCTAAGTTGAGTAGCATGAAGTTTGGGTACTCGTATTCACGGGACATGAGGTTTTCAACTTATGATTTGTCAAGCATATGCATCATAATTGTTCTCGCATTAACTCTAACCATTCAAGATGCTTATGATGGGGGCAATGAGAGCTCAAAGCCAGTAAGTAACATAATTTTTGAAGGTCTATAGAACTTGCAATCACTCTTCCCTCTGCGAAGGGCCTTTCTTTTACTTTTTTGTTGAGTCACCACCTTCTTTCTTTATGCACCATAAGAGAGCAAAGTTGTCATTCTTAGTGTGATATGCATTGTCCCAAAGTTTTCATTGATTGATTCATATTGTTGGTTTCACTTGTTCTCAAATTATTTGTATCTAATCGCCCTCTTAAACTTGAAGGTGTCCTATGCATTTACGTTTTGCTCTCCATGAAGGACAAGCTGAAAACCATTTGTATGTTTTTCCTTATGATTTGAACACACATTTGACTTTCATTGTTTCATTTTCATGATCTTTTGTTTGTGTTCATTTTTATGTTTATAACATGGTTGCTAAGTTTTCATTGTCAAGATTATATCTTCATGCCCATGTTTTAAGTTCTTATGATCCCAGCTCACAAATGCTTACATATATGATCAAGATTGTGTAGGTGCATATCACCTCAAAAATTATTCTTTTGTTATCACTTACCTACTCGAGGACGAGCAGGAGTTAAGCTTGGGGATGCTTGATACGTCTCCAACGTATCTATAATTTTTGATGCTCCATGCCTATTTTTACACCATTTGCCTACTGTTTCATTACACTTCGTGGCGTTTTTATGCGATTTCCGGAACTAACCTATTAACAAGTCGCCATAGTGCCAGTTCCCTGTTTTCTGCTGTTTTTGTGTTTCAGAAGTGATACACAGAAAATATTCTCGGAATTGGACGAAACAAGTTCCTGAAGTCTTATTTTGCCTGGAAGCTTCTAGAGATCCGAAGAGGCGAAGGAGAGGGGCCACAGGCCAGCCTCACACTAGGCCGGCGCGGCCAAGGCCCTGGCCGCGCCGCCTAGGTGTGAGAAGGCCTAGGGCCACTCCTGACGACGCCCCTTCGCCTATATAAAGCCTCGGGACGGAAAACCCTAGGGGGGTCGGCAATTTTCCAGAAAGAGTTCCGTAGCTCCGCCGCCGCTGTCAACGAATTTCGGGGGATAGAAGTCTCTATTCCAGCACCCTGCCGGGATGGGGAAGTGCCCCCGAAGCCATCTCCATCGGTCTCCATCGCCGTCTCCGCCGTCTCCATCGACCTCACCGCCATCTCCATCAACCTTGCTGTCTCCTATGATGAGGAGGGAGTAGTCCGCCCCCGGGGCTGAGGGCTCTACCGGTAGCTATGTGGTTCACCTCTCTCTCCCATGATGTGATCTTTATGTGATTGTGAGCTTTGTATCATGTTGAATAAGTAGATGTTACTCTTCTTCATTATGTGTACTCTAGTGTGTTATTAAAGTAATCTATTCCTCCTGCCATGGTGTAACGGTGATAGTGCGTGCATCGTGGTGGTACTTGGTCTAGGCTACGATTGTGATCTCTTATGGATTATGAGAATAATTATCACTATGATAGTATTGAAGTGATCTATTCCTCCTTTCATGGTGTAATGTTGACAGTGTGTGCACCATGGTAGTACTTGGTCTAAGTTGCAATAATATTTATCTTGAGTTATGATTTTATTTGGATATCTCTATGAGTGGTGTTTGTCAAGTACTTGATGAACTTTGAGGAGTGCTTCGTAGCCCTACGCAATGATTAGTGTTATTCAATAGGAGAGTAATTCAGAGTACCAAAGTGAAGAGAAGTTATTTATTTGTTCAATTATGTTATATTTGTTGGGAGTGTGTCCACTAGTGAAAGTATGATCCCTAGGCCTTGTTTCCAAGCATTGCACACCGTTTACTTACTATTTTGTTACATGTTTGCTCGCAGCGATATTTATTTCAGATCACATTTGCTACTTATAATCATCACTACTACTTGTATTTCACTATCTCTTCGCCGAACACTGTCTACAAGAAACTTCTTTGTTCATTTGCTTTTGGGTGTGTTGGGGACACAAGAGACTTTCTGTATCGTAATTGCAGGGTTGTTTGAGAGGGATAGCTTTGACCTCTTCCTCCCTGAGTTCGATAAACCTTGGGTGATCCACTTAAGGGAAACTTGCTGCTGTTCTACAAACCTCTGCACTTGGAGGCCCAACACTGTCTACAAGAACAGACGCGTGTGTAGACATCAAGCTCTTTTCTGGCGCCGTTGCCGGGGAGGTAAGGTAAAAGGTACTCGCATCCTCCTGTGTGAGTGCTCGAAGTTATTTCCTTTATATTCTGCAATTATATCTTTTTGTTTCTTGTTTTTATTTTCACTAGTTAGGCTTAATGGAAAATAAAGAGTTCTTTAGTCTTTTTTCTGAGTTTAGATTTGAAGAGAAAATTGAAAAACCTTTGGAGCTTGTTTCGCGTAGCAATGTTATTAGTACAAATGCTTTGAATACCATTATTGCTAATGCTATGGAAAAGTCTAAGCTTGGGGAAGCTGGTTTTGTTAAGCATGATATTTTTAGTTCCCCAGCTTTAGTGGAGAAAGTTTGCTCTGATATTTTATCTCCCATATGTGATGTTTCTAATGATGCTTGTGCTCCTCATCCTTTTAAAATACCTATGAAGATTGTTGAACGTGTTAGGAATAACTGCTATTTAGGAGATGGAACTATCCATCTTGGTGATCATTTGCTTTTTATACATGAATTATGCGAGTTGTTCCAGTGTGCAGGTATTTCAATGAACCAAGTTAAGAAGAAGCTATTCTCTTTTTCACTGAAAGGCAAAGCTGAGGAATGGTATAAAACACTGAAGGATGGTCAATCTATTGACTGGGAGGAAATTGAACCTCTCTTTTATTCTAAATTCTATCCTTCTAGTCAGGTTTATAAAGATAGAAACTACATTTATAATTTTCATCCGCATGAGGGAGAAAGCATTGCCCAAGCATGGGGAAAATTGAAGTTACTAATGCATAAATGTCCTATTCATGATCTTCCCCGTAATATTGTTATTAATAATTTTTATGCAAGGCTTTCAGGATATTACAAGGACTATCTAGATGCATGCTTTGATGGGTCTTTCACAAGCAAGGATGTCGACACCAAGTGGGGTCTGCTTGAGACAATTCAAAACAATATTGAAGGTTGGGATAGCGACAAAGGTAAAGGATCAGGTATGAATTACGAGTTTGATTGCATTAAGTCTTTCGCTGAAACTGCTGATTTTCAAGAGCTTAGTGCTAAGTATGGTCTTGATCCTCAAATTATGGTTGATTGCTTTAAAGCCTTTGCTTCCCATATGAATGTTCCTAAAGAAAATCGGGACGTGTATCATGAACCTTTTAAGGACACTTGCATAGAAAGTGATATTGTTATTGATGATTGCAATAAACATGCTCAAACTTCTAAAAGTCCTATTTCTTATAAGCATGTTAATTTTTGTGGAATACATAGACCTTGTGAACAGAGTTACAACAAGGAAGATTATTGCATCACTCACGCAAATGAAGAAACCAGTATGTGGCTCAGGGATCTAGATGAGCTTGGTGAAAAGGTTTGTGAACTTTATCCTTTTCTTTGTGAATTTTGCGGTAAAAAGGGTCACTTTAATTTTCAATGCCCAATTAATCGAGTGAGTACCGCAGATTTGTATTGTGATGATAAGATTACTTTCAATCAGTATGATGAGCTTACTTTGTTTTTGAATTGTGAAGAGATATCTAGAAAGATTTCTTTGGTTGGTATGAGAGATGCTGATATTAATAGTGCCCTTCGTGGTTGTCGTCTCTATTGTGCTAAAGATTGCCTCATAAATACTTACTTACAAGATCTTATAAAACATGATATTTTGCCAAGTTATGACAGGACTAATAGATGTTTTGATCTTATTAATAGAGAGGAGGAATCCTCCAAAGTTTCTTCTGTTGTTTCTGTCAGCAAACCAGATTTTGTGGAGAAGATGCCTTTCCCTCCTAAAGAATATGTGGAGAAGATGCCCATCAAGTCCCTCCCTCCTAAAGGAGAGAGTAAGAAGAGTATGACGAAGAAGAAGAAGAAGAGGAGTAAAAGATGAGAGGACACAGTATTTTCCCCTAAGCGTTATGATCCTGCTATAGATTATGATAATTCTGATTGGGATGATGTTCCTATGCCTGTTACCTATGTTAGTGATCATGATTGGGAAAAGCACTCTACTTTTGATATTGAAAATCTTTTTGGTACCAATTCTAAGGTTAATAATTGTTGTACCATTAGCACTATCCATGTTCCCTCTTACGATGATATGTTTGATGAATATGCTTTGCGAAATAACTGTTCTCTAGCTTGTGATGATACTAAACCTCTAGTTTATGATGGCTATGATGATGAGTATAATGTTTTCAATTCAGCTACTTTTGAGGAGAAAAATAGTTATGATTACAATATGCCTCCTGTCTTTGATGATTATGGTAAGATTTGGGGATGCTGCTGTCCTGAAACAGTTTTCGGTGCTGCACCGTAAAAATTCGTGAAAATTCTCAGTACATCTTTTGGACCTGCGATTTCTTGTGCATATGACCCAGGTTATATCCAAACTTGCATTAGTTGAACACTTTTTAATTTGAGCAACAGAAAACACCTTAAAAATTCGACCTTTATCAGCTGTTCTGTTTTGACAGATTTCTGCCAATATTTGTGTTGCCGCTTTATCGCTTTCTTTTTGAGTTCTTTTGATCATGGAACTTTTGGGGAAGTTGATACAGTAGTATATACTTTATATGTGGTGGTTTTGAGTTGAAACCTGAAGCAAAAAGGGTTGATTCATTACTATGCTTACACTAATGTTGCTAATAGAATTGTGTTTAGTTTTGTATGAAGGAAGTTTTCAAGTGTAGGGATTGGAGAATGATGAGATGAGATGAAGAATGGACAAAAGCTCAAACTTGGGGATGCCCATGCATCACCCCAAGAAATATCCAAGAAGTACAAGCGTCAAAGCTTGGGGATGCCCCCGAGGCACCCCTTCTTCATCGGCAAAAATCAGGTCACCTTTCATAACACTATAGTTTTATTGCTTCATGCACTATGCGTTTTTCTTGGAGCGTCACTTGTTTTTGTTTTCAGTTTTCTTTTGTTTTGTTTGCTGCAATAAATGGTTCGATCACATCATGTTGTTTTGGAGGGAGATGAACTCCGCTTTTCATTTGTCAAGAACACTCTAGTTTTCACTCCTTTCGTTTCAACGAGTGTTCTCTTTTTCTGCTACCGTGTTTAGCTTTCGTTTTTCACCTTGATTTTTGTTCAGATCTTGTTTTATCATTGCATCAAGGTGTATTTGGACCTCTGGTCCATGTTGGTTTTCCTCAAAAGAGTTTCCTCAAAAAGGTTTGAATGGTGTTGGAAAAGAGAAAAAGTTTCATGCAAAAAAGTGGTACGAAAAGGAGCTTGTGTAGACTGCGGCCTAGGCTTTTGCATGTCGTGCTTGATGTCTTTTTGATAGTATGCTTAGTGATTTTTGCTGTAGCATGACTTATCTCAAATAACTGAGATTGCTTAATGAGCCTTTGAAAAAATCATGCGTTGCTTTTATTATATGGAAGCATTTATTTGGTTTTCTCCTTTGATGCTTTATTTGGGTTGACTTGGCGCATGCTTACACCATGTTGACTACAAAAATAAGTCGCCTATAGCCTCTATGATCATTTAGTTTTTGACTTTTGATGCCATATTATTCTTCTTTCAATGATGTTTTGTCGCTATGCATGATTATGGCCGTTATTGCTCTCTTAGTTGGTCGCTCTCAGTCTTTTGCTACACCTTATTTTGTACTGAGTATGAGCTCTACTCGCACATCCAACTCCCAAAAACCAAGTTTGCCATTGTGTCCACTATAAATTCCTATGCATGGTACTTGCAAGCCATTCCAAGTAAATTTTCATGTGCTACCTTTCAAAAAAACATTCAAAATTCTTCTCATTTTGTGACACTGTTTTTAGCTCATGGGAAGTAGTGATCGGATTTGCTATCTTCCATATTGCTTATTCCAAAAAGAAAAAAAAAGAGAAAAAAGAAAGAAAAAAGGCACTCCTCCATGGAATGTGAATGTTGGTGGGCACCCGATGGAATCGGTTAGCCATGGTTTGTGAAAGGAAAAAAGGTGGGGAGGAGTGCCAAGCTTTATAAAAGAGCACAAAAGTGTCAATCTATCTCTCAAAAACTTGCTTCATTTTTGTATGGAAGATAGTAAGAACCCCATTGCCAGTCGTTGACAAAGACAACCACCTCTCAAAACCAATTTTTATCTCTCTGTTTTACAAATGAAAAGCTCTAGCACATGTTTAATCACTGCTTCCCTCTGCGAAGGGCCTTTCTTTTACTTTTATGTTGAGTCACCACCTTCTATCTTTATGCACCGTCTAAGAGAGCATAGTTGTCATTCTGAGTATACTGTGCATTGTCCCAAAGTTTTCATTGATTGATTCATGATCATGGTTTCACTTTGTTCTTAAATTACTTGTATCTAGTCGCCCTCTTAAACTTGAAGGTCTCCTATGCATTTATGTTTTGCTATTCCATGAGGGACAAGCTGAAAACCATTTACTATGTTTTTCCATATGATTTGAACACACGTTTGACTTTCATTGTTTCATTATTCATGATCTTTTGTTTGTGCTCTATTTCATGTTATAACATGGTTGCCAAGTTTCTATTATCAAGATTATTTCTTTCATGCCCATGTTTTAAGTTCTTTTGATCCCAGCTCATAATGCTTACATATGTGATCAAGATTGTGTAGGTGCATGTCACCTCAAAAATTATTTCTTTTGTTATCACTTACCTACTCGAGGACGAGCAGGAGTTAAGCTTGGGGATGCTGATACGTCTCAAACGTATCTATAATTTTTGATGCTCCATGCTTGTTTTTACACCATTTGCCTTGTGTTTCGTTACACTTTGTGGCGTTTTTATGCGATTTCCGGAACTAACCTATTAACAAGTCGCCACAGTGCCAGTTTCTTGTTTTCTGCTATTTTTGTGTTTCAGAAGTGATACACAGGAAATATTCTCGGAATTGGATGAAACAAGTTTCTGAAGTCTTATTTTGCCTGGAAGCTTCCAGAGATCCGAAGAGGCGAAGGAGAGGGGCCACAGGCCAGCCTCACACTAGGCAGGCGCGGCCAAGGCCCTAGCCGCGCCGCCTAGGTGTGAGGAGGCCTGGGGCCACTCCTGACGACGCCCCTTCGCCTATATAAAGCCTCGGGACGGAAAACCCTAGGGGGGTCGGCAATTTTTCAGAAAGAGTTCCATAGCTCCGCCGCCGCCGTCGACGAATTTCGGGGGACAGAAGTCTCTGTTCTGGCACCCTGCCGGGACGGGGAAGTGCCCCCGGAGCCATCTCCATCGGTCTCCATCGCTGTCTCCGCCGTCTCCATCAACCTCACCGCCATCTCCATCAACCTTGCTGTCTCCTATGATGAGGAGGGAGTAGTCCGCCCCCGGGGCTGAGGGCTCTACCGGTAGCTATGTGGTTCACCTCTCTCTCCCATGATGTGATCTTTATGTGATCATGAGCTTTGTATCATGTTGAATAAGTAGATATTACTCTTCTTCATTATGTGTACTCTAGTGTGTTATTAAAGTAATCTATTCCTCCTGCCATGGTGTAACGGTGACAGTGCGTGCATCGTGGTGGTACTTGGTCTAGGCTACGTTTGTGATCTCTTATGGATTATGAGAATAATTATCACTATGATAGTATTGAAGTGATCTATTCCTCCTTTCATGGTGTAATGTTGACAGTGTGTGCACCGTGTTAGTACTTGGTCTAAGTTGCAATAATATTTATCTTGAGTTGTGATTTGATTTGGATATCTCTATGAGTGGTGTTTGTCAAGTACTTGATGAACTTTGAGAAGTGCTTCGTAGCCCTACGCAATGATTAGTGTTATTCAATAGAAGAGTAATTCAGAGTACCATAGTGAAGAGAAGTTATTTATTTGTTCAATTATGTTATATTTGTTGGGAGTGTGTCCACTAGTGAAAGTATGATCCCTAGGCCTTGTTTCCAAGCATTGCACACCGTTTACTTACTGTTTTGTTACATGTTTGCTTGCAGCGATATTTATTTCATATCACATTTGCTACTTATAATCATCACTACTACTTGTATTTCACTATCTCTTCGCCGAACTAGTGCACCTATACATCTGACAAGTGTATTGGGTGTGTTGGGGACACAAGAGACTTTCTGTATCGTAATTGCAGGGTTGTTTGAGAGGGATAGCTTTGACCTCTTCCTTCCTGAGTTCGATAAACCTTGGGTGATCCACTTAAGGGAAACTTGCTGCTGTTCTACAAACCTCTACAATTGGAGGCCCAACACTGTCTACAAGAACAAACGCGTGCGTAGACATCACAATTTTATGCATTTTCCGGAACTAACCTATTAACAAGTCGCCACAGTGCTAGTTCCCTGTTTTCTGCTGTTTTTGTGTTTTAGAAGTGATACACAGGAAATATTCTCGGAATTGGACGAAACAAGTTCCTGAAGTCTTATTTTTCCCGGAAGCTTCCAGAGATCTGAAGAGGAGACGGAGTGGGGCCACGAGGTGGCCACACACCAGGGCAGCGCGGCCCAGGCCCTGGCCGCGCCCCCTACGTGTGAGACCGCCTCGGTCCACTCCTGACGATGCCCCTTCGCCTATAAAGACCCCCCGACGGAAAAAACCTAAGAACCCAATCAATTTTCCAGAACACATCATGATCCACCGCCGCCGTCGACCCGAAGATCGGGAGGGTCCAGAAGCTCTTCCCGGCACCCTACCGGAGAGGGGAATCGCCACCGGAGGTCTTCTTCATCACCATGCTTGCCTCCGGAGCGATGAGTGAGTAGTCTACCTTGGACTATGGGTCCATAGCAGTAGCTAGATGGTTGTCTCCTCCACCATGTGCTTCATGTTTAGATCTCATGAGCTGCCCTACATGATTGAGATCACCGTTATGTAATTCTACATGTTTGGTTTGTTGGGATCCGATGAATATTGGTGTTATGATTGAGTTGCTATACTGAAATATATCTTATGTTATCTCTATGTTGTTTATGATCTTGCATGCTCTCCGTTGTTAGTAGCTATCTTGGCCGAGTAGTTGCTAGTGACTCCAAGAGGGGGTATTTATGCTCGATAGTGGGTTCATGCCTCTATTTAATCTGGGGGAGTGATAGAAACCTCTAAGGTTGTAGATGTGCTGTTGCTACTAGGGAGAAAACAACATTCATATCCTGAAGGGCATATGCTTTGTTTATATTACACACTTTGCTTAATGCAATTATCTGTTGTTCGCAACTTAATACTTGTGGAGTTCTCGGATTGATTCGCCACAAGTGGATTATTAGTCATAGATGCAGTTGGATGGCGGTCTATGTATTTTGTTGTAATGCCCAGAGTAAATCGCATAGTGATCTTCTTGACATATCACGTTTATCTTTATTCTATCAATTGCCCAACTGTAATTTGTTTACCCAGAATGTGCTATTTATCTTATGGAGAGACACCACTAGTGAACTGTGGACCCCGGTCCTATTTCCATCATATTGCTATCACCTGTTTACTTTACTCGCACTATTTACTTTACTCGCATACTTCTACTGTTTTCCACTCGATACGCTCATAACCTTTGTTTCAAGCAAACCGGTGAGATTGACAACCTCATCGCAAGTTGGGAGCGAAGTACTTGGTTGTGTGTGTGCAGGTTCCACGTTGCAGCTAGCAAAGCAAACCTTGGACGAGGCGCCATATATAAATTGTCCAAAGCTGTCGCTAAGCCAGTCCGCATCACCTTCAGTCGTATTGTCTGCTCTTCTCCTGATCGACATACCTTGGTTTCTTAACTGAGGGAAAACTTGCTGCTATCTTCATCAAACCTTCTCTTAGGGTTTCCAACTGGCCGGTACTTCATCAACTCGATAGCATCAGTATGCGAGTAAAGTAAACAGGTGATAGCAATGTAAAGGAAATAGGACTGGGGTCCACAGTTCACTAGTGGTGTCTCTCCATAAGATAAATAACGCATGCTGGGTAAACAAATTATAGTTGGGCAATTGATAGAATAAAGATAACATGCATATGTCGAGAGGATCACTATGAGATTTACTCTGGGCATTACAACAAGATACATAGACCGCCATCCAACTGCATCTATGACTAATAATCCACTCGTGGGGAATCAATCCGAGGACCCCTTGAGTATTAAGTTGCGAACAACAGTTAAGCAAAGTGTGTAATGTAAACAAAGCATATGTCCTTGGACAAAAGAATGTTGTTTTGTCCCTAGTGGCAACAGCATATCTACAACCTTAGAGGTTTCTGTCACTCCCCCAGATTAAATAGAGGCATGAACCCAACTATCGAGCATAAATACCTCCTCTTGGAGTCACTAGTATCTACTCGGCCAAGATAGCTACTAACAACGGAGAGCATGCAAGATCATAAGATAATATTCATCGGATAACATAACACCAATATTCATGCTAACATAAGATAATATTTAGCACATCAACTCAATCATAACACCAATATTCATCGGATCCCAACAAACACAACATGTAGAATTACATAACGGTGATCTCGATCATGTAAAGTAGCTCACGAGATCTAAACATGAAGCACATGGCGGAGAAGACAACCATCTAGCTACTGCTATGGACCCATTGTCCAAGGTAGACTACTCACTCATCGCGCCGGAGGCAAGCATGGCGATGAAGAAGACCTCTGGTGGCGATTCCCCTCTCTGGCAGGGTGCCGGGAAGAACTTCTGGACCCTCCCGATCTCGGGTCGACAACGGCGGCGGATCGCAATGTGTTTCTGGAAAAGTGATCCGGTCTTTAGGTTTTTCCCGTCAGAGGGTCTTTATAGGCAAAGGGGCAGCGTCAGAAGTGTACCAGGTGGCCCTCACCATAGGGCGATGCGGCCAGGCCCTGGGCCGTTCCCCCTGGTGGTGAGACCACCCCCTGGCTCGGTTCCATCTCCTCTTTGGTGTTCTGGAAGCTTCGTTTAATATCTGGATGTTTGGCTTTTGTTTCGTCCAATTCCAAGAATATTTCCTGTGTAACTTTTCTGAAACACAAAAACAGCAGAAAACAGGGAGCTCACACTGTGGCATCTTGTTAATAGGTTAGTTCCGGAAAATGCATAAAAACAACACGAAGTGTAACGAAACACTAAGCAAATGGTGTAAAAACAAGCATGGAGCATCAAAAATTATAGATACGTTTGAGACGTATCAGCATCCCCAAGCTTAACTCCTTCTCGTCCTCGAGTAGGTAAGTGATAACAAAGAAATAATTTTTGAGGTGACATGCACCTACACAATCTTGACCATCTATGTAAGCGTTGTGCGCTGGGATCAAAAGAACTTAAAACATGGGCATGAAAGATATAATCTTGATAGAAGAAACTTAGCAACCATGTTATAACATAAAAAAGAACACAAATAAAAGATCATGAAAATGAAACAATGAAAGTCAAACATGTGTTCAAATCATATGGAAAAACATAGAAAATGGTTTTCAGCGTGCCCTTCATAGAATAGCAAAACATAAATGCATAGGACACCTTCAAGTTTAAGAGGGTGACTAGATACAAATAATTTAAGAACAAGTGAAACCAACATCATGAATCAATCAATGAAAACTTTGGGACAATGCACATTATACTAAGAATGACAACTATGCTCGCTTAGACGGTGCATAAAGATATAAGGTGGTGACTCAACATAAAAGTAAAAGAAAGGCCCTTCGCAGAGGGAAGCAGTGATTAAACATGTGCTAGAGCTTTTCATTTGTAAAGCAGAGAGATAAAAATTGGGTTTTGAGAGGTGGTTGTCTTTGTCAAGGACTGGCAATGGGGTTCTTACTATCTTCCATACAAAAATGAAGCAAATTTTTAAGGGAGAGATTGGCACTTTTTGTGCTCTTTTATAAAGCTTGGCACTCCTCCCCACATTTTTTCCTTTCTCAAACCATGGCTAACCGATTCCATCAGGTGCCCACCAACATTCACATACCATGGAGGAGTGCCTTTTTTCTTTTTTCTTTTTCTTTTTTCTTTTCTTTTTGGAATGAAACAATATGGAAGATAGCAAATCCGACCACTATGTCCCCATGAGCTGAAAACAGTGTCACAAAACGAGAAGTATTTTGAAGTTTTTTGAAAGGTAGAACATGAAAATTTACTTGGAATGGCTTACAAATACCATGCATAGGAATTTATAGTGGACACGTTGGAACAACTTAGTTTTTAGGAGTTGGATGCACGAGTAGAGCTCATACTTAGTACAAAATGAGGGCTAGCAAAAGACTGGGGGCGACCAACTAAGAGAGCAATAACGGCCATAATCATGCAAAACGACATTAAAAGAAGCATAAGATGGCATCAAAAGTCAAAAACTAGATGATCATAGAGGCTATGCCGACTTTGTATGAGTCAAACATGTATGAGCATGCGCCAAGTCAACCCAAATAAAGCATCAAGGAGAAAACCAAAATAATGCTTCCAAATAATTAAAACAATGCATGATTTTTTCAAAGGCTCATTAAGCAATCTCAGTCATTTGAGACAAGTCAGGCCACAGCAAAACCACTAAGCATACTATCAAAAAGATATGAAGCACGACATGCAAAAGCCTAGGCCGCAGTCTACACAAGCTCCTTTTTGTACCACATTTTTTTGCATAAAGCTTTTTCTCTTTTCCAACACCATTCAAACCTTTTTAAAACAACTCTTTTGATAAAAACCAACATGGACCAGAGGTCAAAATACACCTTGATGCAAATATATAACAAGATCTGAACATAAATCAAGGTGAAAATTGAAAGCTAAATGTAGTTCTAGAAAAAGAGAACACTCGTTGAACGATAAGAGTGAAAAACGGAGTGTTCTTGGCAAATGAAAAGCAAGGCAACTTCTCCAAAAGAAATTTGTTAGGGTCCAACCATTTATTGCAGCAAACAAAACTAAACCAAACTGAAAACTAAAACAACTGACGCTCCAAGAAAAACGCATATGCATGAAGCAATAAAAATATAGTGTGTTGAAAGGTGACCTGATTTTTGCCAATGAAGAAGGGGTGCCTCGGGGGCATCCCCAAGCTTTGACGCTTGTACCTCTTGGATATTCTTGGGGTGCGTGGGCATCCCCAAGCTTGAGCTTTTGTCCATTCTTCAACTCATCTCATCATTCTCCAATCCCTACACTTGAAAACTTCCTTCATACAAAACTCAACACATTTCTATTAGCAACATTAGTGTAAGCATAACAATGAATCAACCCCTTTTTGCTTCAGGTTTCAACTCAAAACCACCATATATAAAGCATATACTACTGTAGCAACTTCCCCAAAAGTTCCGTGATCAAAAGAACTCAAAAATAAAGCGATCGAGCGACAAACACAAATAATGGCAGAAATCTGTCAAAACAGAACAGCTGGCAAAGGTCGGATTTTTAGAGGGTTTTATGTTCCTCAAATCAAAAAGTGTTCAACTAATGAAAGTTTGGATATAACCTGGGGCATGTGCATAAGAAATCGCAGGTCCAAAAGATATACTGATAATTTTCACGATTTTTTACGGTGCAGCACCAAAATCTGTTTCAGGACAGCAACATCCCCAAATCTTACCTCACTCAAATTAGAGGTTTCTCTTGGCATAACAACGAAATAAGAAATGATAAGAAGAGGTAATTACAGTAGTAATAACTTCACAGACTCAAATAAAAGAAAAAGAACTGAAAGTAAAACATTGGGTTATCTCCCAAATTTGCTTTTCTTTAACGCCTTTGAGCTAGGCGCATAAAGTGCGAATCACGTAATATCAAGTGATGAAGCATCAAACTCATAATTTGCTCTAAGAATAGAGTCAAAAAATAATTTTTTCCTCTTTCTAGGGAAGTGTTCCATACCTTTATTGAGTGGAAATTGATATTTGATGGTGCCTTCCCTCATATCAATGATGGCACCTACAGTTCAAAGAAAGAGGGTCTTCCCAAAATAACAGGACATGAAGCATTGCATTCAACATCCATAAAAAGAAAAACAATGGGAACAAGGTTATTTTTAACCATAATAAGAACATCATTAATCCTTCCCAAAGGTTTCTTCTTAGCAACATCAGCAATAGGAACATCATAATAACACTTTTCAAGCGGTGGTAAATCAAGCATGTCATAAATCTTTCTAGGCATAATAGAAATACTAGCACCTAGATCACATAAAGCATGGCAATCAAAACCATTAACATGCATATCAATGATGGGTTCCCAACCATCTTCTAACTTCTTGGGAATAGAAGCTTTTTGCTTCAACTTTTCATCCCTAATTTTCATGAGAGCATTGGTAATATGCCTAGTAAAAGCAACATTTAAAGAACTAGCATTGGGACTCAAAGCAAGCTTTTGCAAGAACAAAATAACTTCAGATATATTGCAGCCATCAACATCAAAATAATTAAAGGAAATAGAGCTATCATCTCCCACACTCCGAAAAATTTCAGCACTCTTTTGAGAAAAAGTTTTAGCAGTTTTAGGCTTTTTTAACACAAGGAGTGGGAGTTTTCTCTACACCAATCAAAGTAAGAGGATTGCTAGCATTAGGGGCAACATCATTAGAGGTAGTAATGGTACATACCTTCATCTTTCTAGCCATCTCATCTTCTCTTTCCCACCTGGCATGCAATTCTGCTAGCATTCTAACATTTTCATCAATTCTAACTTGGATAGCATTAGCAGTGGCAAAAGTATTGTTCTCCTTCACATCATTAGGCAACACTTTTAATTTCAGAAGTTCAACATCATGAGCAAGGCTATCAACTTTAGAAGCAAGAATATCAATTTTGCCTAACTTTTCCTCAACAGACTTATTAAAAGCAGTTTGCTTACCGATGAAGTCCTTGAGCATGACTTCAAGCTCAGAGGGCGTAGCCCTAGTGTTGTTGGAGGAATTACCATAAGAGTTACCATAACCATTACCATTGGTAGAAGGATACGGCCTATAATTGTTACTAGCAAAATTGTTCCTATAAGCATTGTTGTTAAAATTATTATTTCTGATGATGTTTACATCAACATGCTCTTCCTGAGCAACCAAAGAGGCCAAAGGAACATCATTAGGATCAACATGAGTTCTATCATTAGAAAGCATAAGCATTATAGCATCAATCTTATCACTCAAGGAAGAGGTTTCCTCGACAGAATTTACCTTCTTACCTTGTGGAGCTCTCTCGGCGTGCCTCAGAGTAATTTACCATCATATTGTCAAGAAGCTTGATACGTCTCAAACGTATCTATAATTTTTGATGCTCCATGCTTGTTTTTACACCATTTGCCTATTGTTTCGTTACACTTCGTGGCACTTTTATGCATTTTCCGGAACTAACCTATTAACAAGTTGCCACAGTGCCAGTTTCCTGTTTTCTGCTATTTTTGTGTTTCAGAAGTGATACACAGGAAATATTCTCGGAATTGGACGAAACAAGTTCCTGAATTCTTATTTTACCCGGAAGCTTCCAGAGATCCGAAGGAGAGTAGGAGAGGGGCCACCAGGGCCCCACACACAGGGGTGGCGCGGCCAGGCCCCTGGCCACGTGGGCCCCACGTGAGGGCGCCTGGCTCCTCCTCTGACATCGCCCCTTCGCCTATAAAGACCCCCCGACGGAAAAAACCTAAGTACCCAATCAGTTTTCCAGAACACATCGCGATCCGCCGCCGCCGTCGACCTGAAGATCGGGAGGGTCTAGAAGCTCTTCCTGGCACCCTACCGGAGAGGGGAATCGCCACCGGAGGTCTTCTTCATCGCCATGCTTGCCTCCGGAACGATGAGTGAGTAGTCTACCTTGGACTATGGGTCCATAGCAGTAGCTAGATGGTTGTCTTCTCCACCATGTGCTTCATGTTTAGATCTCATGAGCTGCCCTACATGATTGAGATCACCGTTATGTAATTCTACATGTTTGGTTTGTTGGGATCCGCTGAATATTGGTGTTTATGATTGAGTTGCTGTATTGAATATTATCTTTTGTTATCTCTATGTTGTTTATGATCTTGCATGCTCTCCATTGTTAGTTGCTATCTTGGCCGAGTAGTTGCTAGTGACTCCAAGAGGGGGTATTTATGCTCGATAGTGGGTTCATGCCTCTATTTCACCTGGGGGAGTGACAGAAACCTCTAAGGTGGTAGATGTGCTATTGCTACTAGGGAGAAAACAACATTCATATGCTCAAGGGCATATGCTTTGTTTACATTACACACTTTGCTTAATGCAATTATCTGTTGTTCGCAACTTAATACTTTTGGGGTGTTCGGATTGATATCCCCGGGAGTGGATTATTAGTCATAGATGCAGTTGGATGGCGGTCTATGTATTTTGTTGTAATACCCAGAGTAAATCTCATAGTGATCTTCTCGACATATCACGTTTATCTTTATTCTATCAATTGCCCAACTGTAATTTGTTTGCCCAGCATGTGTTATTTATCTATGGAGAGACACAACTAGTGAACTGTGGATCCCGGTCCTATTTCCATCATATTGCTATCACCTGTTTACTTTACTCGCACTGTTTACTTTACTCGCATACTACTATTGTTTTCCACTCGATACACTCATAACCTTTGTTTCAAGCAAACCGGTGAGATTGACAACCTCATCGTAAGTTGGGAGCAAAGTATTTGTTTGTGTGTGTGCAGGTTCCACGTTGCAGCTAGCAAGCAAAGCTTGGACGAGGCGCCATATATAAATTGTCCGCAGCTGTCGGAAACTAGCAAGCATCACCTTCAGTCGTTTGTCTCTCCTCTCCAAGATCGACATTAAACCTTGGTTTCTTAATTGAGGGAAAACTAGCTGCTGTACTCATCACACCTTCCTCTTGGGGTTCCCAACGGGCTGGTCATTCACCATGCACAAGGACCATCTGCTACACGTCAGCAGCCTCTTTTCTGGCGCCGTTGCCGGGGAATGAAGAAGAATAATCTCCCTCATCAACTGGGCGCCATCAAACGCTAGCAGCTTCTTTTCTGGCGCCGTTGCCGGGGAGGAAGCAGAAGACTTCTGCGAGGGGAGTTTTCGCACGCACATTCTTTACTTTGTTATTGCTTTGCTTTACTTTATTTATTTTACCTGCATTGCTTTATATCAAAAACCCAAAAAAATTAGAATCCTTGGTAGTTGTTATTTCTTTACTTTAGTTTATCATGCTGTTCCCTAAGTTCGTTCTGGAAGACCTCTCAGTAGGTAGTGGTTCAATTATTGGCAAAAGTAACATTGAGGAGTTTTTTAATCACATTAGTATGCATGAGGAAGTTGAGGAAAAGTCTTGGGTTGAGCTTGCTCCTAGTATTGAAGTTGCTTCTGTTTATTTAATTGACATGTTGGAAACTAGGTTTGCTAGTCTTAATCCTTCTATGCAATACATGTTCCTTAAGCTTCATGAAATTGAGGATCCCGAAAAGAAAGCTTTTATCTTGGAAACTTTGCGCCTAGAATTTAAGGATGTCGTTATTGAAGCTAGGAAAGTTCTTAAACGTTTTAATAAACTCGGTTCACCTATAAAGGTTATTAGTACAAATGATGAGGGAGCCGAAATACCTATACCTTGCAAGCTTTTGGGATTGTGTGAAGCTTTCGAAAATAATTTTTATTGAATCTGTCCTGAAAATCTTTTTGATGAAAGTAGTGTACCAAAGCATGATCACAAAGGGTCTTCTAAAACTTATGTGGATGAAATACAATGCCTTATTGATAAGACCTCCGTAGTTAATCTTAATGCTTCTTCTGAAAATACTTGATTCGCAATTTTCTGCGCCTAGCTCAAAGGCGTTAAAGAAAAGCACTCTTGGGAGATAACCCAATGTTTTCTTTTCAGTACGTTTTCTTTTATTTGAGTCTTGGAAGTCATTACTACTGTAATGACCGCACCTTATCCTTTTTATTTCGTTTTTGTGCCAAGAGAAGCCTCTAATTTGAGCGAGGTAAAGATTTGGGGATGTTGCTGTCCTGAAACTGTTTTCGGTGCTGCACCGTAAAAATTCGTATCAATTCTCTGTTTATCTTTTGTACCTGCGATTTCTTGTGCATATGCCCCAGGTTATATCCAAACTTTTGTTAGTTGAACACTTTTTGATTTGAGCAACGGAAAATCCCTCAAAAATTCGACCTTTGTCAGCTGTTCAGTTTTGACAGATTTCTGCCAATATTTGTGTTTGCCACTTTATCGCTTTCTTTTGAGTTCTTTTGATCATGGAACTTTTGGGAAGGTTGCTACAGTAGTATTTGCTATATATGTGGTGGTTTTGAGTTGAAACCTGAAGCAAAAAGAGGTTGATTATGTGTTATGCTTACACTAATGTTGCTAATAGAATTGTGTTTAGTTTTGTATTAAGGAAGTTTTCAAGTGTAGAGATTGGAGAATGATGAGATGAGTAGAAGAATGGACAAAAGCTCAATCTTGGGGATGCCCATGCATCACCCCAAGAAATATCCAAGAAGTACAAGCGTCAAAGCTTGGGGATGCCCCCGAGGCACCCCTTCTTCATCGGCAAAAATCAGGTCGCCTTTCAAAACACTATATTTTTATTGCTTCATGCACTATGTGTTTTTCTTGGAGCGTCAGTTGTTTTAGTTTTCTTAGTTGGTTTAGTTTGTTTGTTTGCTGCAATAAATGGTTGGACCCCAACAAATTTCTTTTGGAGGAGATGTACTCGTTTTCATTTGCAAAGAATGCTCTAGTTTTCACTCTTATTAAAAATCGAGCATTCTTCTTTTTCTGCTGCTGCTTTTGGTTTTCGTTTTCGCCTTGATTTGCGTTCAGACCTTGTCATATCTTTTCATCAAGGTGTATTTTTGCCTCTGATCTTTATTGGTTTTCATCAAAAAGAGGTGTTTATAAAATTTCAAATGGTGTTGGAAAAGAGAAAAAGCTTTCTGCAAAATAGTGGTACAAGAAGGAGCTTGTGTAGACTACGGCTTAGGCTTTTTCATGTCATGCTTGATGTCTTTTTGATAGTATGCTTAGTGGTTTTGCTGTAGCATGACTTGTCTCAAATAATTGAGATTGCTTAATGAGCCTTTGAAAAAAATCATGCGTTGTTTTTATTGTATGGAAGCATTATTTTGGTTTTCTCCTTGATGCTTTATTTGGGTTGACTTGGCGCATGCTCACACATGTTAGAATCTTACAAAGTCGCCAATAGCCTTCATGATCATTTAGTTTTTGACTTTTGATGCCATCTTATGCTTCTTTCAATGTCGCTTTGTCGCTTTGCATGATTATGGCCATTATTGCTCTCTTAGTTGGTCGCTCCCAGTCTTTTGCTAGCCCTCGCCTTGTACTGAGTATGAGCTCTACTCGTGCATCCAACTCCTAAAAGCCAAAGTTTTCCAAAGTGTCCACCATACATACCTACTAGCAATTTGCTATTCCAAGTAAATTTGACTTGCTTTTATTTTCTCTTCAAATTAAACTCTTACCAGTGTTATGCGAAATTCGGTCAGTAAAGCTCTCACGAACCGGAAGGCACACTTTACTTTTTCCTGTTCTTAAAAATTTGTCATTGTGGTCTCTTATGTTGAGTTGTTATGCTTGCAAGTTGTAAGTTGGATTCTAGCCCAGCCATGCTTTCATGGGGCAAGCTTTCAACATTGCACTTCTTATTTGAGTTGATATCGTGATCTTTTGTTTATGGATGCCCGTGGTGTGAAATGAATTGGGAATCTTGTGAGGATCATGGAGTTTGTATATGTGTTAGGGAAACGCCGGGCCGCCAATCTAAGCCATGCATAATTCATGGTGGAAATTTGCGGCATACCCATGGTGAACATACGACGACACATCTCACAATAAAAAGCTAAACAAAAGGCAAATAAAAGAGATGTCGAGGTGTTCATTGTCTGCTTGTCCTGTCATTTTGGTGTGGGCTTGTTCCATGTCATCGGGCACGGAGGTACCCCATTGGCGGTTCTCAATGATACATATATACTTACAATGACAAGAGCCTTGCTTGGGACTCTAAGTAAAGTAGCATGAGGTTTGGGTACTCGTATTCACGGGGCGCGAGGTTTTCAACTTATGATTTGTCAAGCATATGCATCATAATTGTTCTCGCATTAACTTTAACCATTCAAGATGCTTATGATGGGGGCAATGAGAGCTCAAAGCCGGTAAGTACCATAATTTTTGAAGGTTATAAAACTTGCAATCACTGCTTCCCTCTGCGAAGGGCCTTTCTTTTACTTTTATGTTGAGTCACCACCTTCTTTCTTTATGCACCATTAAGAGAGCATAGTTGTCATTCTTAGTGTGATATGCATTGTCCCAAAGTTCATTGATTGATTCATATTGTTGGTTTCACTTGTTCTTAAATTATTTGTATCTAGTTGCCCTCTTAAACTTGAAGGTGTCCTATGCATTTATGTTTTGCTCTCTTTGAAGGACAAGCTGAAAACCATTTGTATGTTTTTCCTTATGATTTGAACACACGTTTGACTTTCATTGTTTCATTTTCATGATCTTTTGTTTGTGTTCATTTGCATGTTTACAACATGGTTGCTAAGTTTCTTATTGTCAAGATTATATCTTCATGCCCATGTTTTAAGTTCTTATGATCCCAGCTCACAAATGCTTACATACATGATCAAGATTGTGTAGGTGCATGTCACCTCAAAAATTATTCTTTTGTTATCACTTACCTACTCGAGGACGAGCAGGAGTTAAGCTTGGGGATGCTTGATACGTCTCAAACGTATCTATAATTTTTGATGCTCCATGCTTGTTTTTACACCATTTGCCTATTGTTTCGTTACACTTCGTGGCACTTTTATGCATTTTCCGGAACTAACCTATTAACAAGTTGCCACAGTGCCAGTTTCCTGTTTTTTGCTGTTTTTGTGTTTCTGAAGTGATACACAGGAAATATTCTCGGAATTGGACGAAACAAGTTCCTGAATTCTTATTTTACCCGGAAGCTTCCAGAGATCCGAAGGAGAGTAGGAGGGGGGCCACCAGGGCCCCACACGTAGGGGTGGCGTGGCCAGGCCCCTGGCCGCGCGGGCCCCGCGTGAGGGCGCCTGGCTCCTCCTCTGACATCGCCCCTTCGCCTATAAAGACCCCTCGATGGAAAAAACCTAAGTACCTGATCAGTTTTCCAGAACACATCGCGATCCGCCGCCGCCGTCGACCCGAAGATCGGGAGGGTCCAGAAGCTCTTCCCAGCTCCCTGCCGGAGAGGGGAATCACCACCGGAGGTCTTCTTCATCGCCATGCTTGCCTCCGGAGCGATGAGTGAGTAGTCTACCTTGGACTATGGGTCCATAGCAGTAGCTAGATGGTTGTCTTCTCCACCATGTGCTTCATGTTTAGATCTCATGAGCTGCCCTACATGATTGAGATCATCGTTATGTAATTCTACATGTTTGGTTTGTTGGGATCCGATGAATATTGGTGTTTATGATTGAGTTACTGTACTGAATATTATCTTGTGTTATCTCTATGTTGTTTATGATCTTGCATGCTCTCCGTTGTTAGTTGCTATCTTGGCCGAGTAGTTGCTAGTGACTCCAAGAGGGGGTATTTATGCTCGATAGTGGGTTCATGCCTCTATTTCACCTGGGGGAGTGACAGAAACGTCTAAGGTTGTAGATGTGCTGTTGCTACTAGGGAGAAAACAACATTCATATGCTCAAGGGCATATGCTTTGTTTACATTACACACTTTGCTTAATGCAATTATCTGTTGTTCGCAACTTAATACTTTTGGGGTGTTCGGATTGATATCCCCGGGAGTGGATTATTAGTCATAGATGCAGTTGGATGGCGGTCTATGTATTTTGTTGTAATGCCCAGAGTAAATCTCATAGTGATCTTCTCGACATATCACGTTTATCTTTATTCTATCAATTGCCCAACTGTAATTTGTTTACCCAGCATGTGTTATTTATCTATGGAGAGACACCACTAGTGAACTATGGATCCCGGTCCTATTTCCATCATATTGCTATCACCTGTTTACTTTACTCGCACTGTTTACTTTACTCGCATACTACTATTGTTTTCCACTCGATACACTCATAACCTTTGTTTCAAGCAAACCGGTGAGATTGACAACCTCATCATAAGTTGGGAGCAAAGTATTTGTTTGTGTGTGTGTAGGTTCCATGTTGCAGCTAGCAAGCAAAGCTTGGACGAGGCACCATATATAAATTTTCCGCAGCTGTCGCAAACTAGCAAGCATCACCTTCAGTCGTTTGTCTCTCCTCTCCAAGATCGACATTAAACCTTGGTTTCTTAATTGAGGGAAAACTAGCTGCTATACTCATCACACCTTCCTCTTGGGGTTCCCAACGGGCTGGTCATTCACCACGCACAAGGACCATCTGCTACACGTCAGCAGCCTCTTTTCTGGCGCCGTTGCCGGGGAACGAAGAAGAATAATCTCCCTCGTCAACTGGGCGCCATCAAACGCTAGCAAAGCTTGGTTGCGGCACCCAAGGTAAGGGACATAAAAGTGCCTCCAGCAGCTGAATCCAATAGGTTCCTTGAAGAAAAATTCAGTCCTGCATAAAAAGTTTGGACAATCATCCAAGTAGTCAGTCCATGAGTGGGGCAATTCTTTATCATAGATTTCATTCTTTCCCAAGCCTGAGCAACATGTTTATTATCAAACTGACTAAACTTCATAATATTGCTACGCAAAGCTATAATCTTAGCAGGAGGATAGTATCTTTCAATAAAAGCATCCTTGCACTTAGCCCATGAATCAATACTATTTTTAGGCAAAGACAACAACCAATCCTTAGCTTTTCCTCTCAAAGAAAAAGGAAACAACTTAAGCTTAATAATATCACTCTCTACGTCCTTATATTTATGCATCTCACATAGCTCAATAAAATTGTTGAGATGAGCTGCAGCATCATTAGTACTAGCACCAGAAAATTGCTCTTTCATAACAAGGTTCAACAAAGCAGGCTTAATCTCATAAAAATTTGCAGCAGGAGCAGGTAGTGCAATAGGAGTGCAGATAAAATCACTATTATTAATGCTAGTAAAATCACACAACTTGGTGTTTTCAGGAGTAGCCATTCTAGCAAAACTAAAAGCAGACAAGTAAAAACAACTATAAGGAAACTAATTTTTTTGTGTTTTTGATAAAACGACGCAAGTAAAAATAAAGTAAAGCAAAACTTAAAACAAAGTAAAGGATGTGCGTGCGAAACTCCCCTTGCAGAAGTCTTCTTTTTCCCCGGCAACGGCGCCAGAAAACTTGTTGATGGCACGGTGTTGATTGGTGCCAGAGAACTATTGGCGTGTAGTTGATGATATAAATAACCGGCCAGTTGGAAACCCTAAGAGAAGGTTTGATGAGTACAGCAGCAAGTTTTCCCTCAGTTATGAAACCAAGGTTATCAATCCAGTAGGAAAAAGCCAAACTCAAGAAGGTGATGCTTGCTAGCCTAGTGACACTCCAACAAGGGCGCCGTTAACGATATCTTGTTAGCGCATCTTCAACTAGTAGCAACGTGGAACCTGCACACAACACAACCAAATACTTTGCTCCCAACTTACGATGAGGTTGTCAATCTCACCGGTTTGCTGTAAACAAAGGAATGAGCGTATCGAGTGGAAAACAATAATAGTATGCGAGTAAAGTAAACAGTGCGAGTAAAGTAAACATGTGATAGCAATGTAAAGGAAATAGGACCGGGGTCCACAGTTCACTAGTGGTGTCTCTCCATAAGATAAATAACGCATGCTGGGTAAACAAATTACAGTTGGGCAATTGATAGAATAAAGATAACGTGCATATGTCGAGAGGGTCACTATGAGATTTACTCTAGGCATTACAACAAGATACATAGACCGCCATCCAACTGCATCTATGACTAATAATCCACTCGTGGGGAATTAATCCGAGGACCCCTTGAGTATTAAGTTATGACCAACAGATAACTGCATTAAGCAAAGTGTGTAATGTAAACAAAGCATATATCCTTGGACATAAGAATGTTGTTTTCTCCCTAGTGGCAACAGCACATCTACAACCTTAGAGGTTTCTGTCACTCCCCCAGATTAAATAGAGGCATGAACCCAACTATCGAGCATAAATACCCCCTCTTGGAGTCACTAGTATCTACTCGGCCAAGATAGCTACTAACAACGGAGAGCATGCAACATCATAAACAACATAGAGATAACATAAGATAATATTCAGCACATCAACTCAATCATAACACCAATATTCATCGGATCCCAACAAACACAACATGTAGAATTACATAACGGTGATCTCGATCATGTAAAGCAGCTCACGAGATCTAAACAAGAAGCACATGGTGGAGAAGACAACTAGCTACTTCTATGGACCCATAGTTCAAGGTAGACTACTCACTCATCGTGCCGGAGGCAAGCATGGCGATGAAGAAGACCTCCGGTGGCGATTCCCCTCTCTGGCAGGGTGCCGGGAAGAGCTTCTGGACCCTCCCAATCTTGGGTCAACGACAGCGGCGGATCGCGATGTGTTTCTAGAAAAGTGATCCGGTCTTTAGGTTTTTCCCGTCAGGGGGTCTTTATAGGCGAAGGGGCAGCGTCAGAAGTGGACCAGGTGGCCCTCACCATAGGGCGGCATGGCCAGGCCCTGGGCCGCGCCCCCTGGTGGTGAGACCACCCCCTGGCTTGGTTCTGTCTCCTCTTCGGTGTTCTGGAAGCTTCATTTAATATCTGGATGTTAGGCTTTTATTTCATCCAATTCTGAGAATATTTCCTGTGTAACTTTTCTGAAACACAAAAACAGCAGAAAACTGGGAACTGGCACTGTGGCATCTTGTTAATAGGTTAGTTTCAAAAAATGCATAAAAACACCACGAAGTGTAATGAAACACTAAGCAGATGGTGTAAAAATAAGCATGGAGCATCAAAAATTATAGATACGTTTGAGATGTATCATGCCACTAGGGAGAAAACAACATTCTTGTGTCCAAGGACATTTGCCTTGTTTACATTATGCACCCTGCTTAATGTGATTATCTGTTGTTTGCAACTTAATACTCAAGGGGTCCTCGGATGATTCCCCGCGAGTGGATTTTTAGTCATAGATGTAGTTGGATTACGGTCTATTTATTTTGTCGTACTGCCCAGAGTAAATCTCATAGTGATCCTCATGACGTATGTACATTATCTTTGCTCTATCAATTGCCCAACTGTAATTTGTTTACCCAGCATGTGTTATTTATCTTATGGAGAGACACCACTAGTGAACTGTGGACCCCGGTCCAATTTCCTTTACATTGCTTTACCATTTTACTATTACTCGCTCTATTTACTTTCTTGCATACTATTATCCTATTACCACTCGATACGCTCAATCCTTTGTTTACAGCAAACCAGTGAGATTGACAACCTCATTGTAACTTGGGAGCAAAGTTCTTGGTTGTGTTGTGTGTAGGTTTCACATTGCTGTTGGTGGAAAGCTACACGCCGACAAGCAGTTTATCTTGCGCCCTTGTTCGGAGTGTCACAAAGCTAGCAAGCATCACCTTCTGAAGTTTGGCTTTCTCCTACTGGTTTGATTAAACCTTGGTTTCTTAACTAAGGAAAGACTTGCTACTATGTTCATCATACCTTCCTCTTGGGGTTCCCAATGGGCTGTTCTTACAAGCCATCAGAGGCTAAAGGAACATTATTAGGATCAACATGAGCTCTATCATTAACAAGCATAGCCATAATGGTATCAATCTTATCACTCAAGGAAGAGGTTTCTTCAGCAGAATTTACCTTCTTACCTTGTGGAGCTCTCTCGGTGTGCCACTCAGAATAATTTACCATCATATTATCAAGGAGCTTTGTTGCAGTGCCGAGGATGATGGACATAAAGGTACCTCCAGCAGCTGAATCCAAGAGATTTCTTGAAGAAAAAAATTAGTCCTGCATAAAAGGTTTGGATAATCATCCAAGTAGTCAGTCCATGAGTGGGACAATTCTTTATCAAATATTTCATTCTTTCCCAAGCTTGAGCAACATGTTCATTATTGAACTATTTAAACCTCATAATATCACTTCTCAAAAATATAATCTTAGCAGGAGGATAATATTTTCCAATAAAAGCATCCTTGCACTTAACCCAAGAATCAATACTATTTCTAGGCAAAGATAGCAACCAATCCTTAGCTCTTCCTCTCAAAGAGAAAGGAAACAACTTAAGCTGAATAATATCTCCATCTACATCCTTATACTTTTGCATCTCACATAGCTCAACAAAATTGTTGAGATGAGCTACAACATCATCAGTACTAACTCCAGAAAATTGCTCTTTCATAACAAGATTCAACAGAGCCGGCTTAATTTTATAAAAATTTGCCTCAGGAGCAGGTGGCGCAATAGGAGTGCAGATAAAATCATTGTTGTTTGTGCTAGTAAAGTCACACAACTTGGTGTTCTCAGGAATACTCATTCTAGCAAGACTAAAACCAGACAAGCAAAAATAACAACTATAAAGAAACTATTTTTTTTGTATTTTTGATAAAAAGATGCAAACAAAAATAAAGTAAAGAAAGTAAGCAAAACAATAACAAAGTAAAAGATTGGAAGCGAGAGACTCCCCTTGCAGAAATCCTCTTTCTCCCCGGCAACGGCGCCAGAAAAATGCTTGTTAGCGGTGCTAGCCGCCCAGTTGGGAACCCCAAGAGGAAGGTATGATGAGCACATCGGCAAGTTTCCCTCAATTGTGAAACCAAGGTTTAATCGACCAGTAGGAGAAAGAAACCACTTCTGAAGGTTGATGCTAGCTCGCTTTAGCGACGGCTCTAGAGAATTTGTTTATGGCGCCTGTCTGGGGCATAGCTTTGGCGCCAGCAGCAACGTGGAACCTGCAGATAACACAACCAAAGTACTTTGCCCCAACTTGCAATGAGGTTGTCAATCTCACTGGTTTGCTGTAAATAAAGGATTAAACGTATCGTGTGGTAATAGATGTTTGTTTGCATGAAAGTAAATAATGCTTGTAGAAAGTAAACGGTAATATATATGTAAAAGAATGGACCGGGGTCCACAGTTCACTAGAGGTGTCTCTTCATAAAGATACATAACATGCTGGTTAAACAAATTACAGTTGGGCAATTGACAGAATAAAGAATGCATAACAATGCATACACATGTCATGAAGATCACTATGAGATTCACTTGGGCATTACAACATAATACATAGACCGTAATCCAACTGCATCTATGACTAATAATCCACCCGTCGGATGTCATCCGAGCAACCATTGGGTATTAAGTTGCAAGCAACAGATTATCACCTTAAGCAAAGTGTGTAATGTAAACAATACAAATGTCCTTGAACACAAGATTTTTGTTTTCTCCCTAGTAGCAACATCACATCTACAACCTTAGAAGTTATTGTCACTCTCCCAGATTACTTGAGGCATGAACCCACTATCGAGCATAAATACTCCCTCTTGGAGTTACTAGCATCTACTCGGCCAAGATATCTACTAGCAACGGAGAGCATGCAAGATCATAAACAACATAGAGATGATAAATCAATAAATCAACTTGACATAGTACTCAATATTCATCGGATCCCAACAAACACAACATGTAGAATTACATAACGATAATCTTGATCATGATAGGCAGCTCACAAGATCTAAATATGAAGCACATGGAGGGGGAAGACATCCATCTAACTACTGCTATGGACCCATAGTCCAAGGTAGAATACTCACGGATCACTCCGGAGGCAGGCATGATGATGAAGAAGGCCTTCGGTGGTGATTCCCCTCTTCGGCAAGGTGCCGGGAAGAGCTTCTGGACTCTCCCGATCTCGCGTCGACAACGGCGGCGGCTTGCAGTATGTTTTCTGGAAAAGAGTTCGGGCCCTTAGGGTTTTCCCGTCGAGGGGAATAAATAGGCGTAAGGGCGATGTCAGGAGGTGGACCATGTGGTCACACCACCTGGTGGCGCGGCCTAGGGGTGGCCCACGGCACCACCTGGTGTGGCTGCCCCTTGGTCCGCCTCCGGCTCTTCTTTGGACTCTGTCTTCATGTCAGGTAATTAGGAACTTCAGCTTTTGTTTCGTCCAATTCTGAGAATATTTCATGTGTAACTTTTCTGAAACACAAAAACAGCAGAAAACAGGTACTGGCACTGTGGCATCTTGTTAATAGGTTAGTTCTGGAAAATGCATAAAAACGCTATGAAGTGTAAACAAAACACAAAGCAAATGGTGTATAAACAAGCATGGAGCATCAAAAGTTATAGATACGTTTGAGACGTATCAGAGGCGAAGAAAGAGCGGTTGAAGAAGTTGGAAGAGAAGTATGATGGAATGTTCATGTCCATGCAGAAGCAGATCCAAGAACTGCGCCAATCTCAAGCTGGGCCAAGTCACCAACTGCAGCTGGAAGGTCCTGCATTTGACAGTAACGACGGCCCATCTCAGTGGAGAAGCAGCATGGCTTCCACAGGGCTTGGGGCTGATGAGGCACCGATGGGTCGCTACCCCGTGGATGAAATCAAGGACAAGACATGTTGTGAGCTCCATCAGTCGATGAAGAACATCTCCATGAAGGTGGCAATCGGCTATGCTTTATCTTGTGAACCTAGAGTTACTTGGCATTCCCGTCAGATTCCAGATGGCTATGCTCATGTCGCGGTGGATGAAATTGTACCCGAATATGAGTCACTAGAGCTTGACATAGCTGGACCTGAAGATGAGGCGACACTCGGAGAAGTCTTGGGTGGTGTCATTCTTTGGAACAAGAAAGACATCAAGTTTCTAGGCTTGGCGTCACCGCCACCGAGTTGTCGCAGGTCACCATCACCTCCGAGTCCGCCCCATGACTACGACGACCACCACAGCACGATTCCATCTCGATCTCCGCCGTCGGGTCAGCCATCGTCGCCACCGCTTGCACCCACTAAGCTTCAGGGCCTACAGCGGAAGCGTACCACCACCTCAGGTGCACACTCATCAGGAACCCGACAGGAGCCCCTCCCAAGAGTACCGCCATCTCCTCCCAAGGTAAACACTTGGCTTCATCCAAAAAAACCCGAGCCAAAATGGCGACACCCTCCGAAGCACGTCTATTGGGCTAAAAGCATGCTAAATGAACCATCCCAATATATGAAGAATGCGCGAGATGACTATACACACACACACTCAAGAAGCAATATGAGAAAAGAGACGTTCCCCAGCTCGGACAGCATGCAAAACAATTGATCCCCCCCTCCAGGTGTTTTCTGAAGTTCCCCAGGGATTAGACATGGACGAAGCCGTGAAACTAGCGGCCCAAATGAATATCACTGTGACTAAATTGATAGGTGGCACAGAATTACCCAAGGCTGCTATAGCACGAAAATATGTCTATGGGTAGCCGTTGGTCGACGACGAGAAGTTGCGTCAAATGTCAACAAATATGCGAAATTTCCATGCCTGGTACCAAAGAGCGTCAAAGAGTGAGCAAACAATGCTCATGGAAAAAGTTGGACCAGAGTATTACTTCCGTGAAGAACTGATCCATATTGAGTTTTCAGAATTATTTCAGTTCATGAATCTAGACTCCCTCGACAAATCTCTCATGAGTTGCTATTGTCTGTAAGTTGTTCAATTCATTATTTATAAGTTGTTAAATTCTTTCAGTTCATTGATCTATAATAATCATTATTATATCATTCTATATCCTGTTATGCAGAATGAAGATGCTAGAATGTACAAGGACGACCGCAATAAATGTTGGGTTTATTGACCCAGATAAAGTTCATATATATACGCTAAAGATGAAACCCAAGGAAACGACACATAATATTTTAAAGTTTTTAAAGGAGCAACATTTCTGTAATAGCATACTGTTTCCTTACAACTTCGGGTGAGAATCTTACTCTCAATATTAAGTGCAATTGATGAGTTAATAACATATATATAAACATGTGCATGTTCCACTAGATTTTGATGAAGATTGAAATTGACAATGGAAGAGTTCAAGTATTGGACCCATTAAAGAGAGACATGGAACAGTTCTGCGACATGCACGATATGCTCTAAGAGTAATTTTTAATCATTTTAGCACTATATCGGTCTCTTTCGTTGATAAGCTGAGATATCATTTAATTCATAACTCATTCATTTATTTTTCTTTGTCGAGCAGTGTTTGGGAATGGTTCAAAGGGGTGGTAGTGGGAACATGGCGTGATCGGCTGATTTTTACTAGGGCCGACATAAGTAGTACGAGCTAGTTCCGCACATCTCTTTACTTCTAGTTTCAATATAATTATGATGCTTGATTATTATTTTGATTGAATTCTATTCTTGTAAAGTGTGCGAGGTAGCCACAGGGGACAAACTTATGTGGATACTATGTTTGCGAGTTTGTTCGCATATTTACCAATGAGCACAGGACAAACAAAGTGAGCAATATATTCACAAATTTATTCTATTCCTATCAATTGTGTTGAGTTTCATTCATAATTTTTGTTATGATGATTGATAAATTCATATTGATCTCTCTTTTATTATAGAATGATCACATGCGGGAGAAACTCCTATCACATCAATGCCTACTAGCAATTCAAGAGGAATTGGCGGGATTTTTGCTGAAAGAGGTCATAGATGAAAAACATGGAAGATTTCATGTAAATAGGCATACATAATCTTCATGTAATTGCAATGATCTCCATGTAATAGAGGTCATAGTCTCCGTGTTATCGAATAGATGGATCTAGTCTCGATAATTATGATGTCCATGTAACTAACATAATTGTATATATTTGTTCGCTCGTAAGACAAATTATGTTATATATGCATGCATGAATGTATAAGTTATCTTATTACAGTATGTAGTACCGTACAATATGCGAAAACTTTTTTGAAATAAACAAAAATAAATGAATAATACAAAACCGACTGGGACTCTTTAGTCGCGGTCGGTGTTACGAACCGGGACTAAAGGTCCCCGCCAGACGCGCATGGAAGCGGCCACGTGGTACCCCTTTAGCACTGGTTCGTAACACCGGTTCGTAAAGCACAACTGGTGCTAAAAATCTATATGGACCGGTGCTAAAGACCCGTTTTCCACTAGTATTACGTTATTATGGCACTCATTGCGTTTTGTCACGAATTTTGTATACGCATTAAATCAACACTAACACATGAACGGGGGCATCTGCTATCTATGCGAACTTAATAATATATATGCCAGTAATCTCCAAATACATTTTTGCGGTCAATCTCCAAATAGCATGCTTGCTGGTAGTCCCAGGCATAGCCCTTGTTAGGATATGCAAATACAAAGATAGAATAAACAAGAGAACTTATTTTCAGAATTCCACTTCATTGTCTAAGTGTAACCGATTATTGATTTTCAGCAAGCAAACGGCGAAAGAAGGAAACCAGGACAAGACATGCTAGGATACCTTAGTTCTTCGAATGAAATTGGAGGCAAAAATGTAGCATTGCCCTTTGTTAGATTTAAAGATATTGCCATTGCAACTGATAATTTCTCACATTCTAAACAAATCGGAAGAGGAGGTTTTGGCGAAGTTTACATGGTAATAACAAGTTTTGTGTCCATGTTTTCAGCAGCAAATGCTCTGTTTTAAGTGTAATTATATTAGTCGAATTCAATTGCTTTCATATTCTCACTATTCAGGATAATGCGGACATGTAGGAAATGCTGGAAGGTGTCAAGGAAGTTGCTATCAAAAGGTTTAAAGGGTTCTGGGAAAGGCATAGAGGAGTTTATAAATGAAATAGTTCTAATTACTAAATTGCAGCACAATAACCAACATAGACTTCTTGGTTGCTGCAGTCGTGAAGATAAGAGGTTACTTATCTATGAATACTTACCTAAGAAAAGCTTGGATGCCTTCCATTTTGGTATATTCTGACTTCTGATACATATTACAAGTTTTTGATTAACCATATAGAAATCACTGATAACTAATAGTAATACAAGCAGTCAAAAAAAAAAACTAATAGTAATACACTTTGTTTGCCATTAACTTTGGAGATGCTATAAGACACCATGTCACTACTAGGAGAACCCCTATCTGTGGCGCATTATTTTTGGGCTTCGTGGCGCACCTGGCATGCGCCACGCATATGAAGCCACAGATAACTTTTATCCGTGGCGCACGTCTATGTGCGCCACGGATAGATGTGATGACAGTGGCGTACTATTCTACGTGCGCCACAGATAGTGTCTGCGACGCATATCGCTTCGGTGCGCCACGGATAGGGTGCGCCACTGACATAAAAAATGGTGTGCCACAGATATGTTTACCATTTTATTTTATTTCGAATATACAGCAGAAATACATAGTATACAATAGAAAATACACAGTATATAGCAGAAATGCAAAGGTATACATCAGTAACACAGGAATTCACTGAAACTGAGATAATAATGTTTCAAAGTGCCAGAATACATCAATATGAAGTCAAGTGACGGATCATTAGATAAGTTAAGTACAACTTTGATCATTACACATTATATATGGAGTTACATATCACCTAGACTACTATATGAACGAATAGATCACACCAGCGACGACGATGAGCAAGATCGGGACCATGATCAAGATCTGCATCCGGTTCTTCTTCCACACGTGTCTCCTCCACTTGGAGACCACGAGCTCTCTTATCTTGTACCCTTTGTAGCAGTTGCCGCTGAAGTTGGTCACCTGTGCCTGGCAGTCCTCCCACTCCTCGTAGACTCCTGGAACCCGACCACTGTACACCACGTACCACTTCGCCATCTCTCTATAGACATGTAGTATATAGGTTATGCAATGAAAGGAATGACAAAGTGCAAACATGCTTGCATGATCACAAATACTATGGCAAGGATTCATAAACCTGGAATGAAACATAGCATGGATGACGATCTATCATATATAAGCAAGTCCAACATCGATCGTTAAGGCATTACGAGCCTCGGGAAGTTAAGGTTTACACACACGTCCAACAATAGTTCGGAAACAACACTAGGATAGTAAAGTTTACGATACATAGATACAACACCGCTAGCTAGCCACAGACATCATGTAGTCCTCGACGGGAACGGGCGCACGCCCTCTCTCGTCATGAACGTCCTGGTGTCGCGCTGCCTGGCGAGGCGTTCTTCGATCTCGTGGTTAGTCAACGCTATGCCACAATGCATGGCCCCCCCCAGTTGAGTTGACATCTTCATGAAGGACTTGCGCGATCTGACTTTGGATGCACCAGAAATCTTCCATAAGGTCCCCATCATCGATCGCCGCAAACTTTTCGTCCCATTGTCGAAGATTAGCTGGTAGCGCCCTGATCCGTGAATCCCGCATGATCCCCTTCATGTGAAGGAGGGCGTAGAAGGCCTCCTTCACACTGCCAGGCGGCTGCTTGACGCATGGGAACTTTGTGTGGTGCATGAAGATATGCTTGCCATTCTTGACTCTCTCGCCACCCTTGGTGAATTTGCCCCCCTTTTCGGCGTAGAATTGTAGAGCATCATCAAGCACACTCTTGATTCGGCCATAGTTCTTCGTCGGCTTCATGTCACTTGATGAGTCGAAGTACGTCGCTTGCGACCACCTTGGGCAAATGGATATGAGTGAGCATTATATGCCTCTACGCAGCACAATTGAAAATAAATTGTTGTAAGAGGACCAACCGGAGAATCTAAGAAAGAATTTTTCACGACGGTGTTCACTTACTCGGGAAAGCAAGGCAGAAGAATGGAGTCGATGGTCGGGTCCTCCACGAAGATATTCCCAAGGTACTCCTTCACCATTGCTCGGTCCCCCTCATTCGCCAAGGCAACATCACGCATGTTGTAGGGGTCTACTATCACGATGCCCTTGGTCTTCTCCCTCTTCGCCTTCAACGCCATACGAAGCGAGTATAGACGGACCAAGTTATAGTCCAGGCGGTTGGAGTGCAGCAGATTGTAGATATCCTTGTACCGCACGAAGAATATATCAGCGGATGCTCGATCGATGAATCCATGGCCCTCCGGCACCTTGATTATGTAGACCGGGTACCCGGGATACTTTTCTTTAAGAAGGCGCTCCTCGAGATACTGGATGTTGTCATGCAAATTCACGATCGCTCCACCCGTGTTGGCGAGCATCTCCTTTGTCAACATCGGTTGACCCGCTATGTGCATGGGGAAATCACGAGGCTCTTCTCGCATGCTATCCTCATCCCAGAGTATCTTCCTCGGAGACGGCTGGCTCGAAGCCTTCTTGCTCCGGCTATGCTTCCGGCCCTTCCTCTTCTCGTCGACAGGAGCTGTGGATTTCAAATTCTCCTCGACAGGAGCAGCGGATTTCAACTGCTCGTCGACCGCCTTGTGGAGTGTGGTGGGGCTAAAAACATTGGCCGGATTGGGTTGTGTGGATGCGGCTTCTGGAGGCGTCTCCTGAGAACTGCCGCCGAACCGCAGACGCTGCGTGCATGACATGGGACGACCGGCTTGTTGACCACGGGAGGCTGGATCTCCAAGAGGAGGCATGTAGATTCCTTCGTTGGCCCTGGTGGCGAGGAAGCCGTCGATTTCATCAACCTGATCATCGCCGCGGTTAGGTGAAGACTCCACGTACTCGGGTGGAGGCAACGGCGTGTGCGCGGCTAGCTGCTGATGCCTCTTGGTGGCGGCGACAAACACCGATGGCCCTGTCTTTTTAGCTAGGGCAGCGGGGCGCTGCTCTTCCTTTGCAAGACGAATCTGTGACTTTGGCCATAGCAAGGGCCAGCCGATGCAACCTCCGAGAGAGTAATGCTCTTCAGCTCCATGAGGTTGCATGGGAGGGTCAACGCTGTCGCAACCCTTCAAAGGCCGCACCAGGGTGACCCTCAACATGCCAGCAGGGATGGGCATGTTGTGCATCAGGGGGTTCTTCGGTTGGCATATGGTACCCCTGCCTACATCCTTCAGCACGTCGTTCACATAGTGCAGCAATGTGTAACTAGTGTCCTGCGGGAGAACATGTTGAGCATGATTATCAGATGGTACTTATCAAAAAGGACAACAGAGTGTATGAATTCGAGCCTATGATTAGTTACCTTGGTAAGGGCATCGAGCTCGGCTAAGGTGGACACGCGAGGCTGCGTCGGCTGCGAGTTAGTGATGGGCTGCGGCGGAGGCGGCGGCTGCACATTGGTGTTGGGCTACGGCGGAGGAGGTGGCTACACGTTGGTGTTGGGCTGCGGCGGAGGCGGCGGCTGCGTGTTGGTGTTGGGCACCGATCCAACATTTACAAATAAAATGCAAGAAATTCATTAGACAATAAACCATCAATCATGTATATGATCATTGTTACAAAAAACCACGAATCATGTATATGATCATTGTTACAAAAAACCAAAAATCATTTATATGATTGTTCCTCAAAAAATGACACATGTTGTGCGATGTCGATTCCGAACGAGCTACCGTCGTCGACTCGTCACGATCTTCTTGCCCTTCTTCGTCGCGGTTGAATAATTGAGCCTGGAAACATAGGGATTTCTTCTCGTGTACGGGCATCCTTTAGCGGGTAGGGTGGTCTTCCTTCTTCCAGCGTCTTCAGACGGGGGGTGATAGGAAAGTACCATACCACTTTTCGAGGAACTTTACTGCTCCCTCTCTTGTATCATGATTGGTCGCACACCGGGCATGTGGTTAGTTCCTTGTACTCATCCCGATAAAGTGCGCAATCATTGATGCAGGCGTCGTACTTCACGTGCGGTAGATCGAGAGGGCACACGACTTTCTTGGCCTCCTCGGTACTCCTTGGCAATGTGTTCCCCTCGGGAAGCTTCTCATTCCAGTATTCCAGGTTATCGTCGAAGCTCACGTCGGTCCATTTGTGTTGCACCTTCATCTCCAAAGCTTTGAGGGTTACGTTGAAGCGTGTATCCCCGGGCCAGCACCCAGGATACAATGGAGTTTTCCCGTCTTTCTACATTTGCTCCAGCTTGTCTTTCTCACGGGCAGCAGCTTTGGCATTTCTCGTCTCTTTGAGGAGCAGTTCTTTAATATGAGGGTCCCGCAAGGCTAAAGTTAGCGGTGTCTGCGTGTCCGCGTCTTCTCCACCACCATCGGATCTGGTGTCATCATGATCATGTCCCGCATCTCCTTCATCATGTCTGGGTGACTCTTCGCCTTCTCGTCGGCCTCCCACGTCACCATTTTCTGCCAGCGGGGGCCCGTTGTTGACGTCCTCGTCAATGTAGCCTTTTATGAAACCACTCATGAGCAAGTGCTTCTCCAATGTACCGGAATCAGGCTTGATTAGGGCACTAAGATTGCATCAATGACAAGGACATCTTATCTCAGACATGTTGTTCTGAATCATGACGGCCATCGCGCGTTCCTTGTATCTAGCCACCATACCTTCGCTCATGTGACGCACCATCGTTGCCTACACGGTATGGAGCAAATGAGAATATTTAGAATAATTTATAGTCGTCGCGGGAAAAATTTGGCATGACCTTCCCTATAAATAGGACATATAGGTAGTGCAAAAGTTTGCCGAAATAGAAATTAATCAACATTTCAGCAAACATCCATGCCCCACGCTGGTACCTCCACAAAGCATACACAAGCATGCATGCTAACATATCGTACATCGTCCGAGCAACGATGACAAAGCCCCTCTCGATCACATACAAAACACATATGCCATATCTCACATACACCGCCAACGCGTGCCGCGCCAGCCGCCACAAGGAAGAAAGCATGCATGTTTTCATCCAACCATATACTCACCTATTAGACAAGTTACCGACGAATCCGTGAGCGGAGAGCCAAACTTGAGGGAGACAAGATATGTACTATATAACTAGGTGCTTTAGTGGGAGGAGTAGAGCTAGATGTGGGAGGGGAGGAGGAGGAAGAGCCAAACTTGAGGGAGACAAGATATGTACTATATAACTAGGTGCTTTAGTGGGAGGAGTAGAGCTAGATGTGGGAGGGGAGGAGGAGGAAGTCAACCTTTACATATCCATCCAACCCAAAAGGGTTTTGGCTAGCTACCTAAAATGGAGAAATAATTGAAGAAAATGGGAAGGAGAGGAAGAGGAACTAGAGCTAGATCTATGGGAGAGAGGGTTTGGAGTGGTAGGTAGGGAGAGATGCCACCTTTATGGTAGGTAGCACGACATACCCGTGGCGTATATCATATTGGTGCGCCACAGACTTCTATGTCAGTGGCACACCTAAGACCCGTGCGCCACGAATATACCTGCCACCTTTTCCAGAGAATGGGCCCACTGAACTCCGTGGCGCATGAAAGTGTGGTGCGCCACGGATACGTGCCATATGCGTGGCGCACAGCCATATCATGCGCCACGGATGTGGGGGCCTGACACCCACCCCCGACAGTAGTGCCTGTTGGGGCCCACATATGCGTGGCGCACCTTACGTTTGGTGCGCCATGCATATGGCAGAACCTGTGGCGTATATTTCAGGATGCGCCGCGGATACTTATCCGTGGAGCATGAAATGATGGTGCGCCGTAGATAATGGACCCATGGATAAGAGTTTTCCTAGTAGTGTGTAATTAATTGGCCCACACACTTCAAAATAATTCAAGGAGTAGCCAGAGGTCTTCTCTATCTCCACCAAGATTCATGGTTAACCATAATTCACAAAGACCTCAAAGCAAGTAACGTCCTGTTGGACTCAGAAATGACTCCCAAAATATCAGACTTTGGTATGTCAAAGATATTTGGTGGAAACCAACAACAAGGCAACACGACTCGGGTTGTTGGTACATAGTAAGTAAATAAAATGCACTGTACACCTTTCAAGATTCTATTTTCTGTTGTCCATTTCATTTCAATTTCTTCATTTCCTGTTATGAAATTATTTAAACAGTGGTTAAATGTCGTCTGAATATGTGATGAGAGATGCCTTTTCTGTAAAAGCAGACACATATAGCTTTGGTTTTCTTCTCTTGGAGATTGTAAGTGGCTTTAAGATCAACTCACCGCAGCTTGTAATGAACTTTGGCAGTCTTACAACTTACGTAAGTATAGAGGATGCACAACATTTTAGTTCCTCAAATATAATGTACCCCCTCCTTTTCAAAATATAAGATGTTTTAACCTATTATTGACACACGTGTATCTAGATGCTTTTTGGTATATAGGTTCACTTCTTTTGTTTCTAACATATACACTAAAAGATGTCTAGATACATGCATGTCAATGATAGGCTAAAACATCTTATATTTTGGAATGGAGGGAGTAGTCAATTGATCATATAAGTTGATTTTGTTGGCTCAGGCATGGAGGCTATGGAAAGATGGAAAAGCAATCGTGCAGTCTTCGGTTACTGAGAGCTGTCCACTTCCTGAAGCTCTACGGTGTATTCATGTCGGTCTCTTGTGTGTTCAAGATCACCCAGATGATAGGCCACTTATATCATCGGTTATTTTTATGTTAGAGAACGAAAGCGCATCGCTCCCTGCACCAAATCCACCTGCAGATTTTGCTCTGTGGAATTCCAAGACCCAAAAATTAATGAACATGGAAAAATCTTTGAATGCACTTAGCATCAGAACATTAGCTGCTCGTTAGATTGTGAAGGTCAAATTTTAGTACATATGCAATACGGATGGCAGTATATTTCATGATCTACAGGTTGTTGTGCTGTATGGGAAAATGATGTGAACTGATAACCAATCGTAATGGATAATGGGATGTTCTGTTTAAGTTCAAACAAAGATTTTCCTTCCCTGTATGATGTTGCTGCTATATTCTTCTTACACGCCTGAATGAAGGAAGGGTGTTATATTTTTTTATGCAATACGTAATTATGGATTAATCTCGATCAGACTCCAGTATTGGGAGAAATTAACCCAAGTAAAAAAATTGAGAGACTATCCCAAGTATTTCGTCACTGGTAGGATACCTGTCAGTCTGCTTTCGTTCATTATCTCACTGATGACTAACCCAAGTGTCATCTTCTTTTGTTCATTTTACAGTCCCGGAGCTGGGAGAAGTCACCAACTCACCACACGGCTGCGTACGCCACCACACCACTCTGCCTTTCCCCTCTCACTCTAAACTTTAATCTGGTGACGATTTTTCTTTGCGCGTGCAGCACCTTTGGAGACTTGGACTCTGCTGTGGCCATCTTTGCAATGGTCTAGATTGGCCTTGCTGTCTTTCCCATTACTAGTCTCGTTAAACTTTACGATTCTATATTTCTTCATTTTTTTTTCCATTCCTCAAGTGTAATAAGAGTCAGTTTAGACTGGGAGGACGAGAAAGAAGACTCCAACCACACATCCAGTTGCTAAGTTGCTCGGAAGAACCAAGAGGCATCATGGGCATGCCCTCTTGCGTTCCCATTTTCATCCTCCTGTTCTTGAGTTCATCCTGCAAATCCGATGACCAGCTCACACGTGCAAAGCCACTCTCCTCCACCGACACGCTTGTCTCCAAGGGCGGGGACTTTGCGTTGGGCTTCTTCTCCCCAAACAGCTCAAACACAAGCTTATACCTCAGCATATGGTACCACAACATCCCTGGCCGCACTGTTGTATGGACTGCCAACCGCGATAACCCAGTCGCCGCCACCTCATCCCCCATGCTCACCATCAACAACAGTTCTGATCTGGTGCTGTCGGACTCCCATGGTCACACTTCTTGGGCAACGCAGAACAACATCAGCGGCACGGGAGTTGCCGCAGTGCTACTCGACACGGGGAACTTGGTCCTCCAATTTCCTAATGGCACAATCATATGGCAGAGTTCTCAGCACCCAACAGACACTATCCTCCCAGGTACGAGGATCTTCTTGAGTGAGAAGAACCGTGTCGTTGAGCGTCTCGTTGCTTGGAAGAGCCCTATTGATCCATCCACTGGATATTTTTCTTTGAGCCCTGACCTCAGCTCGAACCTTCAGTTAGTCATTTGGAATGAGACTATGCCCTACACCCATCTCAATATACCAAGTGGTGCGTCGGTGGATGGTGGGATATACGATAACGCAGTCATCTCTGAAGCGATAGTCGGCATAGGGGATGGGCTCTCTTATGAATTCTCTGTGTCTCCTGGCTCACCATATGCACGTCTTATGCTGGACGACACGGGCGTGTTGAGGACTCTTATCTGGAACAACCGCTCGTCATGGACAACTATCTCCGAGCATCCCACTACCACTAGTAGCTGCGACCTCTATGCTTCATGTGGCCCATTCGGCTATTGCGACTACACTGGGTCTGTCGCGACATGCTGTTGTCTTGATGGGTTTGAGCCCATTGGTCTTAACTTTTCAAGCGGATGTAGAAGAACAGAGACATTGGAATGTAGTAAGCGAAGTCATTTCGTGACATTGCCTAGGATGAAGATTCCTGACAAATCTTTACATGTTCTGAAAAAAAGCTTCGAGGAGTGCATGACTGAGTGCACCATCAATTGCTCATGCACGGCCTACGCTTACACTAACTTGAGCAGTAACGGTGCAATGGCTGACCAGTCAAGGTGCTTGGTTTGGACAAGGGAGCTCATCGACACAGGGAAGTATAGCAGCTACGGCGAGAATTTGTTCCTCCGGCTTGCCGGCTCTCCTGGTAAGCATCACTTCGTTAGTCCATTGTAACGGTACGGTATCACTGTGCTAGTCTGCTAGATATGCCATGTTTATTTACTAATGAAAGTTTCCTGCTGAAATAGTATGCGCATGAACTCAACACCAACATTTGAACAGGGGGCATCTACTAAATTTATGAACTTAACATTGTAATCATAACCGCCGATACTTCTTTGCAGCCAATTTTGTTGATGTATCAATAATCAGTAAACTTGTAACTGTTCTCTACAAGCATATTGCAAGATTAAACTTCAATTTACCAATAATCCTAGCAGTAACTTTGGAGGGGATTACTAGTAGCACAGTTGCTTGGTCCACTGATCATTTATGCTATCTGTGTATGATTGTTTTCCTTAAAAAATGGTGATGCGCAAAAATCTTACAGAACATATTTTGCAGTCCAAAGAAATACCAAATTGGTGAAGATTGCACTCCCGACCATAGCATGCCTACTGATACTCACTTTCATATCCCTTGTCTGGATACGCAAATACAGAGGTAATAAGCAAGGACCTCTTTTTTTCAAAATTACCATTAATTTTGTAAGTGTTAATAAGAAAGTATTATTCTTTAGCAAGAAAACACAGAAAGAATGAAATCAAGAATAGAGTGATGGCAGGGTCCCTTAGTTCATCCAATAATACTGCAGACGGAAACATAGAGTTACCATTTGTTAGCTTCGAAGATATTGCTGCTGCAACGGATAATTTCTCTGACTCGAATCAGATCGGAAGGGGAGGTTTTGGCAAAGTTTACAAGGTAACAAAAAGTTTTGTCCAGAGTTTCAGTAGCACATATGCTTTCTTCAAGGATATTTTTGTAGTAGAAAACAATTTCTTTCATCATCTCACAATTCAGGATGATGCAATCATGTAGGGAATGCTGTCCGGTGTCAGCGAAGTTGCTATAAAAAGGCTTAGTATGGATTCTGAGCAAGGGATAAAGGAGTTCAAAAATGAAATAATTCTGATTGCTAAATTGCAGCATAGAAATCTAGTTAGACTTCTTGGTTGCTGCATTCATGGAGATGAGAGGTTACTTATCTATGAATACCTGCCTAACAAAAGCTTGGACACCTTCCTTTTTGGTATGTTCAAGATTTTGATACAAACTGCAAGTTTCTTATAAACCAACACGATAGCACCGATGACTAATGATATAATATATTTATTGGGTTTATGATTGAAAAGCCCCCGCGTCGTCTCCCCCGAGAGGCGACTCGGGTGGAACCCTAGGGTCCGCCGCCGCCACCCCCTCCCCTCTCCCCCCCCCCCCTCGCCGCCGTCGGCATTCATCGCCGGCCAAAGGCCGCTGGTGGCCGGCGGCGGCGGGATCTAGCCCCGTCGCGCGGCGGGAGCTCGAGGTGGTGGCGCAGCAAGGTCGCTCCGGCGGGCTCCTCGTGCCCCTCCCCGGCGGCGGCTGCGGCGCCGGTGGCTGGTTGGCGAGGTGGCTGGGCGGCGGGAGGTGGCAGCTCCTGGCGTCCGCGGCCCCGGCTGGCGGCTCGTGGTGCTGCTCCGCGGCGCTCGGGCCTGCTCGGTGGTGGCCGTCCGCGTCTGGTCCTCAAGGCGCGGGAGTTGGTTCCCGGCAGTGCTCGGCCGGGCTAGTTCTGGTCTGTCATTGGCGGGGTGGCTGCGGTGCACGCGGCCGGATCCCGGCCAGGATCTGTCAGGTGAAGTTCTTCGGGCTTCCCCTTCGCGTGCGCACGGCGGGTGTGCTCTTTGCGTGGAGCTTGGTGATGCCGGGTCCCTCCGGTATGGTGCTTTGCTGGCCTGTCTCCGGTGAATTCCGTTGCTCTATCTCTGTTTGAGCAGACCATGGCGGTGCTGCTTGGTGTCGCAAACCCTCCTGGGGGCGTGGTTGGAGAGGCTCTCTCCGCTTGTGTGGTGGTTCCGGGCGAAAGCTCAGTGACGACGGCGCCTTTGGCGTCGTTCTTCCTTCTTGAGGGAGTCACATTGGAACTTCATGCTGCTGCTCGAATGGAGGTGCATTTGGCGGCGAGGCTTTGGCCTCGCGGTGCTGCCATGCCCTTGTTCTGATCTGCTGTGGAAGCTTGGAGGAGGTGCTTGTGTGTCTTGGTGCCGTGAAGCCATTTGTCTACGTCGGTGGCGCTCGGGTGCCGTGGCGTCGTCTCGCTGCGCGTTGCCTTCGACCACCCCCCCCCCCCCCCCCGATGCTGGTGGTGTCGCGGCGTTGGGTGGTCTTGGCGGTGCGCTTCCGTTAGGCTTCGTTGATGGTTGCCGTGGCGTCGTCTCGCTGTGCGTGGCCTGTCGACCACACCCCCGATGCAGGTGGTGTCGTGGCGTTGTGTGGTCTTGTCCACACACTTCCGTTAGACTCCGTCGTTGGCACGGTGCCCCGGTTTGGACTCGGTTGATCGGGACTGTCGATTACGCCGGCGGTCTCTCTCTTTTGTGTGTTGGTGTGTGTCTTTTTGTTTATGCTCTCCTTCCGTTCCCCCTTGTAACTCTGGTTCCTTTGAACCCATCTTGCATTAGGCTGCAAAGCCTTATAGGCAACTGAATACAAATTCAGGTGGGGATTCTTCCCCCCCGGTGAAAATTCAAAAAAATAATATATTTATTGTTCATCTTTGTAGATGCTTCAAAACAATATAATCTAGATTGGCCCACACGCTTCAATATAATTACTGGGGTGGCGAGAGGGCTGCTTTACCTCCACCAAGATTCAAGATTAACTATAATTCACAGAGATCTCAAAGCAAGCAACATCTTGCTGGATTCAGAAATGACTCCAAAAATATCCGACTTTGGTATGGCAAGGATCTTCGGTGGAAACCAACGACATGCAAACACCTCCCGAGTTGTTGGGACATAGTAAGTAATTAAATGCACCAGCCACCTATCGAATTTCTAGTTTTCTATAGTTTAACTCAAATTATGCCTTCTTGTTTGGATTGTTTTAAAAGTGGTTACATGTCACCTGAATATGTGATGGGAGGTGCCTTTTCTGTAAAATCGGACACCTATAGCTTTGGTGTTCTTATTTTGGAGATCGTAAGTGGCTTGAAGATCAGCTCACCGCAACTTATAATGAACTTTTCCAGCCTTACAACTTATGTAAGTATGGAGACATGCATAATTTTTTTAATAGCTCAAACAAAACGAGAAACTTGATCACAAGTTGATCTTATTGGTTCAGGCATGGAGATTGTGGCAAGATGGAAAAGCTACAGAACTTGTGCACTGTTCGGTCATTGAGAGCTGTGCACTTCATGTTCTACGGTGTATTCATGTTGGTCTCTTGTGTGTTCAAGAACATCCTGATGATAGGCCGCTTATGTCATCAGTTATTTTTATGTTAGAGAATGAAAGTGCATTGCTCCCCGCACCAAAGCAGCCTGCATATTTTGCTATGCAGAATTGGGAGACACAAGAACCAAGGGAGAACATGGAAAATTCTGCGAATGCAGTGAGCATCACAGCATTAGAGGGTCGTTAGATCTTGAAGGTCTATTTGGTATATATGCAAATTTGATAGAAGTATGCTTTACGATCTGCAATATGTGGAATTTGAATCTTTTATTAGGTTGTTGTGATGCATGCGAAAAGGCAGTGAACTGAGACCTAATTTCAGAATATTCAGTTTTGAACAAATATTTTTTTTCTATGTATGCTCATGCTGTTATCTTCAGTTGCTAACATGCCTGAAATAAGGATATTAGACTGTTACAGATTTTCTTGGTGGTAATGCCTCTCTAGCCTCTATCTGACTCTCTGTAGGCACTATGTCAGTCTGTTAAAGAGTTCATGGAATGCAAATGATATCACTCCTCATGAACATTTCAACTGATACTCTTATCTCTTCTGCACTTAATTAAGACAGTAATTCCTGTACATGCACCCGCTTGATTCATCAAAAAGAAATGGAAATTCCAAATGCCCCCCTAGGCCTTCGCACCTCAAGCAAATAACATGGCTAAATTTAGTGTAGAGCAGAAATCCAAATGCGTATTTCTGGTACCTTGGCTCCAGCCGGGACTACGAAGACCCTGGAGTGTCAAAGCGCCTCGATTAACTTGGCTTCCACGCCTCAGCGGATAGGTCTACGCCAGGACCGCCGCCTCGTCCTTGCCCGCACTGGATCCGCGGCAGAGAGGCCAGTGCGCCGCCACAGCTTGACCCGACCGCTTCCTCTGAGGCCTGTATGCGGCGCCGCTTCCGCGGTGGCCGACGCAGCACGCAGCGACGCGCCGAGCCGCCGTTCGCTCCTCATCTCTCGTCGGCGCTTTCCCCTTCTCTCCAAAGAATGGCGACTGTACTACTCAGTAGGACTTGGCCCAAGTTACCAAAGCAAAGGGCGGCCCATGTAGTTCGGCGATTACCCTTGGGTTCGCCTATGCTAAAGAAAACACTTTTGGCTCGAGGTTCGACGGATTCCTCGAGCAAATCGGCGCCGAGTGCAGCGATACCTCGATCTCGTCGAGCAATCCGGGCGCGAATGGAGCAGCTACGGCGTCGCTCAGGGTTCCAATCGACCATGGCGTCCAGGTTCGGCATCAGGAGAAGCCGTTGGCGCCGTCCGCGCTAGGCGCTTCTCGCGGTAGCCACAGCCGTGGTCGGCGGCGGCGGCAGGAGACTGAGGGCTTCCGCTACCACGTCGTGGAACCCCAACAAGTCAGCCACTTCACCACGACAAGCCACGCCTCCGAACCCTGAGGTTTGCCCTGTCGCACTCTGTCGGTCCAAAGTCAAACCTCCAATTTTATTTTATTTTTGCGAAAGAAACCTCCAATCTGAAGTCGTAGCACCAAATATCCCTTGCGATAATTGATATGTCCAATTTCAGACTTGCTGCGTCGCTATGATCCCTCCCAATCTGAGGAGTTGCTGCGTCGCTATGATCCCTCCCAATCGACCATGGCCTCCAGGTCCTCCACGGAGAGGAATGCGACGGCGTCGTTTGGGACAGTGGCCGGCGTCGTCGGCGGCAAGAGTTTTATTATGCGTGGGAGGAGGAACCCCAACCAGTCAACCACGCGCGAGGATTCCCTGTCGCACTCTCCAATCTGATTGTGTGGCAACGATTTTTCTTCGCGCGTTTCTAGACTCTGTACTTCTTGTTAACGTTCATGCACCAGCCACTTGAACCAAAAGTCCGAACTGATGGAAAGGGCTAGTACAATCTACTTATACACTTCAACACCACCTCTCACGTGTGACGGGAGACGAGAAGACAAGTCAACACGTGTAGAGAGGCAAAGAGGCAGCGGGAGGCCGGGCGCGGCAGGAGGCTGCGGAGAATTTAGAATAAATTGTGAAAGCCAGGATTTGAACTCGAGACCTGGGGCTCTGATACCATGTTAGGAATAGACAAGTTGTATTCCCTGGGGGCCAAAGGCCACAACATATAGTTAAATGTACAGGTGAGAATATGCAGGAAACCCCCTAACAGGTGGGGAAAATACACATGTACAAATATACATCTAACACCCCCCTCAAACTCATGGTGGATCAACAACACTGAGTTTAGAGAGTAAGAAGTCGTGCTGCGCTCTAGTTTGTGCCTTTGTAAAGAAATCCGCCAACTGCAAATCTGAAGGCACATAGTGAAGCGCAACAACCTGAGCCTGCACCTGAGCACGTGTATAAAAAGCATCAACACCAATATGCTTGGTAAGCTCATGCTTGACCGGATCACGTGCAATACTGATAGCACCTGTACTGTCAGACAAAAGTGGAGTGGGTGTCGTAACAGAGACCCCAAAATCTGCAAGCAACCACCGTAACCATGTCACCTCAGCAATCAACAAGGCCATAGCTCGCAACTCAGCCTCTACACTCGAACGGGAAACTGCAACCTGTTTCTTCGTCTTCCAAGCAACAAGCGAACCACCAAGAAACACACAGTAAGCAGAAAGTGAACGACGATCCGAAGGATCACACGCCCACGTAGCATCCGAGTAGCACTGGAGCTGGAGAGAGCTGGAACGAGGAAAAAAAAGGCGACGAGTAATCGTGCCACGAAGATAACGAAGAACACGAAGGAGATGACTATAGTGGACAGTGGTAGGAGCTGAGACAAACTGACTCAGAATATGAACAGGATAAGATATATCAGGACGAGTGACAGCAAGATAAACAAGACTCCCAACAAGATGGCGATATCGCGTCGGATCAGGAAGAGGATCACCATCAGTAAGACGAAGCTTAACATTAAACTCCATAGGAGTCTCAACAGTGCGCTCATCCCCAAGAGTAGCACGAGCAAGAAGATCCTGAATATACTTTTCCTGAGAGATAGAAAAACCATCAGAGGTGGAAGAGACCTCAATCCCAAGAAAATAGCGGAGAGGACCAAGATCGGTCATAAGAAACTGCTCACGAAGACGAGCCTTAACAAAGGCAATATACTCAGGATCATCACCAGTAATGATCATATCATCAACATAGAGAAGGAGAAGAGTGCGTCCACGAGGAGAAGTGTGAACGAACAGCGCTGGATCATGAGCGCTGGGAGAGAAACCAGCAGCAGTCACCACAGATGCAAAGCGCTCAAACCAGGCACGAGGGGCCTATTTCAAGCCATAAAGAGAACGCCGAAGGCGACAGACCATCCCATCAGGGACAGAATACCCGGGAGGAGGCTGCATGTAAACCTCCTCACTCAACTCGCCATTAAGAAAAGCGTTCTGAACATCAAGCTGAGACACAGACCAGTGTCGAACAGAAGCGACAGCAAGAAGAGTACGCACAGTGGTCATATGAGCCATAGGGGCAAAAGTCTCATCATAGTCACGGTCGTGCTCCTGCTGAAAGCCACGAGCCACAAGACGCGCTTTGTAGCGCTCAAGAGATCCATCAGAGCGGGTCTTAATTTTATAGACCCACTTACACGTGATAGGACGAACACCGGGAGGGGGAGAGACAAGATCCCAGGTGCCAGTGCGCTCAAGCGCAGCAATCTCCTCAGCCATAGCAAGCTGCCATTCAGGATGACGCTCAACATCCCGATAAGAAGTCGGCTCGGAGGCAACAGAAAGACCGTACTGACTAGGAGAGTAACGGTCTGGAGCACGACGCGGACGAGTCGCCGGAAGAGGAGAGGGAAGCTCGTCAGAAGAAGAAGACATATCAGAAGAAGAAGGGACATCAGGAGGAGGATCTGGAACATGAGTGCGACGAGAATAATGAAAGGGAAAAGGAGACAACGGTGAGGTGGGTGGAGGATCAGAAGAAGAAAGAGGAGAACTAGGTGGAGAGGAGGACAACGGAGTCGAAGAGGATTGCGCCGGGGACGAAGAGGGCGCATCAGAACGAGGTCCAGGAGGAGGGACAATAGGGATAGAAGGAGGTGCATTAGGAAACAGAAGAAATGAGATATCATCCACCGGGTAGGTACCAGAGGTGGGGCGAGGGTAGAAGGGACGCGTCTCATCAAACGTGACGTCACGAGAGATGCGCATCCGACGACCAACAGGATCCCAACAGCGATAGCCCTTATGCTCATCACTGTAGCCGAGAAAAACACACTCAACAGACTGAGCGGTCAGTTTGGTGCGTTCACGAGGAGGGAGAAGAACATAGCAAACACAACCAAACAAACGAAGAGTCGAGTAGTCTGGAGAACCACCAGAGAGACGCTCGAGAGGAATGCCACCTTGGAGGGCAGCAGAAGGCTGGATGTTAATGAGGTAAGTCGACGTAGCAACAGCCTCAGCCCAGAAATGCGGCGGAAGAGAAGAAGCAATCATCATAGCACGGGTGGTCTCAAGAATATGACGATGCTTACGCTCGGCGACACCATTTTGAGCATGCGCACCGGGACAAGAAAACTGAGCAAGGGTGCCCTGCTCAGCAAGAACACCACGCATGTGCTGAGAGATATACTCACCAGCAGAATCAGCACGGAACACACGAATGGGCGAGGAATACTGAGTGCGGACCATGGCCGCAAAGCGCTGATAAATAGAGAGCACCTCACTGCGAGAGCGCATAAAAAACAACCAGGTGTACCGTGAAAAATCATCAATGAATAAAATATAGTAGCGATGGCCCCCTTTTGAACCAAAGGGAGCCGGACCCCAAACATCTGAATGAACTAAATCAAAAGGTCGCTGAGATATAGACACACTAGTAGGATAGGGAAGCTGAATCTGTTTGCCTAACCTACAACCCTGACAGTTCAAAGACACATCTCCTGAGACAGACCCTAGAAGACCACGACGGACTAAAGACGATAAACGGGAGCCACAAAGGTGACCCAGCCGATGATGCCACTGCTGAAAAGAGCCAGTGACGGAAGCAGCAACCGCAGGAGAACTGGCCGATGAAGAGGCAGCGGAAGGAACACGAAGCCAGTCTAACTCCCAGAGCCCTGGAGACTCACGGCTGCGAGGGCCAGCTCCAACCAGGGCCTGTGTGCGGCGGTCCTGAACAGCACAAGAATCAGCGTCAAGAATGACGCGACAACCAGAATCAGTAAGCTGACTAGCAGAAAAAAGATTCATCTTAAGGCTAGGGACATGAGAAACATCAGGAACAGAGAAAGAGGAAGTAGAGAGGGTGCCTCGACTGGAAACAGGAAGAGATGTACCATCAGCCGTGATAACACGGACAGGAGAAACAAGAGAACGAAGAGCAGAAAGAATAGAAGACGCAAAGGTCATATGAAAAGAAGCTCCAGAATCCAGATACCACGGGGACATACCTGACTGTGCAGAAGGTGGTGGTCGCGCGGTGCCAGAAGAGGTAGACACAGGACCAGCAGTGCCTGACGAGGAAGAGCCTGGAGTAGCGAGCAGACTACGAATACCCCGAAGAATGGCCTGCTCCGAGAGAGCAACTGCAGAAGATCCTGAAGAACCAGCCTGCTGACGAGCGTGGAACTGCTGACGTAAACTGGGATCCCTCCTCCAGCAGCTAGAGAAATCGTGTCCAGTCTTGCCATAGTAGGAGCAGGGAGGACGAGGATTGCGATTCTGACCGCGAGGCTGCTGAGACTGACTCTGGCCCTAGACCGGAGGAGTAGAGAGTATCGGCTTCACTAGAGACTGCAACGGAGCCAACGACACAGTAGGACCACGAGCAGCAAGGACAGAGGGAACCTCAAGAAGACCAGCACCACGAAGACAAGTCTCCTCAGCACGAAGCTCAGACAGCACCTCAGAGAGCGGGACACGACCACGAGCAAGTAGCTGGGCGCGACGAGGCTCGAACTCCTTGCGGAGCCGAGACAAGAACTCGTAGACACGCTGAAACTCCAGATCAGCGCGCACAGTCAGACAGGAGGCACAAGTGGCACACACAGCTGTACGAAGAGAATCGAGCTGGCGCCAGATAGCAGCACTCTGAGTGTAGAATGAGGGAAATATGCCCTAGAGGCAATAATAATATTGTTATTATCATATTTCTTGTTCATGATAATGTTTATACTCCATGCTATAATTGTATTAAGCGGAAACATTAATACTTGTGTGGTTTATGAACAACACCGTGTCCCTAGTATGCCTCTACTAGACTAGCTCATTGATTAATGATGGTTAAGGTTTCCTAACCATAGACATGAGTTGTCGATTAATAATGAGGTCATGTCATTAGAAGAATGATATGATGGATAGACCCAAATAAAGCAGAGCAATTAGATCGTGTCTTCGTGTTCATCTTTGCGAAGCTTTTTCCTATGTCAGTATCCTATTCCTTAGACCATGAGATAATACCACTCCCTGGTACCGAAAGAGAACTTTGAGGTCATCAAACGTCATCCTATGAGAGGGTGATCATAAAGGTGTCTCTTAGGTAATCGGAAAGTGCTTGTTGGGTTGCATGTATCGAGATGGAATTTGTCCCTCCCATGTCGGAGAGATATACTCCGGGCCCACTCGGTAATCAATATCATACACCGTTTGCAAACACGTGATTAATGAGTTTAATCACAGGGTGATATTGGATTGCGGAACGAGTAAAGAGTACTTGCTGCGAACGAGATTGAACTAGGTATGGCGATACCGACGATCGAATCTCGGGCAAGTAAAATATCGCGAGACAAAGGAATTCGTATACGGGATTATTTGAATCCTGACATCGTGGTTCACCGATAATGATCTTCGTTGAATATGTGGGAGTCAATATGGATTTCCAGATCCTGCTATTGATTATTGATGGTGATCATGTCTGCACATTCTCGAACCCGTAGGGTCACACACTTAACGCTCATCGACGCTAGGGTAGTTTCGGGATTTATGAAAATTGTTTAGGAGAGTTGCGGAATTGTTCCGGGAAGAAGATTAATGATTTATTAATTAATTGAATTAATAAATGTTAATACATATATTTATTTAGTAGAAATAAATAAGGGCTAAAAGTTAGTCCATAAGTAGTTTTGCTAACGGGCTAATTTTGTAGCTCATGTAGACAAACTACTACTAATAAGAAAGAGAAAAAGAAAAAAGAAATAAAAAACAAAGGCCAATGGGCCGGCGCTGCGCGCCATGCACATGCGGCATTGCCTGGCTCGCACATGCGGCCGGCCATTGCCTGGCGTGCACGCATACGACAACTTGGCCGATCGGCCACGCAAAGCTTCCTTGCTTTGCAAGTTGTATTGCGCCGGATGTCTTTAAAAGAAGGAGACTGGCCGCGGCTTAGGTTTGACCTAATACCGAAAATTGTTTCAGCCGGCGCCGTCTCTGCCTTTTGTAGTATTTTCTTGCCCTAGTTTGACTAGATCTTGAGCATTTCTTCTTCCACCTCGCGCGCGTAGGCGAAGCCCTGCCCGCAGATACTCTCCACCATAAGCACCACGCCATCGTGCTGCTGATCCCATCTACCACTCCACCGCACCTTGCTGGACCGAGGAGGAGGAGTCGTTGTTGCGCTGTACGTGTGCAACGCTCGGAGGCGCCGCCCGTTGTGGCGCTTGGATCGGATCGGATCGCGAGGAGGAGACGCTAGTACGACTACGCCGACCACGTTCATGTGAACGTTTCCGCTGTGCGATCTACAAGGGTATGTAGATCTAATCTCTCTCACTCGTTGTTTTGCATCTCGTAGATCAGATCTTGGCTTGTTCTTGTTCGTCATCGTAGGAAGTTTTTTGTTTTCTATGCTGCGAAACCCTTCAGTGGTATCAGAGCGAGATCTATACGTAGATGTTTTACACGAGTAAAACGCAACCATGTTATTGCGGGCGTTGATGTTTTCTGTTGCAAACCTCTATGCTGTGTATTTCTTATGGCGCGGCATAGTGAGATCGAAGCGGTCCAGGCCAACTTTACGCGACCTCGTTCGCGAGACCGGCTCCGCACTTGACGTGTGGCTTGTTCCACACATGCGGCTGGTGGATGCCAGTTTCTCTCACTATAGTAGTCATGAGATCTACAACGGATGTTGGCAACCATAATATCACCGTTATGGCTTTGCGTAGATAAGAACCGTTCTTATGCGTAGCTCCCATAAGCCACGTAAAACATGCAATCAACAAATTAGAGGCGTCTAACTTGTTTTTGCAGGGAGTGTTTGTGATATGGTATTGCCACAAGATATGATGTGTATGATATATGTGATGTATGCGATGATCATGTTTTGTAATATTTTACGACTTGCATGTCGATGAGTTCACAACCGACAGGAGCCATATGGTTGTCTTTATAATTTTGTATGACCTGTGTGTCAACTTCTTATACGCCATGTAATAGCTTTACTTTATCGCTAAGTAGTTAGCAATAGTTGTAGTTGCTATTCGTGGTGGAGACAATCATGGTGGAGTGATGGAGATCATGCCGGCGCGCACGAGATGGAGATCAATGCGCGAAGATTGGCTATACCATGTCACATATTATATATGCATGTGATGTTTATTCTTTATGTATGCATCTTATTCTGCTTTGATCGCGACGGTAGCATTATAAGATGATCCCTCACACTTAATTTCAAGATAAAATGTTTTCTCCCCTCGTATGCGCCGTTGCGAAAGATCGTCGTTTTGAAGCATCACGTGATGATCGGGTGCTATAAACTCTACGTTCACATACAACGGGTGCAAGCCAGTTTTGCACACGCGGAAATACTTGGGTTTAAACTTGACGAGCCTAGCATGTACAGACATGGCCTCGGAACACACGGACCGAAAGGTCAAGCATGAGTCATATAGATGATATGATCAACATGTTGATGTTCACCATTAAAGCTACATCATTCACGTGATGATCGGTCTCGGTGTAATGAATTTGGATCATGCTTCACTAAACAACTTTGAGGGATGTTGAATTTAGTGGGAGTTCATTAGTAATTTGATTAACTTGAACTAATTATCTTGAACTAAATCTTGTTGTATTTGCATAAGTCGTTGTAGTCTTTGGCACCGTTTCCCACCGACACTTAGCTTAATTGAGTTAAAAGAACTATAGAATTCTGGATTATCATTTTTCGGTCTAGTGCCGTTTAGTTAGAATGTCAAGACTAAAGATTAAGTCTTATTGCAAATTTTAGCAAACCTCACTTGCTCCATGCGATTTAATAAGTTGTATTAATCTAAGAGCAATGATTCAAGTTTAGTATCTAAAGATCATATGTTTGCCTTCATGATAAATTGATCTTCAAAATTGTTTGAGAATCAAAGTGATCATCGAGCTGAAAGAATTGTTTCAGAAACAAACAAGAAGTGCAAGATATTTGATATCTAAAACTTTGATTCTTTGCAAAATGATGAAGTATAATTTAGTAAAAGAATATATGCTCATATTGTATGAATATATGTGAAGATTGAAGGCGCTGGGCGTCCAGATCACCCAACAGTTTGGGAAACTAATATTATACTTACATTCGTCCTTAAGAGCTATAGTAGTTTCATCATGAAAGTTGTCATGATAGGATGAATGAAAAAGGTATCGGCTAAATTGTTTTGCTATACCAAAAGAATGCTAAAGAATAGAATCTAGAAGAACACCAATTATATGATGATGGTGATCCACCTCAATGTGCAAATCCAAGGCCATTAGTATTTGACTAAACATCCTTTGGACTATGTGTCAAATGCTTGACGCAATTGATGTTGATAGATTCTTCTAAATGGAGAGGAAACGCTAAATAGGATCTGCAAAATATTTGGTAGAAAAGGAAAAGTCTGGAAATGTCCAGCTCAGGTATATAAATGATATACATGTTATAGATGTGTTCTTTGCTCATTAACAATGTAATTCTTGGGTATTCGATACTGGATTGTTGGTATGAAATGTCATACAAAGCAACACAATGCAAGAACTACAATGGCCTAAATAACTTGCAAAGAATGTGGTGACAATGCGCATCGAGAAACAAATAAAAGTGTTATTGTGTTTCCACCGGCATCAAACCTAGCCTTCAAGATTTGTTATGAACATATTAATTGTTATCTTGTTCTGGTATTATGAGAACAATGGTTGTTCAAATTATTACCATCTTCCATAATCGATGGATAGATTATTATTATCTTGTTGGTGAAATAGACATTTATAACACTGATGCTAAAGGTCGCAAGACAAAACAAATTTCACTTATATGTGACACCGCCGTTTAAGTCATATTGGAAACAAAACATGAAAGAAATTCTATATTGATAGATTTTCGAGTCATTTGATTTTGAATTGATTGACGCTTGTGAGATTTTTCCTAAAGATGATTAAACTCTGTTTATGAGCCATGGACAGAACAAGCGACTAACTAAATGGAGATCATACATGTTGATGTATGTAGTTCATGGTGTGAAATCGATTGCGGTGTATTTTCTATTTCATCAATGATATATGGTATATCTACTTGATGAGAAAGAAGTATGAAATGATTGAAATTGTTCAATTTATGAAGTGAAAATTGTTGTAACAAGAAAATTCAAGTTTTTTATGATTGGATCATAAAGAAGAATATATGAGTTACAAGTTCAGCAAACATCTAAGAGTTAAGTGAATTGTTTCATAAACTTGCATCTCGTGAAACACCACAGGAGTATGGAGTTTTCGATGGATGTAATCAAACCTTGTTTGACATGGTTAGATCAATGATGAAATAAACTATCAATATAATTTGTGGATTATGCTTTAGAGACTACTGCTTTTCACCGAATAGAGTGCCATGATAATCCGCTGAAATGACACCGTACAAGTTATAGTTGTCTTTTCTTAAATTTTGGTATGCAAGGCATATGTGTAAAATGTTTACAACCAAAATCGGATTAGTAAGTCTTTGTAGGTTATCCCAAAGAATGTCGATGGGTATTCCTTCTACTATGAACCCAAGCACATAGTGATTGTTGCTAAAAGGTGAAATTCTTATGAAGGAGTTTTCTCGCAAAAGGTTTAAGTGGGAGGAAAATAGAACTTGATGAGGTTATTAAACCTGAGCAAGATGATCAGAGTAGCGTAGCACCAGAAAATGTTCTGGAAGCGACAACTGCATTCATGGCTCACGCGTTTACAATGTGTTGTAGTCACGGCATCGAAGTTCCTATTTAACCAAGTTGGTCGTCATCAAATAGCAAGATTTGAGGACGGGATATTATTAGATAATAGTAACCAACAATATACAAAGAAGCAGTGATGGGCCCTGACTTCGTCATATGAATTATTCTAGCAACAATTACATATTGAGATATGATAGTTGAATAAACGAAACAACGTTCCTCTACCGGAATGCACACCAAGGACGTGTACCAGACACGACCCAATGGGTTTTGTTGATTCAAAGGTTGCTAGATGTGTATGCAAACTTCAATGGTAGAAGTAAGCATAGCGAAGTTGGAATCTTCAATGATGAAAATGTTAAAGGGTTTAATTTCATCAAGATATTGAAGATGCTTGTATTTACAAGAAAGTAAGTGGGAGCGCTAAGACATATTTCTAATGCTTTATGTAGATGACATATTGGTCATTGGAAATTATGTGTTTTTCTTGATATTGTGAAGTTTTCATTAAAATTAGATTTCTAATGAAAGACTTGGGCAAAACCAGAATATTAAGCATCAATGTCTATGCAGATAGATTGAGGCACTAATATAGTTTTGTCAGAGTGCATAGATGAAATATTGAATTTGTTCAATATGGAAACAATAAGAACGGTTCTTGTTGCATGGAAGAGGTTGAAGCAAGAATCAACTGTTTTGACACTTGATGATTGAAACCACAAGAATGATCTTATCAATCTTGTATACCATGATATGTATATCCAGATATGTCCGATGCTCTAAAAGGTTATGAGCATTCATATGATGATCGTTGGACAATAGTAAAAATATTCTTATGTACTTTTGAAGAAGTAAGAATATGTTCTGTATGCAGAAGTGACAAATGGCTCATTGCAATGTGTTACATTGGCTTTGTCACATATATGGGTAAAATTTAATCTCAATTTTAGGCTATTTGTTTTGAGTTATAAGGTGGCACAATAAGATGGAAGAAAGTTCCATGATAACTTGAATGAGTTTCAAAGTTAGACATTGTGACGGATACTTCAACGAAGGCTTAGTATAATTGCTCGAGAAGCAGCAAGAGAACTAAGTGTAGTTCCAAGTGTGCTAGTACCATGTAGTTCTATTGTATGACAATAGTGACAACATAGTCTCGGCCAAGAAACAAAGGTCTCACCAGAAGACCAAGTTTATATGATGCTATCTCATACAAGATGAGTAATGCGTGCTGACGCAAAAGAATATGCAAATACAAACGGACCTGAAAGTGTCAGACCCGTAGATAAGGTTTACCACGTGCAACGCGTATGAAGAACACCGGAATGCCATAGGTGTTAAAGGCGCAAGTATGACTAGATTATTGACTCTAGTGCAAGTGGGAGACTGAAGGAAATATGCCCTAGAGGCAATAATAATATTGTTATTATCATATTTGTTGTTCATGATAATGTTTATACTCCATGCTATAATTGTATTAAGCGGAAACATTAAAACTTGTGTGGTTTATGAACAACACCGTGTCCCTAGTATGCCTCTACTAGACTAGCTCATTGATTAATGATGGTTAAGGTTTCCTAACCATAGACATGAGTTGTCGATTAATAATGAGGTCATGTCATTAGAAGAATGATATGATGGATAGACCCAAATAAAGCAGAGCAATTAGATCGTGTCTTCGTGTTCATCTTTGCGAAGCTTTTTCCTATATCAGTATCCTATTCCTTAGACCATGAGATAATGCCACTCCCTGGTACCAAAAGAGAACTTTGAGGTCATCAAACGTCATCCTATGAGAGGGTGATCATAAAGGTGTCTCTCAGGTAATCGGAAAGTGCTTGTTGGGTTGCATGTATCGAGATGGAATTTGTCCCTCCCATGTCGGAGAGATATACTCCGGGCCCACTCGGTAATCAATATCATACACCGTTTGCAAACACGTGATTAATGAGTTTAATCACAGGGTGATATTGGATTGCGGAACGAGTAAAGAGTACTTGCTGCGAACGAGATTGAACTAGGTATGGCGATACCGACGATCGAATCTCGGGCAAGTAAAATATCGCGAGACAAAGGAATTCGTATACGGGATTATTTGAATCCTGACATCGTGGTTCACCGATAATGATCTTCGTTGAATATGTGGGAGTCAATATGGATTTCCAGATCCCGCTATTGATTATTGATGGTGATCATGTCTGCACATTCTCGAACCCGTAGGGTCACACACTTAACGCTCATCGACGCTAGGGTAGTTTCGGGATTTATGAAAATTGTTTTGGAGAGTTGCGGAATTGTTCCGGGAAGAAGATTAATGATTTATTAATTAATTGAATTAATAAATGTTAATACATATATTTATTTAGTAGAAATAAATAAGGGCTAAAAGTTAGTCCATAAGTAGTTTTGCTAACGGGCTAATTTTGTAGCTCATGTAGACAAACTACTACTAATAAGAAAGAGAAAAAGAAAAAGGAAATAAAAAACAAAGGCCAATGGGCCGGCGCTGCGCGCCATGCACATGCGGCATTGCCTGGCTCGCACATGCGGCCGGCCATTGCCTGGCGTGCACGCATACGACAACTTGGCCGATCGGCCACGCAAAGCTTCCTTGCTTTGCAAGTTGTATTGCGCCGGATGTCTTTAAAAGAAGGAGACTGGCCGCGGCTTAGGTTTGACCTAATACCGAAAATTGTTTCAGCCGGCGCCGTCTCTGCCTTTTGTAGTATTTTCTTGCCCTAGTTTGACTAGATCTTGAGCATTTCTTCTTCCACCTCGCGCGCGTAGGCGAAGCCCTGCCCGCAGATACTCTCCACCATAAGCACCACGCCGTCGTGCTGCTGATCCCATCTACCACTCCACCGCACCTTGCTGGACCGAGGAGGAGGAGTTGTTGTTGCGCTGTACGTGTGCAACGCTCGGAGGCGCCGCCCGTTGTGGCGCTTGGATCGGATCGGATCGCGAGGAGGAGACGCTAGTACGACTACGCCGACCACGTTCATGTGAACATTTCCGCTGTGCGATCTACAAGGGTATGTAGATCTAATCTCTCTCACTCGTTGTTTTGCATCTCGTAGATCAGATCTTGGCTTGTTCTTGTTCGTCATCGTAGGAAATTTTTTGTTTTCTATGCTCCGAAACCCTTCATAGAACTCATCAATGGTAGAATCACCCTGCTGAAGAGCATGCTCCTGGCGAACAACAGACGGGTAAAGAGCATCCCCAGACGGCTGATAGCGCTGACGAAGAAAGGCCCACTGAGCAGCAACAGTGGGAAGACCCATGAACTCAGCAGCATACTGAGGCAGAACACTGGAAGTAAGAACAGCAGCAGCACGAGCATCCTCATCTATCCACTGAGTGTAGTCAGTCAGATCCAGCCGGTAGGTCGCAAGAGCGTCAGAATACTCCTGGACATGTCGGTCATACTCAGCCAGAGCAGTAGCATCAGCACTCTTGGCTGCATCCTTGGCCTCCTGAGTAGCATCAGGGGCAAGGGCAACGGGCGTCGGTAGAACAGGCGCCGTAGGAGCAGTGGGGCGCGGCGGACAGGGGACCTCGCCGGAAAGCACACCCCAAAGACGAAGACCGCGCATGTGGACGCGCATAAAGGCAGCGAAATCAGGGTAATTCGCGCCATCAAAGATCACCGGGCAGCGAGGAATCGCAAGATAGCCCGACGACGAAGACATATCTCTCGCTTCTTCTTCTTTTTTTACAGATCAGAGACTGCAGCGGCGGTCGGCGGCCAAATTCGCCCAACCAACTACAGATTCCGGCGAACTAAGACCGCCGGCGGTCAATTCCGGTTGGCCCCGACCAATTCTGGGCAAAAACCGAGCGGGCGAGCGTCGAGCGAGGATGAGGCTTGGCGACCGGCCGGTCCCTGGCGGGCGGGATCGACCGCGGTGACCGATGCAGACCGAGGACGAGCCGAGCGGGAGGCTGGACCGAGCACGGCGGCAGGAGGCCGAGGCTGGCGGGGACCGAGGACGAGCCGAGCAGGAGATCTCGGCCACGATCGAGGATCTCGGCCAGCAGGGAGTTCGGACGGGGGCGACGGGGCGGATCGATCGAGGCCGGGCGGACCTGGTGAGCGCGCAGACGGGGCGAGCGGCCGGGCAGCGAGGACCTGGCGGCCGAGGTCGGACGGGGGCGACGGGGCGGATCGATCGAGGCCGGGCGGACCTGGCGAGCGCGCAGACGGGGCGAGCGGCCGGACAGCGAGGACCTAGCGGCCGGGATCGATCGAGGCCAGCGGGATCTGGCGGGAGTGGCCGGAGCTCGCCGGAGGCGAGGAAGAGGCGGCGGCGGCGGCCGGGCGCGGTGGCAGGAGGCCGAGGTGGGCGGCGGCGGCGGCTGCAAGGAGAGGAGCAAAACCTATTGCTCTGATACCATGTTAAGGTTCATGCACTAGCCACTTGAACCAAAAGTCCGAACTGATGGAAAGGGCTAGTACAATCTACTTATACACACTAGTGGAAAACGGGCCTTTGGCCTGGACCCTTTAGTCCCGGCCTCCATCTGGGCCGGGACTAAAGGCCCGGCCACGTCGCCCCAAAATCGCAATGCTGCCCAGGAGGCTTTGGTCCCGGCCCGTAACGAGCCTTTAGTCCCGGTTTGAGACACAAACAGGGACTAAAGGGCTATGCGGTGTGCAGCCCGCATGTGCGCCACCTTTAGTCCCGGTTTGTGTCTCAAACCGGGACTAAAGTCCTCTGCCTATATATATTGGCCCACAGCCCCTCTCTCCCCTCTTCCTTGCATTTTTCTTGGATGGAAGAGTGTGGGTGTGTGCTAGCTCTCCATTTTTCTTGGATGCACTAGAGGTGTTTGTTGAAATATGTGTTAGAGCGATGCCGCTTCAGTTCACCGAACACAACTACGATATGAGATGCCCGAGCCACGCTTAAACCTCTTCCTCTTTATTTCTACTTATTCTAAAAGGTTAGCAACTATATTTCCTCGTTTAGACCGTGCAGTACAATTTTTTAGGATCGTGATTGTATTTGATATACTGTCGTATAACGCAGATGAGCCATCCATGGATGTACGGTGATCGACGCACAGCCGCTTACAGAGAAGGCGTGCATTCTTTTCGAGATGCAGCCGATGCGAACAAGCATGGTGGTGGCTATATGTTTTGTCCATGTGTTGAATGTCGGAATGAGAAGGATTACACTTCCTCAAGAGTCATTCAGAGCCACCTGCTTTGGTCCGGTTTTATGTCGGGCTATAATGTTTGGACCAAGCACGGAGAAAGAGGGGTTATGATGGAAGACGACGATGAAGAAGAAGAGAACGATGATGACAACTACCGATCTATGTTCCCTGAGTATGCTGATACCGCAATGGAAGACAATGAAGAAGAAGATCAGGGTGAAGAACGGGAACCAGATGAGCCCGCTGATGATCTTGGCCGGGTCATTTCTGATGCACGGCGAGGCTGCGACACAGAAAAGGAGAGGTTGCAGTTCGAGCAGATGTTACAGGACCACAACAAATTGTTGTACCCAACTTGTGAAGATGGCCAGAAGAAGCTGGGTAGCACACTGGAATTGCTGAAGTGGAAGGCAGAGACCGGTGTGACTGACTCGTCATTCGAAAAGTTGCTGGTACTGATGAAGAAGATGCTTCCAAGAAAGAACGAATTGCCCGCCAGCACGTACGAAGCAAAGAAGCTTGTCTGCCCTCTAGGATTAGACGTGCAGAAGATACATGCATGCCCTAATGACTGCATCCTCTACCGCGGTGAGAAGTACGAGAATATGGATAAATGCCCGGTATGCACTGCATTGCGGTATAAGATCAGAAAAGATGACCCTGGTGATATTGAGGGCGAGCCACCCAGGAAGAGGGTTCCTGCCAAGGTGATGTGGTATGCTCCTATAATACCACGGTTGAAACGTCTGTTCAGAAATAAAGATCATGCGAAGTTGTTGTGATGGCACATGGAAGATCGTATGAAAGACGATACGTTGAGGCACCCCGCTGATGGTCGGCAGTGGAGAAAAATCGAGAGAGAGTTCCCGAGATTTGCAGATGACGCAAGGAACTTATGGTTTGGTCTGAGTACAGATGGCATGAATCCTTTTGGGGAGCAGAGTTGCAGTCACAGCACCTGGCCCGTTACTCTATGTATCTACAACCTTCCTCCTTGGTTGTGCATGAAGCGGAAGTTCATTATGATGCCAGTGCTTATCCAAGGTCCAAAGCAACCCGGCAAGGACATTGATGTGTACCTAAGGCCATTAGTTGATGAACTTTTACAGCTGTGGGCCGAACCAGGTGTACGTGTGTGGGATGAGCACAAACAAGAGGAATTTGACCTTTGAGCGTTGCTTTTCGTAACCATCAATGATTGGCTTGCTCTTAGTAACATTTCAGGACAGTCAAACAAGGGATACAATGCATGCACGCATTGTTTGGATCAGACAGAAAGTATATATCTGGACAAATGTAGGAAGAATGTGTACCCGTACAATCGTCGTTTTCTTCCGCCCAAGCATCCCTTAAAGAAAAAAGGCAAGCATTTCAATGGCAAGGCAGAACCCCGGGGGAAGCCTGTCATCCGTACTGGTGCTGAAGTATTTGATATGGTCAAAGATTTAAAAGTAATCTTTGTAAAGGGTCCTGGCAGCCAACCTGTTCCTAACGGCCCTGATAAGCGCGTACCCATGTGGAAGAAGAAATCTATATTTTGGGAGCTACCCTATTGGGAAGTCCATGAGGTCCGCTCCGCAATCGATGTGATGCACCTGACGAAGAATCTCTGCGTGAATATTCTAGGCTTCCTGGGCTTGTATGGGAAGTCAAAAGATACACCGGAAGCATGGGAGGACCAGGAACGTCATAAAGGAAGAGATGGCATGCATCCAGGGCAGTTTCAAGGGCGTGCCAGCTATGCTCTTACCAAGGAAGAGAAGGAAATCTTCTTTGAAGTCCTTTTCAGTATCAAGGTCCCGACTGGCTTCTCGTCGAATATAAAGGGAATAGTAAATATGAAAGAAAAAAAATTCCAAAACCTAAAGTCTCATGACTGCCACGTGCTTATGACGCAATTGCTTATGGTTGCATTGAGGGGAATTCTACTGGAAAATGTTCGCCTGGCAATTGTGAAGGTATGTGCATTCCTCAATGCAATTTCTCAGAAGGTAATCGATCGAGAAAGTCTATCAGGGTTACAGATTGATGTGGTCCAATGTCTGGTCAGCTTCGAGTTGTTGTTCCCGCCATCCTTCTTCAATATAATGACACACCTCCTAGTTCACCTAGTCGAAGAGATTAGAATTCTCGGTCCTGTGTTTCTACATAATATGTTCCCCTTCATGGGAGTCTTAAAGAAATATGTTCGTAACCGTGCTAGGCCAGAAGGAAGCATCTCCAAGGGCTATGGAACAGAGGAGGTCATTGAGTTTTGTGTGGACTTTCTTCCTGACCTTAAGCCGATTGGTGTTCCTGAATCTCGGTATGAGGGTAGGCTGACAGGAAAAGGCACACTAGGAAGGAAAGCAAAAGTATGTATGGACGGGCATTCTTTCTCTTAAGCACACTACACAGTTCTACACAATTCCACCGTGGTGGCTCCGTATATCCTGAGACACAAGAATATTCTACGCTCCGAAAACCCGGGGAAGGCTGACTCTTGGATTAAAGGGGAACACGAGAAGACTTTCGGTAGTTGGTTGCAGACACATCTCATGAATGACGACACCGTTGGAGATCAGCTGTACTGTTTGGCCAGGCCACCATCTTCGACTATATGTACTTTCCAAGGGTACGAGATAAATGGGAATACATTTTACACGATTGCCCAAGATAAAAAGAGCACCAACCAAAACAGTGGTGTCCGCTTTGATGCAACAGACGAGAATGGGCACTGTTTGGAAACATATTACGGGTACATAGAGGAGATATGGGAACTTAACTATGGACCTACTTTTAAGATCCCTTTGTTTCGGTGCAAATGTGTGAAGCTGATAGGAGGCGGGGTAGTTGTAGACCAAAAGTACGGCATGACAACAGTGGATCTCAACAATCTTGCGTACATGGACGAACCATTCGTCCTAGCCAACGATGTCGCTCAGGTTTTCTATGTGAAGGACATGTCTACAAAAACGAGAAAAAGAAATCAGCAAAAGAAGACATCGTCCGATGAGCCAAAGCGCCACATAGTTCTTTCAGGGAAAAGAAACATCGTGGGAGTAGATGACAAGACAGACATGTCAGTAGATTATAATAAGTTTCATGAAATTCCGCCCTTCAAAGTGAAAACTGACCCAAGCATCCTACTGAATGATGAAGATTCTCCATGGCTACGACCCAGAAGAAAACAGAAATAATAGATAGGATTGTTGGTGCAATAATGTAATAAAGTATTAAATCTTTTATGTAATGCATGATGAAGATTCTCCATGGCTACGACAGACACGGTTACATGGATGGCTGGATGTGAATAATGGTATGGATCGGTCATCACCGCTCTTTAGAAAAAAAGCCGGCTCACTAGTTCTTTTCCCGTCCTGCTCTTTATACACTTTTCATTTCAAACACTTTTCATTTTCATAGTTTTGTCAAATTCTCAAATATACAAAAAGAATATTAATAAACATAATTTTTAATTGAAAATGGCAAAATAGTTAATAGTTTGGATAGTTAAAATAATTAATTTTTAAAATAGAAAATAGTTTTGAATTATTTATTCAATTTCAAACACTTTTCATTTTTATAGTTTTGTCAAATTCTCAAATATACAAAAAGAATATTAATAAACATAATTTTTAATTGAAAATGGCAAAATAGTTAATAGTTTGGATAGTTAAAATAATTAATTTTTACAATAGAAAATAGTTTTGAATTATTTATTCAATTTCAAACACTTTTCATTTTTATAGTTTTGTCAAATTCTCAAATATACAAAAAGAATATTAATAAACATAATTTTTAATTGAAAATGGCAAAATAGTTAATAGTTTGGATAGTTAAAATAATTAATTTTTAAAATAGAAAATAGTTTTGAATTATTTATTCAATTTCAAACACTTTTCATTTTTATAGTTTTGTCAAATTCTCAAATATACAAAAAGAATATTAATAAACATAGTTTTTAATTGAAAATGGCAAAATAGTTAATAGTTTGGATAGTTAAAATAATTAATTTTGAAAATAGAAAATAGTTTTGAATTAGTTATTCAATTTCAAACACTTTTCATTTTCATAGTTTTTTCAAATTCTAAACTATACAGAAGTTATTCAATTCAAATTTCAAATAAAATAGTTTTGAAATGAAATCTGAAAAAATTCAGAACTGGTGCGCATTTATTGCACCTTTAGTCCCGGCTCGAGTCACCAGCCGGGACTAAAGGGGGGGCTATGTCGCCGAAAGGTACAAAGATAATCTTTGGAATGATCTCATGTCACATTTCAACCTGCCAGAATGTGAGAATGAAGACGCCGCAAAAAAACTGAGGGCCAAAGTCAAGCAGTGGACTCTAAAGAAGATGGCCGAACTGTTCCGTAGCTGGAAGAAGAAGCTATGGAAAAACTATCTGAAGACAAAGAAAGTGCCAGTATTCGAGGGGTATCTAGCCAAGCAGGCGAATCACTGGAAGGCATTTCAAGAGTACAAGGAGTCAGAAGATGCCAAGGCATTATCAGAAAAGAACAAGAAAAATGCCGATAAGAAGAAATATCACCACACGCTGGGGCCAGGGGGCTATGAGACTGCCATCCCAAAGTGGGATAAGAAAGAGCAAGATCTGCTAGCTAAAGGCATCGTACCTGAACCCATCCGTGATGAGTGGGAATTGAGAGCAAGAAATTGGTTCCTTGCGCATGGTGGTTCGTACGACGAAGAAACAGGGGACCTCATCTGCAGTGACGGTCTTAGGATACCCAGGGAGAATTGGAAAAAGATAGTGAAAGAAATTAAAGAGGGAAAAAGACAGTTCACTGCAGATAGAGAGAAAGATTTGCTCACACTGGTCCTCGGCAATGACGAACATGGAGGACGAACGCGAGGCTTCGGTCCTTCTTACCCGTGGTGGCTTGGGTTTGCCAGAGACCAAGACACTTACAGAAGCCGAGCGAGAGCAAAGAAGCGACAGCAGGATGAGGAGAATGACAAGTTCAACCAGTTGCTTGCCAGGCTTAACGAGCAACAAAAGCAGATTGATGAGCTTAGAGGAGTAGCGCGCCAGGAAGATCCTGCACTCGATATTACCGGTGCCCCATCTAAGCGGAAAAGCAGCGTGGCTGAATCTGAGGCCCCGCCCGACGATGCACGAAGAATGATAGAGGGCGGTCCCGGCTACCCCGTGGATGGAATCAAGGAGTCAACATCATGTGAACTCCATCAGAAATTCAAGAACATATCCATGAAGGTGGCCGTCGGACAAGCTTTACCTTCTGGCCCTGATGCACGCTGGCATGGCCGTGAGATTCCAGCTGGCTTTGCTAAAGTCGGGGTGGATGAAATCATGGCGGGGTTTCATGATATGGAGCTCGACATAGCTGGACCCGAAGATGAGAGGACACTCGGAGAAGTACTGGGTGGAGTCATCCTATGGGACAAGAACTACATCAAGCTTCCAGGCTCGGCCCCAAGGACAACACCGCCTCCGAGTCGTCGCAGGTCACCTACACCTCCATCACCTCCAAGCCCTCCACATGACGACGGCCACCACAACACGAGTCCATCTCGATCACCGCCGCCGGACTTGGGTCGGCCGTCTCCGACGCCGCCCGCTAAGGATACTAAGCGGAAGCGTGCCAGCAAGAACGCTCCGTCGATGAGTTCTAAGCGACGGAGCTCCCCAAAGCGCAAACTGTCGCCCCTCCCAAAGGTACCTCATGCTAATCTTCCTATCAGACCTTATGATCGTACCGACCAGGAAAACGCCAGGATAGCAAAGGAACATTATGATGCGCAGATGAAAAAGAAGGAACCCGAGCCCCGCCCGGAATACACCGAGAAGCAAATAGCATATGCAAAATACTTCATGACCCTTCCATCAAAGTATGACTTACACCATAAGCCTGACGACTATACACGCACATTGCAGAAGGAAGGGAAAAAGAGCAGATCACGTGCAAGTGCAAGTGGGAGCAAATCAAGTTCAACTACAAGCAAAAAAAGATCAGACGTTCCTCAGCTTGGACAACAGGCCAAACAGTCGATCCCACCCCTCAGGGTGTTACCCGAGAATGTTCCCTCTCTGGTGCAGGGGCAAGATTTGGAATTAGCAAAGAAGTGGGCGGCTGAATGGGGTATCCCGGTTGAAGACGTTCTGGCTTCCCAAGACGACAGGTTACCCAAGGCTATGGTAGCCCCTAAGCCACAGTTTGTCATGGGAGCGCCTTTGGTCAGCAAAGATAAGTTTGATGATCTCCCAACAAATATGCGTTACTTGCATACATGGTACTTAAGTGAAGCAAAGAATGGGAGAACGATGATCGTGGCGCGTGTCTGTAACACCCCATTTTCTGTAACCCTGTTGAAGTAGTGTTTAGTGAGCTAAAAATGAGGGCCAACAAAAACTTTTTGTGCAAACCTCTGGAAGTACTACTTCTTGCTTGTTTGTCTTGGTTGTTATGTTAATGATATCTATTTGAGTTGCTTGTTAAATAATATTGTGAACCAACACAATCCTTGTGCCCTTGTGATCATGCCTTTATTTATGCTTCTAGCTATTTTCCAAAACCATTATCTTGGGAACCTCTCTTTTAGTTTCAAATTACTTTATTTGTCCAAAACAAGAACCAGGATTTACCTTTGAGACAAAGCTTTTATCAAAACTAAGTATTTACAAAATTATCTGGACCTACAAAGTGGAGTGGTCCCACTATTTTACAAACTTTTATTTTGTTGATATTTATAAAAGGGATTTCAAACACCTTTGAGAAAACTTTACAAGGGAGATGTTTATGTCTCAATTTGTTTCTAAAACTATCTACCAAAGCCTTACTCCTTTATTTGAAACTCTTTCCTACTTGACCTTGGCATGATCACCATTGGGCACTTATTCAATCATTGTTTTTGGTGATGCTAGATTAGCTGCAAATGGTTGACCTTGTGTGGTGAGTTGACTTTGTGTGACTGTTTGACTTTGATGAGTTGCTTGTGTGTAGATATACTCCTCATATAGGCCTGTGGCCTAACCTTTTCAAAACTCATCAATTTATATTTTGACCCATGTAGGTTATTCTCAATCTATCTTTCAAATAAAAACCCGTCTTGTCATTTTCCTCTCAATCCTGAATCCCTAACTCTAATGTCTTAGTCTTATTATAATGTATTAGGAGCTCCATTTTGAGGAATCTTAAAACTAATCAAACTAGCCCAAGGAAAGCACCCCTGGTGTTGATTGAAGTCATTTACATCCCACCTTAGAAGGCTCCTCTTAGTTTTCTCAAAATATCTTCTGGCAGCCATTTTATCAAACACCTAGTGTGTAGACTATCTTAGTGTCTGTTAACAGATTCAATTTTCCAACACCTATATTAAGCTCATCTCTTCTATCCATGGCAATGTACCTTCTTAGAACTCATATTTGGCATGTGTTCTTCCATTCCTTCCATTGCCACCTGGTCGTTTGAGGTCATCTGCTACTTGCTTTAATCATGTTTCTGACCCTAATCAAATTACTGACCATTTGACTATTATCATATGCACTTTTGCTCAACCTTCTAGATTTCGAAATAAATTGTTCAGAGACCATTCTTTGACCTATTCCTCTTCCTTTTGATCTACTCTGACTATCCATGCACTTGCATGTGCATTTTGAAGCATGCCACCTATCTATGTGACTAGGTTTTGAACCCTAGTCAAAACTGTTTCCACCTTCTAGTATTCCTTGATCCTCTTGGTAATTTGTCAAACCTCAGCATAAAATCTCTCCATAACTTCATTTCCTCTCTTCTAGAAATTGAAAATGTTATTCTTGCAAAATATCACTTTTCCTCCATCAAGAATAACTATTTCTCTATCTCATCTTTCTTGCTTAACAATATGCATATGATTGGTAACCATATTATTCCATGCAACTTTTTCTTCTCATCAACCATCTTATAATCTCCTACTATGTTCTCCTATTCCTATAGGAACCCGTGGGCCCAAAAAAAACCCTAGTGGTTCATATTTAAAATTTCAAAATCTTGTTCCAAATGGTATAGTGCAAACCTCCACATTCCAATTTTGGTGATCTTGCTTGCATCAAATAAACTCCTCCAAATTGGTAATATGGTTAATCCCACCATACCACGCCCATATAATCCATCTATGCATGCCTTCTCCTATGAACCCCAAAACCCTAGTTTCTCATTCCCTAAAATTTTCAAAGCCTTGTGATTAGCATAATTCGACCAACTTTCTAGGTACCAAATTTTGGTGATCCTCTTTAATACCAAAACTCCTACAACTTTAACTTATCTTTAAGCTTGCCAAATGACACCATCTGATATATGCTTGCATTGTCTTTGTTTGGAGCAAAGAGAAGCAAACTCAAAATCTAAATAGTGGATCATGCATGCATTCATCACCACATCAATCCTAATATTTCAAAAACATTTGAAACTTCACCAAACCATCACCCAGCCTTCTCCAGCACCTTCACCACCCTCTGGTCGAATTGTACTGTAGCATCACCCCCTCCTCTTTGTCTCCTAGTGTTTGGAATGAGAGGGAGAGAAGAATTGTCAACAACAACATTGCCCATCTATTAAAAAAATGTGCAGCAGCCCTCCCCCTGTTCCTAGCCGACCAAGCCACTCCCTCTGTCCCCCACTCACCCTCCACCGCCCCTCTTCCCCAATCCAAGCACTCCTGTGGACCCCCTCATGCCCCAAAACCGACCTAACCCACTCCCCCTTGCTTATAAGACCACAGACCACCCCAGCTCCTCTCCGCTGTCTCTTTTCACTCACACACCACCACCTCACGCTCCCAAAATGCAGAGACGCATCGCCTGGCTCTGTACCAGACGAAGGAAGGAGAACCCTAATTCCGGATCTGCGGAGAAGATGAGCTAAACGACGACCATCTGAACCCTCTCCTCCCATTCTCTCTACCTGCGAGCACTCCTAGCATCCCTAGAACCTTAACGTCGCCCTTTTCTTGACCCAGGTACGTCAGTTCGTTGGCCCCTGGAGCACCGAGGCGAGCTCTTCCGGCGCGGACTCGTGGTCGTCTTCCTGCAAGCGAAACCGGCCATGCCGCCCCTCGCCGAGGTCGTCGTCGTCCTCCGCGTCGCCCCAGAGCACCCCCGTCGCCGGAGAAGGCCCTCTAGGTGAGCCCCTGGTCGGAACCCAATCTGGCTAGGGTTTCCTCGCTCGCGCGTGGACAGAGGAAGGCGATGGCTGGCGGCCGTCGATCGCGACTGGATCTGACGGCCCTCCTCGCTGCGTACCGCTTCGGGACGCTGGCTCGCTGGCAGTCGGGCCCCGCCCGTCAGGGCAACCCCACGCGGGAGGCGTGCTGCGGGTGAGATCTGGGCCGGCCCAGCACCGTGCTGGCCGGGCCCGTTCAGATCGAGCCCGCAGAGTTTTTTTTTTGGGGAACCTATTTAAATTATTTACTCCAGATCTGTTAACTTGCTGTTAGTTTTAAATCAGAATAAATTTGTTAAATGCCTGAAGATTTGTAGATCCAATTTTATTCTTGTTCTGGAACCTGTTCTACACCATGCAGACCAAGTGGTGTCTCAAAATAATTTCTGAATTATTTCTAACATTTAGTCTTGCATAATGTGTCTTTTCCACTCAAAATTCTATAACAGGAGATCTACCCAACCTTTTTGAGTAAATCCAACTTTGTATGGAAGATATATTCAGTAACTTCCAAGTGCCACTGGTTTAGATATAAATAGGATTTTATTTTTGGCATGGTTGTTTTTGCAAAATACTATCAGATCTGACTTTAGGGATTTTTAAAATGTATTCTGTGCAGTATCTTTGAGTGAGACCAATTTCTGGTGATCTTGTACCATGTATTATTGCTACTGACCATAGGATAAATTTTTCTGAGCTTTTATAATTTTCTGGTAATTTTATCTCTGAATCAGTAGTTATTTTCACTATAAAATGCTTAGAATATTCTCTGTTATTCAGAAAATTGCAAATCCAATTTTGATGGGTTTGTATTATTGTTATCTATCTGATTCTATGTTGGATGACATGTTTTGATCAAATTTTATGCCTGCTTGTTGTTTGGGTTGAGTATAGGGCTATTTACTATTAGAAATTGTTTCCCCTATTAATTTAGTAGCTTTACTTTTATAAGATGAAGTCTTGGTTCAGAAAACTTGTTGCTTATCTGAAAGTATGATTAATATTGTTATTTGACCTATGTGGCCACCTGCAAGCTTGTTTGAGGTGAAGTGGTGATGTGCTTGTTATGTTTGAAAAACCCTAGTTTATAATAGGATTGACTTAATAACTAAAATCTTAAAAACCTTGATTTTGTCTTCTAAACTTGTTTGTTTCTGATACTCTTTGCTTGTGTGGTGTTGATTGAATGACATGTTTGTGGCTTGTGTATGCATGTATATTGATTGTGTGTTGTTATTTTCTGGCGATAGATTTGAACGAGGAGTGTACCGAGGAGGGAGAAGACTTTGAGTATCAAGAGGAAGGAGACCAGGGACAAGCCAACCAAGGCAAGCCATCTACTTGTTACATATCTGAATCCTATCACGGCACCATGCATTATTCTACTCTGCTCTTACTACTATGCATTGTTTTCTTATATTGCTATTTATCCCTAGATAGCAATAGATGGTGACTTAGCTCCACAAGTCACATTGTTATCATCCATGGAGGATGACTCCCTTACCACCTATCATTACCCCTGATTGTAGAGGCTCGATGATTAGCATCGAAGTCTTTGGGAAACACTTGTAGTGGAGCCAAAAACTCTAGGATGGGATAACTTCCGGAAATGGTTTCGAAAATGTTTACGAAAACCTTGGAGTAGTATCTACTCCACTGAAGTGTTTTCTAAATGAATTTTGGGACAAATGGACACTTGGGTTATGGAAGAAAGGAGTTGGTGGTTTCAGAAAAAGGCATCGGTGTTTCTTTGTAGTCACTCGAAGCAATTTAACCGTGCAACCACATTACCCGGTATGGGACGGGCTTAGTTTGAAGTTTATTTGCTTTAGTGCGGGGAGCCTCACAACTATATAAGGGTCTGCAGGACCCCTGAATCCGGGTTGACGCTTGATGAAGGTCAACACATATCACGGCATATCCCGAGCCGCCGGAAGACACTTGGGTTCTCCCGCCGTGGCGCCGGAGTTACGCTCTGGAGGAGGTACTGCCGGGACGTGCCGGGGAGGTAAACTCCACAGGGTAGGCACCCGTACTAAGGTAGATAGATGGAGGGCTTCGATCGATTATCCGAACCCCGCATACTGGTGTATGACGGTCCGTGGTGGTATCCCGGCGGATTTATCGGTTGGTGTGGGTAAAGTGTACAACCTCTGGAGAGTGTAAAACTATTCGAATAGCCGCGTCCTCGGTTATGGACGGTTGTGGAGATCACTACATTGCCCAATGTCAGGTTTTGGTTTTATAAAAGTGTTTTCAGAAGGAAATGGAGAAGGGTGCCAGACGGAGTACTCGGAGGGTACTGCCGTGGCACGGTTATGGTTCGGAGTACTTGCAGGGTACTGCCGAAGGAATGGAAGTGGTCATGTGTGATTGACCGGAATTTAATAAGGTTGTTGGTCATGTTTGATTGACCGCCGGCTTTTCTCTTGAAAAGGAGTTTCCCCCTTTCCTGGAGCTTTTGCAAAGACTTCTCTTGAAAGCATCTTCTTTAATAAGGATATAGAGATGTCGTATGACATGCTATATCGACACGAGAATCTTTCTACACATCTTCTTTAATAAGGATATAGAGATGTCGTGGGACATGCTATATCGACACGAGAAGTTAGTAGCACATAGTTACTGAAACTAAGCCAACCCTTGCTACAGCCATATAGCATGAGAATAAAATTTCCTCTCTTAGATGGTTTGCGAGTACAATTCTAAAATGTACTCACGGCTTTGTCCCTGGCTATTAACTTGGCCAGATTATGGAGAAGACTACTCAGAAGGTGGCGATGGCTACGACGACGCCGATGCGAACTAGGAACATCTCCCAGTCAGTTGCCTGTAGGGTAGTAGGCATGACGTGGGTCATCAACGCTGTTTAGTATCCGCTGCTTAGTTGTAGACTTGCCCTGCGTGGCAATATCTTGCTTGGTCATGTGACCAATTGTAAGTGCATTATTTGGTACTGTAATGGATGTTGTAATTCTGTTACCAACTCGGATATGTGGATTCACGACGCACTGATCATGGGATCGTGAATTGTATGCATATCGGGTATTCCGGATGGGTAATCCGGGGTCCCCACAGAGTTGGTATCAGAGCCATCCTGACTGTAGGAGACCTTAGTTAGCATGGGCGTTAGTTAGGTAAATAGTATTTTTTTGTAAACCCTAACTACAAAGTTGTTTTCCTTACTAGCCAATGAAATGCCCTATGCTCTTCTTACTTCTTCAAAATTTCTAACCTTACCTCTCTAATTCTCAAAGAAGTTTTAAAGATTTTACTCTTCTGTCTCCTCCACTTCAAATTTAATTAATGGACGTTGTACCCCAATTTGACCTGAAGTATAGCAACACAAGATGGAGAAAATCGTCGGAAGAACGTCTTCAAACCTCTCCAAATGTTAAAGGAAGAAGAGTGTGGACAAATATTTTGCCCTTGGATGACACCAATGGCTCTGTCAAGGACTGACCTTGTTCCTCTCTGGACTCGCACTTTTGCAGTCGCCAAGGACCAAGTACTTAGTTGCTTGTCTAGTATTTATTAGGATTGTCGGCCGTGTATGCCACCAATGGCACACTTCAGAAATCCCTCTGAAGACCTCACAACCATGTGATGTGATACAAGAAGACTTACAAAACTACACTTCCCGAGTCAACACCAACTGCTCAACAACACTGCAACTTCACCACCAACTACCATCAAGTTTCTGCTGAAGCAAGAGTCAAGGAGAATGAAGACATCAACAACTATGGCCACCCATGACCCTAGGATGTATAGGGCTAACCCCAAATATCGCGCGTTGATAGGCATCATTGGTACTTGAAGTACCTCGTGTGATTTATGCAATTGTTTGTTGTTTGCCTTGTGTGTTCTTGATAGTGTTTGCAGTTGTCTTGCGTGTTTCTTGAATGTGTGTTGTACCTTGTGCTCATGATTGACTTGGCCTCTCAGCCTTACAAACCCCTTTAGCGTGTAAAACCCCGAGTAGAAAATTTGTTTAAAGTGTGATTCTCTCTCATCTATTTTGTCAGCTTGAGTAGCATAGATAATTTATTAGCAAAACACTAACCCCAACCCTGAGTGGATTATGATTCCCCTCGCAACACCTCCACAAGATTTGGCGCAACAAATTGTGCTGAGTGTCTCAAGCTTTGTCAAGACCTCTCTACAATGCCAAGGAAGCAGAAGATAGACCCGCCTGGACTACAAGGGACTTCTAGAAGACAAAGACTTCACTAACGTGGATCGACTAACCTAAACCTAGAGTTTCCTAACATTGATGATACTCTCTTAACACCCGAGCACTTGCTAATCTTCTAACAAGCCAACTAACATTGAGCATAGAAGTATAAAAACCAAGCCTAACTTTCGAAGATCAACCCGTTATCGTCACTTGAAGCCTGAAGACCCACGTGCTTGATCTCCACGAAGCAAATAGAAGGATGAAGACTCTCCAAAATCAAGCCATCAATGTCGACTCTGCATTTAGGAGATATCAATGGAGGTGGCATCAAGAAGAAGTGAGGACTCTTCTAACTAACTCGCTCGCTCGTTCAAATTTTGGCGGGTTGTAACCAAAGCTGACTTGGGACACGAGTAGAAAACCACATGAAGATTTCTCAGAAGATGAAGTCGACTCAAGGTATCCCAATATACCTCAGGATCCTCAAGGCTACAAGGAGTGGGAGAAGCAAGAAGATCTTCATTAGTCTCCACCAACCCGAAGACAAGAAGAAAAAGATCGTTGACTACTGGAAGACACACCGTTGGTGGTGCACCGCCACCTGAAGTGATTTCAGCTCAAGGACAAGACGACCTAGAAAAATGGTTTCCATTAGGACTAACCCACGCCTTGGTAGTTAGGAAGCATAGAGACTAAGTCAACAAATTTGACGTGCCTATGAAGACCGTAGGATAAATGCTCTTGTCCATCATCCTTAATGGACTGCAAGCTCAAGATTAAGGGTCTACGCCAACATCCAGCTTCCAGGCGCAACACCAAGAGTTGAAGACTCCATCAATCTACATGAAGGGAGGGACAACCCCAAGACAGCAACATCTACCCGAGAAGCCTCGACTCTTCAAGACCTCAATTTGCGAGCTAGAAATCTTCAAACTCTCGAAGAATATTTTCGGGCATACTAAGTAGCCTAACCCCGCTAACCTTAAAAATGTTCTGACGAGGTTTCGATAGGATACTTTTGGCAACATCAACTCTTCAGCCATCAACTTCAGCAACTGAAGACGATCTACACCTTCGGCAAAAGAAAGTCTTTGATGCAACTCAAAGTATCATCGGTGGATTGGAAGAGCAACCATTGAGGCCAAACTCTAACTCAGTCTCAGCACCTCTTACTACTACGCTTAGGAATCTCGGGACGAGATTCTGTTTAAGGGGGGAAGAGCTGTAACACCCCATTTTCTGTAACCCTGTTGAAGTAGTGTTTAGTGAGCCAAAAATGAGGGCCAACAAAAACTTTTTGTGCAAACCTCTGGAAGTACTACTTCTTGCTTGTTTGTCTTGGTTGTTATGTTAATGATATCTATTTGAGTTGCTTGTTAAATAATATTGTGAACCAACACAATCCTTGTGCCCTTGTGATCATGCCTTTATTTATGCTTCTAGCTATTTTCCAAAACCATTATCTTGGGAACCTCTCTTTTAGTTTCAAATTACTTTATTTGTCCAAAACAAGAACCAAGATTTACCTTTGAGACAAAGCTTTTATCAAAACTAAGTATTTACAAAATTATCTGGACCTACAAAGTGGAGTGGTCCCACTATTTTACAAACTTTTATTTTGTTGATATTTATAAAAGGGATTTCAAACACCTTTGAGAAAACTTTACAAGGGAGATGTTTATGTCTCAATTTGTTTCTAAAACTATCTACCAAAGCCTTACTCCTTTATTTGAAACTCTTTCCTACTTGACCTTGGCATGATCACCATTGGGCACTTATTCAATCATTGTTTTTGGTGATGCTAGATTAGCTGCAAATGGTTGACCTTGTGTGGTGAGTTGACTTTGTGTGACTGTTTGACTTTGATGAGTTGCTTGTGTGTAGATATACTCCTCATATAGGCCTGTGGCCTAACCTTTTCAAAACTCATCAATTTATATTTTGACCCATGTAGGTTATTCTCAATCTATCTTTCAAATAAAAACCCGTCTTGTCATTTTCCTCTCAATCCTGAATCCCTAACTCTAATGTCTTAGTCTTATTATAATGTATTAGGAGCTCCATTTTGAGGAATCTTAAAACTAATCAAACTAGCCCAAGGAAAGCACCCCTGGTGTTGATTGAAGTCATTTACATCCCACCTTAGAAGGCTCCTCTTAGTTTTCTCAAAATATCTTCTGGCAGCCATTTTATCAAACACCTAGTGTGTAGACTATCTTAGTGTCTGTTAACAGATTCAATTTTCCAACACCTATATTAAGCTCATCTCTTCTATCCATGGCAATGTACCTTCTTAGAACTCATATTTGGCATGTGTTCTTCCATTCCTTCCATTGCCACCTGGTCGTTTGAGGTCATCTGCTACTTGCTTTAATCATGTTTCTGACCCTAATCAAATTACTGACCATTTGACTATTATCATATGCACTTTTGCTCAACCTTCTAGATTTCGAAATAAATTGTTCAGAGACCATTCTTTGACCTATTCCTCTTCCTTTTGATCTACTCTGACTATCCATGCACTTGCATGTGCATTTTGAAGCATGCCACCTATCTATGTGACTAGGTTTTGAACCCTAGTCAAAACTGTTTCCACCTTCTAGTATTCCTTGATCCTCTTGGTAATTTGTCAAACCTCAGCATAAAATCTCTCCATAACTTCATTTCCTCTCTTCTAGAAATTGAAAATGTTATTCTTGCAAAATATCACTTTTCCTCCATCAAGAATAACTATTTCTCTATCTCATCTTTCTTGCTTAACAATATGCATATGATTGGTAACCATATTATTCCATGCAACTTTTTCTTCTCATCAACCATCTTATAATCTCCTACTATGTTCTCCTATTCCTATAGGAACCCGTGGGCCCAAAAAAAACCCTAGTGGTTCATATTTAAAATTTCAAAATCTTGTTCCAAATGGTATAGTGCAAACCTCCACATTCCAATTTTGGTGATCTTGCTTGCATCAAATAAACTCCTCCAAATTGGTAATATGGTTAATCCCACCATACCACGCCCATATAATCCATCTATGCATGCCTTCTCCTATGAACCCCAAAACCCTAGTTTCTCATTCCCTAAAATTTTCAAAGCCTTGTGATTAGCATAATTCGACCAACTTTCTAGGTACCAAATTTTGGTGATCCTCTTTAATACCAAAACTCCTACAACTTTAACTTATCTTTAAGCTTGCCAAATGACACCATCTGATATATGCTTGCATTGTCTTTGTTTGGAGCAAAGAGAAGCAAACTCAAAATCTAAATAGTGGATCATGCATGCATTCATCACCACATCAATCCTAATATTTCAAAAACATTTGAAACTTCACCAAACCATCACCCAGCCTTCTCCAGCACCTTCACCACCCTCTGGTCGAATTGTACTGTAGCATCACCCCCTCCTCTTTGTCTCCTAGTGTTTGGAATGAGAGGGAGAGAAGAATTGTCAACAACAACATTGCCCATCTATTAAAAAAATGTGCAGCAGCCCTCCCCCTGTTCCTAGCCGACCAAGCCACTCCCTCTGTCCCCCACTCACCCTCCACCGCCCCTCTTCCCCAATCCAAGCACTCCTGTGGACCCCCTCATGCCCCAAAACCGACCTAACCCACTCCCCCTTGCTTATAAGACCACAGACCACCCCAGCTCCTCTCCGCTGTCTCTTTTCACTCACACACCACCACCTCACGCTCCCAAAATGCAGAGACGCATCGCCTGGCTCTGTACCAGACGAAGGAAGGAGAACCCTAATTCCGGATCTGCGGAGAAGATGAGCTAAACGACGACCATCTGAACCCTCTCCTCCCATTCTCTCTACCTGCGAGCACTCCTAGCATCCCTAGAACCTTAACGTCGCCCTTTTCTTGACCCAGGTACGTCAGTTCGTTGGCCCCTGGAGCACCGAGGCGAGCTCTTCCGGCGCGGACTCGTGGTCGTCTTCCTGCAAGCGAAACCGGCCATGCCGCCCCTCGCCGAGGTCGTCGTCGTCCTCCGCGTCGCCCCAGAGCACCCCCGTCGCCGGAGAAGGCCCTCTAGGTGAGCCCCTGGTCGGAACCCAATCTGGCTAGGGTTTCCTCGCTCGCGCGTGGACAGAGGAAGGCGATGGCTGGCGGCCGTCGATCGCGACTGGATCTGACGGCCCTCCTCGCTGCGTACCGCTTCGGGACGCTGGCTCGCTGGCAGTCGGGCCCCGCCCGTCAGGGCAACCCCACGCGGGAGGCGTGCTGCGGGTGAGATCTGGGCCGGCCCAGCACCGTGCTGGCCGGGCCCGTTCAGATCGAGCCCGCAGAGTTTTTTTTTTGGGGAACCTATTTAAATTATTTACTCCAGATCTGTTAACTTGCTGTTAGTTTTAAATCAGAATAAATTTGTTAAATGCCTGAAGATTTGTAGATCCAATTTTATTCTTGTTCTGGAACCTGTTCTACACCATGCAGACCAAGTGGTGTCTCAAAATAATTTCTGAATTATTTCTAACATTTAGTCTTGCATAATGTGTCTTTTCCACTCAAAATTCTATAACAGGAGATCTACCCAACCTTTTTGAGTAAATCCAACTTTGTATGGAAGATATATTCAGTAACTTCCAAGTGCCACTGGTTTAGATATAAATAGGATTTTATTTTTGGCATGGTTGTTTTTGCAAAATACTATCAGATCTGACTTTAGGGATTTTTAAAATGTATTCTGTGCAGTATCTTTGAGTGAGACCAATTTCTGGTGATCTTGTACCATGTATTATTGCTACTGACCATAGGATAAATTTTTCTGAGCTTTTATAATTTTCTGGTAATTTTATCTCTGAATCAGTAGTTATTTTCACTATAAAATGCTTAGAATATTCTCTGTTATTCAGAAAATTGCAAATCCAATTTTGATGGGTTTGTATTATTGTTATCTATCTGATTCTATGTTGGATGACATGTTTTGATCAAATTTTATGCCTGCTTGTTGTTTGGGTTGAGTATAGGGCTATTTACTATTAGAAATTGTTTCCCCTATTAATTTAGTAGCTTTACTTTTATAAGATGAAGTCTTGGTTCAGAAAACTTGTTGCTTATCTGAAAGTATGATTAATATTGTTATTTGACCTATGTGGCCACCTGCAAGCTTGTTTGAGGTGAAGTGGTGATGTGCTTGTTATGTTTGAAAAACCCTAGTTTATAATAGGATTGACTTAATAACTAAAATCTTAAAAACCTTGATTTTGTCTTCTAAACTTGTTTGTTTCTGATACTCTTTGCTTGTGTGGTGTTGATTGAATGACATGTTTGTGGCTTGTGTATGCATGTATATTGATTGTGTGTTGTTATTTTCCGGCGATAGATTTGAACGAGGAGTGTACCGAGGAGGGAGAAGACTTTGAGTATCAAGAGGAAGGAGACCAGGGACAAGCCAACCAAGGCAAGCCTTCTACTTGTTACATATCTGAATCCTATCACGGCACCATGCATTATTCTACTCTGCTCTTACTACTATGCATTGTTTTCTTATATTGCTATTTATCCCTAGATAGCAATAGATGGTGACTTAGCTCCACAAGTCACATTGTTATCATCCATGGAGGATGACTCCCTTACCACCTATCATTACCCCTGATTGTAGAGGCTCGATGATTAGCATCGAAGTCTTTGGGAAACACTTGTAGTGGAGCCAAAAACTCTAGGATGGGATAACTTCCGGAAATGGTTTCGAAAATGTTTACGAAAACCTTGGAGTAGTATCTACTCCACTGAAGTGTTTTCTAAATGAATTTTGGGACAAATGGACACTTGGGTTATGGAAGAAAGGAGTTGGTGGTTTCAGAAAAAGGCATCGGTGTTTCTTTGTAGTCGCTCGAAGCAATTTAACCGTGCAACCACATTACCCGGTATGGGACGGGCTTAGTTTGAAGTTTATTTGCTTTAGTGCGGGGAGCCTCACAACTATATAAGGGTCTGCAGGACCCCTGAATCCGGGTTGACGCTTGATGAAGGTCAACACATATCACGGCATATCCCGAGCCGCCGGAAGACACTTGGGTTCTCCCGCCGTGGCGCCGGACTTACGCTCTGGAGGAGGTACTGCCGGGACGTGCCGGGGAGGTAAACTCCACAGGGTAGGCACCCGTACTAAGGTAGATAGATGGAGGGCTTCGATCGATTATCCGAACCCCGCATACTGGTGTATGACGGTCCGTGGTGGTATCCCGGCGGATTTATCGGTTGGTGTGGGTAAAGTGTACAACCTCTGCAAAGTGTAAAACTATTCGAATAGCCGCGTCCTCGGTTATGGACGGTTGTGGAGATCACTACATTGCCCAATGTCAGGTTTTGGTTTTATAAAAGTGTTTTCAGAAGGAAATGGAGAAGGGTGCCAGACGGAGTACTCGGAGGGTACTGCCGTGGCACGGTTATGGTTCGGAGTACTTGCAGGGTACTGCCGAAGGAATGGAAGTGGTCATGTGTGATTGACCGGAATTTAATAAGGTTGTTGGTCATGTTTGATTGACCGCCGGCTTTTCTCTTGAAAAGGAGTTTCCCCCTTTCCTGGAGCTTTTGCAAAGACTTCTCTTGAAAGCATCTTCTTTAATAAGGATATAGAGATGTCGTATGACATGCTATATCGACACGAGAATCTTTCTACACATCTTCTTTAATAAGGATATAGAGATGTCGTGGGACATGCTATATCGACACGAGAAGTTAGTAGCACATAGTTACTGAAACTAATCCAACCCTTGCTACAGCCATATAGCATGAGAATAAAATTTCCTCTCTTAGATGGTTTGCGAGTACAATTCTAAAATGTACTCACGGCTTTGTCCCTGGCTATTAACTTGGCCAGATTATGGAGAAGACTACTCAGAAGGTGGCGATGGCTACGACGACGCCGATGCGAACTAGGAACATCTCCCAGTCAGTTGCCTGTAGGGTAGTAGGCATGACGTGGGTCATCAACGCTGTTTAGTATCCGCTGCTTAGTTGTAGACTTGCCCTGCGTGGCAATATCTTGCTTGGTCATGTGACCAATTGTAAGTGCATTATTTGGTACTGTAATGGATGTTGTAATTCTGTTACCAACTCGGATATGTGGATTCACGACGCACTGATCATGGGATCGTGAATTGTATGCATATCGGGTATTCCGGATGGGTAATCCGGGGTCCCCACAGTGTCCCACGGGAGTACTACGGCCGTCCCGAAGACATCCATATCGACTTTGATGAACTCTTCCAGATGTACAATGCCGACACCCTCGACAAATCGCTTATAAGTTGCTATTGTCTGTAAGTTTTTCAATTCGTTGTCTACATATAACTTGTTCAGATATTTCAATTCATTGTCTACATATAACTTGTTCCGTTCTGACTTGTACTCTATTATGCAGAATGAAGATTCTGGAATGTAAAAGTAGGAACATCCTAAATATTGGGTTTATTGACCCAGATAAAATACATATAACGACGCTAACTGATAACCCCAAGGAGACGGAGGAAAACCTTCTAAGGTTTCTAACAGATCAAAATTTCTGTGACCACATACTGTTTCCATACAACTTCAGGTGAGGGTCTTACTCTGTTGTGTCCATTCACTTATAAGTGTAATTGATAAGTTACTGACACATATATATATACATGTGCAGCTACCACTGGATTCTGTTGGACATTCAAATTGATAAGGGAAGAGTTGATGCCTTCGACCCATTATCGAGACCCTTGGAACAGTTCCAAAGCCTGCATGACATGCTCCAAGGGTAATTTCAATCATTCTTGCGCTCTATCGGTCTCTTTCGATGATTTTCTGATATATCAATTAATGAAAAACTTAGCAAATCATTTTCCTTGTCGGGCAGGGTTTGGAAGCGGTTCAAGTGCGTGACTGACGGTATCGAGCATGAGAAGCTGACCTTTAGAGCGGCTCAGGTAAGTAGTAGTATGATATACTTCTATTTTCAATACATTTATGATGCTAGATTATTATTTTGATTATATATATTCTATTCTCGTAAAGTGCGACCAGCAGCCACGGGGGACGCATCTATGCGGATACTATGTTTGCGAGACCATTCGCACGTTTACCTCTCAGCACAAGGATTACAGATACGACGTAAGCAATGAACATTCACACCTCTATTTTTACCCGTCATTCTTTGTTATCATGATTGATATTCATATTCATCTCCTCTTCTTATATAGTACACGACCATGAGGGAGAAGTACCTACCAGAGCAACGCGCGATTGCTGTTGCAGAGGAGCTAGCGACCTTTCTGAGGACGAAAGCTATAGATGACAAAGGACGATTTAGTGTAGCTAGGGGCCATTACTGATGTTGGTCCATGTAATCGAATAGACGGGCTTTAGTCCCGATAATTCTGATCTCCATATAATTGTATATATATGCTCGCTTGTAAGATAAATTAATCTTATATATATGCATAAACTAATTCCCGAACACCAAACCAGGCACCAAACGAGGCATCACGTTAATCCCCCGAACACGTAAACCCTAAAACCCTAAAGCAAAAAACAAAATCTGTAGATGCCTTTAGTCCCGGTCTGTGTTACAAACCGGGACTAAAGGTCCTGACCTGGATGCGCTCGGAGGCGCCCACGTGGACACCCTCCAGTCCCGGCTGGTAACCGGGCCGGGACTAAAGGTTTAGCCTTTAGTCCCGCTTCTGTAGTCCCGGTTTGCAAACCGGGACTAAAGGCCTTTACGAGCCGGGACTGGAGGCCCTGTCCCCACTAGTGACACTTCAACACTTCTGTACTCAGTCCTCCCCCTGTTAATTTTACTAATCATTCTTGCTCTGACTGACTAAGTCCATGCTGTTATAATTGATGTGCGATGCTTGTCCAATTTCAGCTTTAGTTTTACTCCCTGCAGACGAATTGTTCTGTCTGAACAACCACCTACACCTCAGTTGGTTCCTGGGAGATGAAGAAGATGCACTTACGGAGCAAGTCTTGCATCCTCAGTTTCATCCTGCTGTTCTTGAGTTCATTCGGCAGATCCGATGAGCAGATCACACGTGGAAAGCCACTCTCCTACGGCGACACGCTAGTCTCCAAAGGTGGGGACTTTGCGCTTGGTTTCTTCTCCCCAAACAGCTCCAACGGGAGCTTATACCTTGGCATATGGTACCACAACATCCCGGGTCGCACCTTCGTATGGACTGCCAACCGCGACAACCCCATCGCCGCTACTTCATCCCCCATGCTCAGCATCAGCAACAGTTCTGACCTGGTGTTGTCAGACTCCCAGGGTCGCGCTCCTTGGGCAACGAAGAACAACATCACCGGGGCGGCAGTTGCTGCAGTGCTACTAGACACGGGTAATTTTGTCCTCCATTTTCTAAATGGCACAACCATATGGGAGAGTTTTCAGCACCCAACAGACACCATCCTCCCAGGCATGAAGATCTTCCTAAGCGAGAAGGCCCGTGTCGTTGGGGGCCTCATCGCTTGGAAGAGCCCCATTGACCCATCCAGTGGAGACTTTTCACTGAGCCTTGATCTCAGCTCAAACTATCAGTTAGTCATTTGGCATGGGACTACGCCCTACACCCGCCTCAGCATGTTCAGTGGTTCGTCGGTGGGTGCTAGCATACACCAGAACACAATCATGTTTGAAACGATTGTCAGCACGGGTGATGGGTTCTATTATGAATTCTCTCTGTGTCTCCTAGCTCGCCGTATACACGTCTTACGCTCGACTACACAGGCATGCTGAGGGCTCTTAGTTGGAACAATAGCTCATCATGGACAACCAACTCCGAGAACCCTGGTAGCAGCTGCGACCTCTATGTTTCATGTGGCCCATTCGGCTACTGCGACAACACGGGGGCTGTCGCGACGTGCCGTTGTCTCGATGGGTTTGAGCCCATTGGTCTCAACTTCTCGAGCGGATGTAGAAGAACAGAGGCGTTGGAATGCAGTAGGCAAAGTCATTTCGTGACCTTGTCTGAGATGAAGGTTCCGGATAAATCCTTACATTTCCCGAACAAAAGCTTTGACGAGTGCACGGCCGAGTGCACCATCAATTGCTCATGTACGGCCTATGCTTACACTAACTTGAGCAGTAACGATTCTATGGCTGGCCGTTCAAGTTGCTTGGTTTGGACAAGGGAGCTCATCGACACGGGGAAGTATAGCAGCTATGGCGAGAACCTGTACCTCCGGCTTGCTGACTCTCCTGGTATGCACCACCACATTTGTCCATCGTAACCTTATAGTATCACTGTGCTAAATGTTTCATGTGACTTAATTTAAGGGAGTTATTTACTCAAATAGTATGCCAACTCAACACCCACGTTTAAATTTTGAACAAGGGTGCATCGACTAAATTTACAAACTTACCATTATAGTCTTAATCGGCAATACTTATTTGCAGCCAATTTCGTTTTTGTATGAACGAATCAGTAAACTTGTAACCCTTCTCTATGGGCATATTGCAACATTAAACTTCAATTTACCATAAGCCTAGCAGTAACTCTAGAGGGGATTACTAGTAGCATGGTTGCTTGGTCCACTGATCATTTATGCTATGTGTATAAGTAATTTCATGTTCCTGCGTGGAATGCTTGATGCAGTAAATTATTTTTCTTAAAATTGTGATGCACAAAATTCTTACATATTTTGCAGTTCAAAGAAATAGCAAATTGGTGAAGATTTTACTCCCGATCATAGCATGCCTACTGATATTCACATGCATATCCCTTGTCGGGGTATGCAAATACAGAGGTAGAATATACAAGGGCCTCATTTTTTTTTCAAAATTACACTTCATTTTCTACGTGTTAATAACAAAATATTATTCTTTAGCAAGCAAACACAGAAAGTATGAAATCCAGAAGAGAGTGATGGCAGGGTCCCTTAGTTTTTTTGATGATACTGAAGACGAAAATATAGATTTACCATTTGTTAGCTTCGAAGATATTGCTGCTGCAACGGATAATTTCTCTGACTCGAAACAAATTGGAAGGGGAGGTTTTGGCAAAGTTTACAAGGTAACAGAAAGTTCTATGTTTAGAGTTTCAGTAGCACATATTCTTTCTTACGGATAATTTTGTAGTAGAAAACGATTGCTGTCATTATTTCACAATTCAGGATGATGCAATCATGCAGGGAATGTTGTACGGTGTCAGCGAAGTTGCTATAAAAAGGCTTAGTATGGATTCTGAGCAAGGGATAAAGGAGTTCAAAAATGAAATAACACTGATTGCTAAATTGCAGCATAGAAATTTAGTTAGACTTCTCGGTTGCTGCATTCATGGAGTTGAGAGGTTACTTATCTATGAATACCTGCCTAACAAAAGCTTGGACGCCTTCCTTTTTGGTATGTTCAGGATTTTGATACAAATTATAAGTTTCTTATTAACCAACAGGATATCACCGATGGCTAATGATATAATCATTTATTATTCATCTGTACAGATGCTTCAAAACAATATGTGCTGGACTGGCCCACACGTTTCAATATAATTAATGGGGTGGCGAGAGGGTTGCTTTACCTTCACCAAGATTCAAGATTAACTATAATTCACAGAGATCTCAAAGCAAGCAACATCTTGCTGGATTCAGAAATGACTCCGAAAATATCCGACTTTGGTATGGCAAGGATCTTTGGTGAAAATCAAAGGCATGCAAACACTTCCCGAGTTGTTGGGACATAGTAAGTAATTAAATGCACCAGCCACCTATCGAGCTTCTAGTTTCTATTGTGTTGTTTAACTCAAATTATGCCTTTCTTGTTTGGATTATTTGAATAGTGGTTATATGTCACCTGAATATGTGATGGGAGGTGCCTTTTCTGTAAAATCGGACACCTATAGCTTCGGTGTTCTTATTTTGGAGATCGTAAGTGGCTTGAAGATCAGCTCACCGCAACTTATAATGAACTTTTCCAGCCTTACAACTTATGTAAGTGGAGACATGCATAAATTTTCAATAGCTCAAACAAAACGAAAAATCTGATGACAAGTTGACCTTATTGGTTCAGGCATGGAGATTGTGGCAAGATGGAAAAGCAACAGAACTAGTGCACTCTCCATTCACTGAGAGCTGTCCACTTCATGTTCTACGGTGTATTCATGTTGGTCTCTTGTGTGTTCAAGATCATCCTGATGATAGGCCGTTAATGTCATCGGTTATTTTTATGTTAGAGAATGAAAGTGCATTGCTCCCTGCACCAAAGGAGCCTGCATATTTTGCTATGCAGAATTGGGAGACTCAAGAACCAAAGGAGAACATGGAAAATTCTGCGAATGCAGTGAGCATCACAACATTGGAGGGTCGTTAGATGTTGATGGTCTCTATATGCTAGTATATATATATATATATGCAAATATCAGTATAGGCAGTATGTTTTATGATCTATAATATGTGGAATATCAGTATAGGCAGTATGTTTTATGATCTATAATATGTGGAATTGGAATCTTTTCTTAGGCTGCACTGTACGCGAAAAGGCTGTGAATTGAGACCTGATTTTAGAATTCTGTTTCGAACAAAGATTTTCTTGGTCTGTATGCTGATGATGCTATCTTCAGTTGCTAACATGCCTGAAACAAGGATATTTGACTGTTCTTTTGTTTACTGGTGCATCCACACACAAAAAAGATACGACTTAAACACACAAGAGATAAAAGTACGATCTATAATGTTTTGATGCAAGACCTCGTCATATTGGATGGGGAGCACAGTGTCTTACTCATTGATCTTGTTAGTTCGAATTTCCTTTCCTGATTTGTTTACTGGTAATACCTCTCTTGCCACCCACCGTAGGCACTGTATCATTATGTTAATAGTTTAACTACAGAACATTATAGATCGTACTTTTATCTCTTGTGTGTTTAAGTCGTTTTTTTTTTGTGTGGATGCACTAGACTATTTGCTTGGTTCTCATGTTATTATGTAATGTTGGCCTGATAGTTCCGTAAATCAATCAAACTGAGAACTTATTATGCTCAGCTCCAACCTGGGGCGTAAAATGTTAACTGAAGCACTTCTGTTCTGCTTGACTGATAGGTCTTCAGTATTTTTAGTATGAGCTTGAATTTTTGGTTATTTTGGAAAAAAATTACCAATACGAGTGTTAGTGATAGCAGAATAACCTGCTACTCCCTCCGTCAGGAATTACCCTGCATTCTGTGTTTGGTCAAAGTCAAAAAAATTCAAATTTTGACCAAACATATTGGTAAAACTATCAATAACTATGAAACCAAATACATATAATATGAAAATATATTGTATTACAATTCTAATGATGGTTATTTTATATTATAAATATTAATATTTTTTCTTATAAGCTTAGTTAAAGTTTATAAAGTTTAACTTTAACTAAACTCAGAATGCAGGGTAATTCTTGACAGAGGGAGTACATATCCCCTTACCTTGGTTTATACTCCAGTATCACTGAAGGCACTGCCTGAGTGTTTCTGCAGGGCGACGGCCTAGAATGCAGTGAGCGATCGTGCCCATGCTAACACGTTCATTCTACATTTCAAGTCCCAGGCTATGCCATGACCCACCAAGTCGTGAGATGGACGCCATTTTACTATCCCAAAGCGGCTTGGAGAGAGGTCACCACACGGCTGCATAGGCAACTGCAACACTCTGCCGTAGCAAGCCAATGGGTATGCCTTTTTGTTCCCAGTTTACATCCTCCTGTACTTGAGAATTGAGATCATCCTGCGAATTCGACGAGACAATCTCACAAATGCAAAGGCACTCTTCTCGGACCACAAGCTGTCTCCAACAACAGGGACATTGCTCTAGGTTTCTTCTCTCCGTCAAGCTCCAACACCTTATACCTAGGTATATGGTAGGAGTGCAACTAGATCTTTAATCGACGTGTCATGTGGGCCTCCAATCGCGATAACCTGATCACTACCCCTTCATCCGCCATGCTCGCCCCCACAAACAGTTTTGACCTGGTACTGTCGAACTCCCAAGGCTGCACTTCGTGGGTGATGGAGAACATCACCATTGGGAATTGGAGTGGTTGCAGGCTGGTCGACGCGGGCAATTTTGTCCTCCAGACTGCAAATGGCTCTAACGTATTGCAAAACTTCGATCATCGAATCGACACTGCTATCCCAACGATGAAGTTTCTGGTGAGCCACAAGGAAAAATGGGAGGGCGTCTCATTGCTTGGAAGAGCCCGTATGACCCATCCTCTTGGGAATTCTCATGCATCGGTTACCTAGTCTCCTCGGAGGGCTGTCGAAGTAAGGAAACATAAAATGCGGCAAGAAAGCATATTGTGGTCTTGCCTAGGATGAAAGTCCCTAATAAGTTCTCCGATGGTTGTGAGTAACATCGACCCCCTAGTTCTTGCATGCAGCTTCGATCTTTTACAATTTGGAGGTACTATGGTAGGTTTGGCAACTATTGCTTAATGATGTATTGTGAAGATGAGTTATATCAGATTTTGCCTTTGTAGTTAGATAGGTTTTATGGAGTATGGGAGTCATAATGTTGAAGATGTAGTGCTAGGTCGATGCTTATGATGTACTATGAGAGGGTTTGCATATACTGCTAGTGCTCATATGTAGTATGTTCATGTATATTTCTGATTATCTATGTCGATGTTGTAGATCACATGATATCTTGTTAGATTTATGTTTTGTGGTAGTGTATGTTGAGTTTAATAATCTTCATTGATGTGTAGTTCATGTATCACTGTGATAGTTGGTACAAGGATTAGTTCTACATGTGTAGTTCTCCTTCGTGTACATCAATCCACTTAGACCTGACAACACGCAACAAAGAGCATTAAAGCTTTAGCAAAGGATGCATTGGTCTTGTTGCATTGTTTTTTCACATTGATAGTCCTAATGGTAACCATTGTAGGGGATGTACAAAATTGAATTTAGTCATGCCTCAGCGTTGTCGAAAACCTAGCCATTTCCTTCCTCTGTTGATGACTCCCAACAAGCGTCGCCTCCCAGGCTCCTCCTCGCCCGAATCAGACAATGATGACACTTGACGCCATTTTTCCTCGTGGAGGCATCATTTTGGAGTGATGGGGGTTTCAGGAGGTGGAGCGGCGTGGCATCTTCCGCGTCGATGACGACGAGTTTCGGCCGCATAGCGCAAGTATTAGCAGTGTGCATTATGATGGACGAGCACAGAGCTATGGAGCGTGTGCATGTGGTGCGTGCTTAGGGTCTAATGGACTGGATGTCTGCTCCCACCTCGCCATAGGGGCGGCTTGGCGATGCACAATGGACATGTTGCCTTGATGAAAATGTTCTACATGAGGGTTTATCATATTCTTTGGTCCTAATTTGCTATCATGGAGTGCCAGAAAACAAGCCATTGTCTCTTGCTCAAGTACTGAAGCAGCTGAGTACAAAGCACTAGCCAACGCTAGAACCGAACTGATTTGGGTAGAAAAGTTACTTTAGGAACTTGGTGTTTCTATCACATACATACCTTGTCTTTGATGTGATGATCTGGTGCTACATATCTTTATGCATTCCTGTTTTCATACTTGGACCAAGCATATTAAAATTGACTATAACTTCATCAGAGAATGAATTGCCAACAAGTTGCTTGACATCAAGTTCATCTCTAACAAAGATCAAGTGGCCAATAGTTTTACCAAAGTGTTGCATGCTAAAAATCTTGTAAAATTTACTCGTAATCTTAACCTTCCAAGGTTAATATTAGGGGGGTGTTAAACATGTGCTAAGATATGTCTCGGTTATGGTATATTATACCACACCGTATACATACAACTCCTTGTACGCCACCTCGGGGGGTTTTCCCAATATTAACACGACTGATGCTCTTTTTTTAGGGATGCACTGATGTCCTAGGAGGGCCATCGTTCCATAGCGATCGACAAGGTCGACAGTACGAAGGCGGTGGTGGCTTTTGGAGCATGTGCATGCAGTGCACACTAATTAGAATATGCTGGATCAGATGTGTGCTCCGGCCTCGCCATATGGCGGCTCCAAATACCCTCAAATCTAGCTAGCCGTAGGGCATTGTAGTGATTCTAGAGAACAATTAATGGCAAGATCTCCAACATTGCCGAGTTGGTAAATCTCGTCGGACCTTTGTTGAATAAAAAAATATATGCATTTTTGTGAGATAGAGGCCAGGTCTCAACCTTTCTCTTGGACAATATCCACTTCCTTAGTAGAATCGTTATATGATCAAGCATTTATTTATTCACAAAATGGCAACAGTTTGCCTTTTCATTAATTTATCATAGAGCAAGTACATTGTACTTGTACAGGGAAAATAAGTGGGAGTGTTTGGTACGACACCTTCAATTCTACCACATGCCTAGGCAGATCTTTCATGGTACTCCACGGAAGTAGTCAATACACTTTTGCAAGTAATGCTTGATGCAAATTTTGATGAGGTACATTTCAGCAGTTCACAATAATAGTGCGTTGGCCTTGTCTGGAGATATGAAAATATAGGTAGACTACGATTGACCTTTCACAACGGATAAATCGTCAGCTGTGTGATATTGCTTACTCCGTGTATGTTGGTGGTAAATTAATAAGTGGTATCAAGTGAACGCAAAGTCTTTTCTAACGGCACCGCGCCCTAGCGGTGGCTGTTTAACCAATCAGATTGCTCCACATCCACTGGTACGTCAGTTGTATTCTGCATGTAAATATTGTATCTTGATTTACTGCATGCTAATGGACCCCACCCACATGTCTCTATCTCCAACTAGTGCCACCTCGGTACCTCACCGCATGTGCTTTCCATTCTCTCTCTCTTCAATTATTCGGCGCATGTATGTGACGCCACGGCAGATGATAGTCTCATATGAGGTTAAAATCTATCTTAACTATTTTCAATTTAAATTTGTAGTTATGCTTCGTAATATATTTTAAAAAGTTTATAGAAGTTCCACATCTGATTTAGACATATTCCAGTTATATTTCTCTATTTTCTGAAATATTTTCAGTTTGTTTCAAAAAAATCAAATTACCTTCAGTGAAATATCTTGTTACACTTGACAATGTTTTCCAGTTTTCATTGAAATTCAATATATCATTCACATATTTTAAAACTCTTTTCTTCAATTACATTCGGTTCATTTTAGAAAAAAATTAGGCAATCCAATAAAACAAACAAGATATGTTTCAAGCATATGTTCAGTAGCATTTCAGAACCAAAGTGAGATGACATGTGTAATTAATTACATAAAAATTGGGTCGTAGCAAATAAGATACAATTATGTTTCTGAAATCAAGTTTGCTTGATTGGAGATGCTAATATTATATCAAAAATAATTTTAAAACAATTTAGGTTCATTAAAAAAATCAAAATATCTTCAATGAAATATCTCGAACACTTAAAATTTTGTCCAGTTTTCATTGAAATTCAATTATCATTCACAAATATACAAATTATATTTATTTTTTCAAATTATTTTCAGTTCAACATTGAAAAACAATACTGTGAGGCAAATCCAATAAAGCGAACAAGATATCAGTAACATTTTATACCACAAAATGCTTCAACATATATCTCATACGCTGCAAAACTTGGGTCATATTAAATAATATCAAAAAATGCTTCAGAAATCAAGTTCGTTTGATCCCAGATACCACATACCAGTACTATATCAAAAAATTATAACATACATTGTATTAGGACTTGAATAAAGTTTTCGAATTCTATTCCTTTTTATGCAGAAAATAGTTTCCACATATTGTTCACAAATCTCATTAACAATTTCGGATTTCACAATAGTTTCATTGCACTGCAAATATTTCACAATTTAACAGAGAATTAGATTAATCAAATTCGTTTCAAATCATAGTGCAAACGAAAAATTACCATTCAGGTGGAGTAAACACCACCAAATTACTCAATACAGTCAATCTTTTGTTGGAATTTGGCAAGGATTTCTCAATCTGGCGTAACAAACAGGATCAGAAAAGTAAAAATAGATCAGGGAACACGGAATGGAAGACTGGGATTCGGATCCAACAAACAAGACATCACCAAAATCACTATCTAAATCTGCATCCTCATCCGATTGGAAAAGAATAATCCAAATAATCCCTAAATTGAGGAAATAAATCCCAAACCTAGCCTGCGCATGAACGTGGCTTCCGCATCATCTTCCTCCGATGACTCGAGCGCCGAGGCACTGCACTGCGGCGGCGTCCGCATACTGGACTACATCCATGTAAAGGCTGAGAGCGTGCTCATGAATGGCGGCGCTGCCGTCCCGGCCGCAGCCTCGCCTCCCTTCCGGACGACGCCTCTCCGCGCCAACTCTACCCCCCTTAGTTCCGGCCTAAGTCGCCGCCGCGCCGGCCCTGTAGGTCGCCGCCCGCCGCCGCTTTATTTTGGATCGAGACTGGGAGAGAGATAGGAGTGCGGGCAGAGTCACGGTGGGAGTGGCCTGCTATTACTCCTTAGTCTTTACATACCGTATTAAGCTTTTATACGGATACGATACAGCTAACCGGGCACACAATACAAAAAGTAAGTTGATATACCAAAAAGGGCATCCCGAATCTGAATGCACAGATGAACGGCGCATTCCACACCGCTAGGGCGCGGTGCCGCCAGAAAAGCCGCACCCATCAAGTGAAGTGGTATGAAGTGGAGCAACGTCACATGCATGGATAGATGTCGATGGCTGTGTCGAGCTACACTGACGAAAGGCACTTCCTGTAGGTTGGTAGTATTAATTGATCCCGACCGAGTACCATGCCGCTTTTTTCCTTGTACACTTTTCAATTTAAATTCATGCATGCGAAGGCAAAATAGATAAAATTAACCTAAAGTTGTAATAAATTTAAATAATAAACTTCTGACGAAAATATTTTACACATCAAACCCTTTTCTGTCACGTCGTAGAGAAGAGCACGATAAAGTATTGTGCCACGCTGTAAATAAGGGCATGCCGGCACACCACCATTATGCCACGTCATAGGCAAAGTCATTGCAAACTTGTGATAAAAAATTTATATGTTGGGATAAAAATTTGCAGATGTACAAGATACAACATAATATATATATGTCCATGATTTATCTCATATTTTTTAGAAACTTAAAAATACAACATGTGATATGTGGTGCGAGTGCAACTAGTTGTAAACTATAGTTTACCAAGACCGACAGAAAGGCAGTTGTTATTATTAGATCCCGACCGAGCACCATGCCGTTTTTTCCCTTCTACACTTTCAATTTTACTTCATGCAAACTGTAAAGAGATCCTATTGGCGGGCAGCCTAGCTGGCTAGCTCTAGCTTACGGTCGGCTATATATTCACAGTCTCTGAAGACCTCAAAGCTCGAAATTAAACTTTCAGTAGTACGATGGATCTGCTTCTTCTGCTCGCCGTGCTCCTCCTTGCGCGCGCGGCGGCTTCCCTGGTGCGCGCAGCTGTCGCCCGCCGGCGGCAGTCGCAGTGCTACCTCCTGGACTACGTCTGCCACAAGCCGTGTGACGAGCGCAAGGTGAGCACGGAGATGGCCGGCAGCCTCATCTTCCGCAACCAGCGCATCGGCCTCCCCGAGTACCGCTTCCTCCTCCGCGTCATCGTCCGCTCCGGGATTGGCGAGGAGAGCTACTGCCCGCGAAACTTCCTCGAGTGCCGCGAGGACGCGCCCACCCACCAGGACGCGCTCGACGAGATGGACGCCTTCTTCGACGCGGCCATCGCCGACCTCTTTTTGAAGACCGGCCTGGCGCCAGGCGACGTCGACGTGCTCGTCGTCAACGTCTGCATGTTCTCCCCCGCGCCGTCGCTCGCCTCCAGGATCGTGCGCCGCTTCGGCATGCGCGAGGACGTCGCCGCGTACAACCTCTCCGGCATGGGGTGCAGCGCCGGCCTGGTCTCGCTGGACCTCGCGCGGAACGCGCTGCGGACGCGGCCGAGCTCCGTCGCCCTCGTCGTATCCACCGAGTCCATCGCCCCGCACTGGTACACCGGAACCGACAGGTCCATGATGCTGGGCAACTGCCTGTTCCGCTGCGGCGGCTCCGCGGCGCTACTCACCAACGACCCGGCGCTGGGCAGGCGCGCCAAGATGGCGCTCCGTCACCTCGTGCGCGCCAACACCGCCGCCGACGACGAGGCGCACGCGTCCGCGATGAAGCGCGACGACGGGAGCGGGCGCGTCGGGATCAGCCTCAGCAAGGATCTGCCCAAGGCCGCCGCCCGGGCGCTGACCCTGAACCTACGCCGCCTCGCCCCGCTCGTCCTGCCCATGTCCGAGCTCGCGCGGTTCGCTGCCCGCAGCCTGTTCGAGAAGCTGATTCTCCCCCGCGGCCACGCGAAGCCCGGATCCGGCCCCAGGATCAACCTCAAGGCCGGCGTGGAGCACTTCTGCATCCACCCCGGCGGCACGGCGGTCATCGAGGGAGTAAAAGGGAGCCTCGGCCTCGACGCCTACGACGTGGAGCCTGCGGGGATGACCCTGCACCGGTGGGGGAACACGTCGGCGAGCAGCCTCTGGTACGTCCTGTCGTACATGGAGGCCAAGGGGAGGCTCAGGAGAGGGGACAGGGTGCTCATGCTCACCTTCGGCTCGGGGTTCAAGTGCAACAGCTGCGTATGGGAGGTGAAGGGCCTCATGGCTGACAAGGGCGCCTGGGCTGAGTGCATCGACGAGTACCCGCCGGAGGTCATCGCCAACCCCTACATGGAGAAGTATAGCTGGTTTAACATGCCCAAGGTGACACTGACACCCCGCTGCTATAGATATGTGCTACTCCCTCCGATCAGAAATAAGTATCGGTGTCTTAGTATAAAACTTTATACTAAGTTAATACAAAAATCATGGACACTTATTTCCGATCGGACGGAGTATGTACTAAGGAGGTTTTTCTTGCCCTACCGGTCCATTATTCGCTGTTCAACCTCCTTAGGAACCTCGTGATCGATTCGAGAGTTGTTGTATCATATCGATATGATATTTGTTTCAAACCTATCTAGTTTAAATGAAATCGTACTAAAATGGAGTAATAAAAGGAAGATTTTATGGTACATCGGACTACACATCTACTCCCTCCATTCCATTGCTTAAGGCCTCGTTCGGTTGCTTGGGATTTATACCTGGGCATGTTTTCGGGCCGGGCCAGCAAAAAACCCGACTCAAAATTCTGAGGCCTAGGCCCGGCTCGCTGGGCCAAAATATCATCGGGCCGTCGGGCCGAGCCTTCCTTAAATCTCCCAAATCTCCATCCCAGGACTGACCCATCCTGCCTAGCTAACAGGCCAGATTTCTTGGCTGGGGCCCGTCCCATCGAGCCAAAATAAGAGGTCGAGCGGAGCCATTTTTGGGCTGGGCCGGGTCAGGTCGTCGGGCCGGGCTGCCCATGCTCATGTATACTTGGGATTGAATCCCTCCTTGAATCTGATCCAATTGGGGATTTGGTGGATCCCCGTGCTACATCCAATCCAAATCTAGATAATTCCACACATATATCAAATACCTAGCATCCACAGGCCTCGTTCGTTTATGCCTCTATCGGGATTAAGCAAAACTGAGATTTTGCATATTGTGATTGCAGTTCTTTCGGTAGTACGACTTTTATGACACAACACTTTTTTTTGCCCAAATTACTTCTACTCTATCTATCCCTAAAAGCATGCCAAAGACTTGTCAAAAATTGGAAGTATCTAGACATGATTTAATTTATAGATACATCCAAATTTAGACAAATCTTCTAACATCTTTTACGGATGGAGTGAGTATTTCGATTTTAGCAGCAACACCAAATTTCCACAATATTGAAATCTCCAAATAGATGAAGACATATAGGAAATAGTAAAAATTATCAGTTGTTCCAAGCTAGATATTCATAAATTAGTTACAATTAACTAGTAAAAAATCCAATGAACAAATATGCAGTTCTTCGGCTGTAGAGCACACATGAATTTATCGAAGATGCGGCATCCTTGCACTTCTTATCCTAGAGCTTATTCATGTAGAGCTCTAGCTCTTTTCCCTCATAATGTACCTATAACTTACAGACAAAAACATAAGCAACAGACCACAAAATATAAGCTCCATGTTTACAATATCCCAGGATACATTATCATCTTAGATCTACAAACAGGAATCACTAATTTGTTGCAGTAAAGACACATGCAGATTGATTTTTAGTACTGTGTTGAATAGAGCTAGAAATCAGTTGAAACTCACTCCTGAAAAAAAAACCCAACTTACACACTCCTACTAACAAACAACATGGCAGGAAATAATATGATATTAGGGAAGCACCTGGAAACCTCAACCACGATGTTTTATCGTCTCCTCCACTCTACTTTGACCACAGCTTTGCATTCCTTCTGGCCTTCACAGCAAACACACGCAAGACACCCATATACCTCTGCAAATTAGGCGCGATGTTCTAACACTGCTGGGCAATAAATATGGAGCATGCAAACCACCGTACCATCAGCAATGAAAATCTTGTTACAACCACCAACGCAGTTTTTCCACATAGTGTTGGACGTCTTGGTCTTATCCAACGGCCACAGGCAGGCCAAGATTCGTGCAAGGACACTTTGCAAATAACAACCTGTACATTGTGCATTTCCTTCCCCTCTAGACAATGAAAGTGTACATGCGCATCTTCCTGAGCTCACTCTCCCGGTCCCCTACCTCTCTCTCCTGGTCGTCTCTCTCAACCGGTCCTCTTTTTAAACATAAGGCCCTTGGCCCGGCTTTATAGATAAAGCCCCAAACGGCATGAGTCATACAACAGTTCGAAATCAAGGTCCCAATAAGCAAGGCACGCTACAATAATCCCGGTACACAAATGATAATAGGGTGTCCCTTAGACACAGCGACTAATAGAAGATAGATAACTCTAGTCCATCGGTTGGTGCTCCGCCCTCATCCGTGCATGTAGCCGCCTAACCTCGCCCAGCGCCACCTCGAGCAGCTCCCGGTCCCTCGGACTGACCAGTACCCTCCAACTCTGCATATAGATAGACATTTTTGCAATCGCATCAGCCGGGTTGTTGATTAGTTTTCCCTCTAGCGTTAGCTTATTGCGAATATTCCAGAGCGCCCAGCTCTGCGCCGCGAAGGTAAACCAGACAAGCCTACGGAGCCGGCCCGAAAGACCCTGAGCCAAGGCCACAAAGTCCCCAGCCCCCGCTGGGTTCCAGTCGCAAGCGAGGAGTTCCCTAACTCCTGCCCACATAAATCTAGCCAGGTGGCAAGAGAAAAAGATGTGGTTGCAATCTTCGATCTCTCCACATAAGGCACATCTGCCATCCGACGGACCATGCCGCTTAGCCACCTGCTCACAAGATGGAAGCCGCCCACGGATCAACTGCCATAGGAAAACCCTAATCCGAGGCGGTACCTTCACACGCCACACGTCTTTGAAGTGTGTAACTGCTGCCCCATGCGACAGTCGCAAATACAAAGAGCTGGTGGAGTACCCCCCCCCCCGGACGGTTCTAGAGCCCACTTAATCTCATCCTCCTCCAGGGAGAAGGCGCAAAGGTCAAAGACCCGGCATAGGTTTTCCCACTCCACCGCTTCCGCCAAGCCGAAGGTTCTCCTAAATCTAAGCCGCCACCCGTCCATGTGTCTCGCCCCAGAGACAGTGGTGAAAGGGTTATCACAGCAGCTAAAGAGCCTCGGGAAGCGGTCTCGGAGGGGTCCCGACCCCGTCCACCAGTCAAGCCAGAAGTAAGTACGCCTCCCATTGTGTACTTGGTGTCTCGCCCCCAGCTTGAAGTACCACTTAATCTTCTGAATGGAGTTCCAGAACTGTGAGCCCCTCTGTGGTACCTCTGGAGAGAAAAGGTCATTATCACCCAGATATTTGGCCTTAAGCAGGTCTACCCAAAGACCGCTAGGCGCCTGGTATAGCTTCCAGATCCATTTGAGCATTAGGGCAATATTCATGACCTTGGTGTTGAGGACCCCCAGACCCCCAAATTCTTTCGGCTTGCACACGGTAGCCCAATCCACCATGTGGTACTTCCGCTTTGGACCAACTCCTTCCCAAAAGAAGCGAGCCCTAGTCGAGTCCATCCTCCCATGCGATGTATCCAGAAGAAGGAACACTACAAGAAATGTGTTGACTAGTGACCAACTCATAGTGACCACAGAAAAATTGGTCATAGATTTATGACCAACTCAGATCAAATGGTCATAAGCCGTTTTGGAGGGTTCAAGGTCTTAATCCTCATGACCAATTTAGTCCAAAAGGTCATAATGCTCAGACACGAAATGGTCATAACCGATATAATCGAATTTAGCAGATTATTTTTAATTGATTTTATACCGATTACGACCAATTTAAATGGTCATACCACCATAACCAGTGTGACTAGATGTCCACCTCAGTAATTCTGTCTACGTGTCAACATCTAGGTGTCATCGATGCTTACATGGCAGTGCTCTGACAAGTAGGACCCATTGACAGGAGAACACAACCATTGACTTTGACTAATATATGACATGTGGGTTCCAGCCAAAGCAACCCCACCACCCTGACAGGTGGGTCAAGCAATCGACCTGGCATGCGGGTCCCACCCGTCAGCACCAAAACCTGGCATGCGGGTCCCACCCGTCAGCACCAACGCCTGCCACCCCCACCCAGCTGCCTTGTGGGTCCAGCCCACCCTACCCCCACCCACCTGCCATGTGGGTCCAACCCCACCCCACCCCACCCACCTGCCATGTGGGTCCAGCAACCTGCCATGTGGGTCCAACCCCACCCCACCCACCTGCCATGTGGGTCCCAGCCCACCCCACCCTCACCCAGCTGCCCTGTGGGTCCCACCCACACCAACAATCGCTGCCATGTGGGTCCCCCTGAAGTTTAATTCGCAAAAATTGGTGTTGCTTGCGGGGACTCGAACCCACGACCAAGCGCACATGCCCAGACCTGGGAGTCCCTGCCACTGAGCTATTTAGAAGATCTTGTCTCTGTAGGTGGACTACTTCGTTATATTCTAATTCTGAATCTCGCTGCTTAACAAAGAAAGGGGACTTGAGAAATTGAATCAGTGTCGGAGGAGGGAGTTAGAGAAATTGAATCTGGCGGTGGCGACCGGCGGTGGAGGGGGCGGTTGCGACCGGCGGTGGAGGGGGCGGAGGCGGTTGGTACCGGCGGGGGCAGAGGCGGAGGCGACCGGCGGGGGCAGAGGCGGAGGCGACCGGCGGGGGCAGAGGCGGAGGCGACGGGCAACAGCGGCGGCGCGGTGACAGCGTGAAGGAGCGGCGGCGCGGTGACAGCGTGAAGGAGCGGCGGCGCGGCCGTCACGTTTGGATAGCCGGCATCGGGAGGGGTCTCCTCTGGTTGCTGGTTAGCCGGCGTCGGCAGAAGGGCAGCGCCATCTCGTTTGGACAAGGTATGCTGTAGGTTGTGGATTAGGGTTAACTTCTTTTGATTCAAATTCAACCCAGAGAAGTAGATCCTTAGGTTTTATTTGTGCTGCTTTGAATCATTCCAATGCAACTCTTGCTGTTCTTGGTGTATTGTGATGAAATGACAGCAGAAAGTGTCCTATTTTCATGCTCACTATGTATCATTCTAGGCTGTTTGATAGTTCTGCTTGATAGTTGTGCTGCTATTTTAGAATGATACTTCATTTGAAGAAAGTGTCCTATTCTGATTGATAGTTATGCTAGTTGTTTTAGAATGATACTTCATTTGCACCAGTATATTCTCTGAGCTTTAGCTAGGTTTGGTATGATATTGTCTGTGCAATTGTATTGATTGCTAAATTGCATCATGTTGTTATTTGACAGATGGACAGAGCCTGGATCACAAAAGGAGTTCGAAAGCTTTCCCTGCAACATCTCCAGGGAGTTGAACAATTCATGCAGCATGTTCGCGGAAGATTTGCCAAGGATGCTCGCATACTTTGCCCATGCAGCACATGTCTGAACATTACAGAAAGGGCTCAAGGAACAGTGGAAGATCATTTGCTTCTTAATGGGATGGCCAGCACATATGATAGGTGGATCCATCATGGTGAGCCTCTGCATTCTGAACCTGATGCACATGCAGACCATGGTGATGATGGACATGGACACCATGGTGATGATGGCATTGAGTTCATGGAAAAAGTTCTGCAAGAGAATGCTGGGTTGGAGGAAGAGGATGGCTATGAAGATGATAGGATCCCTGACCTATTAAAGGATCTATATGACTCCGAAGACCGTGTTGATGAAAGCAAGTCAATGTTTGCCGAGGTGTTAGAGGATGCGAAGCGCGCAGCTCATGATGGCGGTAAATTTTAGAGATTTTCCTTTACCGTGAAGCTACTCCACATCAAGTCTTACTACCGGATCAGCAACGCTGCGTTCAATGCGATACTACATCTTCTGAACTTGCAATATCCCAACAGCTCAGTTCCCAAGCACTATGATGAAGCATTGAGCATAATCCGGAAGTTGGGGCTTGGGTATGTGTCCATCCATGTCTGCCCGAACAATTGTGTTCTGTTTCGGAAGGACTTTGCCAAGCATAACAACTGCCCAAGATGCAATGCCTCTAGGTGGAAGGATGGTGATGGAAAAAGACAGATACCGGAGAAGGTACTGCGCCACTTCCCGTTGATACCAAGGCTGCAGAGGATGTTTCTTTTGAAGAAATCTTCAGAGGAGGTACAGTGGCACAAGCTGAAGCGGCAACCCGTGGAGAATGAACTCAGCCATCCAGCCGATGGAAAGGCATGGAAAGACTTTGATGAGAAACATGAAGATTTTGCGGCTGATGCTAGGAACATCAGACTTGGCGTAGCCACTGATGGTTTTAATCCATTTGGAAACATGAGCACGTCTTATAGCATGTGGCCTGTCTTTGTGGTGCCCTATAACCTGCCACCATGGGCTTGTATGGATCAGTCAAATTTCATGATGGCCTTACTGATCCCGGGCCCTTCCTCTCCAGGAAAAGATTTTGACCTGTTTATGGAGCCCCTGGTTGAAGAACTGCTCTTGCTCTGGAGGGGTGTAAGTACATACGATGCCCTCAGCCCCACAAAGTTTGATCTACGTGCTGCAATCATATGGTGCATCCATGATTTCCCGGCACTGCATACTTTGTCTGGGAGGATCACAGCGGGTTATCAGGCGTGTGTGCGGTGTGACAAAAACCCTTGCTCTAAGAGAATAAGGAACAAGATATGCTTTATTGGGCACCGCCACTTTCTTCCTCAAAACCATCGTTGGCGAAAAAGCAAAGACTTCAATGGTGAAAGTGAAATCCGCGGGAAGCCAGAGGAGTTCACTAAAATGGAGCTTGAGCAGCAGCTTGAGAAGGTCAGGGATGTGAGGCCAGGGAAGCTTGAAAAGAAAAGGAAGCGTGAGGAAGGTCAATGTTGGAGCCGGAGGTCTTGTTTGTGGGACCTGCCTTACTGGTCAGATCTGAAGCTAAGGCATAATCTTGATGTGATGCACATCGAGAAAACATATGTGACAATCTGCTAGGGACATTTCTCAACATTGAAGGGAAGACAAAGGACACGGTTAACTCTAGGCTTGATTTGGAAGACATGGGTATAAGAGAAGATCTGCACCTACAGCCTGTTGGAGATGGAGAATCATATGAAATGCCTGAAGCATGGTATACGATGACTAAAGAAGAAAAGCTTGCGTTTTGTGAATTTATAAGGGCGGTGAAATTTCCGGATGGGTACGCCACTAACTTAGCAAAGTGTGTTTCTGCTGATGGTTGCAAGCTTCAAGGACTCAAAACACATGACTGCCACATCCTTCTCCAAAGGATTTTACCGGCAGGCCTCCGAGGAATGTTGCATCAGGATATATACGAAGCAGTTGCTGAACTAGGAAATTTCTTTCGAGAGCTGTGCTGCAAAACACTGAATGTACCTGTTGTGGAAAGACTCAAAGCTGAAATTCCAGTTATCCTTTGCAAGCTTGAAAAAAATTTCCCCCCTTCTTTCTTTGATGTGATGGTTCACTTAGCCATTCATTTACCAGATGAAGCACTGCTTAGAGGCCCTGTACAATACGGTTGGATGTTCCCCGTCGAAAGAAGGTTACTGACATGTAAGCGTTATGTGCGGAACACAGCCAGACCCGAGGGATCGATTGCCGAAGCATATGTAGTTGATGAGTGCTTGACATTTTGCTCGAGGTACTTCGACGATGTGGAAACGAGATTTAATCGGCCGGGCAGAAATAGAGAGCGGGATGATTCCCATGTTGGCAATGTCTCGGTTTTTAACCATGGTGTGCATTTTCTTGGAGGGTCAGAGTACTTAGAGGCTGGTGCTGACTATGACAAGATGGTTTGGTATGTGCTAAGAAGTAGCCCTGAGGTTCTGCCGTACATCGAGTATGTCATCTCTTTTGTGCTGACCATGGTGTGCATTTTATTGTGTTGGAAGGAACCTTTTTTTTGTGGCTGTTTTTTGATTCACCATTTTTTTGGGGCATTGCAGGCTGTGCAAGGAACAATTGAAGCAGCAAGATGGTAATATCAAAGTTGATAAATGGCTTGCAAAGGGATTTGCTAATTGGTTTCGGAATCATGCGAGATCTCCTACATTGGTTCAATTGTGTGTGTTAACCTTTGTGTATTTTCAATTGTGTGTCTTGCAAAGGGATTTTCTATATGTGTGTGTTAACCTTTGTGTATTTTTGTAGATTGCAAAAAGGAATGAGGAGGATGTTGGTGCTGACCTATTTGCTTTGGCGTGCCTACCGGACAAGAGAGTGAGGTTGTACTCTGCATGTGATGCTGACGGGGTTCGGTACCACACTGTTGACCGCGAGAAGAATAGGAAAACACAGAATAGTGGAATCCTTTCCGAGGGAGAACATGATGGTCAGCCCATGAACTTCTATGGTCAACTCAAAAGCATCATAAAGCTTCAGTACAACTCCAGCGGAGGCGTTGGTCGGTCGGTCATCTTATTTAGATGTGATTGGTTTGACCTTGGTGGCAAGAAGAAGACCGGAGTCCGGGATGACGGGCACTTTGAAAGCATCAACACCGGACGGTACTGGTACAAGAATGATCCATTTATACTGACAACACAAGCAACAAAGGTGTTTTATGTGCCAGACACAGCTTTCGGTGGAAACTGGCGTGTTGTGCAGAAATTCCAGCACAGGCATTTGTGGAGTGTGACTGAAACCGATGCGGAAAACCGTCCCGGTGGTAGTGGCCTAACCTACCAAGATGAAGACTCTACGAAGGTTCCAGTGCAAGCTAAAGAAGTGGATGTGCAAACCAGATTGCGAAGGGACCGGAAACGCGTGTTACTTGATGCTACTGTTGTAGAAAAAATTAAGAAAAGGAGGGCGGAGGTAGCTGGACATGACAACGAGGATGATGAACAAAACATGGCTGATCCTACAATGACCCAGTATTGTAGTGACAATGAAGAAAACGGTACCGCGAGACCAGTTCCTCATTTTAATATCAAGGATGATGAATATTAAGGTGTCCTTGCTTGTTTTCCTTGCCATAGCCACTGTCTCACTTCTTCTAGGGTAGCTTAACTTGTTTCCAGAGTTTTGCATTCTCATTGTGTCTTTTGCTGTGGTTTAAGGTGTTGATCATGCTGAAGTGAACCAGAGGAGGAAGCCAGGGAGGAGGTAGCCAGAGAGGAGGAACAGCAAGAAGTAGAAAGATCTTCATGCTTCAGCAGTGTGTTGTAATGTAGATGTAGTAATGAACTTACTGGAGCAAGAATTCAGCAGTGTGTTGTTAAATTTCAGATTTTTCTCAAATATTGAACCTGTTAAATCTTGCAGTGTTGCAAAGTGTGTTGCTTCAAATAATTAGTGAAGTGCAATATTTCAGTGTGTTGCAAAGTGTGTTGCTTCAAATAATTAGTGAAGTGCAAAATTTTGAACCTGTTAAATAGTGCAAAATTCATGCAAAAAAAGATGTGGCCTGGGACTCGAACCCAGGACCCCTAGGATCATGATTTCAGTGTGTTGCCATTGTGCTATAGAAGTGATCTTGTTAAGATACAGTTATTAGTTAATTTATACAGATGGTTCTACTGAAGCTAGGAATTGTTGCAAAAATGGAGTGGCCTGGGACTCGAACCCAGGACCACAAGACAAAGGTGCATAGTGCCTTGCCAGTGAGCTGTGCTAGTGCTGTTGTCTGAAGACTGTTTCTGGAATGTTTTATAGTATTTTCAGAAGTTGCATTTTGATTCAAACATCAACAGAAGTCTGTATCTGTCCTGTTTTGCATTTCAGTAGAAGTTACAAACATCCACATATTACTCAGACACAAACTATGAAGCGGCCGTAGTTCAAATTGGGCCCACTTCCTGCTAAATCGGCAGAAACTAGCTCGAAAAGGGAAAAAACATAGAAAAGTATTAACACACTAAAAACTAGTGAATTGCCTAAGATAAGTGGTCTAGTTTTTTTAGAAATTTGGTTGGTGCGGTTTTCAAAAGGGGGTTCGGTAGGTTATTTTCAAAAGTAAGCCCCCTCTCTTCTTCAAAAAATAGAAAATGAACTTTTTTTAGAAAGACGGTGAAAACATCCTTGGTCAACATTGTTTGGGATTAAGAGTCGAACACTTTTGCATGATATGGGATAATTTTAAGAAACTATACCTCGATTATGGTCAGAACATCCGTCATTTGTGTTGAAAGTCATGAAACTCCGTACATAGTAGGTCTTTTCTGAGAACACTTTTTTTAAATTTTGTTGGTATTCCAAGTTTTATATTTTTCCTAGATACTAGGCCACGTAAGATGACGCGGTGCGCAAGTTTTGCATTTTTTTAATTTTTTTTGAGTTCGCTATGCCTGTTTCAAAATGGGAGCGAAACGACCGGCGTTGCCGCTCTATGCTAGGGGTTGAACCTTGCAATTTTTTTTGTGGATCTCCTATGAAATAGCAACTTGTGGACCTAAAAATGATTTTTGTAAAAAATTATGAGCAAACTATGAAGCGGCCGTAGTTCAAATTGGGCCCACTTCCTGCTAAATCGGCAGAAACTAGCTCGAAAAGGGAAAAAACATAGAAAAGTATTAACACACTAAAAACTAGTGAATTGCCTAAGATAAGTGGTCTAGTTTTTTTAGAAATTTGGTTGGTGCGGTTTTTAAAAGGGGGTTCGGTAGGTTATTCACAAAAGTAAGCCTCCTCTCTTCTTCGAAAAATAGAAAATGAACTTTTTTTAGAAAGACGGTGAAAACATCCTTGGTCAACATTGTTTGGGATTAAGAGTCGAACACTTTTGCACGATATGGGATAATTTTAAGAAACTATACCTCGATTATGGTCAGAACATCCGTCATTTGTGTTGAAAGTCATGAAACTCCGTACATAGTAGGTCTTTTCTGAGAACACTTTTTTTAAATTTTGTTGGTATTCCAAGTTTTATATTTTTCCTAGATACTAGGCCACGTAAGATGACGCGGTGCGCAAGTTTTGCATTTTTTTAATTTTTTTTGAGTTCGCTATGCCTGTTTCAAAATGGGAGCGAAACGACCGGCGTTGCCGCTCTATGCTAGGGGTTGAACCTTGCAAATTTTTTTGTGGATCTCCTATGAAATAGCAACTTGTGGACCTAAAAATGATTTTTGTAAAAAATTATGAGCAAACTATGAAGCGGCCGTAGTTCAAATTGGGCCCACTTCCTGCTAAATCGGCAGAAACTAGCTCGAAAAGGGGAAAAACATAGAAAAGTATTAACACACTAAAAACTAGTGAATTGCCTAAGATAAGTGGTCTAGTTTTTTTTAAAATTTGGTTGGTGTGGTTTTCAAAAGGGGGTTCGGTAGGTTATTCACAAAAGTAAGCCCCCTCTCTTCTTCGGAAAATAGAAAATGAACTTTTTTTAGAAATACGATGAAAACATCCTTGGTTAATATTGTTTGGGATTAAGAGTCGAACACTTTTGCACGATATGGGATAATTTTAAGAAACTATTAAACCTATTTCAACATTGCTGCATATTTTAATTACATTATTTATATAATTAAAACTCAAAATAAAAGCCCTAAAAATTTTCCCTCCCAAAACCCTAAATATTTCCCTCCCGCCCAATCTCCCGCCCAATCTCCCGCGCTGCTGCTCCCAAACCCCCTCCCACCTGAAATTACGGAAATATCCAACCCTAGCCTTAGCCCCCAAACGGTAAAGCAGGGGCGATTCAGACATTTCTCTCCCATCCCCATCCCCATCCGCATCTCATTCCCCACATCCCCATCCGCATCTCATTCCCCACATCCCCATCCCCACCCCCGCTCGAGGCGACGAAGGCCACCCCCGCTCGCGACGACGGCGACGACAACGGCGACCAGGCGCGGGTAGCTGCGTCGGCGTCAAGGCAGGGAGGAGGCTCGGTCTTCTTCTCCTTCTTCGGCGGCGTCTCAACCACCGCCGCGCTCGCAAGATCTTCTTCTTCGGCGTCGTCTCCACCACCATCTCGGCCAGGCGAGTTCTTTGGTCCATGTCCTGCTCCCCTCACTGGCTAGGGTTAAAGTCTACTTGGTTGCTGCGCGTACTAGGGTTAGGTTCTAGGGTTAGGGCTTGTTTCCATGTCGTTACAAGGCTAGGGCTTGGTTCCATGGCGTTGCATGGCTAGGGTTAGGGTCTGATTGGTTGCTGCGCGTGCTAGGGTTAGGTCATCGTAATTTCAATTGCAATTTAGAGTTTTTGCTTGCTGTCCTTGCTTTCACTGCTTGCTGTCCTTGCTTGCTTTCATTGCTTGCTGCAGTAGTATTAATAGGAACTTTTAATAGCAATTTACACTTGCTGTTCTTGCTTGCTTGCTTGCTGTCCTTGCTTGCTGCAGTAGTATTAATAGAAACTGTGAAGTACATGTTTCACTTCTAGGGTAGCAGTCCCACAGTCACTGTCTCACTTCTTCATTAAAATGATTGATCTGAAGTATATATCACTGCATGCTTTTCTTGTTTCTTAGATATGTCCAGTTAGCAATTTGATTTGGAACAATCATTTAATGTTATTTATAACATTGTTGACAAAATTGCACATGATGTTTGTCCTTATACATGTTTTCATTGCTGTGCTTTTCTGATTACCAACCTTCTAAACATGTTGGTTGGCTTTATTTACTTCACGTTATTGTGGTACTGGTATCTAACCAGATGTTCCTTGCAGGAAAGTGGGAAGGAATCTCTGCAACCAAGTGGAAGCGGTGACTAAATAGGTGGGTTGCTGTACTGAAGATGGGCATTTTGCACCTGCAAGTTTTCTTTGTTTCTTGCTAATCGCTCTCCATTCTTTTTTTGCAAGCTACTAGGGTAACTAGACACCGTCAACATTAACCGGCTCCAACCCCTTAAGGTTAGCTATGACAAGGAAGACTGAGAAGAAGATGTCGGCTCGTATGCAACCTATAATCTTATGCTACTATTCTATCTATAATTGTGTATCCATGTGCTTGTCATCTGGTTATTATGTGCATGTCATCTGGTTATTAAAATGTATTACTTTTGTCCAAAATATTGGGTGCCATAAATAATGGATATAATAAACAAATACTGCTAGGTTACCTGAGTTGTTTGTGTTGTCTTGCATCCTATGCATTTCAACCATTCATCTAATGGTTAGATTTTCTTCTCATGTAGAAGAGCCCCTCACTCAAATTGAGAAGGATAGAGCTAGGACCATGATGAGGAATAACCACATATTCCAGTCTCTTGGACTTCCTGCAATAGTGGCAATGCTTAGGAAGTCAAATGAGGTGCAAGAAGATAGTGCAATTACAACTGGATCAACATCTCCGGCATCTGCCATAACACATGGCGGAAGCTCGGACTACTGTCCTAAAGATGACGAAGTTATGGACGATGATGAAGTTGATGACAGTTTAGTGAAGAAAGTTAAGGTGCATTCTCTTTAATCTTTTTGGAGGGGTGGGAACTTTTGTGCTGCTTGCTAGCTTGTTTTTCTTTCGTGCTGTGCACATGATTTGCTAACTCCTGATCTAATGTACTTGTCCTTTTCTATTTGTATGAGGCACTGAAGGTTTCTAGAAGAAAGAAGAGCGCTGTTAAGAAGACAAGCAGCAGGAGGAAGAGTTCACAAACATCTTCCACGATGGCTCCAGTAAGAGTGTTCGCTGTTGCGCCAGGAGCGTCTGAGGGAATGATGCAAGCAGATGAGCCCGCTGTTGCTCGTGTCACTAGGTCTAAGACAGCAGGGAACATGATCAACAATGAAGAAAACCTGGTGAACAACAATGAAACAGCCTCGCCGCAGATCAATGATACTTTGCATACCATGGGTGAAGAAAGCACCGTGCGCATGGAGCTCTCCCCTGTTGCACCTACTCGAGCCAGTGATCAAGTGTTCGGCTCTGAGCCTACCCATGATGATGATCATGCTGAAGGCAAGTTCATCTAATACTGTTCTGTATTGTATATTTTTGGTAGCAAACGGATAATAAATCATTACTCACTCTGTGTTTGTATGTATCATTTTCAGGGACAGTGATTGTGGTTAACAATAAAAGAAAGGGTGCAGGGCTAGAAAGGATGACAAAGTCGCTGGGTACCAAGGTTAGAATCCGAATCGCTGATGGGATGAAGCGTCCAGAAAACCCTTTGCAGGCTGCAAAACTTGCAACAGAGGGTGGCCTCATTGCAAGGACCCATACTCCGGTGCTTCCGCATTTCAAGGAGTACAAGAAGAACCCCAACCTGATCAAGAACTACATCGGGAAAGTTGCTGTAAGCTCCTTGTTTACTAGCCTTGCATGTTTTTTTCTAACTGTTACACCTGTTATGTGATACTGATCTTCTCCTTATTTGCTATCTCCTGGAAGGCAAACTTTGATATGGACACTGATTCTGAGGTTGTAAAGGCGGCGTGCACTGACATGCTGCAGAAAAGATCAAAGAACAGACGCCACTACATCAAGAAGAAGTACTTTGACAGCGTACCAGCGAATCAAGTGAGCATCAAGTCTCCTGTCGATGACTTAACTGATGAAGAGTGGCAAGGGCTAGTGGCCGTGTGGTCTACCGCAAAACATAAGGTATGCCTATACATGTGCCCCTGGGTCTTCTTTATATGTGCTTGCTTTGGTGTGTTTGCTGCTGTGACATGCTAGTCAATGGTTATAGTTAGCTGCTATGCATATATACTTCATCATTTATCTGCTGCACAAGATTAGCTCTTCAACAGAGTATACACACATATGTATCTATATTAATGACATGCATCTTCATTTATTGCTGTATGCTAGCAGAATCATTTTGGCCTCCCACTAACCAATTCTCAAATCTGCCAATTTGTTTAGAAAGCTTGCGAGGCAAACAAGCTTAATCGAGAAAAAGTAAAGTTCCAGCAGAGAACTGGTTCAAGGTCCTATAGTGCACACATATATGCTATTGTAAGAGCTAGTTTTCATTTTGGACCAAGTAACTTTTGTATCAGAAGCTCATGGTTTGATTCTTGTTGAATAACATTTTGATTCTCGTTGAATATCATTTCAGAAGGAGGAACGCAAGGGTGAGGAGCTAACTGATGTTGACATGTTCAAGGCCACACATGTGGGCAAGAAGGGCACTTTTTCGGAGCCGGTCAAGCAGGCGATAGTAAGTCACTTGTCTAGCTTTGCTTGTTCTGCTGTTGTTCTTCCTCTTGAGGTGACCAAATGGCCTTAGCACTTAGTTTGCAATCTGGTGGGTTGTAGTCAAAAGCTACATCAGCTGCTTGTTAATTGTTGCTGTTGCCCCTGATCTGTTGATCATGATTCATCTTTCTTGTTGCTGCTTGCGTTTTACTCTTGTGTTTAGCAGGTTGAAATGGAAGAACTGATGGCTGTGCCTGTAGAAGAAGGTGAGCAGCCAAAGTCTGCTGCACAGATTGTTGCTGAAGTGCTTACAAAGGAATGCCCTTCAAGCACATTCCTCCAGAATGTCGGCCTCGAGAAGAGCTCATCTAGGAACAAGACAACCAGATCAGGTGCTGTTGTAGCAGCCCAAGTGACTGACCTGCAGGAGAAGCTGGAGAGGTCAGAACTACAAGGAGAAGCTATGCGAGAAGAATTGGCTGTGCTCAAGAAGAAGTCTCAAGATGCTGAAGCCGCCCAAGCTAAACGAGATGAAGAGCATGATCTGCTGGTCAAGAGGCTGGAAGAAAATGATGAGAGGTTCAATCATTTGCTGGGGCTGTTAGCGAGTAAAGCAACTGGTATAGGTAAGTAGTGTCCTGGAGTCAGATGAGTTTGCTTCTGGGAGGGAACTGGAGATGATGCACCATTTTTGCTCCATATTTTGGTACTTGTCTGATCTACTTTGATCTGAGAGTTCTACTTGTCCTCGCAAACTATGAAACCTGTGAGATGATATGTGTTATGTGCTATGTGTGCTGGGAATGTTGGTTGATATGAAGATGTGATCTGTGTTGAAATAATTTCCTGTTGTTTGATAATTTGCTATGCCTGTGAAATTTATAATTTGCTGTGCTGTGAAATTTATAATTTGCTGTGCTGTGAAAAAATATGAATGAATTGTAAGGCCTTGGCCCAAAAATCGTCAAATTGTAAAAGGTTTGGCCCAATATTATTGCATGAAATATCTGGGCTTCTGCAAGGCCTCAGCCCAACTAATATTACGAAATATGAATTCAAATTTCAAATGAATTGGACTGTCAAATATCAAAAGCCCAGAACAAAATGTATTGCAAAAAGACCAAGGCCCAAAGGAACAAGACAGCAAAAGGGCTGCAGAAAGGCCAAGGCCCAAATGAAAAAGCCTGCAAATAGTCTATTGTAAAAAAAAAGTTGATCACAAAAAGGCTGAGACTCAGAATTGAAAGGCCGAGTTACTGGGCTTGGCCCATCTAGAGCAACACGACTGGACTGGGCTAAATTCAAATTATGACCATTTCGTTTGGTCACAATTCTGCCACGTAGGATTGGCCACGTAGGATCCGACGTGGCCTGGCCAAATTGCTCGTGACCAATTTTTTGGTCATAATGCTTATGACCATCTATTTTGGTCATAATCGCTTATGACCAATTAGAAAAATTGGTCATCGTAAGCCGTCAGTGACGCTCAACTGCCGACCAACTGTTTTTGGTCAGAAGAGGGTCATAAGTTGAACAACAATGACCATCTAGTGACCAAAATGAAGGGTCACTAGTCAACAGATTTCTTGTAGTGGAAGAGCCCCATAGCAAACATAGGAAGGCTCGAGAGGCACGAGTTCGTAAGCTCAAGCCTCCCAGCAGAAGCTAAGAACAGGCCCTGCCATGGGTCTACCCGGTGACCCACCTTCTCGGTCAAGAAGTCCCAGTCCGCTACCAAGAGCTTCTTGTCGCTGACCGGCATGCCCAAGTACGAGATCGGGAATTTCCCCAATTTGCAGTTAAGCATGTTGGCCACCTTAAGCTTGTCCGGCTCTGGGACCCCCGTCACCAGTGCTTCACTTTTCCCAAAGTTAATCTTTAGACCGGACATGTTCTCAAAGCACAGTAAGAGCAGCTTTAGGTTGGCAATCCCCAGCTCGGACGGCTCAATGAGGATCATGGTGTCATCCGCATATTGCAGATGAGTGACTCCCCCAGGGATGAGGTGGGGCACAACCCCTTGGATGTGTCCCGCCTCACTAGCTTTGGTGAGCATTGCAGCCAGTGCATCCACCATGAAATCAAAGAGCAGTGGTGAGAGCGGGTCCCCTTGCCTTACTCCCCGGGCATTCCGGAAGTAAGGTCCGATCTCACCATTCACATTCACTGCCGTTTGTCCCCCAGACACAAGTTGCATGAGCCGGTGAACCATCATCACCGAGAATCCCTTTCTCGTGAGGGTTTCCCTCAGGAAGTCCCAGTTCACGCGGTCGTATGCCTTTTCGAAGTCGAGCTTAAGAAGCAGGCCCCTGATGCGTGGTGAATGACCAGCCCGTTGGGAACCCCAAGAGGAAGGTGTGATGAGTATAGCAGCTGGTTTTCCCTCAGTTAAGAAACCAATGTTTATCATTCTTGGAGAGGAGAGACAAACGACTGAAGGTGATGCTTGCTAGCTTGCGACAGCTTCGGACAATTTATATATGGCGCCTCGTCCAAGCTTTGCTTACTAGCTGCAACGCGGAACCTGCACACACACAACCAAGTATTTTGCTCCCAACTTGCGATGAGGTTGTCAATCTCACCGGTTTGCTTGAAACAAAGGTTATGAGTGTATCGAGTGGAAAACAGTAGAGTATGCAAATAAAGTAAACAGTGCGAGTAAAGTAAACAGGTGATAGCAATATGATGGAAATAGGACCGGGATCCACAATTCACTAGTGGTGTCTCTCCATAGATAAATAACACATGCTGGGTAAACAAATTACAGTTGGGAAATTGATAGAATAAAGATAAACGTGATATGTCAAGAAGATCACTATGAGATTTACTCTGGGCATTACAACAAAATACATAGACCGCCATCCAACTGCATCTATGACTAATAATCCACTCCCGGGGATATCAATCCGAACACCCCATGAGTATTAAGTTGCGAACAACAGATAATTGCATTAAGCAAAGTGTGTAATGTAAACAAAGCATATGCCCTTGAGCATATGAATGTTGTTTTCTCCCTAGTAGCAACAGCACATCTACAACCTTAGAGGTTTCTGTCACTCCCCCAGGTTAAGCAGAGGCATGAACTCACTATCGAGCATAAATACCCCCTCTTGGAGTCACTAGCAACTACTCGGCCAAGATAGCTACTAACAACGGAGAGCATGCAAGATCATAAACAACATAGAGATAACAAAAGATAATATTCAGTATAGCAACTCAATCATAAACACCAATATTCATCGGATCCCAACAAGCCAAACATGTAGAATTACATAACGGTGATCTCAATCATGTAGGGCAGCTCATGAGATCTAAACATGAAGCACATGGTGGAGAAGACAACCATCTAGCTACTGCTATGGACCCATAGTCCAAGGTAGACTACTCACTCATCGCTCCGGAGGCAAGCATGGCGATGAAGAAGACCTCCGGTGGCGATTCCCCTCTCCGGCAGGGTGCCGGGAAGAACTTCTGGACCCTCCCGATCTTTGGGTCGACGGCGGCGGCGGATCGCGATGTGTTCTAGAAAAGTGATCGGGTACTTAGGTTTTTTCCGTCGGGGGGTCTTTATAGGCGAAGGGGCGATGTCAGAGGAGGAGCCAGGCGCCCTCACGCGGGGCCCGCGCAGCCAGGGGCCTGGCCGCGCCACCCCTGCATGTGGGGCCCTGGTGGCCCCCTCCTACTCTCCTTCAGATCTCTGGAAGCTTCCGGGTAAAATAAGACTTCAGGAACTTGTTTCGTCCAATTCCGAGAATATTTCCTGTGTATCACTTCTGAAACCCAAAAACTGCAGAAAACAGGAAACTGGCACTGTGGCAACTCGTTAATAGGTTAGTTCCGGAAAATGCATAAAAGTGCCACTAAGTGTAACGAAACAATAGGCAAATGGTGTAAAAACAAGCATGGAGCATCAAAAATTATAGATACGTTGGAGACGTATCAAGCATCCCCAAGCTTAACTCCTGCTCGTCCTCGAGTAGGTAAGTGATAACAAAAGAATAATTTTTGAGGTGACATGCACCTACACAATCTTGATCATATATGTAAGCATTTGTGAGCTGGGATCATAAGAACTTAAAACATGGGCATGAAGATATAATCTTGACAATAATAACTTAGCAACTATGTTGTAAACATGAAAATGAACACAAACAAAAGATCATGAAAATGAAACAATGAAAGTCAAACGTGTGTTCAAATCATAAGGAAAAACATACAAATGGTTTTCAGCTTATCCTTCAAAGAGAGCAAAACATAAATGCATAGGACACCTTCAAGTTTAAGAGGGCGACTATATACAAATAATTTAAGAACAAGTGAAACCAACAATATGAATCAATCAATGAACTTTGGGACAATGCATATCACACTAAGAATGACAACTATGCTCTCTTAATGGTGCATAAAGAAAGAAGGTGGTGACTCAACATAAAAGTAGAAGAAAGGCCCTTCGCAGAGGGAAGCAGTGATTGCAAGTTTTATATCCTTCAAAAATTATGGTACTTACCGGCTTTGAGCTCTCATTGCCCCCATCATAAGCATCTTGAATGGTTAAAGTTAATGCGAGAACAATTATGATGCATATGCTTGACAAATCATAAGTTGAAAACCTCGTGCCCCGTGAATACGAGTACCCAAACCTCATGCTACTTTACTTAGAGTCCCAAGCAAGGCTCTTGTCATTGTAAGTATATGCATATCATTGAGAACCGCCAATGGGGTACCTCCATGCCTGATGACATGGAACAAGCCCACACCAAAATGACAGGACAAGCAGACAATGAACACCTCGACATCTCTTTTATTTGCCTTTTGTTTAGCTTTTTATTGTGAGATTCGTCGTCGTATGTTCACCATGGGTATGCTGCAAATTTCCACCATGAATTATGCATGGCTTAGATTGGCGGCCCGGCGTTTCCCTAACACATATACAAACTCCATGATCCTCACAAGATTCCCAATTCATTTCACACCGCGGGCATCCATAAACAAAAAATCACGATATCAACTCAAATAAGAAGTGCAATGTTGAAAGCTTGCCCCATGACAGCATGGCTGGGCTAGAATCCAACTTACAACTTGCAAGCATAACAACTCAACATAAGAGACCACAATGTCAAATTTTTAAGAACAGGAAAAAGTAAAGTGTGCCTTCCGGTTCGTGAGAGCTTTACTAACCGAATTTCGCATAACACTGGTAAGAGTTTAATTTGAAGAGAAAATAAAAGCAAGTCAAATTTACTTGGAATAGCAAATTGCTAGTAGGTATGTATGGTGGACACTTTGGAAAACTTTGGCTTTTAGGAGTTGGATGCACGAGTAGAGCTCATACTCAGTACAAGGCGAGGACTAGCAAAAGACTGGGAGCGACCAACTAAGAGAGCAATAATAGCCATAATCATGCAAAGCGACAAAGCGACATTAAAAGAAGCATAAGATGGCATCAAAAGTCAAAAACTAAATGATCATGAAGGCTATTGGCGACTTTGTAAGAGTCTAACATGTGTGAGCATGCGCCAAGTCAACCCAAATAAAGCATCAAGGAGAAAACCAAAATAATGCTTCCATACAATAAAAACAATGCATGATTTTTTCAAAGGCTCATTAAGCAATCTCAGTTATTTAAGACAAGTCATGCTACAGCAAAACCACTAAGCATACTATCAAAAAGACATCAAGCATGACATGAAAAATCCTAAGCCGCAGTCTACACAAGCTCCTTCTTGTACCACTATTTTGCACAAAGCTTTTTCTCTTTTCCAATACCATTTGAAATTTTTATAAACACCTCTTTTGATGAAAACCAATAAAGATCAGAGGCAAAAATACACCTTGATGAAAAGATATGACAAGGTCTGAACGCAAATCAAGGAAAAAACGAAAACCAAAAGCAGTAGCAGAAAAAGAAGAACACCCGGTGAAATTGTAAGAATGAAAAACGGAGTGTTCTTTGCAAATGAAAATGAGTACATCTCCTCCAAAGGAAATTTGTTGGGGTCCAACCATTTATTGCAGCAAACAAACAAACTAAACCAACTAAGAAAACTAAAACAACTGACGCTCCAAGAAAAACACATAGTGCATGAAGCAATAAAAATATAGTGTTTTGAAAGGTGACCTGATTTTTGCCGATGAAGAAGGGGTGCCTCGGGGGCATCCCCAAGCTTTGACGCTTGTACTTCTTGGATATTTCTTGGGGTGATGCATGGGCATCCCCAAGCTTGAGCTTTTGTTCATTCCTCAACTCATCTCATCATTCTCCAATCCCTACACTTGAAAACTTCCTTCATACAAAACTAAACACAATTCTATTAGCAACATTAGTGCAAGCATAACATATAATCAACCTCTTTTTGCTTCAGGTTTCAACTCAAAACCACCACATATATAGCAAATACTACTGTAGCAACCTCCCCAAAAGTTCCGTGATCAAAAGAACTCAAAAAAAAGCGATAAAGTGGCAAACATAAATATTGGCAGAAATCTGTCAAAACTGAACAGCTGACAAAGGTCGAATTTTTGAGGGGTTTTCTGTTGCTCAAATCAAAAAGTGTTCAACTAAAAAAAGTTAGGATATAACCTGGGGCATATGCACAAGAAATCGCAGGTCTAAAAGATATACAGAGAATTTATAAGAATTTTTACGGTGCAGCACCGAAAACAGTTTCAGGACAGCAACATCCCCAAATCTTTACCTCACTCGAATTAGAGGCTTCTCTTGGCACAAAAACGAAATAAACAAGATAAGGAGCAGTCATTACAGTAGTAATGACTTCCAAGACTCAAAGAAAAATTACTGAAAAGAAAACATTGGGTTATCTCCCAAGAGTGCTTTTCTTTAACGCCTTTGAGCTAGGCGCAGAAAATTGCGAATCAAGTAACATCAAGTGATGAAGCATCAAGCTCATAATTTGCTCTAAGAATAGAGTCAATAAGTAATTTCTTTCTTTTCCTAGGGAAGTGTTCCATACCTTTCTTTAGTGGGAATTGATATTTGATAGTGCCTTCCCTCATATCAATGATAGCACCTACAGTTCGAAGAAAGGGTCTTCCCAAAATAATTGGACATGAAGCATGGCATTCAATGTCCATAACAAGAAAATCAACGGGAACAAGGTTATTGTTAACCACAATAAGAACATCATTAATCCTTCCCAAAGGTTTCTTCTTAGCAACATCAGCAATAGGAACATCAAAATAACATTTTTCAAGCGGTGGTAAATCAAGCATGTCATAAATTTTTCTAGGCATGATAGAAATACTAGCACCTAGATCACATAAAGCATGGCAATCAAAACCATTAACATGCATATCAATGATGGGTTCCCAATCATCTTCTAACTTCTTGGGAACAGAAGCTTTTTGCTTCAACTTTTCATCCCTAATTTTTATGAGAGCATTGGTAATATGCTTAGTAAAAGAAATATTTAAAGAACTAGCATTGGGAGTCAAAGCAAGCTTTTGCAAGAACAAAATAACTTCAGATATATTGCAGCCATCAACATCAAAATCATTAAAAGAAGTAGAGCTAACATCTCCCACACTCCGAAAAATTTCAGCACTCTTTTGAGAAAAAGTTTTGGCAGTTTTAGTCTTTTTAACACAAGGAGTGGGAGTTTTCTCTACACCAATCAAAGTAAGAGGATTGCTAGCATTAGGAGCAACATCATTAGAGGTAGTAATGGTACATATCTTCATCTCTCTAGCCATCTGATCTTCTCTTTCCCACCTGGCATGCAATTCCGCTAACAATCTAATATTTTCATCAATTCCAACTTGAATAGCATTAGCGGTAGCAAAAGGATCAGGCTTAGCGGACATTCTGTTAACCAAAGAAGATTGCACATTAGACAATAATGAAATATCGGTTTTAGCTTTGGAAACCTTAGCTTGCAATTCAGGAATAGCCTTGTTTAAATTTTCAAGTTGATGACAAATAGTCCTCAACAGAGCTGATTGCTCCTCCATAGTCTTGGCAAAAGCCCTGTTCTGCTCATATTGCGCCTGCATAAAATTCTTAGTAGCCTTTTCAAGTTCAAAAATTCTTTCTTCACTAGGCATTTTAGGTCTACCAAGATAGCTATTATCACCATTAGAAGGAAACGGCCTATAATTGTTACCAGCAAAATTGTTCCTATAAGCATTGATGTTAAAATTATTGTTTCTAATGAAATTCACATCAACATGCTCTTCTTGAGCAACCAAAGAGACCAAAGGAACATTATTAGGATCAACATGAGTCCTATCATTAGCAAGCATAGCCATAATGGTATCAATCTTATCATTCAAGGAAGAGGTTTCCTCAACAGAATTTACCTTCTTACCTTGTGGAGCTCTCTCGGTATGCCATTCGGAATAATTTACCATCATGTTGTCAAGTAGCTTTGTTGCGGCGCCCAAGGTAAGGGACATAAAAGTGCCTCCAGCAGCTGAATCAAGTAGGTTCCTTGAAGAAAAATTCAGTCCTGCATAAAAAGTTTGGACAATCATCCAAGTAGTCAGTCCATGAGTGGGGCAATTCTTTATCATAGATTTCATTCTTTCCCAAGCTTGAGCAACATGTTCATTATCAAACTGAGTAAACTTCATAATATTGCTGCGCAAAGATATAATTTTAGCAGGAGGATAGTATCTACCAATAAAAGCATCCTTACACTTAGCCCATGAATCAATACTATTCTTAGTCAAAGACAACAACCAATCTTTAGCTTTTCCTCTCAAAGAAAAAGGAAACAACTTGAGCTTAATAATATCACTATCAACATCCTTATATTTCTGCATCTCACATAGCTCAACAAAATTGTTGAGATGAGCTGCAGCATCTTCAGTACTAGCACCAGAAAATTGCTCTTTTATAACAAGGTTCAACAAAGCAGGCTTAATCTCATGAAAGTTTGCAGTAGGAACATGTGGCTTAATAGGAGTGCAGATAAAATCACTATTGTTTGTGCTAGTAAAGTCACACAACTTGGTGTTTTCAGGATTGGCCATTTCAGCAAAACAAAAGTAAACAAGTAAAAACAACTACCAAGGATTCTAATTTTTTTGGGTTTTTGATATAAAACGATGTAGGTAAAATAAATAAAGTAAAGCAAAACAATAAAACAAAGTAAAGGATGTGTGTGCGAAAAACTCCCCTCACAGAAGTCTTCTACTTCCTCCCCGGCAACGGCGCCAGAAAAACAGCTGGTGCTGTTTGATGGTGCCTAGTTGACGAGGGAGATTATTCTTCTGCGTTCCCCGGCAACGGCGCCAGAAAAACAGCTTGTGCTGTTTGATGGTGCCTAGTTGACGAGGGAGATTATTCTTCTGCGTTCCCCGGCAACGGCGCCAGAAAAACAGCTTGATGCGTGGTGAATGACTAGCCCGTTGGGAACCCCAAGAGGAAGGTGTGATGAGTATAGCAGCTGGTTTTCCCTCAGTTAAAAAACCAAGGTTTATCATTCTTGGAGAGGAGAGACAAACGACTGAAGGTGATGCTTGCTAGCTTGCGACAGCTTCGGACAATTTATATATGGCGCCTCGTCCAAGCTTTGCTTACTAGCTGCAACGCAGAACCTGCACACACACAACCAAGTACTTTGCTCCCAACTTGCGATGAGGTTGTCAATCTCACCGGTTTGCTTGAAACAAAGGTTATGAGTGTATCGAGTGGAAAACAGTAGAGTATGCAAATAAAGTAAACAGTGCGAGTAAAGTAAACAGGTGATAGCAATATGATGGAAATAGGACCGGGATCCACAGTTCACTAGTGGTGTCTCTCCATAGATAAATAACACATGCTGGGTAAACAAATTACAGTTGGGCAATTGATAGAATAAAGATAAACATGATATGTCAAGAAGATCACTATGAGATTTACTCTGGGCATTACAACAAAATACATAGACCACCATCCAACTGCATCTATGACTAATAATCCACTCCCGGGGATATCAATCCGAACACCCCATGAGTATTAAGTTGCGAACAACAGATAATTGCATTAAGCAAAGTGTGTAATGTAAACAAAGCATATGCCTTTGAGCATATGAATGTTGTTTTCTCCCTAGTAGGAACAACACATCTACAACCTTAGAGGTTTCTGTCACTCCCCCAGGTTAAGCAGAGGCATGAACCCACTATCGAGCATAAATACCCCCTCTTGGAGTCACTAGCAACTACTCGGCCAAGATAGCTACTAACAACGGAGAGCATGCAAGATCATAAACAACATAGAGATAACAAAAGTTAATATTCAGTACAGCAACTCAATCATAAACACCAATATTCATCGGATCCCAACAAACCAAACATGTAGAATTACATAACGGTGATCTCAATCATGTAGGGCAGCTCATGAGATCTAAACATGAAGCACATGGTGGAGAAGACAACCATCTAGCTACTGCTATGGACCCATAGTCCAAGGTAGACTACTCACTCATCGCTCCGGAGGCAAGCATGGCGATGAAGAAGACCTCCGGTGGCGATTCCCCTCTCCGATAGGGTGCCGGGAAGAGCTTCTGGACCCTCCCAATCTTTGGGTCGACGGCGGCGGCGGATCGCGATGTGTTCTGGAAAAGTGATCGGGTACTTAGGTTTTTTCCGTCGGGGGGTCTTTATAGGCGAAGGGGCGATGTCAGAGGAGGAGCCAGGCGCCCTCACGCGGGGCCCGCGCGGCCAGGGGCCTGGCCGCACCACCCCTGCGTGTGGGGCCCTGGTGGCCCCCCTCCTACTCTCCTTCGGATCTCTGGAAGCTTCCGGGTAAAATAAGACTTCAGGAACTTGTTTCGTCCAATTCCGAGAATATTTCCTGTGTATCACTTCTGAAACACAAAAATAGCAGAAAACAGGAAACTGGCACTGTGGCAACTCGTTAATAGGTTAGTTCCGGAAAATGCATAAAAGTGCCACTAAGTGTAACGAAACAATAGGCAAATGGTGTAAAAATAAGCATGGAGCATCAAAAATTATAGATACGTTGGAGACGTATCAGCCCCCTAGCCTTTTTGCTCGAAGCTCATGCACGATCTCGTGGAGCGCCAGCACCCCCTCATGCAGGCACCTCCCTTTGATGAAGGCTGTCTGGCTGCGGTCAACCATGCGGAGCGCAATAGGAGCTAGTCTGATCGCATACGCCTTCGCTATAAACTTAAAAATAACGTTAATGAGTGCGATGGGTCTAAATTTCTTTATATCCTCAGCCCCTTTCACCTTCGGAATCAGCGAGATGACCCCAAAGTTAAGTCGAGCGATATCCACCCTCCCTAGGGCGAAATCGTTCAAAATCTGCAGGATCCGCCCCTTGAGGACTCCCCAGAATCGCTTGAAGAATAAGACCGGAAACCCGTCCGGTCCTGGCGCCGAATCTGGCTTCATACTGAGGAGGACCTCCTCTAGGTCCTCCGCAGTGAAGGTCAACTCTAGACCCAAGTTCTCCTCGTCCGAGACCCTCTTCTCCTCAGGCCATAAGTCCGGAGCTAGGAAGAATGCCCTCTCCTCCCCAATAGCCCCCATCAAGCCCTCCTAGAATTGGTAAACGTGCTTTAGCACTTCTGCCTGCTCCTCCACCTCCCCCTGGTCGGTGATGAGTCTCGGGATCAAGCACTTGCGGCGCCTCCCATTGGCGATGGCATGGAAGTACGCAGTGCAGGAATCCCCCTTCAAGGTCCATTGCAGCCTGCTGCGTTGCTTCCAGTACTCCTCCTCAACCGCGTCTAGTTGGATCAACTGGTCCTCCAAGTGGTATCTAAGGGCCCATCCCTCATCGTCCAGACCCGACGAGTCCGCCATCTGGTCTAGATCTGCCACCTGGCTCAGAAGGTTCTCCCTGAAGACCCTCTTTTGCTTCCCCAGGTTAGCCCCCCATCCTTTCAGGAATTGACGAAGGGACCGAGCAATGCCCTGCCACAGGTCAATACTGCATCTAATCTGGCCCGGGTGGTCCACGATGCCCTAAATCTTCCCTCGAACCAGGTCAGTGAACCCCACCACCTCGAACCACCAAGTCTGAAAGAAAAACCTGGCAGGGAGTCGAATACCGGCCTCCCCATTATCAAAGATGAGAGGGCAGTGGTCGGACCCTATCCTAGTCACCGCCGTAAGCGAACATAGTGGGAAGACCGCCTCCCTCACCGACCTCGGGGCGCCGAAGTTCATGGGCGCGATCGAGGAGCCGGCACGTTGGGCGGACCGCATCTCGGTGGCGCTGGCGTGTGGCGGCGACGCGATCCCAGACCTAGCTGTCGCGCTCGTCGGCAGCCTCCCGGAGCGTCGTGAACGTGGGTGGCCATGGATGCCAATGCATCCTCCCTTCACTTCCTCCACAAAAATTGATTTGACTTTCTTTTCTTTCTTTTCCCCCAAGTTCTTAGATCTATTCTGGGTTAGTATTTTGCTTCTTCAGATCTGTACGTGTTCATGAAATCTGTTTTTTTGTTCAGCAATTTCGGTGCTTTCGTCCATATGTTTCGGTGCTTTCCTTCAGCAAATGGTGGAACTTTCCCTGGTCAATTTTGTTTGTATATGGAAGCTAATTGCTACATATCCGGATTTGATGTAGCTTTCTATCTTATGTTTGGTTAGATGTGAAATGATAAGGGTACAGATCCAATTAATTAGGTGTTTACTTTTAATCTGTGCTAATGTTTACATAAATAATGGTACAGATCCAATCACCATAATGGACCGAAATTAATCACCATAGTCTCTGCTGATTTTGACAAATAATTGTTTCTATATACAAAATCCAGAAGATCCATGCTGATGCTTCCGATTCTCTCTGCTAATATTGGTTATTTTGAGAAAGAGCATGCATCCCACCGGTTATTTTTACCAACGACCATGCGAAAAATCTAGCCTAATCAGAAACGCAATGATTTGTTTAAGAAACTTTTATTCCTAATAATTAGGAAAAAATCTAGTCTATCCTAATCCTGGAACATATTTTTCACGAACCTGAATATTAGCGTTGTGTAATTGGTACATGGAGAACAAGATGGATGTTCCAGACTAAGTTGATATGAAGGTGATAAAGTAGAAACATGGGGTAATTCGTGTCCACATTGTGTTCTTGGAAATTCCAGATTACATGTTTCATGAAGCTAAATATTAATGTTACCGAATTGCATTTTTGAAGAAAATATCTAAGAGAACATATTTTGATGAAACTGAATACTATAGTAATTGTGAGGTTTTTTTTAGAAAAAGTAGGGGTTGATAGATTAAGAATTGTAGTAACCGAGGGGGCTTTCTACAATGTCTAGAATCTAGAGCACAAATCTCAAAGCAAGTTTGTATGGTACAAGATAAGACCAGGACCCACATCCGTATGTAGTTTTACTTTATCGTTACAACCACCGCACCATCAGATACTTACAGCCTACAGGAGTGCATAGTTACATACAGGACTATTGATTGTACGCTTTCGTTTTCATGCTATTTGCAAGCACCCAAAAGATCAAATGTCTATTAAAATACTGTACCGTGTCCTCACCACACAGCAACTATCTTATTTTTCTTTTCAGATCCATATGGACACGATCCAGGCAGGGCCCAAGTAGAGCAGGACGATGAGACTGTATTCACCTCGCCTACCTCCCAATATTCCTCCTCCTCCTGGCGGTCTCCTTCTCCTTGCGCTGTTTTCCGCCTCTTTCTCCAAAAACTCGTCTAACCAAGAAAACCCGTAATCCCTCTAGGATCTAAACAAACATTTCCAAATCGTTGGACTAGAAAAATTCCATCGCCGGGATGGACAGCAAGGGATTGGGTCCCAATCTAGGCCGATCCATGCATGTTAGGGATTAAACGAACGAGCCCCTAAGAAGTCATGATTCGAGAGTTGTTGTATCGTATCGATATGATATTTATTTCAAACCTATCTAGTTTAAATGAAAGCGTACTAAAATGGAGTAATAAAACAAAATTTGAGAGTTATTGTATCGTATTGATATGAAGATTTTATGGTACATCGGACTACACATCTGGTCCCTCCATTCCATTGCTTAAGGCGAAAAACAAAATTCAACTTTTCTACATAGAACAAGGCGCAGGTTGTACTTTAGCGTCCTTCTTCCGAAACTACCCCTCCACCCAGTTCCCCTTTCCTCCTTCTCGACAGGTTCGATTCGATGCGATTCGTCCTGAGCGAAGGCTCGCGTTGCTGCCACCGCTTCCCCTGGTGGTCGTGGTCGAGGACGCGCCACCCAGAACCACCACTTGAAGCGATCGGAGTTGGGGAGGGAGCAGGAGGGGATCATCGGCCGCCGCGGTAGAAAGAAGAAGGCGAACGCCTAGGACGGAGGAGGAGGAGGCGACCAAGAATACGGTGGAGACAGCAGAGCAGGAGCCATCTCTCGGCCTCCCATTTCTCTGTAGGTCTAACGATCCCGAGAAGCAAACGCTACCTCGTCTGGCGCATGAAGGATCTTGCTCATGGCGGCACATCCAGAACCACCACTTGCTGCTCAAGATCTTGCTCATGGCTACTCAAGCATCCGTGCCCCCATCCACCGACGCGAGGAGAATTTCCGGAGGGCATGGTGGCCTTGGTGGTGCAAGGCGTGCTATGCGAGGGGAATTTCTGGAGGCTTTGGTGGTGTAGGGCGTACGGTGCGAGGGGATTTTGTCGGTGGGAAGGGCATGCGGTGCAGTCTGCGCGATACAAGAGATGATTAATTAGGGGCATACCTTGAAGGTTTTAGCCTGCGGGAACTCTCCTTAATCGCTGTGCAGGAAAATATACGCCCTAAGCATAGAAACGGAGGGAGTATGTGTCTAGTATGCGGTCAGATCGGACGGTCTGAATTAATTGAGTCGGTTTGGGCTTTGGACTAGTAGTTAATTTGGTAATCTCTATCAAATTTTTCAACGATAGAATCACAGTTTCACTTATAAGTAAAATTACGACCTTACACTTCACCCGGAAAATTCGATGCATGATTTAAATAGTGTTACACCAAAAATGCCCCTTAGGAAGAAATATACTACTCCCCCGACCACTGTTACTTGTCTCTAGTATGGATGTATCTAGATACTAAAATATATCTAGAACTCTAGATATATCCATATTACCGATAGGTAATAATGGTCGAAAGAAGTACTGAAAACTTGAGGTAGTGTATTAGATCTAGATTATAGGATCAAGCCGATTAGACGGTCTATGTTGAATTGATTAACCGGAAAACATCCATAAAAATATATTGTTAATTTGGTAATTTCTATCAATTTTTTCAGCGATAAAATCACAGTTTCACTTATAATAAAATTACGACCTTACACTTCAACCGAAGACTAGATGCATGATTTAAACAGTGTTACACCAAAATTGCATTAGATACGACTTATAGTGGTCGGAAGAAGTATAGTTATAGTGTATTATCGATATGTAATAATGGTCGAAAGGATTACTGAAAACTTGAGATAGTGTATTAGATCTAGATTGTAGGATCAAGCCGATTAGACGGTTTATGTTGCATTGATTAACCGGGAAACATCCCTAAAAATATATTGTTGCTTCAGTAACATTTTCATAGATGCAACACAAGATTCGCAAGAAAATTCCACAAGATTTCATTACGATTTCCATATAAATATCAAAGACATGAGATATATGAATATAAAGCAAATAATATATTCCGAGGGGTCTAGCAAAATCGCAAGGAATTCTGAAGGCAGATTTCTGTTATTGTCTTCCTGGCCTTAATAGTCGTAGTGTGTCACTGTTGTACTATACGCTAGGTACATAGTTCATAAATACTGCGTTGCATTTCATGTCGCGTGTTGGTATTGTAGACAGAGACGTGGCTGGAGTCAAACCCTAGCCGCCCGTAGCTATATATAGTACACTATACACCATCTTTATCCTTTGGGGTGGCTGGGCTGAAGAAATGGTGGCGCCTCTGTTGAGCATACAGGATTTTGCTGGATTGTCGCAACAACCACCTTGGTGTCGCCGATGGCTGCTGGAGTGATCATGAAGCAGTCCTCTGACGGTGATGCTGCACAGAAACATACGGTATATTAATACGTGGGTATACATGGATAGATATGGGCTTATGCAGGCCAACGAATCCACGCCCCATAGAGCGAGCCCATTTCCCTTCGCCAACCAAAGACGACCCTGGTGTCCCTGTACATCGCTCGCTGCGTCCATTGCGGCCGCGAAGCGCTTGCTTCCATGGGCCAGCCTCCGTCGTCCGCCGCAAGGAGGGCGATTGTGAGCGCCCTGTAGATGCACGTTCCATTTATGATTGGTAATTTAATGAACAAAATTATTCAGAATAAAATGGTAAATTTTCAAAAATTGTTGAGATTTCAAAATTGTTCAGATTTAAAAATGTTTAGATTCGAAAAATTATTCAGTTTGAAAAATGTTCAGATTGAAAAATGTTCAAATATAAAAATGGTTAGAGTTTAAAAATGTTCAATTTAAAAAATGTTCAATTAAAAAATGTTCAATTTAAAAAATGTTCAAATTAAAAATTGTTCAATTTAAAAAATGTTCAAATTTAAAAATAGAATTTTAAAAATTGTTCAAATTTAAAAATGTTCGAATTCTTAGAAGTTCAAATAAAGCCGTCCGAGAAAACCGTGAAAAACCACCACAGAAAACAGAAAAATCGGTCCGGCATAAACAGAAAAACAATTTCTGAGAAAACCACAAGTAAACCGAACCGAAAGGTTCTAGAACCTTCCCAAAATCGGAAATAAACCAAATACACCGAACTTTATTGGGCCGGCCTAAGAGGCAACGAAAGGTGCGCCTAAAGCTTCACAGCGGGCGATGACTAGGGATCGGGAGGTCCTAGTTATCGCGTGAATGCGTGCGCGAACAGCGCTCCGCCCACGGGCGCCCTCTTCGTGGGCTGGCCCAAACACGTTTCTTCTTCAGCTTTTTTATTTTTTTCGTTTTAATTGTTTATTTCAGCAAAAAAGTACATTCCGATTTTTGAAAAAGTTTATTTTAAAAAATGTTCAAACGCAAAAATTGTTCAAATTTAAAAATATTCAAACATAAAAATGTTCATCTTTGAAAATTGTTCAAACGTAAAAATGTTCAAACATAAAAAATGTTCATCTTTGAAAATTGTTCAAACGACAAAAATGTTCATACATAAAAATATTTAACTTTGAAAATTGTTCAAACGTAAAAAATGTTCAAATTTCAAAAATATTCAAAAGTAAAAAATGTTCAAAATAAGAAAATCAAAATATATTTTTGTTCATAATTTTCAAAAAACGAAAAAGAAAAGAACAGAAAAACCGAAGAAAACCAACAGATCCACGACCCTGTAAAAGAAAAACCATGGAAAAATGAAAACCGGAAGAAACCAAGAAAACTAAAACAGAAAATCTTAGAAACAATGTACAGCCGCGCTAGTGGGCTGCGGCCCATGAAGGCACGCCCGCGGGCGCGACGCATTCCAGCGCGCCCGCGGGCGCGAAATAGGATTCGCCCTAGGGATCACCAGACGACCCCCACTGGCGCCGCCCGCTCGCCGCCGCCCGGACGCCCAGTCCCCGCTGCCGCCGCCAGTCCACTAAAACTAATCATGCCACCGTCGCCGTATGCGTCTCCGACGCCTGGTCCTTCCACTCCCCTCCCGTCCCAGGATGCCGTAGCAAACGGCCGGCGACCCATCGCGCCGTCCCGGCCATCCTCAGCTAGTTCCGCCCCGCCAGCCGCCTCCAGCTCGGCATTCCCGCCCGGCTCGCCGTCGGCGTTCGTCCAGTGCTCCCGCCTGTCGCCGCAACTACCCCGTCGGAGCCCCACGACGGTAACCCGTTCCTTAAAGTATACTCCTTTCTTCTTTTTGTGTACTGTCAACCCACGCTTTCAGCGAGTTGGCAATGCTGCTGAAATCTGGATATATTCCTTTTCCCAAAAACAGTCTCCGGATATTTCTGCACCTTACACAAGGTCCAACTTCCCAATTACTATGGCACATTTACGCCCATGGCGACGCCGGTCATCCATGGTCGCCAGTACGGAGAGCTCAGTTCTTCGCTGTATTTGATGCAGTCAACACAGACATGGACCAGCGGAGGGCAGTAGCATTCTCCTATCGCCAGCCTGCAATAATGTCTGGCCAACTAGACATGCTACTGTGACTAGAACAAAAGTGGGAGCGGTGTTTCGGCTCCAAGCAAAACATCCAAAGCATTTTCGTACCACTCTTCACAAGCATATGTGCAGGAAAGCTAAATCAGCATGACTCCACTCCCCTTTTTTATCCTCCTATTATTGCTTTGTTTCTGCAAATCCGATGACAGCCTAACACCAGCAAAACCACTCTTACCTGGCGACAAGCTCGTCTCGAACAACGGCGTCTTTGCTCTTGGTTTCTTCTCCCTCGACAACTCCACTGCAAACCCATATGTGGGCATATGGTACCACGACATCCCTGAGCCGACATATGTGTGGGTGGCCAACCGCGACAATCCCATCAGCAGCAGTTTGCCTGGGAAGTTGGTTCTGACCAACACCTCTGACCTCGTCCTGTCTGATTCCAAAGGCCGTATCCTTTGGATGACGGCGAACAACGTCACCGTTGGGGGTGATGGAGCTGTGGCACTGCTGCTCGACACAGGGAACTTCATCATCCAGTCGCGGAACTTCACGCAGATATGGCAGAGCTTTGATCACCCGACCGACACCATGCTCCCCGGTTTCAAGTTATGGGCGAACTACAAGACTCACACAGCCTTGCGCGTCGTTGCTTGGAAGGGTTCTCAGGACCTGTCCAGTGGGAAATTCTTCCTCAGTGCTGACCCCAGCACGGGTTTCCAGATCCTCATATGGCGTGAGACGAGCCTGTACTGGCGCACTGGGTTGTGGAATGGTGCGTCGGCCTCAGACAACAACGGATACATGTGGTCCCAAATCGTCGACGATGGAGAGGAGATATACTCAACCTACAACACAGACAACGTCTCGCATAGATCACACATGAAACTAGACTACACAGGTGACGTGATGCTAAGAATCTGGATTAACCTGTCATGGGTAGTTTTGTTCAAGCTCCCAGGTGATGACTGCCGCCATTACGGCTCATGTGGGCCATTTGGTTACTGCGACAGCACGGTCTCCACCTTGGAATGCAAATGCCTTGACGGGTTTGAGCCGGCGGATGGCTTCAGTGCCAACTTCTCCAGAGGATGCGTGAGAAAGGAGGCGCTGAGATGCCGCGGCGACCAATTCTTTACCTTGCCAGGGATGAAGGTCCCTGACAAGTTTGTGTATGTGAGGAACAGAAGCTTTGAGGAGTGCACTGCTGAGTGTGACCGCAATTGCTCCTGCACTGCATATGCTTACGCCAACTTGAGCAGTATCCTTGCGAGGAGTGGCCCATCAAGATGCTTGGTCTGGATAGGGGAGCTTGTTGACTTAGAAAAGGACGGCGCAATTGGTGAAAACCTGTACCTTCGGCTTGCTGGCTCTCCTGGTATGTACGGTTCCATGTCTTTATTTGTTCTTTTGACCTGGTGGCATATGTGCATTATAATGTATGTCTGTGTCACCTCTCTTGATGGATCTTCATAGCTAGCCAGTTACTTTTGGGGTCTACAAATATTTTTATTTGAAACATAATCTGTAAATATATTTGAGATGCATTTTCAGTATCTGCTTTAATATTATATGCATGTACATAGATATGTTTTACTCATTGAGAAGTGGGGTATACGCATACTCTCACAAGCTATTGAATCTTGATGTAGTTCTTATTTTCTTCACAGGAACCAGTTCTGCAGTAAACAACAAGAGCAGTATCGGTCATGGTATCAGTGTGGTATTAAAGATTGTACTCTCAGTTATATCATTCCTGTTGATTCTCATATGCATATATCTTGTCCTCATATGCAAGCTAAGAGGTAGAACAATGGATGCCCGTTTCCTGTATTATTATGTTAATGTAATAGTGTCTGAGTGTTGACGTCACTGATATATCTGTAGGGATACAAGTAAACAAAGAAAACCTCAAAAGATCGGTCCTTGGACACCTGAGCCCTTCGCAAGAAGTTTGGGATCAAAATTTGGAATTCCGGTCTATTAAATTCGAAGACATCTCCAGTGCAACAAACAATTTCCATGACGCAAACATACTTGGAAAAGGAGGTTTTGGAAAAGTCTATAAGGTTGTATAAAACTTTGACCTTGTCAATTAATTACAAGACTTGGAAATTCATATATTTTCCTCCTGGTTAATTTTTTTCAGTAATGATTAAATGACACAGGGAACACTGAAATATGGGAAGGAAGTTGCTGTTAAAAGGCTTAGCCAGGGTTCTGAGCAGGGGATAGAGCATTTTAGAAATGAAGTGGTTCTTATAGCCAAGTTGCAGCACAAGAATTTAGTTAGACTTCTAGGCTGCTGTATTCATGAGGATGAGAAGCTGCTTATTTATGAATACCTGCCCAACAAAAGCCTAGACATGTTCATTTTTGGTATGTTCTAATCACATACTTAGAAAGTAATCTTGAATTAACAAAACAAACTTGTTTACCTGAATAGCTTACTAGATGACTTGCACTTATGTACGTGCACATTCTCTTATTGGCAGATATTTCAAGAAAATCTATGCTTGATTGGCCAATAAGGTTCAACATAATCAAAGGGGTAGCTAGAGGACTTCTATATCTCCACCAAGATTCGAGAACGACGATAATCCATAGGGACCTTAAACCGAGCAACATCCTGCTAGATGCAGAGATGAACCCAAAAATATCAGATTTTGGCATGGCAAGGATCTTTGGAGGCAGCGAGCAACAAGAAAGTACCAAACGAGTTGTTGGCACATAGTAAGCATCTCTTGCACTAGCTGTTAATCTTGAAATTTATTTATGTTCCTGAAATAACTCAAACTACACACACTTTCTTGTGAAATGATTCAAATAGCGGGTACATGTCGCCTGAGTATGCGATGGAGGGCATTTTTTCTGTCAAGTCTGACACCTACAGCTTTGGTATATTGGTACTGGAGATTGTGAGTGGATTAAAGATCAGCTCACCACATCATCTTGTGATGGACTTTCCAAACCTCATATCCTTTGTAAGTGTTACTACCCAGATTTCTGGAAACTCAACCAAGTAATAGTATAGTGTTAGCAAATATAAATTCTGAACTTCGATGTGATATTTCAGGCATGGAACTTGTGGGCAGATGGAAAAGCAAGGGATTTCGTGGACACATCAGTTATGGGGTGCTACTCGCTTGATGAAGTGTCGAAGTGCATCCATGTTGGGCTCCTATGTGTGCAGGACAGCTCCAGCGCTAGGCCGCTCATGTCATCTGTTGTGTCCATGCTGGATAGTGAAGCCATGCCACGAGCCATTCCTAAGCAACCTATGTATTTCGAAGAGAAAAATCCCGAAACCAAGGATGCAAGAGAAGACTCGGAAAAGTCCGTCAATGACGTGAGCCTTACAGAGATAGAAGGGCGCTAGCTGGCGGTCTCCTTTTTTTATTATCCATCAAAACGAAATGGCTTACTCTGCAGCCCACACAAATTTAAGTATTTAGGAAGAGAAAACGAGTGCAGTCTTGCCTGACTTGGCACATGTCTGACTGATGGTGGACATGTAACGTTGTTGGTTCTGTTCTTGATCTGTAAATCCCCAGAGAGAGACCAGCAGGAATGCTGAATAATCAGCGCATAGGGGCTATGGTCCTGTCTCATTTGCAGCTGTGGGAGTTCCTAATGATTTTATTCAATGTATAATAGGACATGTTTTCCTATGCATTTCCAGCAAGTGGCAGGAGTTGGCAGTGGCACGGCTCATACACACCTTGGAAATTTCTGGTTGAAAAATCATGTATAACGCCGACCTGCTAGTTATCGTTTGTCCCTGATTTACTGCAACTGCTATCTGGACTACAACTAGTGGGCCTAAAATTCCAAAGAAAGGTTCAAGGTACAGAAAAGTCCGAGCATGTTTCCTAGTTTTAATCATTGGGTCAAATGGGAGTGTGGATTTCTATATAGCTCAAGCTACACATAGCTTGTTTTTTTTCTAGAATTCGCAAATTGTATTTAAAAGTTTCAATAAAATCTGTAAAAAGATCAAGATGTAAGCAATGTTGTGTTCTATCAAAGTGTAAATTTTCATCTCGAAAATGACTTATATTCGAGGCTCAATAAAAATGACAAAATCTGACTTTGAAAGTCTACACTGTTCACTACTATACTTGTCAGATTTTGTTATTTTTGCACAGCCTTAAATATAAGGTATTTCGAATTGAAATTTAGCACCTTGATAGATACCAACATTGCCTATATCTAGATTTATTTTCAGATTTTTTTGAAACTCTTAAATATTATTTTTTGAATTTTTCAAAACACGAGCTACATGTAGCTCAAGCTACGTTTATGGTTTTCGGGTCGAACGGTCCATGCAAACAATCTAAACCATCTTCATATATATAATGTACACTCGCTCCTTCAGTTTCACGTCACAAGCATATGTCAAAGATTGCTTGATGGAGTGATGGACATGATATACATCCTTGGCTATCTTTTTTTGCTGGTTCTTTCTCTTTCTAGTATTAGTGCTCTGCTAATAGTTTTGGCTGGGTAGCGGTCTTTATTTCCTTGGTTTTTCGTTCAGAGGCAAAGGTGGGCTTGTTCCCTTTGGTTTCCTGGTTGTTCTGATGAGTAGCAGACCTGGGGACTGTTTTCTAATGAAATTGAGAACCCATGGGGTTCCTTCCATCGAAAAAATACCAGTTTTTATCCCTCTGTTTTTGATTTGTTTCTGCAAAGGTGCTGATCGCCTAAGACCCCACAAAACCACTCTCCCCGAGCGATAGGCTCATCTGAAACGGTGGCTTTGCTCTTGGCTGCTTCTTCTTGCCGACAAATCGACAGCAGACTCGTACATCGGCATATGGTACCACAACAACCCCGAGCGACATCACTCATACATTGGCTTGTTGACAAGGCGAAACCTATTGGTGGTGTTTGTGAAAATCTTTACCTCCGTATTTCCTGCTCATCCGGTATTTTCCTTCTCTTACCAATGGTAGCTTTAGTTGCATTGAGTCTCTTTTGACCTAAGTTTATATGGCTGCTATATTTTATTCTTTGGAGTACAATTCTGCAGCTAACAAAAATTAAGAGTGGTTCAAATATTGTACTCCCTGTTGTGGCTTGTATGTTGATAGATACTCATCTGCATATACCATGATGGAAGGCAAGAGATAAAACAACCTTCTATTCACCTTTCTCTCTTAGAAAGTAATATCAGTTTGGAGTTCATTTAGAGCAGTATTGATGTAAGTACATGTCAGGTAAACGCAGCAGAAAAGTTCAGAACAAACATAAGCTAAAACACTTGAATGGTTCTGACAAACTTTACTGAATTTCCATCTGTTAGTTTTGAAGACATTCTCATTGCAACGAACAACCCCTATGATTACAACTTGCTTGGACAAGGTGGTTTCGAAAAAGCGTACAAGGTAATAAAATATTTTTAGGTTGACAATTTTTGTATAAGAAATATTTTGTTGTTCTCTTGTTAACCTGAAAAATGATGTGCTCATGTATATATTGTTGGAAGGTTGCAATCAGAACTACTTCATCATGAACTCCTCTATCCCTTGCCAAGAACCCATACTAAGCTTTTTGACAGCCAGCGCAGGTACTTACGCTTCTTGGTTACTGCATTCATAATGATGAGAAGTTACTCATCTACGAATACTCACCTATTAAAAGTTTGGACGCCTTTCTTTTTTGGTATGTTCCGACTTATGTATTTACGTTCAAGTCTAACAAAAAAATTCATTAAATAAAGTGTTGTTTACTATGACTGACAATACATTTCACACTCGGATCATGGGAGATGCCACAAAAAAACTGTGTTTCATTGACTGACCTGGTTCATGGTAATTAAAGGGATAGTGAGAGGGCTTCTTTATCTCCACCTAGATTCAAAATTAACTTCACAAATCTTGTTGGGCACATAAATAAGTCCTAAAATATCCGATTTTGGTATGGCAAGTATCTTTTAAGGAAAACAAGTAGCTAACGTGATATGGTTTGACGTGATGTTCATGGATTTCCCGTGAAGTCATAACTGTGGTCAACAATTTCTTCACACTCGTGCTCGATGATCATATTGTGCAAGATCAAACAAGTCTTCTTGATCCTTCAAAGCGTCTTTTCATCACAAAAGTAAGTCGATTCTCGGCTCCTTGCACATTAGCAAATACGGCTTGCAAAATCAACATCCTTCCTAGCAATGTCTTGAGCATTATCAAAATGATGTTGTTTGTTACCTTGAGGGTTTAGAACTGGTCTGACAAGTTTATCCCATCCGTATGATAGTATCCCATGTCGTATGTGTGCTCATTTGTTTGAAACTCCATCAGTGGTGTTTCTCCATTGCCTAACCTTTGAAAGAGTGGTGATTGGTTGAGTATATTGATGCCATTGCAAGTTCCAAGAATTCTAAAACAGACATGCCAAAACACTATCTCCTGATCTGCAACGACTTCAAGGGAGACGGTTGGATCCTTGACATGGCCATTTAATTGTACATGCCATGTCGCAAGGTAGTTCTTTCACCTCTAGTGCATACAACCAAGTCGAGCATCCATGAAAAACCCTTGCTTTGTTAATCGAGCCTCTTAGTGTCGTGGCCATTGGATTCTGTTAAGTACTTTGGCCCAAAGCATACAACTATTGCTTTCACAAAGATCTAAAGCATACGATAGATGTACTCTCTCCCATGTTGCAGATCAAACTGTCAGGTATTCCATAAGCCCAAGTGCAAAGCCACAATCATCTTCTAGATAGTACCTGTTGAAATATAGGGTGGGCTTTAGGCCCACTTAACAATTTCAGAAAATCCCTAAGGGCCCATTCATGCTTGGCAAGGGAAGTGATGGGAGTTTAGTCCCACATTGCTAGTTGGGAGAGATGAGCACCAACATATAAGGTGAGCTCTTCCACCACTAGTATGTGGAAGTGTGAGAAGGAAGAGGAGCTCCACACGCGCGCTCCTCCTCCGACGACGCACGCACGCCCGCCTCGCCACGCCTCGCCTCGCCTCGCCTCGTCACGACGCGCGCCGCGGGAATCTCGCCGAGCCGAGTTTCTTTTTGTCGCGCAGAAACAGACACAAACGGTTGCGACTGAAACGCTATTTAATCGGGCCGTTAATGAGAATGAATACGAGCTGAAACGTCTGTATTAAGTGCTCTTAAGTACGGGCGTTTCCAGTCCTTCATTGTTAACAATTATGGCCTTTATTACGTGCGTTTCTTTTCCATCCGCCCCTGTGTCCGTGCCTATATTTTGGAGGGGTCGCTCCTCTCTGAGATACAGAACACAATCCCTGCGCGCCTGCCTAGTCGTTTCCTTCACTGTTGCTGCCTCCGGTGATCCCATTCCGTCCACCGCGTACACGGTGTGCGGGAGAGCAGGCCTCCGAAACCCCGCCCTCTCAATATCCTATACGGGAGAAGGGCGATTAGGTTTTTGGGGAGCGTCTTGTACGCGACTGCTCAACTTTGATCGTCTGCTTCCTCTTCTTCCGCGTCGTCCTCGTCATCATCATGTCTACTGAAGCTGAACAAGCTGCTGCCGCCAAGAGGGTGGCCGATGAGGCTGCCGCCGCTGCTGCTTCAGAGGCTGCCGCCGCCGCTGCTGCTGCTGCTTCGGCCAACTGGCCTACTGGAGGGTACTATATGCTTATCCCTCTCCTGCTTACTTCCATGTGCATAGTACTAGCGATTTCTGTAGGTGGTTCTACGATTTGCCTAGTATTGCATAGTTATATGTTCAAATATCAGTATGTCCACATCTTGATCATGTTTTATTCATGGATTAATTTAATCGGAAAATTGCCTAGATTCTTAACAATCCAAAAACCTAATATGTGTAGGCAATTTTCGATTCAAGGTTTTGCTGCTACACTGAAACCTGCCCCGTTTACGGGGACATACTTTAAGCGTTGGCAGACCAAAACCATCTTATGGCTCACGGCGATGAACGTGTTCTGGGTCGCCAGTGTCACTCCCACTGGAACGATTGCTCCTGATCAGGAGAAGGCGTTCAGGGAGGCCACTGTCGTCTTTGTTGGAGCAGTTCTGAGCGTGATCGGAGATAAGTTGGTCGATGCATATTTACATGTGCGGGTTGCCAAGGATTTGTGGGAAGCACTCGAATCTAAATTCGGTGCAACTGATGCTGGAAGCGAGATGTATATTATTGAGCAGTTCCACGATTACAGAATGGTTGAAAACCGTTCTGTTTTGGAACAGGCTCATGAAATACAATGCATCGCCAAGGAGCTTGAGCTCCTGAAGTGTGAATTACCGGGCAAATTTGTCGCGGGATGCATAATCGCTAAGCTGCCAAATACCTGGAGGAACTTTGCCACCACTCTGAAACATCAGAGGCGTGAATTCTCAGTGGAGGATGTCATCGGTCATCTGAGTGTTGAGCAGAATTCGAGAGCAAAGGACTCGCATGGAAAAGGAGAAGGGACTTCAGTTGCCAATGTGGTACAGAAGAACTTCAACTCCCACAAGTCCAAAGGGAAGATGGGTGTCCAACAGAATACCGACTTCAAGAAGAAGGGCAACAAGACCTTCAAGAAGGATAAGAAGAAGAGTGGCTGTTTCACTTGTGGTTCGGATGAACATTGGGCTAACAAGTGCCCAAACAAGTTTAAGAAGCCAGGGCAGGACTCCAAGACTGCCAACATGATTGTGAGCAACAATGAAAGTGGGGCATCTGGGTACGGTAATCTATTTACAGTATTTTCAGTAAGTCAATCTACCGATTGGTGGATTGACACGGGTGCAAATATTCATGTGTGTGCTGACATCTCATTGTTTTCTTCTTATCAGGCCACAAGGAAAGGCTCCGTACTGATGGGGAACGGCGCGAGTGCTTCTGTTCATGGTGTTGGCACGGTCGATCTGAAGTTTACTTCGGGAAGGATCGTGCAGCTCAAGAATGTGCAGCATGTCCCCGCAATCAAGAAGAACCTAGTTAGTGGCTCCCTTCTTTGCAGAGAAGGATTTAAGTTGGTCTTTGAGTCTAATAAAGTAGTTGTTACGAAATATGGACTGTTTGTTGGAAAAGGTTATGAATGCGGAGGTCTGTTCCGCTTTTCCCTTGCTGATTTCTGTAATAAAGTCGTGAACAATATTCATTCGAATGTTAATGAAACAGAAGTTTGGCATTCACGTCTTTGTCACATTGGTTTCGGTTCTATGACACGGTTAGCAAAACTAAATTTAATCCCAAATTTCACTTTAGCCAAAGGTTCTAAGTGCCATTCGTGTGTGCAAGCAAAGCAACCTCGCAAGCCTCATAAAGCTGCGGAGGAGAGACACTTGGCACCATTAGAACTCATACATTCTGATCTGTGTGAGATGAATGGTGTGTTGACTAAAGGTGGAAAAAGATACTTCATGACGCTGATAGATGATTCCACTAGATTTTGCTATGTATATCTGTTAAACACTAAAAGTGAGGCTCTACACTACTTTAAAATCTATAAAGCAGAAGTTGAGAACCAACTTGAAAAGAAGATTAAACGAATCCGGTCTGATCGTGGTGGAGAGTATTTCTCTAATGAGTTTGATTCTTTTTGTGCGGAACATGGTATTATTCATGAGAGGACGCCTCCCTATTCTCCCCAGTCAAATGGGGTTGCCGAACGGAAAAATCGTACTCTAACAGACTTGGTTAACGCCATGTTAGATACAGCGGGTTTATCCAAGGCATGGTGGGGGGAGGCTATACTGACATCATGTCATGTCCTGAATAAAGTTCCGACAAAGGACAATGAGATTACTCCTTACGAGCAGTGGGAGAAGAGAAGAACAACACTCTCATACTTACGTACATGGGGCTATTTGGCGAAAGTCAATGTGCCGATTCCCAAAAAGCGTAAGCTTGGACCAAAGACGGTGGATTGCGTTAATCTGGGCTACGCTAAGAATAGCGTCGGCTATAGATTTCTAGTAGTGAAATCTGAGGTACCTGATGTGACGGTCGGTACAATTATAGAGTCTAAAGATGCTACATTCTTTGAGGATATTTTTCCTATGAGAGATATGCCAAGCACTTCTAGACAGGAATCAGAGGAGACTCCTGAGCCTGCCATTCCTATGGAATATTATGAACAAACACCTGATGAAAATCCTGAGGAGGATGACGAGGAAACCCTTGGTAGGGGTAAGAGACAGAGGACTGCAAAGTCTTTTGGTGATGATTTCCTCGTGTATCTCGTGGATGATACTCCCACTTCTATTTCAGAAGCCTATGCATCTTCAGATGCTGACTACTGGAAAGAAGCGGTCCGTAGCGAGATGGATTCCATCATGGCTAACGGGACATGGGAAATTACTGAACGTCCCTATGGCTGTAAACCATTGGGATGTAAGTGGGTGTTTAAAAAGAAGCTTAGGCCTGATGGTACTATTGAAAAGTACAAGGCTAGACTGGTGGCCAAGGGCTATTCTCAGAAAGAAGAGGAAGATTTCTTTGATACTTATTCGCCTGTGGCCAGACTGACCACCATTCGAGTGTTACTCTCGTTGGCGGCCTCGCATGGTCTTCTTGTCCATCAAATGGATGTTAAGACGGCTTTTCTAAACGGAGAGCTAGACGAGGAAATCTATATGCAACAGCCCGATGGCTTTGTGATAGATGGTCAGGAAGGAAAGGTGTGTAAGTTACTGAAATCTTTATATGGCCTGAAACAGGCGCCTAAGCAGTGGCATGAGAAGTTCAATACAACTTTAACATCTGCTGGCTTTGTTGTCAACGAAGCTGACAAATGTGTATTCTATCGCTATGGTGGGGGCGAAGGAGTTATACTATGCTTGTATGTTGATGACATACTGATACTTGGGACTAACCTCAAAGTCATCGAGGAGACTAAGTCATTTCTATCTCAGAATTTCGAGATGAAGGATCTTGGTGTGGCTGATGTTATCTTGAATATCAAGCTACTGAGAGATAACGAGGATGGGATTACGCTTCTGCAATCCCATTATGTTGAGAAAATTCTGAGTCGTTTTGGATATTCAGACTGCAAAATTTCTCCAACCCCATATGATCCTAGTGTGCGGATTCGAAAGAATGAAGGCACAGCTAAGGATCAGCTGAGATATTCTCAAATTATTGGTTCACTCATGTATCTAGCTAGCGCCACAAGACCTGACATCATGTTTGCTGTGTGCAAACTAAGCCGGTTTGTTTCTAATCCGGGTGATGAGCATTGGTGTGCTGTGGAGAGGATTATGCGCTACTTGAAAGGTACTGTGAACTATGGACTTCACTATACCGGACAACCGTCAGTACTTGAAGGGTATTGTGATGCAAATTGGATCTCTGATGCTGATGAGATGAAAGCCACAACGGGTTATGTGTTTACCCTTGGAGGTGGTGCTGTTTCCTGGAAGTCTTGCAAGCAAACGATCCTAACAAGATCGACAATGGAAGCAGAATTAACAGCATTAGACACATCTAGTGTCGAAGCAGGATGGCTTCGAGATCTTTTGATGGACTTGCCGGTGGTTGAAAAGCCAGTACCGGCTATTCTTATGAACTGTGACAATCAAACTGTAATTGTCAAAGTAAAGAGTTCAAAGAACAACAAGCAGTCCAACAAATTCATAAGAATGAGATTAAAAGCTGTCAGACATTTAAGAAACTCCGGAGTGATAGCATTGGATTATATCCAGTCGGCTAAGAATCTGGCAGATCCCTTTACCAAAGGGCTATCACGTGTTGTGATAGAAAATGCATCGAGGGAGATGGGTATGAGACCCACATGAGTTGCCATGGTAGTAACCCAACCTACGTGATCGGAGATCCCGTGAAGTAGGATCTGGGAAAACAAGCTAGTGGTGAACAGAGGAGAGTAGTTTACTAACCCACTCCGTTGGAGATGCAGTACTCTCAGAAACTGTATGGCAGGATGACTTTTGTCTTAATGTGTTCCAAAGCTTGTATAAGCAAGACGCTATCCTACAGAGCGATCTTTGGAGGAACACACCTATATGAGCCCGACTGCTGGTCACAGTCTATGAGATTAGGGTGATCTCTAGTAAGCTCATGAATAGGCCAGGAGTGTGACTAATATGCTCCACCCGAGGGGTCATCCTTCGGCAGCCTAGTACTGGTAAGACATTTGGTGAAACTACTTTACGCCAAACTGACAATTCAAGGCATAGTCCATTGTTCGTTGTAAAGGAGTGTAGCTATCTGTTCTAGGTGGATGTTCAACCCTAACAGGTCTCCACTGAAAATACCGGTATATCAAAACAATGTTGGAAACAGAGGACAAAATTATGGGCCTTTGGGATCTGGTGGGGGATTGTTGAAATATAGGGTGGGCTTTAGGCCCACTTAACAATTTCAGAAAATCCCTAAGGGCCCATTCATGCTTGGCAAGGGAAGTGATGGGAGTTTAGTCCCACATTGCTAGTTGGGAGAGATGAGCACCAACATATAAGGTGAGCTCTTCCACCACTAGTATGTGGAAGTGTGAGAAGGAAGAGGAGCTCCACACGCGCGCTCCTCCTCCGACGACGCACGCACGCCCGCCTCGCCACGCCTCGCCTCGCCTCGTCACGACGCGCGCCGCGGGTTGCGGGAATCTCGCCGAGCCGAGTTTCTTTTTGTCGCGCAGAAACAGACACAAACGGTTGCGACTGAAACGCTATTTAATCGGGCCGTTAATGAGAATGAATACGAGCTGAAACGTCTGTATTAAGTGCTCTTAAGTACGGGCGTTTCCAGTCCTTCATTGTTAACAATTATGGCCTTTATTACGTGCGTTTCTTTTCCATCCGCCCCGGTGTCCGTGCCTATATTTTGGAGGGGTCGCTCCTCTCTGAGATACAGAACACAATCCCTGCGCGCCTGCCTAGTCGTTTCCTTCACTGTTGCTGCCTCCGGTGATCCCATTTCGTCCACCGCGTACACGGTGTGCGGGAGAGCGGGCCTCCGAAACCCCGCCCTCTCAATATCCTGTACGGGAGAAGGGCGATTAGGTTTTTGGGGAGCGTCTTGTACGCGACTGCTCAACTTTGATCGTCTGCTTCCTCTTCTTCCGCGTCGTCCTCGTCATCATCATGTCTACTGAAGCTGAACAAGCTGCTGCCGCCAAGAGGGTGGCCGATGAGGCTGCCGCCGCTGCTGCTTCAGAGGCTGCCGCCGCTGCTGCTTCAGAGGCTGCCGCCGCCGCTGCTGCTGCTGCTTCGGCCAACTGGCCTACTGGAGGGTACTATATGCTTATCCCTCTCCTGCTTACTTCCATGTGCATAGTACTAGCGATTTCTGTAGGTGGTTCTACGATTTGCCTAGTATTGCATAGTTATATGTTCAAATATCAGTATGTCCACATCTTGATCATGTTTTATTCATGGATTAATTTAATCGGAAAATTGCCTAGATTCTTAACAGTACCGTGGGCCAAGTGTCCTGACACAATTCTTTTTCTGCATGAAGAAGCTACCATACTCTTGAGTCACCAAGAAAATGTGGAGAAACAAATTCGTGTCCATCCAAAATCGGTGGCATAAGTATTACTCTAAATACACCGCATTCAAAGAAAAGTAATCCAAAAAAAAAACAAGCCGATGATGGCCCTCTTTCCTCCTCGTACGAATCACCTAATGATCGAAAACATGACCGTCATGTTTTAGCCGCCTGCTCTTCTCCATCACCATCAACATGATAATGACGAGATCCTCCTATTCATCCCATTCGCCCTCATTCCCGATGGATGAATAACCATACAACTTCGTCAAACCAACTCATCTACACTAATACCGATCATCCATAATAAAATGCTGAAACTATAGACTATTTTACAAAACAGAAAAAAGGAGAAGAACATACCTTCAAGGAAATTTGTCGAACACCTTGGTAGGCACTGAGCTCACTCCCGCCTGAAACCATGCCCGCGGCAGTGAACAATGACCGAATAACGACAGGAGGGCAACAGGGGTGCCCCAAGGGCAAGGGTGGATGTGCTGATGTGCATCTACGTTGTTGACAAGGTCGGGAAGCGACAAGGCTTGTCATGTTCAATGTCAGCCTCGCCATAATCGTATAGCTCCAAATAAGTGGTGACATACTATGACACGGTGAGAGGGGGCCTATAGAAGCAGTATGGCGGTGGCGTTGATCCTCCATCAACTGAGGTAAATCATGCAGTGGAGATGAAGGTCGGCTGATGGGGTGGCGCGGGCCCATGAAATTTCACCGCTCATACGTTGTGCGATGGAGCATGCTTTTCTCTGTATTGAGTCTTTGGTTTGGAAATAGGAATACACACATTTAGATACCTGGGTAACAAATTTGGATAACTGCGCATATGTTCTTGGAGCTTTTTTTTCGGATTTTGAACCCAAATTTGGTTTATAGTTAGAGATGGGCTTACAGCATCACCGGCCGGTTCATCACGACGTGAGATTGACAAAACTTTTCCATCCCTACTAAGCAGGTGTGGATAAGTCAACACTCTGCTGCGTAGATGACTGTCAGCTTACCTTTTCTCCGCAGCGGCGCACTCTAAAGTCTAAACTCCACTAATCGCGATTCGCGACCCGTAGCAATAATTTTTTATTTGCCGTGGATAAGTCTAAACTTCACTAATCGTTCAAGACTTGGGGTCTGCTCTCCTGCCGGCCGGCGGGCTATCTGTGTCATGGTGACCAGGATGTTTATAGTAAAGATCTTTCTTTGCGCTTCCTCAGCACTGTTCGAGTCTTTGAGACTTGCTTTGTTTTGTGCAGTTCGCCCAGCCACCAGTGCTATATATATGGTCCAACTAGAGGTCGTTGCTGTCTCTTTTTTCTCTTCTACGATTTACGAAGTAGTCTGAAACCAAGACACTGCCGCTGATATCTTCCATTGTTCAAGTGCAATATATGGTAGTCCAGTTTTGTATTCACGGACCGGAGGTTCCCCAATGAGCATTGTGGAGTTGTTATATATTCGAACATCCTTGATTAGATACAGACATGCAGTGAAATGAACCAGTGACCAAAATTCAGGTCAACAAAAAAACATTGGTCGTTCAGTCAAGTACTAATCATTGTTCAAGGCGGCTAACTGCACGAGTATTATATTAGTCCAGTTGGGGCTGGTGAAGATTCGAAGGTTTGGTGCAGGTGCAGCTCCTCTATTATCTAAGGTAAGCATAATCGAGAATGAGATGAGTTTATCATCTCCCCTATCACCAAACCACAATCACTACATTTTCTTCGGCAACCACCTGAAGCTCAGCTGTTCCCAAAGAACTATGCGCCCCAGCTGTTCCTTCAAGGCATGCATCATTGCTGAGATTGAGGCCTTAGATAAGATCGCTGACGAGGTTGGTTTGGATGAGGACGGGTGGGCCCGCCGATACCACCTCGAGGATCAAATCTTGCCCATCTTTAAGATGGAAGAAGAATACTGGAGGCAGCGCAGCAGGCTGCAGTGGACGGTCAAGGGTGACTCGTGCACCAAATACTTCCATGCAATTGCTAATGGGCGGCGTCGCAAGTGCTTTATCCCTCGCTTGATCACCGACCAGGGAGAGGTTGATGACCAAAAGGGGCTTCTGGAGCACATCTATGCCTTCTATCAGGGCTTGATGGGGTCCATGGGCGAACCACGGCGGTTTGCTCTGGCGCCTAATCTTTGGGATGAGGACCAGCAGATCTCGGATAGGGAAAATCGAGAGCTGGAGCTTACCTTTACCCCGGAGGAATTGGATGAGGTCTTGCTCAGCATGAAGCCTGATTCGGCCCCTGGTCCGGATGGGTTTCCCGTCCTGTTCTTCAAGAAGTTTTGGGGAATTCTGAGGGGCCCGATTCTCCACCTTCTCAATGATTTCACCTTAGGGAGGGTGGACATTGCCCGCCTTAACTTTGGGATTATTTCCCTTATCCTGAAGGTCAAAGGGGCGGATTTGATCAAGCAATTTCGGCCGATAGCTCTTATTAACGTTATTTTCAAGTTTGTAGCTAAGGCGTTCGCGATTAGATTAGCTCCTCTCGCCCACAGGACTATTGACCGGAGCCAATCTGCATTCATCAAGGGAAGATGTTTGCATGAGGGGGTGCTCGCCCTTCATGAGATCACCCACGAGCTAAGGGCTCGTAAGCTGAAGGGTTTGATTCTTAAACTAGACTTTGAAAAGGCTTATGACCGAGTGAACTGGGAGTTCCTCAGGGAGGTCCTTCTTCGCAAGGGCTTCTCCCCTATGCTGGTGCATAGGCTTATGCAACTTGTCCAGGGAGGGCAAACTGCAATTAATGTCAATGGGGAAATTGGCCCGTTCTTCCGCAACGCTCGTGGGGTGCGACAGGGGGATCCTCTGTCGCCTATCCTATTTGATTTCCTGGTGGATGCGCTTGCGGCCATCCTACCCCGTGCGTGCACGGCGGGACACATCCAGGGAGTTGTTTCTCACTTGATCCCAGGGGGGGTTTCTCATCTTCAGTACGCCGATGATACGCTGATTATGATTGAGCCTTCTGACGAGGGCATAGCAAATCTTAAACTTCTGCTTCTTTGCTTTGAGAACATGTCCGGGTTGAAAATCAACTTTGACAAAAGCGAGGTGCTGGTGATGGGGGTTACCGCACGGGAGCAGCGCAGGGTGGCATCGATGCTTAACTGCAAATTGGGGCAATTTCCAATTAAGTATCTTGGCCTCCCAGTTAGCGACAAGGCGCTGAGGGTTTCGGATTGGGACATCCTCCCTCAGAAGGTGGGACATAGGGTTCACCCATGGCAGGGGTTATTGCTCGCCTCGGCGGGCCGCCTTGAGCTGACCAACTCCTGCCTATCCAGCCTACCGATGTTCGCGATGGGAATTTACCTCCTTCACGCGGCCACTCACAAGGCTATGGACTCTTGTCGGGCACGTTTCTTCTGGGAAGGAGTTGGTGATCGCAGGAAATACCACATGGTGGATTGGCCTACTGTGTGCAAACCCAAGGAGCTTGGGGGCTTGGGTATCCTCAATACCAGACTCATGAATGTGGCACTCATGCTCAAATGGATCTGGAAGCTTTACCAGACCCAAGGAGCTTGAGGGCGGACCTTATCTGTGCCAAATATTTAAGAGAACGGGATCTCTTTGATAGGAATGTGCCCTCGCACGGCTCACAATTTTGGAATGCGATCCAAAAGATAAAATGGCATTTCAAGTTGGGGGCGAAACATAAGGTTCATAATGGGAAAAGAACCTTCTTCTGGCTTGATTGGTGGGTCGGGAATGCCCCCCTTCGAGCACACTTCCCTCTCCTATTTAGCTGCTGCTCCAACCCTTTCATCACGGTACAGGGGTCTCGTGTGACCGGGGGGTCCCTGGGGAATGGAGAATCCATTTCCGCCGTCAATTTGACCTTGCGGAGATGGTTGAATGGGATAATCTCTGCCGGGAGGTGCAAGGCCTTCCGGTGGACGTTGAGGAGGATGCGGTATCCTGGTCCTTAGAAGCCTCGGGGCGCTTCTCTACGCGTTCGTCCTACTTGGCACTCTCGCAGGGGGCGAATGTGACTAGTTTCAAGGATGTTTGGAAGACCCGCGTCCCGCCTAGGATCCGGGTTTTTCTTTGGCAGCTAATCCGTGGCCGCTTGCCCTCCTCGGATCAGGTGGCCAAGCGAATGGGGCCATCGAATGGGCTTTGCTCGTTATGTGGGGACGTGGAGGACTGCAATCACATTTTCTTCACATGCCCTATGGCAAGCTTTGTGTGGGCAAGGATAAGGGATATTCTCCACTGTGACTGGAACCCGGCAGGGGCCGGCGAGTTCCTTTCGATTGTTCAGGGCCTTTCGGGTTCTTTTCGTAGGCTAGTTTGGTTTACCTTTGCGGCTCAGTGTTGGGCCCTCTGGAACATCCGCAATAAACTAACTATTGAAGGAAAGCTGATTGGTAACCCTGCTGATGCTTTGTTTCAAATGTCTCTTCACATGCAGCATTGGAGGGTTCTGGTCAGACCGAAGGACCGGGACTTACTGGACGTGGCGCTGGACGAGGTCAGGAGGCTATATGCGCGGACTAGAGCCTGACGCTGGGGACTGCTGCAGGGCTACTTCGCTCTCTGCTCCGTTCATGCTTGTCGATCGCTGGGGGGCTGGGGGGGCTCTGCCCCTACCTTCGGCTGTATCTTTCTGTTTTTCTTTGTGCTGGACTTGTAGCGACCTATCTTGCACTTTGTGGGTTTTGTCTGTGTTGTACGCTTATGCCGTGTGGCTTTATATATAAAGCCGGGCCAAGGGCCTTCTGTTTTAAAAAAAAAGCTAGTTTTCTTCACCACTCCACCACATATACCTTTGCTACCTAATGGGCAGATCATGCATTCTAATTTCCACCATCCTACTGTTGAGTGTGTTTTGCAAATCCGACGATCAGATCACACACACAAAACCACTTTCTCAGGGCAACAAGCTCATCTCCAAGAGCAGGGACTTTGCTCTGGGTTTCTTCTCCACGACCAATTCCAATGGGAGCTTATACCTTGGCATATGGTATGACAACATCCCGGAGCGCACTGTCATGTGGGTCACAAACCGTGATAGCCCAATCACCGCCGCTTCATCCACGATCCTCACCATCACAAACACTTCTGATCTGGTGTTGACAGACTCCAATGGCCTCACATTTTGGCTGTCGAAGAACAACATTACCTCCGGAGCAACCAGAGTTGCTGCAGTGCTGCTCAACACGTGGAACTTTGTCCTCAGGTTGACAAACGACACAGACATATGGCAAAGCTTCGATCATCCAACTGACACCATCCTTCCAGGTATGAGGTTTTTGGTGAGCTACAAGGCCAACGTCGCTGAGCATCTTGTTGCCTGGAAGGGCCCGGATGATCCTTCGTCAGGGGACTTCTCCTTCAACGGTGACCTTACATTTCCTGATCTTCAGTTTGTCATTTGGAACAAGACCATGCTGTATTGCCGCATCAGTGTGTTGGGCAGTGTATCAGTTTCTAGTGGTGCATTCCTAAGTAACAGTAGCTCTCTCGTGTACCAAGAAGTTGCCAGCTTAGGAGACAAGTTCTATTACATGATCACAGTCTCCGAAGGCTCACCGTTTATGCGTGTCGTGCTTGATTACACGGGGCGGCTCAAGTCTTTAAGCTGGAACAATCGCTCGTCATCTCCCCTCCTTATATAGTCAAAATATAGTGCGAATTAAGGTGGCAATGATGAATCCGGATATTCTGAACAAGCATCAAGATAACAAGGGCTTTTATGTTGATGTCACTACTATTCGTAAGTTCAAAGGGTATGATCTCCATTTCCGGAAGCAGAAGGTCGGCTTTAAGCCGGATCCTAGTTTCACCCCTTTTTTCTGGAAGCGTAAAGGTGATGACCTTGATGAGGAGGACCCGAGTAATGTTAAAGGAAAGGGACCCCAATCTGCTCAGCTTGGATCGTCGGGTTCCCAGGCTACAAGCATGGAGGTTGATGGTTTGGTTTCCGCTTCAAATGGTGCTGTTTCAGGCTCAGGAGTGCAGCGACAGGTTTCTAAGACTGGTACAGCGAAGCTCTCCTCGTCGGCAGGTTTGGGCGCTGCTTCCTGTGGCCGGCCCAACATTATGGGTCAGACCAGGCCTGGTACGGCGCCAGGCCATGCGCTAGGTGGGCTGCCAGTGGCTGCCGGGACTGTGTGCCGCCCGCGAGCGTTATTGCAGCTGGAGCAAGGCGGGCCAAGCCAAACGGCCCATGGCGAACTGTTACTATCTGGGCTGCTTCCTTCGGCCTGTGTTGGCGTGCCTCTGCTGATCACGCCGGATTTTTTTTTAGAAATGGGGTGTCCCCGGCCTCTGCATCAATCGATGCACACGGCCGTTTTATTAAGAAACGTTTAAGATGTTTTACAAGTAACAAGCAACACAAGACGGAGAACAGCTAGTCATTGGCCAACGACGACTCTGCTACAAGCCATCTAAAAATGGAATACAAGGCTTTGCTAAACATTCCCAATCCTATTAGAATGCCGCCAACCACCCTGGTTGAATATAGCCTGAACGACCGCCATCAGTCGTGTGCATCCAGAATCCATATATCCCCTCTGGTCTTCTGGAAGGAGGAGCGCCCAGGTGGTGATCCAGTGCGAAGTCTTGTTGATAACCTGCATAAAAGGATAGCAATTTGCATTGTTAAAAATAATATCATTTCGGCAATTCCAGATTGCCCAAACCAAGGCACAGACACCAATTCTAATTCGTGCCTTGGCAGATTTATCTATCCCCTTCAACCAGTTACCAAACATATTTTTTATATTACTAGGGGGTGGCATATTGAAGGTGAAGTGAACAACTCTCCATATCAGAGTGGCGAATTTGCATTTGAGGAAAAGGTGCTCTATGGTCTCTTCCTCATTGCAGAATGCACATTTTTAACATCCATTCCATTTTCTTTTAGCCAGGTTGTCCTTGGTTAGGATCTCTTTTCTGTTCAGAAACCACATGAAGATTCTAATTTTTAGCGGTACTTTGATTTTCCACAGATATTTCCTAAGAAAAACTGTATTCCTGTTTAGGAGTTCATTGTAAAGAGATTTCACCGAGAACTGGCCTGAGTCAGTTAGCTTCCAGATGAAGGTATCTTTTTCATCTGTAAGGTTAGTGTCCATTACACTCTCAACTAGCTTGAGCCAGGACACCCATTTGTCGCCGGCTAAATTTCTCCTAAATGAGATGTTCAAGCCATTTTCGGTGAGGGTGTTTGCCACGCTGACATTTTTGTGGTTGACAATGGCATACAAGTTGGGGAACTGAGAGGCTAATGGTGCATCGCCATTCCAGGTGTCTTCCCAAAAGCGGGTTCCTTCGCCATCACCGACACGGAATGAACCATATTTGAAAAAAGTATCTTTCTGGTTCATAAGACCTTTCCAGAAAGGGGAGTCCGTGGGTTTGGCTTGTACCTCAGCTAAGTTTTTGTTTTTGAGGTACTTTTTGCATATCAGCTCTTGCCACATCCCTTCCTCATTAATAATCTTGAACAGCCATTTGCTCAAGAGACAGTTGTTTTTTATGTCCAGCACCTCAATTCCTAGACCTCCTTGGTCTTTTGGTCGGCAAATCATGTTCCATTTAGATAGCCTGTATTTCTTTTTGTTCTGGTCGCATTGCTAGAAGAAGCGGGAGCGATAAAAATCCAATCTCTTCCTTACCCCTATGGGTAACTGAAAGAAGGATAAAAGGAACATTGGCAGGCTAGTGAGGACCGAGTTTATGAGGATTAGCCTATCACCATAAGATAGAATTTTGCCTATCCAAGAGGCAAGTTTCTTTTCAAATCTATCTTTGATGATTTTCCATTCTTTGAGGAGCAATTTTCTGAAGTGGATAGGAATACCCAGGTATTTAAACGGTAGTGCACCTATTGCGCAGCCGAATATTTCCTTGTAGTCGTTTTGATGGTCTTTTGCTTTTCCGAAGCAGAAAAGCTCGCTTTTGTGGAAGTTTATCTTGAGGCCTGATAGTTATTCAAATAAGCAAAGAATAAGCTTCATATTCACCGCTTTGTCTAAGTCATGCTCCATGAAGAGGATAGTATCGTCTGCATATTGGAGTATTGAAACCCCTCCTTCTATAAGGTGTGGGATTAATCCTCCAATTTGACCATCATCTTTGGCCCTATTGATGATGATGGCAAGTGATCACGCCGGATGAAACTCAGCCATGTAACGTTCTGGTTCCGGTTAATTCTTCGACACCATGCAGAGCTGCTTCTGTCACTTCCTCACTACCGGCTGTGGTCGGAGGAGTCTCGACACCATCACTAACTCCTCTGACTCCGGTGGCTATGGATGCTTCGCCACTGGCTGGTCAGCCAGATTTGTTCACGTTTATACCGCCACCTTCGCCCATTGTACCCGCTGTGCAAGCGGACTTTGTCACGCCAACTAGGCGGAGTGTGAGGTATGGGACTACGGCGGATGGTGAATCCGTGACTGATGAGGACTCCTTGCAGAAGGCCATGCGGAGGAAGGCTGAATGCAACCTAGATTACTCAGGTACAATTACACCTTCCAAGTCCAAATCTATTTTTGTCTTTTTCAACACCAATTATTTCTTCTAAACTGTGTAGTGTAGGAGTTAAACTTGGTAATAATGAAAATGAGATTTCTGTTTCTTCTAATGCCTTGAGACGGATGGAAGTTGACCGTCTAACGGTTATTCCAAAAGTCTCGATGACGAGGGGTTAACTCGACAAATGTCCTAGATGAAGGACTTAGGGTCGGGAAGATAGGGCGTCGGATGAACTCGAAGGTAAAATCAATCAAACAAGGTGGCTATGAAAGTAAACGTGGGTGTAGAACCTGGCTTGCTTTCAATCTGGCCTACACCGTCCCCTCCTGGCCCCTATATATAGGTGGCCAGGTCTCGAGGATCGGGTAGGGTCCGATACAGATTACAATATCGACATACGGTAAGAACTCGTATTTCGACTAGTGTTATAATTGGGCCTAGCTTAATGGGCCTCAGGGGTACTCAACTAACGGGCTCTATTATCTATACCCTTGTCAGTAGCCCCTGAGATTCTACCAGAATTGCAGATTCGGGTCGAATCTCTAATCTTTAAATCTTCGACTTGATCATTTCTTTGACTTCTTCATATCTTCAAATCTTCGACTTGGTCTTTCGACTTATTTTCATTATAATACCTCGCAAGGGGTTTTGATGAACAAGCCTAACAACTCTGAGATGGATCAAGAGGCCAGTTAACTGCCGGAACAGATACTTGTCACCTACTTCAAATTCAATCCCCTTGGTCTTGAATTCAGGAAACCGGTCAAATCCAATCTTTTGCCGCATTTAGGACTTACAAAGAATGAATCCCAGTGATTCTCAGGGTACCCAGTGCATCCACCAGGATTTTCTTCGCGTCATAGAAACGGATACATACCAGCAGAGCGCATCCATATGCGTATACCGGGCCACACAGGACGGATCCCGGGGTCTTACCTTCGTGATAAATCACGGCATTTGAGTTTTAGTCGCGATGACGCAACTCGAGAATCATATGTCGCAGCCTTGTTTGACTGTTTCAGAGTATAAAATATTCGAGTTACTTAAATTGATAAAAAGGTTGCTCCCGATGGGAGTAATAGAACTTCCTGATTGCTCTTTCATCTTTCTTGCTTCAGTACTCATGAATAAATATCATCGGGTGTGCGCCCAGCGCTCCCGATGGGAGCAGCCCCCGAGGCTATGGCCAAAAAATTTCGGGTATAGGCTCAAGAAAATAGATAAGCATATTTTTGTACTTCTTCGTGTATCAATTGTCGACTTCTTTCACTTATGCAATGTATTCCTCTTCTTCGAATGTCATAAGCCCCCGAGTCGAAGACGGGGTAAATTTGTGCTTCTGTGACAGATATTTTTTGTACTCCCTGCTTCTTTATTTTCCTCTCTTCCTTCATCCTCTTTTTTCTCTTGTTCTTCTCTTTTTTATGCATCATTTTCCTGGATACGTTGACCTGTCTGATATCGTCTGCTCTGGGCAGCATATAAGAGCCTGTGATTATACTTTGGTCCTTGTAAAGGCCCATTATACGTTCCTATAAATAAGGCATGTCTGGCGATAGGTAAAAACCCTAATCCAGTATTTAGCGTTTCCACCGCACCATCTTCCTCCTCTCAAACTCATCTAGGGTTTCTTTCCCCAACTCCTGCCTCCATGGCTGATGCAAGTGGGTCCCGCTTGAACCTTGGCGCCCCAGTGGAGAAGCGGGGCCGCGGCCGCCCTCGCGGTAGCAAGAACAAGGCTTCAATTGATGCTTTGGCGGCTTCGTCATCCGCTCTGGTGAAGCGGCACCCCGGCCATCCGGCTGGGAGCAAAAACAAACCCAAGGTGCCTTTAGCTGCACCGGGTCCAAGTATTCCGTCTGCTAGCGCGTCTCCTCCTCCGCCCAGACTCTTCTCGTTCTTCTGCATCGCCGGCCTGCAATGCCGTGAGATTCAACGCCTGCCATCAAAATTCATGAATTTCATGGATGGGCGGGAACTGCGTGAAGCAGTTCTCCGCGAACCCTCTGGTGGAGGAACTCCATATGAAGTGGAGGTGTGGTACGACGGCGTCGGCGAACAGTTCTTCAAGGGCGGCTGGTCGCGATTTGCGGAGGACCATGACCTTCATCAGGGGTTCTTCATGACCTTTGATTATCATGTTGGCACGTCGAAGTTCGACGTGAGAATCTACGACTACACTCAGTGCCAGAAGGAGTTTGAAGCCGAAGCGTAGTTTTTACTAGATTTCTTTGCTATGTAATCCAGCTGTCGTGCTTCCTTGTAACCAACAATCGTATCTGAATTATGTGTTTTACCATGGGAACAAATTATGGTTCCGAGGTATGTTTTTAATATTTTATCGGGTTCCTTTTGGACCGTTCATTGTGCTGTCGAAAATATCGGGTTGTGATCAACCGTAGAATATATCATAGATAATTGCAAGAACTTGCTAATATTATTTCGTACGACTCGAGGGTCCTAGTCCCCGAGTGTAAAGTAAGATATTTATACATATTGTCTATTTGACCCAATAAACCCGACCTATGGCCTCATGTTCTGGATCCAGAGTGTCATAACTCGAAAAACTCTTTAGTCTCCTTGCTTTGCCTATGCGTAGAATCGTCGTAGTTGCTCTATGTTCCACGGGTTACTCTCGTGTTGCCCCGTTTTCTTGTCTTGTAGCCGATAGGCTCCTCCTGGTATCACTTCTGTTACGATGTAAGGTCCCATCCACGGGGACTCGAGTTTTCCATGGCCATCTTGTTTGAGTCGTAGAACTAGATCTCCTACCACGAAAGATCGTGGACGAACTCGACTACTGTGGTAATTTCGCAAGTTTTGCTGATACTGAGTAGCTCTGGCGAGCGCTACGTCTCTTGCCTCATCTAGTGCGTCGACATCATCCTGCTGTGCTTCTGTGGAAGTTGCCTCATCGTATGCTGCGATCCTTGGAGCTTCATGAGTTACTTCAACTGGAAGCACAACTTCTGCGCCATGGACTAGGAAAAAGGGGGTTTCTTGAGTGGCTGCGTTAGGTGTAGTTCGTAGACTCCAAAGTACGGAGGGTAGCTCATCTACCCAAGCGTGCTTGGCTTTTTCAAGTGGTGCTAACAGCCGCTTCTTTATCCCATTGCATATTAGGCCATTGGCTTTTTCGACTTATCCGTTTGTCTTCGGATGTGCTACATATGCAAACTTCAATTTGATTCCCAGTCCTTCGCAATAGTCCTTGAACTCATTTGACATGAAGTTCGTACCATTGTCTGTGATTATGCTGTGTGGTACTCCAAAGCGAAAGACTATAGACTTGATGAAATTTATTGCGGCTTTAGAATCTTGAGTTGTCACTGGGGCTGCTTCTACCCACTTGGTGAATTTGTCGACTGCCATCAACATATAAACGTGTCCTCTTGGCCAAGACTTGTGCAATTTTCCTACCATGTCGAGGCCCCACTGCGCAAAGGGCCATGATAATGGTATTGGTTGTAACTCTGCTGCTGGCGCGTGTGACCGAGATGCGAACCTTTGGCATGCTTCACACTTTCGAACTATATCTTTTGCGTCTTCGATGGCTGTTAACCAATAGAATCCTGCTCAAAAGGCATTGGCTGCGATAGCTCTGCTACTCGCGTGATGTCCGCATACTCCTGCATGAATATTCTTTAAGATTTCTTGTCCTTCTTGAGGAGTGACGCATCATTGTAGGACGCCCGATATACTTTTCTTATATAGTTTTCCCTGTAACACAACGAAAGCCTTGGATCGTCGTATTATCCTCTTAGCTTCTACCGTGTCTTCCGGTAGTGTTTTGTTTATCATGTATGCCAGATATGGCTGCATCCAAGTTTCCTCTATCATCGTGACTTCTTCTGGTTCTGCTACACTTGTTTTTCCAGCCCCCGAGCCTGTCAGTTGCCCCTTGATGTCTACACACGCTTCTGTTCTTGTAGACAGTGTTGGGCCTCCAAGTGCAGAGGTTTGTAGAGCAGCAGCAAGTTTCCCTTAAGTGGATCACCCAAGGTTTATCGAACTCAGGGAGGAAGAGGTCAAAGCTATCCCTCTCAAGCAACCCTGCAATTACGATACAGAAAGTCTCTTGTGTCCCCAACACACCCAATACACTTGTCAGATGTATAGCTGCACTAGTTCGGCGAAGAGATAGTGAAATACAAGTGGTATAGATGATTATAAGTAGCAAATGTGGTCTGAAATAAATATCGCTGCGAGCAAACATGTAACAAAACAGCAAGTAAACGGTGTGCAATGCTTGGAAACAAGGCCTAGGGATCATACTTTCACTAGTGGACACACTCCCAACAATATAACATGAATGAACAAATAAATAACTTCTCTTCACTATGGTACTCTGAATTACTCTCCTATTAAATAACACTAATCATTGCGTAGTGGCTACAGAAGCACCCCTTAAAGTTCATCAAGTACTTGACAAACACCACTCATAGAGATATCCAAATCAAATCACAATTCAAGATAGATATTATTGCAACTTAGACCAAGTACTAACACGGTGCACACACTGTCAACATTACACCATGAAAGGAGGAATAGATCACTTCAATACTATCATAGTGATAATTATTCTCATAATCCATAAAAGATCATAATCGTAGTCTAGACCAAGTACCACCACGATGCACGCACTGTCACCGTTACACCATGGCAGGAGGAATAGATTACTTTAATAACATCACTAGAGTACACACAATATCTGAATAATAACATCTACTTGTTCAACATGATACAAAGCTCACGATCACATAAAGATCACATCATGGGAGAGAGAGGTGAACCACATAGCTACCGGTAGAGCCCTCAGCCCCGGGGATGAACTACTCCCTCCTCATCATAGGAGACAGCAAGGTTGATGGAGATGGCGGTGAGGTCGATGGAGACGGCGGAGACGGCGATGGAGACCGATGGAGATGGCTCCGGGGGCACTTCCCCGTCCCAGCAGGGTGCCGGAACAGAGACTTCTGTCCCCCGAAATTCGTCGGCGGTGGCGGCGGAGCTGCGGAACTCTTTCTAGAAAATTGCCGATTCTTCTAGGGTTTTCCGTCCCGAGGCTTTATATAGGCGAAGGGGCGTCGTCAGGGAGCAGCCAGGGGCTCCTCACACCAGGGTGGCGCGGCCAGGGCCTGGGCCGCGCCACCTATGTGTGAGGGCGGCCTCTGGCCCCCCTCTGGCTCTTTTTCGGTCTTCGGGAAGCTTTCGGGAAAAATAAGACTTCTGGCTTTTGTTTCGTCCAATTCCGAGAATATTTCCTGTGTAGCTTTTCTGAAACACAAAAACAGCAGAAAACAGGGAACTGGCACTGTGGCATCTTGTCAATAGGTTAGTTCCGGAAATCGCATAAAAGTGCCACGAAGTGTAACGAAACACAAGGCAAATGGTGTAAAAACAAGCATGGAGCATCAAAAATTATAGATACGTATGTGACGTATTAGCATCCCCAAGCTTAACTGCTGCTCGTCCTCGAGTAGGTAAGTGATAACAAAAGAAATAATTTTTGAGGTGACATGCACCTACACAATCTTGATCATATATGTAAGCGTTGTGAGCTGGGATCAAAAGAACTTAAAACATGGGCATGAAAGACATAATCTTGATAATAGAAACTTAGCAACCATGTTATGACATGAAAATGAACACAAACAAAAGATCATGAAAATGAAACAATGAAAGTCAAACGTGTGTTCAAATCATCAGGAAAAACATACAAATGGTTTTCAACTTGTCCTTCATGGAGAGCAAAACATAAATGCATAGGACACCTTCAAGTTTAAGAGGGCGACTAGATACAAATAATTTGAGAACAAGTGAAACCAATAATATGAATCAATCAATGAAAACTTTGGGACAATGCATATTATACTAAGAATGACAACTATGCTCTCTTAATGGTGCATAAAGATAGAAGGTGGTGACTCAACATAAAAGTAAAAGAAAGGCCCTTCGCGGAGGGGAGTAGTGATTAAACATGTGCTAGAGCTTTTCATTTGTAAAACAGAGAGATAAAAATTAGTTTTGAGAGGTAGTTGTCTTTGTCAACGACTGCCAATGGGGTTCATACTATCTTCCATACAAAAATGAAGCAAGTTTTTGAGAGAGAGATTGGCACTTTTGTGCTCTTTTATAAAGCTTGGCACTCCTCCCCACCTTTTTTCCTTTCACAAACCATGGCTAACCGATTCCATCGGGTGCCCACCAACATTCACATTCCATGGAGGAGTGCCTTTTTCTTTTCTTTTTTCCTTTTTTTCTTTTTGGAATAAGCAATATGGAAGATAGCAAATCCGACCACTACGTCCCCATGAGCTGAAAACAGTGGCACAAAATAAGAAGTATTTTGAAGGTTTTTTGAAAGGTAGCACATGAAAATTTACTTGGAATGGCTTACAAATACCATGCATAGGAATTTATAGTGGACACAATGGCAAACTTGGTTTTTGAGAGTTGGATGCACGAGTAGAGCTCATACTCAGTACAAAATGAGGGCTAGCAAAAGACTGGGAGCGACCAACTAAGAGAGCAATAACGGCCATAATCATGCAAAGCGACAAAGCGACATTAAAAGAAGCATAAGATGGCATCAAAAGTCAAAAACTAAATGATTATAGAGGCTATTGGCAACTTTGTATGAGTCTAACATGTGTGAGCAGGCGCCAAGTCAACCCAAATAAAGCATCAAGGAGAAAACCAAAATAATGCTTCCAAATAATTAAAACAACGCATGATTTTTTCAAAGGCTCATTAAGCAATCTCAGTTATTTGAGACAAGTCATGCTACAGCAAAACCACTAAGCATACTATCAAAAAGACATTAAGCATGACATGCAAAAGCCTAGGCCGCAGTCTACGCAAGCTCCTTTTTGTACCACTTTTTTGCATAAAGCTTTTTCTCTTTTCCAACACCATTCAAACCTTTTTGAGGAAACTCTTTTGAGGAAAACCAACATATACCAGAGGCCCAAATACACCTTTATGCAAGGATAAAACAAGATCTGAAAAAAATCAAGGCGAAAAATAAAGGCTAAACGCAGTAGCAGAAAAAGAGAACACTCGTTGAAACAATAAGAGTGAAAAACGGAGTGTTCTTGGCAAATAAAAAGCAGAATAAGTCTCTCTCCAAAACAACATGATGTGATCAAACCATTTATTGCAGCAAACTAAACTAAACTAATACTGAAAACAAAAACAACTGACGCTCCAAGAAAAACGCATAGTGCATAAAGCAATAAAAATATAGTGTCTTGAAAGGTGACCTAATTTTTGCCGATGAAGACGGGGTGCCTCGGGGGCATCCCCAAGCTTTGACGCTTGTACTTCTTAGATATTTATTGGGGTTTGCATGGGTATCCCCAAGCTTGAGCTTTTGTCCATTCTTCATCTCATCTCATCATTCTCCAATCCCTACACTTGAAAACTTCCTTCATACAAAACTAAACACAATTCTATTAGCAACATTAGTGTAAGCATAACATTGAATCAACCATTTTTTGCTTCAGGTTTTAACCCAAAACCACCACATATTAAGCATATACTACTGTAGTACCTTCCCCAAAAGTTCCATGATCAAAAGAACTCAAAAAGAAAGCGATAAAGCGGCAAACACAATTATTGGCAGAAATCTGTCAAAACAGAACAGCTGATAAAGGTCGAATTTTTAGAGGGTTTTCTGTTGCTCAAATCAAAAAGTGTTCAACTAATGAAAGTTTAGATATAACCTGGGGCATATGCTCAAGAAATAGCAGGTCCAAAAGATATACAGAGAATTTCACGAATTTTTATGGTGCAGCACCGAAAACTGTTTCAGGACAGCAACATCCCCAAATCTTACCTCACTCAAATTAGAGGCTTCTCTTGGCACAAAAATGAAATAAAAAGGATAAGGAGAGGTTATTACAGTAGTAATAACTTCCAAGACTAAAATAAAAGAAAAAGTACTGAAAATAAACAATGGGTTATCTCCCAAGAGTGCTTTTCTTTAACGCCTTTGAGCTAGGCGCAGTAATTTGGAAAGATGCTCATGTGGGCGCCATATAAGAGCTTGAGGCAAAGGCGCCATATAGGAACTTAAAGCAATAGAGAGCATCAAAAAGCAAATGTGAAAGATATTTATATCTGAACCACTTCCTATGAAAAATAGTCTTGTAAAGAGACAAGTCATAAAAGCGCAAAGCAAAAAGCATAGGAAGGCAAAACAAGTACAACTTCAAGAATTGCAACATAAAGAGGGGAAACTCAATATTGTTGAGATCCATCAAACCATGTTTCGCTCTCTCATAATAACTTTCAGTAGCATCATGAATAGTATTAACAATATAACTATCACATAAAGCACCCCTATCATGAGCCACATGCATAAAAGAATTAATACTCACCATAGGAACAATAGTAATAGGAGCAGATTCAACAGAATAATTATTCTCATCACCATAATCATCATAAATAGGAGGCATACTGTAATCATAACTAATTTTCTCCTCAAAAGTAGGTGAACTGAAAATATTATACTCATCATCATAACCATCATAAACTAGAGGTTTAGTATCATCACAAGCTAGAGAACAACTGTTTCGCAAAGCATATTCTTCAAACATATCATCATAAGAAGGAACATCACATATGGGAGATAAAAATATTATCAGAACAAACTTTCTCCACTAAAGCTAGGGAACTAAAAATATCATGCTTAACAAAACCCGCTTCCCCAAGCTTAGACTTTTCTATAGCATTAGCAACAACGGTGTTCAAAGCATTCATACTAACAACACTATTAGCACGCAAATTAAGCTCCAAAGGTTTTTCAATTTTCTCTTCAAACACTTCATATCTAAACTCAGGAAAAAGACTAGAGAACTCTTTATTTTCCATTAAGCCTAACTAGTGAAAATAAAAACAAGAAACAAAAAGATGTAATTACAGAATCTAAAGAAAATAACTCCGAGCACTCACACAGGAGGATGCGAGTACCTTTTACCTTACCTCCCCGGCAACGGCGCTAGAAAAGAGCTTAATGTCTACACACGCTTCTGTTCTTGTAGACAGTGTTGGGCCTCCAAGTGCAGAGGTTTATAGAGCAGCAGCAAGTTTCCCTTAAGTGGATCACCCAAGGTTTATCGAACTCAGGGAGGAAGAGGTCAAAGCTATCCCTCTCAAGCAACCCTGCAATTACGATACAGAAAGTCTCTTGTGTCCCCAACACACCCAATACACTTGTCAGATGTATAGGTGCACTAGTTCGGCGAAGAGATAGTGAAATACAAGTGGTATAGATGATTATAAGTAGCAAATGTGGTCTGAAATAAATATCGCTGCGAGCAAACATGTAACAAAACAGCAAGTAAACGGTGTGCAATGCTTGGAAACAAGGCCTAGGGATCATACTTTCACTAGTGGACACACTCCCAACAATATAACATGAATGAACAAATAAATAACTTCTCTTCACTATGGTACTCTGAATTACTCTCCTATTGAACACCACTAATCATTGCGTAGTGGCTACAGAAGCACCCCTTAAAGTTCATCAAGTACTTGACAAACACCACTCATAGAGATATCCAAATCAAATAACAATTCAAGATAGATATTATTGCAACTTAGACCAAGTACTAACACGGTGCACACACTGTCAACATTACACCATGAAAGGAGGAATAGATCACTTCAATACTATCATAGTGATAATTATTTTCATAATCCATAAAAGATCACAATCGTAGCCTAGACCAAGTACCACCACGATGCACGCACTGTCACCGTTACACCATGGCAGGAGGAATAGATTACTTTAATAACATCACTAGAGTACACATAATATCTGAATAATAACATCTACTTGTTCAACATGATACAAAGCTCACGATCACATAAAGATCACATCATGGGAGAGAGAGGTGAACCACATAGCTACCGGTAGAGCCCTCAGCCCCAGGGATGAACTACTCTCTCCTCATCATAGGAGACAGCAAGGTTGATGGAGATGGCGGTGAGGTCGATGGAGACGGCGGAGACGGCGATGGAGACCGATGGAGATGGCTCCGGGGGCACTTCCCCGTCCCGGCAGGGTGCCGGAACAGAGACTTCTATCCCCCGAAATTCATCGGCGGTGGCGGCGGAGCTGCGGAACTCTTTCTGGAAAATTGCCGATTCTCCTAGGGTTTTCCATCCCGATGCTTTATATAGGCGAAGGGGCGTCGTCAGGGAGAAGCCAGGGGCTCCTCACACCAGGGTGGTGCGGCCAGGGCCTGGGCCGCGCCACCTATGTGTGAGGGCGGCCTCTGGCCCCCCTCCGACTCTTTTTCGGTCTTCGGGAAGCTTCTGGAAAAAATAAGACTTCTGGCTTTTGTTTCGTCCAATTCCAAGAATATTTCCTGTGTAGCTTTTCTGAAACACAAAAACAGTAGAAAACAGGGAACTGGCACTGTGGCATCTTGTCAATAGGTTAGTTCCGGAAATCGCATAAAAGTGCCACGAAGTGTAACGAAACACAAGGAAAATGGTGTAAAAACAAGCATGGAGCATAAAAAATTATAGATACGTATAAGACGTATCACCCCTCCGTAGTCGAGGTTTTGCTGTTCTTTATTGATCGCTCCATGATTTCCTCCCAGAAGACTCCTTGTGGAACGGGTAAACATTGGGACCCGATGTTTGCTAAATTGTCGGCTTCCTCATTGCTGGCTCTGCTGACATGCGAAACTTTGCATCCATCGAATGTTCCTTCAAGGTAGTAGTATAAATTTCTGTATGCTGTTATGTTGTCGCATCTGTTCATTACTTGTTGAACGACGAGGTTCGAGTCTCCAAATATTTTAAGTCGAGTTGCTCCACAAGCTTTTGCCATTTTTATTCCATGGAGCAACGCCTCGTATTCAGCTTCATTGTTGGAAGCTTGGGGAAAACTCATCAGTAACACATATTTCAGTTTGTCGCCTTGTGGTGAAATCAGGACTACGCCTGCTCCTGCGCCTTGGATTCTTTTGGAACCATCGAAATACATCGTCCACACACTTGACAGATTTGGAGGACCTGTACTTTGTAACTCTAGCCACTCTGCTGTAAAATCTGGCAAAATTTTTGACTTGATTGCCTTTCGCTTTTCGTACGTGATGTCTAGGGGTGATAATTCAATTTCCCATAAGGAGACACGTCCTGTTGCCGAAGCATTGTTCAATATATTGGAGAGTGGTGCTTCATTGACCACTATGATTGGATGCACTGATACGTCTCCGACGTATCCATAATTTTTGATGCTCCATGCTTGTTTTTACACCATTTGCCTAATGTTTCATTACACTTCGTGGCACTTTTATGCATTTTCTGGAACTAACCTATTAACAAGTCGCCACAGTGCCAGTTCCCTGTTTTCTGTTGTTTTTGTGTTTCAGAAAAGCTACACAGGAAATATTCTCGGAATTGGACGAAACAAGTTCCTGAAGTCTTATTTTTCCCGGAAGCTTCCAGAGATCCAAAGAGGAGACGGAGTGGGGCCACGAGGGGCCCTCACACCAGGGCGGCACGGCCCAGCCCCTGGCCGCGCCCCCTATGTGTGAGGACGCCTCGGTCCACTTCTGACGATGCCCCTTCGCCTATAAAGACCCCCCGACGGGAAAAACCTAAGTACCCAATCAATTTTCCAGAAACACATCGCGATCCGCCGCCATCGTCGACCCGAGATCGGGAGGGTCCAGAAGCTCTTCCCGGCACCCTGCCAGAGAGGGGAATCGCCACCAGAGGTCTTCTTCATCGCCATGCTTGCCTCCGGAGCGATGAGTGAGTAGTCTACCTTGGACTATGGGTCCATAACAGTAGCTAGATGGTTGTCTCCTCCACCATGTGCTTCATGTTTAGATCTCATGAGCTGCCCTACATGATTGAGATTACCGTTATATAATTCTACATGTTTGGTTTGTTGGGATCCGATGAATATTGGTGTTATGATTGAGTTGCTATACTGAAATATATCTTATGTTATCTCTATGTTGTTTATGATCTTGCATGCTCTCCGTTGTTAGTAGCTATCTTGGCCGAGTAGTTGCTAGTGACTCCAAGAGGGGGTATTTATGCTCGATAGTGGGTTCATGCCTCTATTTAACCTGGGGGAGTGACAGAAACCTCTAAGGTTGTAAATGTGCTGTTGCTACTAGGGAGAAAACAACATTCATATGCTCAAGGGCATATGCTTTGTTTACATTACACACTTTGCTTAATGCAATTATCTGTTGTTCGCAACTTAATACTCATGGGGTGTTCGGATGATATCCCCGTTAGTGGATTATTAGGCATAGATGCAGTTGGATGGCGGTCTATGTATTTTGTTGTAATGCCCAGAGTAAATCGCATAGTGATCTTCTTGACATATCACGTTTATCTTTATTCTATCAATTGCCCAACTGTAATTTGTTTACCCAGCATGTGTTATTTATCTTATGGAGAGACACCACTAGTGAACTGTGGACCCCGGTCCTATTTCCATCATATTGCTATCACCTGTTTACTTTACTCGCACTGTTTACTTTACTCGCATACTTTCACTGTTTTCCACTCGATACGCTCATACCCTTTGTTTCAAGCAAACCGGTGAGATTGACAACCTCATCGCAAGTTGGGAACAAAGTACTTGGTTGTGTGTGTGCAGGTTCCACGTTGCTACTAGCTGAAGACGCGCTAACTCGTTTTATCGTGAAACAGCGCCCTTGTTGGAGTGTCACTAGGCTATCAAGCATCACCTTCAGTCATTTGTCTGCTCCTCTCCTGATCGACATACCTTGGTTTCTTAACTGAGGGAAAATCTTGCTGCTATATTCATCACACCTTCCTCTTGGGGTTCCCAACGGGATGGTCATTCAACTAGGCACCAACTCTTTTCTGGCGCCATCAACCAGCAATCAAGCTCCTTTCTGGCGCCGTTGCCGGGGAGGAAGTAGAAGACTTCTGTGAGGGGAGTTTTTCGCACGCACATCCTTTACTTTGTTTATTGTTTTGCTTTACTTTATTTATTTTACCTGCATCGTTTTATCAAAAACCCAAAAAAATTAGAATCCTTGGTAGTTGTTATTTCTTTACTTTAGTTCATTATGTTGTTCCCTAAGTATGTTTTGGAGGACCTCTCAGTAGGTAGTGGTTCAATTATTGGGAAAGATAACATTGAGGAGTTCTTTAATCACATTAGTATGCATAAAGAATTTGAGGAAAAGTCTTTGGTTGAGCTAGATCCTAGTTATGAAGTTGCTTCCGCTTATTTAGTTCACATGTTAGAAGCTACGTTTGCTAATCTTAATCCCTTTTTGCAATACATATTCCTTAAGCTTCATGAAATTGAAGATCCCGAAAAGAAAGCTTTCATTTTGGAAACTATGCGCTTAGAATTTAAAGATGTTGCCAATGAGGCTAGAAAAGTTTTTAAAAAATTCAATAAGCTTGGCTCACCTGTAACGGTTGTTGGCACACCCAATGAAGATTTTAGAGTGCCAATACCTTATAAACTTTCAGGAATACATGATGTTTGGAAAAATAATTCTAGTTGGATTTGTCCTAAAAATCCTTTCGATGAAAGTAGTGTACCAAAGCATGATCATAAAGGATCTTCAAAAACTCATTTGGACATAATTCCTTTCATTGTTGAAAAGACTCCAATTGTGGATCCTAATGCTTCTTTCATAATTACTTGATTCGCAATTTTCTGCGCCTAGCTCAAAGGCGTTAAAGAAAAGCACTCTTGGGAGATAACCCAATGTTTTCTTTTTAGAACTTTTTATTTTATTTGAGTCTTGTAAGTCATTACTACTGTAATGACCGCTCCTTATCCTTTTTATTTCATTGTTGTGCCAAGAGAAGCCTCTAATTTGAGTGAGGTAAAGATTTGGGGATGTTGCTGTCCTGAAACTGTTTTCGGTGCTGCACCGTAAAAATTTGTAAAAATTCTCTGTATATCTTTTGGACCTGCGATTTCTTGTGCATATGCCCCAGGTGATATCAAAACTTTCATTAATTGAACACTTTTTGATTTGAGCAACAGAAAATCCCTCAAAAATTCGACCTTTGTCAGCTGTTCTGTTTTGATAGATTTCTGCCAATATTTGTGTTTGCCGCTTTATCGCTTTCTATTGAGTTCTTTTGATCACGAAACTTTTGGGGAAGTTGCTACAGTAGTATATGCTATATATGTGGTGGTTTTGGGTTGAAACCTGAAGCAAAAAGAGGTTGATTATATGTTATGCTACACTAATGTTGCTAATAGATTTGTGTTTAGTTTTGTATGAAGGAAGTTTTCAAGTGTAGGGATTGGAGAATGATGAGATGAGTTGAATAATGGACAAAAGCTCAAGCTTGGGGATGCCCATGCATTACCCCAAGAAATATCCAAGAAGTACCAGCGTCAAAGCTTGGGGATGCCCCCGAGGCACCCCTTCTTCATCGGCAAAAATCAGGTCACCTTTCAAGACACTATATTTTTATTGCTTCATGCACTATGTGTTTTTCCTAGAGCGTCAGTTGTTTTAGTTTTCATTATTAGTTTAGTTTTGTTTGCTGCAATAAATGTTTGGACCCCAATAAATTTCTTTTGGAGAAGTTGCCTTGCTTTTCATTTGCCAAGAACGCTCTAGTTTTCACTCTTATCAAAAACCGAGTGTTCTTCTTTTTCTGCTACTGCTTTTGGTTTTCATTTTCGCCTTGATTTGCGTTTAGATCTTCTTATATTTATTTATCAAGATATACTTTTGCCTCTGGACCATGTTGGTTTTCCTCAAAAGAGTTGGATTTAAAAAGTTCGAATGGTGTTGGAAAAGGGAAAAAGCTTTATGCAAAAAAGTGGTACAAGAAGGAGCTTGTGTAGACTGCGGCTTAGGCTTTTTCATGTCATGCTTGATGTGTTTTTGATGGTATGCTTAGTGGTTTTGCTGTAGCATGACTTGTCTCAAATAACCGAGATTGCTTAATGAGCCTTTGAAAAAATCATGCGTTGTTTTTATCGTTGGAAGCATTATTTTGGTTTTCTCCTTGATGCTTTATTTGGGTTGACTTGGCGCATGCTCACACATGTTAGACTCATACAAAGTCGCCAATAGCCTCTATGATCATTTAGTTTTTGACTTTTGATGCCATCTTATGCTTCTTTTAATGTCGCTTTGTCGCTTTGCATGATTATGGCCATTATTGCTCTCTTAGTTGGTTGCTCCCAGTCTTTTACTAGCCCTCGCCTTGTACTGAGTATGAGCTCTACTCGTGCATCCAACTCCTAAAAACCAAGTTATTCCAAAGTGTCCACCATACATACCTACTAGCAATTTGCTATTCTAAGTAAATTTGACTTGCTTTTATTTTCTCTTCAAATTAAACTCTTACCAGTGTTATGCGCAAATTGGTCAGTAAAGCTCTCACGAACCAGAAGGCACACATTACTTTTTCATGTTCTTAAAATTTTGACATTGTGATCTCTTATGTTGAGTTGTTATGCTTGCAAGTTGTAAGTTGGAGACTAGCCCAGCCATGCCGTCATGGGCAAGCTTTCAACATTGTACTTCTTATTTGAGTTGATATCGTGATCTTTTGTTTATGGATGCTCGCGGTGTGAAATGAATTGGGAATCTTGTGGGGATCATGGAGTTTGTATATGTGTTAGGGAAACGCCAGGGCCACCAATCTAAGCCATGCATAATTCATGGTGGAAATTTGCAGCATACCCATAGTGGACATTCGACGACGCATCTCAAAATAAAAAGCTAAAAAAATGGTAAATAAAAGAGATGTTGAGGTGTTCATTGTCTGCTTGTCCTGTCATTTTGATGTGGGCTTGTTCCATGTCATCGGGCACGGAGGTACCCCATTGGCGGTTCCCGATGATACGCATATACTTACAATGACAAGAGGCTTGCTTGGGACTCTAAGTAAAGTAGCATGGGGTTTGGGTACTCGTATTCACGGGACACGAGGTTTTCAACTTATGATTTGTCAAGCATATGCATCATAATTGTTCTCGCATTAACTTTAACTATTCAAGATGCTTATGATGGGGGCAATGAGAGCTCAAAGCCGGTAAGTACCATAATTTTTGAAGGTTATAAAACTTGCAATCACTGCTTTCCTCCGCGAAGGGCCTTTCTTTTACTTTTATGTTGAGTCACCACCTTCTATCTTTATGCACCATTAAGAGAGCATAGTTGTCATTCTTAGTATAATGTGCATTGTCCCAAAGTTTTCATTGATTGATTCATATTATTGGTTTCACTTGTTCTTAAATTATTTGTATCTAGTCGCCCTCTTAAACTTGAAGGTGTCCTATGCATTTATGTTTTGCTCTCTATTAAGGACAAGCTGAAAACCATTTGTATGTTTTTCCTTATGATTTGAACACACGTTTGACTTTCATTGTTTCATTTTCATGATCTTTTGTTTGTGTTCATTTGCATGTTTATAACATGGTTGCTAAGTTTTTATTATCAAGATTTTATCTTTCATGCCCATGTTTTAAGTTCTTTTGATCCCAGCTCACAAATGCTTACATATATGATCAAGATTGTGTAGGTGCATGTCACCTAAAAAATTACTTATTTTGTTATCACTTACCTACTCGAGGACGAGCAGGAGTTAAGCTTGGGGATGCTGATACGTCTCCGACGTATCATAATTTTTGATGCTCCATGCTTGTTTTTACACCATTTCCCTAATGTTTCGTTACACTTCGTGGCACTTTTATGCATTTTCCGGAACTAACCTATTAACAAGTCGCCATAGTGCCAGTTCCCTGTTTTCTGCTGTTTTTGTGTTTCAGAAAAGCTACACAGGAAATATTCTCGGAATTGGACGAAACAAGTTCCTAAAGTCTTATTTTTCCCGGAAGCTTCCAGAGATCCGAAGAGGAGACGGAGTGGGGCCACGAGGGGCCCTCACACCAGGGCGGCGCGGCCCAGCCCCTGGCCGCGCCCCCAATGTGTGAGGATGCCTTGGTCCACTTCTGACGATGCCCCTTCGCCTATAAAGACCCCCCAACGGGAAAAATCTAAGTACCCGATCAATTTTCCAGAAACACATCGCGATCCGCCGCCGTCGTCGACCCGAGATCGGGAGGGTGCAGAAGCTCTTCCCGGCACCCTGCCGGAGAGGGGAATCGCCACCGGAGGTCTTCTTCATCGCCATGCTTGCCTCCGGAGCGATGAGTGAGTAGTCTACCTTGGACTATGGGTCCATAGCAGTAGCTAGATGGTTGTCTCCTCCACCATGTGCTTCATGTTTAGATCTCATGAGCTGCCCTACATGATTGAAATCACCGTTATGTAATTCTACATATATGGTTTGTTGGGATTTGATGAATATTGGTGTTATGATTGAGTTGCTATACTGAAATATATCTTATGTTATCTCTATGTTGTTTATGATCTTGCATGCTCTCCGTTGTTAGTAGCTATCTTGGCCGAGTAGTTGCTAGTGACTCCAAGAGGGGGTATTTATGCTCGATAGTGGGTTCATGCCTCTATTTAACCTGGGGGAGTGACAGAAATCTCTAAGGTTGTAGATGTGCTGTTGCTACTAGGGAGAAAACAACATTCATATGCTCAAGGGCATATGCTTTGTTTACATTACACACTTTGCTTAATACAATTATCTGTTGTTTGCAACTTAATACTCATGGGGTGTTCGGATGATATCCCCGTGAGTGGATTATTAGTCATAGATGCAGTTGGATGGCGGTCTATGTATTTTGTTGTAATGCCCAGAGTAAATCGCATAGTGATCTTCTTGACATATCATGTTTATCTTTATTCTATCAATTGCCCAACTGTAATTTGTTTACCCGGCATGTGTTATTTATCTTATGGAGAGACACCACTAGTGAACTATGGACCCCGGTCCTATTTCCATTATATTGCTATCACCTGTTTACTTTACTCGCACTGTTTACTTTACTCGCATACTTTCACTATTTTCCACTCGATACGCTCATACCCTTTGTTTCAAGCAAACCGGTGAGATTGACAACCTCATCGCAAGTTGGGAACAAAGTACTTGGTTGTGTGTGTGCAGGTTCCACGTTGCTACTAGCTGAAGACGTGCTAACTCGTTTTATCGTGAAACGGCGCCCTTGTTGGAGTGTCACTAGGCTATCAAGCATCACCTTCAGTCGTTTGTCTGCTCCTCTCCTGATCGACATACCTTGGTTTCTTAACTGAGGGAAAATCTTGCTGCTATATTCATCACACCTTCCTCTTGGGGTTCCCAACGGGCTGGTCATTCAACTAGGCACCAACTCTTTTCTGGCGCCATCAACCAGCAATCATGCACCGCGAAGTATTGTCGTAGTTTCCGGGCTGTTGTGAAAACACTGTATGCGAGCTTTTGGTAGTGCGGGTACCTTTGCTTTGTTGGAGAGAGAGTACTTCACTGATGAAATACACTGGCCTCTGAACGCCGTGAGCTTTTCCTTCTTCACTTCTTTCGACTACTAGTACTGTACGTACCACTTGATGTGTTGCTGCAATGTATAATAGTAGTGGTTCTTTTTCCTTTGGTGCGACCAACACCGGAGGTGTGGAGAGCACTTTTTTCAACTGCGTGAAGGCCACGTCCGCTTCTTCCGTCCACTTGAATTTATCATCTGATTTTTTCATGAGCGCGTAGAAAGGTAGTGCCTTCTCTCCTAGTCGAGCCACAAATCGACTTAGCGCCACGACGCGCCCTGCGAGTTTCTGTACGTCGTGTAGCTTCGTTGGTTTTCCCATTGTTAATATTGCTTAGATCTTTTCTGGGTTTGCCTCTATTCCTCTTGCTGATACTAGGAACCCTAAAAGTTGCCCCGCTGATACACCAAAGGAACATTTTGTCGGGTTGAGCTTGAGCTTATACTTGTTCAGGTTGTCGAAGGTTTCCGCCAGGTGGGTGATAAGAGACTCCTCCTTTCTCATGGTGATGACCACATCATCGATGTAAACTTGGATGTTTCGCCCTATTTGACTTCTAAGGCAATTTTGCATCATCCTCTGATAAGTTGCTCCTGCATTTTTTAGGCCGAAAGGCATGACTTGGTAGCAGAACACGCCATAAGGTGTTATGAAAGCTATTTTTTCCTCGTCTTCTTTCTTCAACTTGATCTGGTTGTAGCCGGAATATGCGTCAAGGAAGGAAAGCCTTTTGCACCCTGCTATTGAGTCAATTATTTGGTCGATGCGAGGCCGGGAGAAGGGATCCTTTGGACAGTGCTTGTTAAGAGATGTGTAATCAACACATACTCTTTGTACGTCTGTATTCTTCTTGGGTACTATTATTGGATTAGATACCCAAGTCGACGTTTTGATTTCTCGGATGAACCCTGCATTTTCCAGCCTATGTAGCTGATGTCTACGCACTTCTATTCTTGTAGACACTTGTTGGGCCTCCAAGTGCAGAGGTTTGTAGAACAGCAGCAAGTTTCCCTTAAGTGGATCACCCAAGGTTTATCGAACTCAGGGAGGTTAGAGGTCAAAGCTATCCCTCTCAAGCAACCCTGCAATTACGATACAGAAAGTCTCTTGTGTCCCCAACACACCCAATACGCTTGTCAGACGTATAGGTGCACTAGTTCGGCGAAGAGATAGTGAAATACAAGTGGTATGTATGATTATAAGTAGCAAATATGATTTAAAGTAAATATCGCTGCGAGCAAACAAGTAATAAAATAGCAAGTAAACGGTATGCAAAGCTTGGAAACAAGGCCTAGGGATCATACTTTCACTAGTGGACACACTCCCAACAATATAACATGAATGAACAAGTAACTTCTCTTGCTAAGGTACTCTAAATTACTCTCCTATTGAATAACACTAATCATTGTGTAGTGGCTACAGAAGCACCCCTTAAAGTCCATCAAGTACTTGACAAACACCACTCATAGAGATATCCAAATCAGATCACAATTCAAGATAGAAATCATTGCAACTTAGACCAAGTACTAACACGGTGCACACACTCACACCTTTACACCATGAAAGGAGGAATAAATCACTCAAACTATCATAGTAATAATTATTCTCATAATCCACAAGGGATCACAATCGTAGCCTAAACCAAGTACCACCATGATGCACGCACTGTCACCGTTACACCATAACAGGAGGAATAGATTACTTTAATAATATCACTAGAGTACACAAAATATCTGAATAATAACATGTACTTGTTCAACATGATACAAAGCTCACGATCACATAAAGATCACATCATGGGAGAGAGAGGTGAACCACATAGCTACCGGTAGAGCCCTCAGCCCCGGGGATGAACTACTCCCTCCTCATCATAGGAGACAGCAAGGTTGATGAAGATGGCGGTGAGGTCGATGGAGACGGCGGAGACGGCGATGGAGACCGATGGAGATGGCTCCGGGGGCACTTCCCCGTCCCGGCAGGGTGCCGGAACAGAGACTTCTGTCCCCTGAAATTCGTCGGTGGCGGCGGCGGAGCTACGGAACTCTTTCTGGAAAATTGCCGAATCCCCTAGGGTTTTCCGTCCTGAGGCTTTATATAGGCGAAGGGGCGATGTCAGGGGTGGAGCCAGGCTCCCACACGGGCCCCGCGCGGCCAGGGGTCTGGCCGCGCCACCCCTGTGTGTGGGGCCCTGGTGGCCCCCCTCTGACTCCTCTTCGGATCTCTGGAAGCTTCCGGGTAAAATAAGACTTCAGGAACTTGTTTCGTCCAATTCCGAGAATATTTCCTGTGTATCACTTCTGAAACACAAAAACAGCAGAAAACAGGAAACTGGCACTGTGGCACTTCGTTAATAGGTTAGTTCCGGAAAATGTATAAAAGTACCACTAAGTGTAACGAAACAATAGGCAAATGGTGTAAAAACAAGCATGGAGCATCAAAAATTATAGATACGTTTGAGACGTATCAAGCATCCCCAAGCTTAACTCCTGCTCGTCCTCGAGTAGGTAAGTGATAACAAAAGAAATAATTTTTGAGGTGACATGCACCTACACAATCTTGATCATATATGTAAGCATTTGTGAGCTGGGATCATAAGAACTTAAAACATGGGCATGAAAGATATAATCATGACAATAAGAACTTAGCAACCATGTTGTAAACATGAAAATGAACACAAACAAAAGATCATGAAAATGAAACAATGAAAGTCAAACGTGTGTTCAAATCATAAGGAAAAACATACAAATGGTTTTCAGCTTGTCCTTCAAAGAGAGCAAAACATAAATGCATAGGACACCTCAAAGTTTAAGAGGGCGACTGTGGGGACCCCGGATTACCCATCCGGAATTCCCGTTATGCATACAACTCACGATCCCCTGATCAGTATGTCGTGAGTCCACATAACCGAGCTGATATCAAGATACATCATCCATTACAGTACCGAAATAAATAATTACAATTGGTCACATGACCAAGCAGGATATTGCCACGCAGGGCAAGTCTACGACTAAGCAGTGGATACCAAGCAGCGTTGATGACCCACGTCATGCCTACTACCCTACAGGCAACTGACTGGGAGGCGTCCCTAGTTCGCGCAGGCGTCGTCGAACTTCTCACCGTCATCTTCATAGCCTTCATAATCTGGCCAAGTTAATAGCCAGGGACAAAGCCGTGAGTACATTTGAATTGTACTCGCAAACCATCTAAAGGGGAGAGGACAAATATGCAATTTGGCTGTAGCAAGAAGAAAGGCTCTAGTCTAGTTTTTCCTATCTAGTCAATTTCTCGTGTCGATATAGCATGTCATACGACATCTCTATATCCTTGTTAAAGAAGAATCTTTGTAAAGCATCTTTAGTAAAAGCTCTAGGGAAGGGGGAACTCATTTTCAAGAGAAGAGCCGGGGTCAATCAAACATGACCCCCATTCTTATTTATTTCTTGGTCAATCACACATGACCAATTCACACCTTCGGCAGTACCCTCCAAGTACTCCGAACCAAGTATGTGCCACGGCAGTACCCTCCGAGTACTCTGTCCGACACCTTTCTCCACTTTTCTGAAATCCACTTTTGAAAACAAAACCGACATTGGGCTAGGCGACGGTCATCCCAACCGTCCATGACCGAGGACTCGGCTATCCGAATAGAATTTCACTCTGCAGAGGTTGTACACTTTACCCACACCATCCGGATACTCATCGTGTGGGCATCATCCCCGCACAACATCTTATGCCACGACGAGCACCCGATCATAGCCTTCCATTCATCTACCTTAGTATGGGTGCCTACCCTGTGGAGTATACATCCCCGGCAAACCCTGGCCGTCTACCTCCATCGAGCGTAGTTCCAGTGCCACGGCGGGAGAAACCCAAGTGTCTTCCGGCCGGATAAATCCCAATGGATCCCGATTTACTATTGCCCATAGTCTGGCGGCAATCCGGATTCCAGGGTCCTACAAACCCTTATATAGTATGAGGCTCCCCGCACTAAGGCAGATAAATTTCCGACTAAGCCCCGCCCCATCCCAGGGTAATGTGGTTGCACGGGTTAATTGTTCTGAGCGAACGCCTAGTGATCACCAATGTCATAGTAAGAACCACCATCTCCTTGTCCTCCATTTTGGTAAAAATCATTTTTGAAATCACTTCAATGGGTAGCACTACCCCAAGGTTTTCAGAAACATTTTCGTAAACTTTCATAGAGTGTTCCCAGTCCTAGAGTTTTAGCTCCACTAGAAAGTTTATCAAAGGCATTGTTGCTAACCAACAAGCCACTACTCCATGGGAGGTTGGAAATAGGTAACAATGGTGTCATCTCGATGGATGATAACATCTTGACTCGCGGAGCCTGAGTCAACAAATAATTGCTATAGGAACTATAGCAACATGAAACCATGCACTTTAATAAAAGAGAGAGAGACATGCAATAGTGTAATTAGGATTCAGATATGCAGCAAGGTAGATGGCTTGCCTTGGGTGGCTTGTCCCTGGTCCTCCTCTTCTTCATGATATTCAAGGATTTCTCCCTCCTCGGTACACTCCTCGTTCAATTCTATCGCCGGAAAAAAAAAGGCACACAATAAGCATACATGCATACACAAGCCACAAGCATTTCAGCACTCATACCATCTTATCAAAGAGTATCAGAAGCAAACAAGTTTAGAAAACAAACAAAGTTTTAAAGGTTCTTAATTAGCAAATTAAGCCTACTAGAAACTAGGGTTTCATAAGTTGATGCGAACATCACCACTTAGCAACCAATTCAAGCATGCAGGCATCCAGTGAATCAAACAGTACATCAATCAATATAGCAGGTTGACAACAATCTTAAGAAACTACCAAAGTTGGATTTATTGAAAAACAGAGTGTGGTTTTTATTTCCTATGAATTTATCAATAGGAGAATAACACTAGGGCACCAAAATAATCCCCATATATTCTCTGAATCTCAGAAAAATATGAGGTAAAGTGCTCTGGAAAGCTCTTCAAGGGCATGATCCAACAAAGTTGGATTCAACACCAAATTCTAATTCTACTGCAAGTGATGATTTTCCTAAAATTAATTACACACTATGCCATTTTAATTACTACTGCAAGATTACAAGTCCTAAAATACCAAACTTAGTTTGTCATGCAAGTAAACACCTAAGGGCACCTCTATAAATTGGAAGCAAAGCATTTCAAGTTATAGAACTTCTAGATTTGCAATTTTGACTAAAAGGTGCTTGTTTTGCAAGGTTAAAAACAAGTATTTCTACAGGGGCCCAAATGGAATGGGGCAGGTGCCATTGGATAGATATTTTAACAAGGAGTCCACAGAAACTTGATTTATTCAATTTGCATAAACAGAGAATATTCTATGATTTATCAAAGTTTGCAGATCTAGAAGATAGTTAACAGGATTTTTCTAAAAAAAAAAGTTGCGCGGGCCAGATCTGCTCGGGCTGGGCCGATCCGCTGGATTTCTGGCCCGTTCCGAATACAGCGCGCGGGCTGGCGATTTAAACCGCGCCGACAGCTGGGCCCCACTGGTCAGCCAGCGCGGGAGGCCGAAGAGGTATCTGGCGACGTCGGCCGTCTGATTAAGTCGACATCGACGGCCGACAGTTGTCTTCCTCCTCTGGCCACGGGAAGCAGGGATGAAACCCTAGCGCGGCCAGGCGGGGTGCGGGGGCTCACCTGGGGGCTTTCCCCGGCGACGAGGACGAGACGGGGCGACGCGGCGGACTCCGGCGATCTGAACGAGGGGCGGCACGGCCGATCTGGTCGCAGGGATGGATCGCGCGCGCCCGCGATGGGGACGGCCGAACCAGATGCTCGACGAGGTCCCAGCTCCCGTGCTCCTGGATCAAGATAGAGGGTAGGGTTAGGTTCCTTAGGACGCTAGAGGCCTATTCATGCAAAGAAAGGGGCCAGAGAGGGTCTAGAGCAACGACGAGGTCCTCCTCTTCTCTGCAGATCGTGAGGGCGTTTTCTCCTTCTCCACGGCCAGCAGAGACGGAGGAGCCAATACTGGGGATACTGGGTTAGAGAGAGAGGGGTGAGGGAGTGAAATGAGCGTCCAGAAAGGGGCTGTGGGGGTCGGATGCCTTATAACCAGAGGAGAAGTGTGTAGGTCGGTTTGGCATGGTGGGGCCCAGGGAGAGGCTCTGGTTGGTCTAGGAGGACGGTGGAGAGGATAAGAGTGGGTCTGATAGGGTGTCCTGGTCGGCTATGAGTAGAGGGTGAGGCTGCAGCACACTATTTTATTGATGGCAAAAATCTTGACCTTTCTCCTCTCCTTCTCCTTCCAAGCACTAGGGGACAAAGAGATGTGGGTGCTGCTACAGTGGAATTCGACCAGAGGTTGGGGGTGGGTCTGCAGGGGTGGTTAGGGTAAGGGTTGGCTAATTGGGAAAGATTTGGAATGGTTTTGATGATGGAAATTGACCTATAGGCAGAACATTGCATGGGGTTCAAAACACCAGTATTTGAATAAGCTAGGTTGCTCCAAATTGAGAATGTTTTGTGGGGTTAAAAAGTACTGGTTTAAGTGCACAACAAAATGCAGTCCATGGCCAAGGGTGCAGGAGGGGTTGCTTAACACAAACTGCCAAAGTGTCAACTTTTTAACAGTGCCAAAACAGATTTCTGTGGTGCTCACAAACCTTGCTTGAATTAGAGGTTACATGGCTTCGAAAAGCTAGGGAAAAGGTAGGGTTAGTTAGTAGAGGTCATGTAGATGAGATTGGTACAAAAGTTTGGGCAAAAACTGAATTGTAGATACAAATGGTGAGGTTCCAAAGTCAGAACCTTTTAACAGAAAATGACTTGGCAGAAAACTCAGATTTTGCCAGATTTTGCTGTTATTAGCTAGACCTCAAAACAGCCTTGAACAAGCAAGCTAGGGGTAACCATTTTGATAAAACCTTGCTGGCACTAGGAGTAGAAGTCTTGAGGATCACGAACATGCCCTAATCTTGCTGAAACAACAATGGTATGTGGTTAAAAAAAGAATTGCAAAAAGTGCAATCTGATAACATTGCCACTTCTTGCTGTTTGACTAGGGTTAAAGACCTGTCCAAAGGAAATGCTAGATGGCCTCAAAAGGTTAGGTGGAAATGTAAGAAAAGGAAGTTCAGATGGCAAGGTTTAGGGATAGGAAGGTGTATGAAATAACAAGGTACCACTCATATGCATTTTGTTATGCAAGAAAGATGATATAGAGAAATAGCTATCCTTGATGGAGGAAAAGTGATATTTTGCAAGAATAACATTTCCAAATGCTAGTGAGGAGGAAATGAATTTATGGAGAGATTTTATGATGAGTGCTGACAAATTACTAAGAGGATCAGGAAAACTAGGGGGTGCAATCAGTTTTGACTAGGTTCAAAACCCAGTCACATAAATAGGTGACATGCTTCAAAATGCACATGCAAGTGCATAGATAGTTAGAGTAGATCAAAAGGAAGAGAAATGGGTCAAGGAATGGTCTCTGAACAATTTATTTCGAATTCTAGAAGTGTGAGCAAGAGTGCATATGATAATAGTCAAATGGTCAGTGATTTGATTAGGGTCAAAAACAGGATTAGAGCAAGTATTAGATGACTTCAAACTACCAGGTGGCAATGGAAAGAATTGAAGATCGCATGCCAAATATGAGTTCTAGGAAGGTACATTACCATAGATAGAATAGATGAGCTTAATATAGGTGTTGGAAAATTGAATCTGTTAACAGACACTAAGATAGTCTACACACTAGGTGTTTGATAAAATGGCTGCCAAAAGATATTTTGAGAAGACTGAGAGGAGCCTCCTAAGATGGGGTGTAGATGATTCTAGGAACACCATGGGTGCTTTCCTTGGGCTAGTTTGAATTGTTTTAAGATCCCACAAAATGGAGCTCCTAATGCCTCATGATAAGACTAAGACATTAGAGTTAGGAATTTAGGATTGAGATGAAAATAACAAGATAGGTTTAATTTGAAAGATAGAGTGGAAATAACTTACATGGGACAAAATATAAATTGATGAGATTTGAAAAGGTTAGGCCACAGGCCTATATGAGGAGTATATGTACACACAAGCAACTCATCAAGGTCAGACAGTCACACAAAGTCAACTCACCACACAAGGTCAATCATTTGCAGCTAATCTAGCATTATCAGAAACAATGATTGAACCAGTGCTCAATGATCATGCCCAGGTCAAGTAGAGAAGAGTTTCAAATAAAGAAGTAAGGCTTTGGTAGATAGTTTTAGAAACAAATGGAGACATAAATACCGCCTTTGTAGAATCTTCTCAAAGTTGTTTGAAATCCTTTTATATATATCAACAAAATAAAAGTTTGTAAAGTAGTGGGACCACTCTACTTTGTAGGTCCAGATAATTTTGTAAATACTTAGTTTTGATAAAAGCTTTGTCTCAAAAATAAATCTTGGCGCTTATTTGGATAAATAAAATAATTTGAATAAAAAGGAGAGTTTGCCAAGATAATGGTTTTGGAAAATAGCTAGAAGCATAAATAAGAGCATGATCACAAGGGCACAAGGGTTGTGTTGGTTCACAAAGGTGTTCAATAAGCAACTCAAGCAGACATCATTAACATAGCATCCAAGACAAACAAGTGGTCTCTGAACAATTTATTTCGAATTCTAGAAGTGTGAGCAAGAGTGCATATGATAATAGTCAAATGGTCAGTGATTTGATTAGGGTCAAAAACAGGATTAGAGCAAGTATTAGATGACTTCAAACTACCAGGTGGCAATGGAAAGAATTGAAGATCGCATGCCAAATATGAGTTCTAGGAAGGTACATTACCATAGATAGAATAGATGAGCTTAATATAGGTGTTGGAAAATTGAATATGTTAACAGACACTAAGATAGTCTACACACTAGGTGTTTGATAAAATGGCTGCCAAAAGATATTTTGAGAAGACTGAGAGGAGCCTCCTAAGATGGGGTGTAGATGATTCTAGGAACACCATGGGTGCTTTCCTTGGGCTAGTTTGAATTGTTTTAAGATCCCACAAAATGGAGCTCCTAATGCCTCATGATAAGACTAAGACATTAGAGTTAGGAATTTAGGATTGAGATGAAAATAACAAGATAGGTTTAATTTGAAAGATAGAGTGGAAATAACTTACATGGGACAAAATATAAATTGATGAGATTTGAAAAGGTTAGGCCACAGGCCTATATGAGGAGTATATGTACACACAAGCAACTCATCAAGGTCAGACAGTCACACAAAGTCAACTCACCACACAAGGTCAATCATTTGCAGCTAATCTAGCATTATCAGAAACAATGATTGAACCAGTGCTCAATGATCATGCCCAGGTCAAGTAGAGAAGAGTTTCAAATAAAGAAGTAAGGCTTTGGTAGATAGTTTTAGAAACAAATGGAGACATAAATACCGCCTTTGTAGAATCTTCTCAAAGTTGTTTGAAATCCTTTTATATATATCAACAAAATAAAAGTTTGTAAAGTAGTGGGACCACTCTACTTTGTAGGTCTAGATAATTTTGTAAATACTTAGTTTTGATAAAAGCTTTGTCTCAAAAATAAATCTTGGTGCTTATTTGGATAAATAAAATAATTTGAATAAAAAGGAGAGTTTGCCAAGATAATGGTTTTGGAAAATAGCTAGAAGCATAAATAAGAGCATGATCACAAGGGCACAAGGGTTGTGTTGGTTCACAAAGGTGTTCAATAAGCAACTCAAGCAGACATCATTAACATAGCATCCAAGACAAACAAGCAAGGAACACATTTCCAGAGGTTTACTCGAAAAGTTTTTGTTGGCCCTCACTTTTGGCTCACTAAGCACTACCTAATCAGGGTTACAAAAAGTGGGGTGTTACAGCTCTTCCCCCCTTAAACAGAATCTCGTCCCGAGATTCCTAAGTGTAGTAGTAAGAGGTGATGAGACTAAGTTAGAGTTAGACTTCGAAAGGTTGCTCTTCCAACTTTTTGATGATACTTCGAGCTGCATCGAAGGCTTGCTCTTGCCGAAGATGTAGATCGTCTTTACTTGCTGTAGTTGATGGCTGAAGAGTTGATGTTGCCAAAAGTATCCTGTCGAGACCATTGATTGAGGTCTTGAAGAGTCGAGGCTTCTCGGGTAGCTCTCGCTGGCTTGGAGTTCGCTTCTTCCCTCGCGTAGCTTAATGGAATCTTCAGATCTTGGAGTCGTGCCTTGAAGCTTGATGTTGGCGTAGACCTTTAATCTCAATCTTGCAGACGGTAGACAAGAGCATCTATGCTTCGGTCTTGATAGGCACGTCGAATTTTTATCAACTTAGTCTCCTACGCTTCCTAACTACCAAGGCGTAGGTTAGTCCTAATGGAACCATTCTCCTAGGTCGTCTTGTGCTTTAGCTGTGAACACATCAGGTGGCAGTGCACCACGAACGGCGTGTCTTCCAGTGGTCAATGATCGGTTCCTTCTTGTCTTTAGGTTGGTGGAGACCATTGAAGATCTTCTTGCTTCCCCACCTTCTTGTAGCCTTAACGATCTTGAGGTATATTGGGACACCTTGAGTCGACGTCATCTTCCGAGAAATCTTCATGTGGATTTCTACCCGTGGCACAAGTCAGTATTGGTTTCAAACCCGTCAAAATTTGAACGAGCAAGCGAGTGAGTTAGTTAGAAAAGTCTTCACTTCTTCTCGTTGCTAGCTCCATTGATACTTCGTAAATGCAGAGTCGACATTGATGTCCTGATTTTGGGAGAGTCTTCATTCTTCTATTTGCTCCGTGGAGATCAAGCACGTGAGTCTTCAGGCTTCAAGTGACCATAACGGGTTGATCTTCGAAAGTTAGGCTTGGCTTCGATACTTCCACGCTCAATGTTAGTTGACTGGTTAGAACATTAGCATGTGCTGGAGTGTTGAGAGGGTATCATCAATGTTAGCAAAATCTAGAATTATGGTTAGACGATCCTGGTTAGTGATGTCTTTGTCTTCTAAAAGTCCTTTGTAGTACAGGCGGGTCTATCTTCTGCTTCCTTGTCGTTGTAGAGAGGTGTTGACGAAGCATGAAGCTCGTAGCAAAAATTTCCGCATCGGATCTTGGATAGGTGTTACGAGAGGATTTATACTCCACTATTATCGAGTTTAGGGTTAGTGTTTCACTTTTAACTTATCTACGCTACTCAAGCTGACAAAAACAGATGAGATGGAAAACACTTTTTGAAGAGGTTTTCAATTCAGAGTTTTACACGATAGACGATTTTGAAGGCCGACAGGCCAAAACAAGCACAAGCACAAGGTAACAATACACATTTAAGAAACACACCAGACGATTGCACACACTATCAAGAACAAACAAGGCAATCAACAATCAATCGCAGAAATCACACGAGGTACTTCAAGTACCAATGATGCCTAACAACGCGCGATATTTGGGGTTAGTCCTATTCATCCTAGGGTCATGGTGGTCATAGTCGTTGATGTCTTCATTCTCCTTGACTCTCGCTTCAGCAGAAAATTGATGGCAGTTGGTGATGAAGTTGCAGTGTTGTTGAGTCGTTGATGTTGACTTGGGGAGTGCAGTGTTGTAGGTCTTCTTGTATCACATCACAGGGATGTGAGGTCTTTAGAGGGATTGCTGAGGTGTGCCATTGGTGGCATACACGCTCAACAAACCTAATAAATACTCGTCAAGCAACTAAGCACTTGGTCCTTGACGACTGCAAAAGTGCAAGTCCAGGGAGGATCAAGGTTAGTATCTTGTCAGAGCCATTGGTATGAACCAAAGGCAAAACATTGACAAAATCCTTCTTCCTTCATAGCTGGGTATGTTTGAAGACGTCCTTCTGAATATTTGCTCCATCTGGTATTGCTAAGCTTCAGGTCTAGTTGGGGTATAACGTCCATTATTTGAATTTGAAGTGGGAAAGGTAGGAGAGTAAAATCTTTAAAATCCTTGAAAAATTAGAGAGGTAAGATTAGAAGTGTTGAAAAGGTCAAGTAGGGAATAAGCCATACTATTGGCTACCTAGGGAATATAAGTTTCGCAATTAGGTTTACCCCAAAAGTAGTTTCCTAACTAACGCCCATGCTAACTAAGGTCTCCTACAGTCAGGATGGCTCTGATACCAACCCTGTGGGGACCCCGGATTACCCATCCGGAATTCCCGTTATGCATACAACTCACGATCCCCTGATCAGTATGTCGTGAGTCCACATAACCGAGCTGATATCAAGATACATCATCCATTACAGTACCGAAATAAATAATTACAATTGGTCACATGACCAAGCAGGATATTGCCACGCAGGGCAAGTCTACAACTAAGCAGTGGATACCAAGCAGCGTTGATGACCCACGTCATGCCTACTACCCTACAGGCAACTGACTGGGAGGCGTCCCTAGTTCGCGCAGGCGTCGTCGAACTTCTCACCGTCATCTTCATAGCCTTCATAATCTGGCCAAGTTAATAGCCAGGGACAAAGCCGTGAGTACATTTGAATTGTACTCGCAAACCATCTAAAGGGGAGAGGACAAATATGCAATTTGGCTGTAGCAAGAAGAAAGGCTCTAGTCTAGTTTTTCCTATCTAGTCAATTTCTCGTGTCGATATAGCATGTCATACGACATCTCTATATCCTTGTTAAAGAAGAATCTTTGTAAAGCATCTTTAGTAAAAGCTCTAGGGAAGGGGGAACTCATTTTCAAGAGAAGAGCCGGGGTCAATCAAACATGACCCCCATTCTTATTTATTTCTTGGTCAATCACACATGACCAATTCACACCTTCGGCAGTACCCTCCAAGTACTCCGAACCAAGCATGTGCCACGGCAGTACCCTCCGAGTACTCTGTCCGGCACCTTTCTCCACTTTTCTGAAATCCACTTTTGAAAACAAAACCGACATTGGGCTAGGCGACGGTCATCCCAACCGTCCATGACCGAGGACTCGGCTATCCGAATAGAATTTCACTCTGCAGAGGTTGTACACTTTACCCACACCATCCGGATACTCATCGTGTGGGCATCATCCCCGCACAACATCTTATGCCACGACGAGCACCCGATCATAGCCTTCCATTCATCTACCTTAGTATGGGTGCCTACCCTGTGGAGTATACATCCCCGGCAAACCCTGGCCGTCTACCTCCATCGAGCGTAGTTCCAGTGCCACGGCGGGAGAAACCCAAGTGTCTTCCGGCCGGATAAATCCCAATGGATCCCGATTTACTATTGCCCATAGTCTGGCGGCAATCCGGATTCCAGGGTCCTACAAACCCTTATATAGTATGAGGCTCCCCGCACTAAGGCAGATAAATTTCCGACTAAGCCCCGCCCCATCCCAGGGTAATGTGGTTGCACGGGTTAATTGTTCTGAGCGAACGCCTAGTGATCACCAATGTCATAGTAAGAACCACCATCTCCTTGTCCTCCATTTTGGTAAAAATCATTTTTGAAATCACTTCAATGGGTAGCACTACCCCAAGGTTTTCAGAAACATTTTCGTAAACTTTCATAGAGTGTTCCCAGTCCTAGAGTTTTAGCTCCACTAGAAAGTTTATCAAAGGCATTGTTGCTAACCAACAAGCCACTACTCCATGGGAGGTTGGAAATAGGTAACAATGGTGTCATCTCGATGGATGATAACATCTTGACTCGCGGAGCCTGAGTCAACAAATAATTGCTATAGGAACTATAGCAACATGAAACCATGCACTTTAATAAAAGAGAGAGAGACATGCAATAGTGTAATTAGGATTCAGATATGCAGCAAGGTAGATGGCTTGCCTTGGGTGGCTTGTCCCTGGTCCTCCTCTTCTTCATGATATTCAAGGATTTCTCCCTCCTCAGTACACTCCTCGTTCAATTCTATCGCCGGAAAAAAAAAGGCACACAATAAGCATACATGCATACACAAGCCACAAGCATTTCAGCACTCATACCATCTTATCAAAGAGTATCAGAAGCAAACAAGTTTAGAAAACAAACAAAGTTTTAAAGGTTCTTAATTAGCAAATTAAGCCTACTAGAAACTAGGGTTTCATAAGTTGATGCGAACATCACCACTTAGCAACCAATTCAAGCATGCAGGCATCCAGTGAATCAAACAGTACATCAATCAATATAGCAGGTTGACAACAATCTTAAGAAACTACCAAAGTTGGATTTATTGAAAAACAGAGTGTGGTTTTTATTTCCTATGAATTTATCAATAGGAGAATAACACTAGGGCACCAAAATAATCCCCATATATTCTCTGAATCTCAGAAAAATATGAGGTAAAGTGCTCTGGAAAGCTCTTCAAGGGCATGATCCAACAAAGTTGGATTCAACACCAAATTCTAATTCTACTGCAAGTGATGATTTTCCTAAAATTAATTACACACTATGCCATTTTAATTACTACTGCAAGATTACAAGTCCTAAAATACCAAACTTAGTTTGTCATGCAAGTAAACACCTAAGGGCACCTCTATAAATTGGAAGCAAAGCATTTCAAGTTATAGAACTTCTAGATTTGCAATTTTGACTAAAAGGTGCTTGTTTTGCAAGGTTAAAAACAAGTATTTCTACAGGGGCCCAAATGGAATGGGGCAGGTGCCATTGGATAGATATTTTAACAAGGAGTCCACAGAAACTTGATTTATTCAATTTGCATAAACAGAGAATATTCTATGATTTATCAAAGTTTGCAGATCTAGAAGATAGTTAACAGGATTTTTCTAAAAAAAAAAGTTGCGCGGGCCAGATCTGCTCGGGCTGGGCCGATCCGCTGGATTTCTGGCCCGTTCCGAATACAGCGCGCGGGCTGGCGATTTAAACCGCGCCGACAGCTGGGCCCCACTGGTCAGCCAGCGCGGGAGGCCGAAGAGGTATCTGGCGACGTCGGCCGTCTGATTAAGTCGACATCGACGGCCGACAGTTGTCTTCCTCCTCTGGCCACGGGAAGCAGGGATGAAACCCTAGCGCGGCCAGGCGGGGTGCGGGGGCTCACCTGGGGGCTTTCCCCGGCGACGAGGACGAGACGGGGCGACGCGGCGGACTCCGGCGATCTGAACGAGGGGCGGCACGGCCGATCTGGTCGCAGGGATGGATCGCGCGCGCCCACGATGGGGACGGCCGAACCAGATGCTCGACGAGGTCCCAGCTCCCGTGCTCCTGGATCAAGATAGAGGGTAGGGTTAGGTTCCTTAGGACGCTAGAGGCCTATTCATGCAAAGAAAGGGGCCAGAGAGGGTCTAGAGCAACGACGAGGTCCTCCTCTTCTCTGCAGATCGTGAGGGCGTTTTCTCCTTCTCCACGGCCAGCAGAGACGGAGGAGCCAATACTGGGGATACTGGGTTAGAGAGAGAGGGGTGAGGGAGTGAAATGAGCGTCCAGAAAGGGGCTGTGGGGGTCGGATGCCTTATAACCAGAGGAGAAGTGTGTAGGTCGGTTTGGCATGGTGGGGCCCAGGGAGAGGCTCTGGTTGGTCTAGGAGGACGGTGGAGAGGATAAGAGTGGGTCTGATAGGGTGTCCTGGTCGGCTATGAGTAGAGGGTGAGGCTGCAGCACACTATTTTATTGATGGCAAAAATCTTGACCTTTCTCCTCTCCTTCTCCTTCCAAGCACTAGGGGACAAAGAGATGTGGGTGCTGCTACAGTGGAATTCGACCAGAGGTTGGGGGTGGGTCTGCAGGGGTGGTTAGGGTAAGGGTTGGCTAATTGGGAAAGATTTGGAATGGTTTTGATGATGGAAATTGACCTATAGGCAGAACATTGCATGGGGTTCAAAACACCAGTATTTGAATAAGCTAGGTTGCTCCAAATTGAGAATGTTTTGTGGGGTTAAAAAGTACTGGTTTAAGTGCACAACAAAATGCAGTCCATGGCCAAGGGTGCAGGAGGGGTTGCTTAACACAAACTGCCAAAGTGTCAACTTTTTAACAGTGCCAAAACAGATTTCTGTGGTGCTCACAAACCTTGCTTGAATTAGAGGTTAGATGGCTTCGAAAAGCTAGGGAAAAGGTAGGGTTAGTTAGTAGAGGTCATGTAGATGAGATTGGTACAAAAGTTTGGGCAAAAAATGAATTGTAGATACAAATGGTGAGGTTCCAAAGTCAGAACCTTTTAACAGAAAATGACTTGGCAGAAAACTCAGATTTTGCCAGATTTTGCTGTTATTAGCTAGACCTCAAAACAGCCTTGAACAAGCAAGCTAGGGGTAACCATTTTGATAAAACCTTGCTGGCACTAGGAGTAGAAGTCTTGAGGATCACGAACATGCCCTAATCTTGCTGAAACAACAATGGTATGTGGTTAAAAAAAGAATTGCAAAAAGTGCAATCTGATAACATTGCCACTTCTTGCTGTTTGACTAGGGTTAAAGACCTGTCCAAAGGAAATGCTAGATGGCCTCAAAAGGTTAGGTGGAAATGTAAGAAAAGGAAGTTCAGATGGCAAGGTTTAGGGATAGGAAGGTGTATGAAATAACAGGGTACCACTCATATGCATTTTGTTATGCAAGAAAGATGATATAGAGAAATAGCTATCCTTGATGGAGGAAAAGTGATATTTTGCAAGAATAACATTTCCAAATGCTAGTGAGGAGGAAATGAATTTATGGAGAGATTTTATGATGAGTGCTGACAAATTACTAAGAGGATCAGGAAAACTAGGGGGTGCAATCAGTTTTGACTAGGGTTCAAAACCCAGTCACATAAATAGGTGACATGCTTCAAAATGCACATGCAAGTGCATAGATAGTTAGAGTAGATCAAAAGGAAGAGAAATGGGTCAAGGAATGGTCTTTGAACAATTTATTTCGAATTCTAGAAGTGTGAGCAAGAGTGCATATGATAATAGTCAAATGGTCAGTGATTTGATTAGGGTCAAAAACAGGATTAGAGCAAGTATTAGATGACTTCAAACTACCAGGTGGCAATGGAAAGAATTGAAGATCGCATGCCAAATATGAGTTCTAGGAAGGTACATTACCATAGATAGAATAGATGAGCTTAATATAGGTGTTGGAAAATTGAATCGGTTAACAGACACTAAGATAGTCTACACACTAGGTGTTTGATAAAATGGCTGCCAAAAGATATTTTGAGAAGACTGAGAGGAGCCTCCTAAGATGGGGTGTAGATGATTCTAGGAACACCATGGGTGCTTTCCTTGGGCTAGTTTGAATTGTTTTAAGATCCCACAAAATGGAGCTCCTAATGCCTCATGATAAGACTAAGACATTAGAGTTAGGAATTTAGGATTGAGATGAAAATAACAAGATAGGTTTAATTTGAAAGATAGAGTGGAAATAACTTACATGGGACAAAATATAAATTGATGAGATTTGAAAAGGTTAGGCCACAGGCCTATATGAGGAGTATATGTACACACAAGCAACTCATCAAGGTCAGACAGTCACACAAAGTCAACTCACCACACAAGGTCAATCATTTGCAGCTAATCTAGCATTATCAGAAACAATGATTGAACCAGTGCTCAATGATCATGCCCAGGTCAAGTAGAGAAGAGTTTCAAATAAAGAAGTAAGGCTTTGGTAGATAGTTTTAGAAACAAATGGAGACATAAATACCGCCTTTGTAGAATCTTCTCAAAGTTGTTTGAAATCCTTTTATATATATCAACAAAATAAAAGTTTGTAAAGTAGTGGGACCACTCTACTTTGTAGGTCCAGATAATTTTGTAAATACTTAGTTTTGATAAAAGCTTTGTCTCAAAAATAAATCTTGGCGCTTATTTGGATAAATAAAATAATTTGAATAAAAAGGAGAGTTTGCCAAGATAATGGTTTTGGAAAATAAATAGAAGCATAAATAAGAGCATGATCACAAGGGCACAAGGGTTGTGTTGGTTCACAAAGGTGTTCAATAAGCAACTCAAGCAGACATCATTAACATAGCATCCAAGACAAACAAGCAAGGAACACATTTCCAGAGGTTTACTCGAAAATTTTTTGTTGGCCCTCACTTTTGGCTCACTAAGCACTACCTAATCAGGGTTACAAAAAGTGGGGTGTTACAGCGACTAGATACAAATAATTTATGAACAAGTGAAACCAACAATATGAGTCAATCAATGAACTTTGGGACAATGCATATCACACTAAGAATGACAACTATGCTCTCTTAATGGTGCATAAAGAAAGAAGGTGGTGACTCAACATAAAAGTAAAAGAAAGGCCCTTCGCAGAGGGAAGCAGTGATTGCAAGTTTTATAACCTTCAAAAATTATGGTACTTACCGGCTTTGAGCTCTCATTGCCCCCATCATAAGCATCTTGAATGGTTAAAGTTAATGCGAGAAAAATTATGATGCATATGCTTGACAAATCATAAGTTGAAAACCTCGTGTCCCGTGAATACGAGTACCCAAACCATGCTAGTTTACTTAGAGTCCCAAGCAAGGCTCTTGTCATTGTAAGTATATGCATATCATTGAGAACCGCCAATGGGGTACCTCCGTGCCCGATGACATGGAACAAGCCCACACCAAAATGACAGGACAAGCAGACAATGAACACCTCGACATCTCTTTTATTTGCTATATTGTTTAGCTTTTTATTGTGAGATGCGTCGTCGAATGTTCACCATGGGTATGCTGCAAATTTCCACCATGAATTATGCATGGCTTAGATTGGCGGCCCGGCGTTTCCCTAACACATATAAAAACTCCATGATCCTCACAAGATTCCCAATTCATTTCACACAGCGGGCATCCATAAACAAAAGATCACAATATCAACTCAAAAAGAAGTGCAATGTTGAAAGCTTGCCCCATGACAGCATGGCTGGGCTAGAATCCAACTTACAACTTGCAAGCATAACAACTCAACATAAAAGACCACAATGTCAAATTTTTAGAACAGGAAAAAGTAAAGTGTGCCTTCCGGTTCGTGAGAGCTTTACTGACCGAATTTCGCATAACACTGGTAAGAGTTTAATTTGAAGAGAATATAAAAGCAATTCAAATTTACTTGGAATAGCAAATTGCTAGTAGGTATGTATGGTGGACACAATGGAAAACTTTGGCTTTTAGGAGTTGGATGCACGAGTAGAGCTCATACTCAGTACAAGGCGAGGGCTAGCAAAAGACTGGGAGCGACCAACTAAGAGAGCAATAATGGCCATAATCATGCAAAGCGACAAAGCAACATTAAAAGAAGCATACGATGGCATCAAAAGTCAAAAACTAAATGATCATGAAGGCTATTGGCGACTTTGTAATAGTCTAACATGTGTGAGCATGCGCCAAGTCAACCCAAATAAAGCATCAAGGAGAAAACCAAAATAATGCTTCCATACAATAAAAACAACGCATGATTTTTTTCAAAGGCTCATTAAGCAATCTCAGTTATTTGAGACAAGTCATGCTACAGCAAAACTACTAAGCATACTATCAAAAAGACATCAAGCATGACATGAAAAAGCCTAAGCCGCAGTCTACACAAGCTCCTTCTTGTACCACTTTTTTGCATAAAGCTTTTTCTCTTTTCCAACACCATTTGAAATTTTTGTAAACACCTCTTTTGATGAAAACCAATAAAGATCAGAGGCAAAATACACCTTGAAGAAAAGATATGAAAATATCTGAACGCAAATCAAGGCGAAAACGAAAACCAAAAGCAGTGGCAGAAAAAGAGAACACTCATTGAAACGATAAGAGTGAAAAATGGAGTGTTCTTGGCAAATGAAAAGCGAGTTCATCTCCTCCAAAAGAAACATGATGTGATCAAACCATTTATTGCAGCAAACTAAACTAAACTAATACTGAAAACAAAAACAACTGACGCTCCAAGAAAAACACATAGTGCATGAAGCAATAAAAATATAGTGTCTTGAAAGGTGACCTGATTTTTGCCGATGAAGAAGGGGTGCCTCGGGGGCATCCCCAAGCTTTGACGCTTGTACTTCTTGGATATTTCTTGGGGTGATGCATGGGCATCCCCAAGCTTGAGATTTTGTCCATTCTTCAACTCATCTCATCATTCTCCAATCCCTACACTTGAAAACTTCCTTCATACAAAACTAAACACAATTCTATTAGCAACATTAGTGTAAGCATAAAATATATTCAACCTCTTTTAGCTTCAGGTTTCAACCCAAAACCACCACATATAAAGTATATACTACTGTAGAAAGTGCCACAAGAGTTCCATGATCAAAAGAACTCAAAAGAAAGCGATAAAGTGGCAAACACAAATATTGGCAGAAATCTGTCAAAACTGAACAGCTGACAAAGGTCGAATTTTTGAGAGATTTTCCGTTGCTCAAATCAAAAAGTGTTCAACTAAGAAAAGTTTGGATATAACCTGGGGCATATGCACAAGAAATCTCAGGTCCAAAAGATAAACAGAGAATTTTCACGAATTTTTACGGTGCAGCACCGAAAACTGTTTCAGGACAGCAACATCCCCAAATCTTACCTCACTCAAATTAGAGGCTTCTCTTGGCACAAAAACAAAATAAAAAAGGATAAGGAGCGGTCATTACAGTAGTAATGACTTCCAAGACTCAAATAAAAGAAAAAGTACTGAAAATAAAATAATGGGTTATCTCCCAAGAGTGCTTTTCTTTAACGCCTTTGAGCTAGGCGCAGTAATTTGCAAAGATGCTCATGTGGGCGCCATATAAGAGCTTGAGGCAAAGGCGCCATATAGGAACTTAAAGCAATAGAGAGCATCAAAAAGCAAATGTGAAAGACATTTATATCTGAACCACTTCCTATGCATAGGATTCTTGTAAGAAAATAAATCAACGAGGCACATAGTAGCAAGCATGGGTAGATAAAACAAGTGCCACTTCAAGATTTGCAACATAAAGAGGGGAAACTTAATATTGTTGAGATCTATCAAACCATGCTTCCCTCTCTCATAATAACTTTCAGTAGCATCATGAATAAAATTAACAATATAACTATCATATAAAGCATCCCTATCATGAGCCACATGCATAAAAGAATTAATACTCACCACAGGAACAATAGTAGTAGGAGCAAATTCAACAGAATAATTATTCTCATCACCATAATCATCATAAATAGGAGGCATATTGTAATCATAACTAATTTTATCCTCAATAGTAGGTGAACTGAAAATATTATACTCAGCATCACAAGCTAGAGAACTACTATGTCGCAAAGCATACTCATCAAACATATCATCATAAGAAGGAACATCACATATGGGAGATAAAATATCATCAGAGCAAACTTTCTCCACTAAAGCTGGGGAACTAAAAATATCATGCTTAACAAAACCAACTTCCCCAAGCTTAGACTTTTCTATAGCATTAGCAACAACGGTGTTCAAAGCATTCATACTAACAACACTATTAGCATGCAAATTAAGCTCCAAAGGTTTTTCAATTTTCTCTTCAAACACTTTATATCTAAACTCAGGAAAAAGACTACAGAACTCATTGTTTTCCATTAAGCCTAACTAGTGAAAATAAAAACAAGAAACAAAAAGATGTAATTGCAGAATCTAAAGGAAATAACTTCGAGCACTCACACAGGAGGATGTGAGTACCTTTTACCTTACCTCCCCGGCAACGGCGCCAGAAAAGAGCTTGATGTCTACGCACTTCTATTCTTGTAGACACTTGTTGGGCCTCCAAGTGCAGAGGTTTGTAGAACAGCAGCAAGTTTCCCTTAAGTGGATCACCCAAGGTTTATCGAACTCAGGGAGGTTAGAGGTCAAAGCTATCCCTCTCAAGCAACCCTGCAATTACGATACAGAAAGTCTCTTGTGTCCCCAACACACCCAATACGCTTGTCAGACGTATAGGTGCACTAGTTCGGCGAAGAGATAGTGAAATATAAGTGGTATGTATGATTATAAGTAGCAAATGTGATTTAAAGTAAATATCGCTGCGAGCAAACAAGTAATAAAATAGCAAGTAAACGGTATGCAAAGCTTGGAAACAAGGCCTAGGGATCATACTTTCACTAGTGGACACACTCCCAACAATATAACATGAATGAACAAGTAACTTCTCGTGCTAAGGTACTCTAAATTACTCTCCTATTGAATAACACTAATCATTGTGTAGTGGCTACAGAAGCACCCCTTAAAGTCCATCAAGTACTTGACAAACACCACTCATAGAGATATCCAAATCAGATCACAATTCAAGATAGAAATCATTGCAACTTAGACCAAGTACTAACACGGTGCACACACTCACACCTTTACACCATGAAAGGAGGAATAAATCACTCAAACTATCATAGTAATAATTATTCTCATAATCCACAAGGGATCACAATCGTAGCCTAAACCAAGTACCACCATGATGCACGCACTGTCACCGTTACACCATAACAGGAGGAATAGATTACTTTAATAATATCACTAGAGTACACAAAATATCTGAATAATAACATGTACTTGTTCAACATGATACAAAGCTCACGATCACATAAAGATCACATCATGGGAGAGAGAGGTGAACCACATAGCTACCGGTAGAGCCCTCAGCCCCGGGGATGAACTACTCCCTCCTCATCATAGGAGACAGCAAGGTTGATGAAGATGGCAGTGAGGTCGATGGAGACGGCGGAGACGGCGATGGAGACCGATGGAGATGGCTCCGGGGGCACTTCCCCGTCCCGGCAGGGTGCCGGAACAGAGACTTCTGTCCCCCGAAATTCGTCGGTGGCGGCGGCGGAGCTACGGAACTCTTTCTGGAAAATTGCCAAATCCCCTAGGGTTTTCCGTCCTGAGGCTTTATATAGGCGAAGGAGCGATGTCAGAGTTGGAGCCAGGCTCCCACACACGGGCCCCGCGCGGCCAGGGGTCTGGCCGCGCCACCCCTGTGTGTGGGGCCCTGGTGGCCCCCCTCTGACTCCTCTTCGGATCTCTGGAAGCTTCCGGGTAAAATAAGACTTCAGGAACTTGTTTCATCCAATTCCGAGAATATTTCCTGTGTATCACTTCTGAAACACAAAAACAGCAGAAAACAGGAAACTGGCACTGTGGCACTTCGTTAATAGGTTAGTTCTAGAAAATGTATAAAAGTACCACTAAGTGTAACGAAACAATAGGCAAATGGTGTAAAAACAAGCATGGAGCATCAAAAATTATAGATACGTTTGAGACGTATCAGTAGCTCTGATGCTATTCCTTTCCTCTTGGGTTCATCAAATCGTCGCAATGGTTGCTTGACCGGTTTTGCTTTAGGATCCACGTTTAGTGCGTGCTAGACCAGTTCCCTGGGAACACCTGGCATATCTGAGGGACACCAGGCGAAGATTTCCCAGCGCTTACAGAGGAACTCGACGAGCGTGCTTTCCTATGCGGGGTCCAAGTTTACCGCTATGGAGGTGGTCTTGTTTGGATCCGTCGGATGGACCTGTATTTTCTTCGAGTCTTGAGTTGCATCGAAAGCCTGATCTGGCAGGGATCGCCCGACGTTGGGTAGCACGTTGTGGTCGGTTTCTCCTTTTAGTCTTTCATACTCTGCTGTCATGCCGAAGGTTTGTGCCAACCTGTTAAATTCTTTGTCGCAGGTGTTGGATACTTCGAAGCTTCCTTGTACCGTGATCATTCCTTTAGGTCCTGGTATCTTGAGTGTGAGATATGCAATAATGAGGTACTGCCATGAATTTTGCAAATGCTGGGCGTCCCAGGATTGCATGATATTGTGAGGGCCAATCCATGACTTCAAACTCCAGCTTTTCTCTGCGATAATTGCTGCTGTCACCGAAACAGACGTCGAGTTCTATTTTGCCCAAAGGATAATTTGCGGCTCCTGGTACTATTCCGTGGAAAGAACAATCTGTTGGCTTTAGATTTTCCAATGATATGCACATTGCTCTCAACGTTCTGGCGTATATTAGGTTTATACCGCTTCCTGCGTCCATGAATACTCTTCCGACATCATATCCTCCTATCTGGGCTTTGAGCACCATTGGCGAGTGGCCTGGTCTGGGGACTTTCCTCGGATGGTCTGCTCTGCTGAACCTAACTGGTTGATCAGACCACTTTAGATACTCCGTGGTAGCTGGTGGTGATGTTATTGCTAGGTTGACCTGTCGTGATATGCTCTTCCTTTCTTTCTTCGACTTTGGTACTGGTTGGATCATTGCTGATATATATACTTTTGACTCCAGCTGTTTTGCGAGTCGTTGCATTTGATATCCTTGATTCATGCTTTTTCCTCCCTGCCATGCCCCTTGGCTTGAATCCATGGCGTTTTGCAACCTTAGGAAGGTTCTGCAATCCTTCATCTGGTGGTTGGACACCCTCTTCCCGTCTAGGTAAGCATAATGGATGCGACAAGGACCATACAACATATCTTCTGCCGAAGGACCCGAGTACATTGGTTTCTCCTTTCTCCTATTGTCCTTCGTAGGAAATTCAGTGTTTTCATAGCCTTCTTCGTTCCTTTCGTCATATCCTGCAGCTATCTGATTTCTCCTTCCGTTGTTGTCGCCATTGCGGTATCTTCGCCTTTGCCTGCTTGTTTTGTCGACTTCCGGTGATCGACCCCTTTTGTTATTGTACGCGTCTTCTCCATCGGCGAATCTGTTGGCTGTTTCCATTAGCTCTGATACTGTTTTTGGCCTTGCTCTTCGTATCTCTTCCACTAGGTCTGTACGCCGAAGGCCACTCGAAAAAGCATCTATCGCTCTTTTGTCGGAGACGTCTTCTGCTCGAAAAAGGATCCCTTCCCCACGGTCGACGCCAATTGACGAGGGGTTAACTCGACAAATGTCCTAGATGAAGGACTTAGGGTCGGGGAGATAGGGCATCGGATGAACTCGAAGGTAAAATCAGTTAAACAAGGTGGCTATGAAAGTAAACGTGGGTGTAGAACCTGGCTTGCTTTCAATCTGGCCTACACCGTCCCCTCCTGGCCCCTATATATAGGTGGCCAGGTCTCGAGGATCGGGTAGGGTCCGATACAGATTACAATATCGACATACGGTAAGAACTCGTATTTCGACTAGTATTATAATTGGGCCTAGCTTAACGGGCCTCAGGGGTACTCAACTAACAGGCTCTATTATCTATACCCTTGTCACTCGACATCTTCTCACACTACCTATGTTGACGAGGAGGAAGCGATTGCCACATCAGATGGTCAGCTTCTTTCTCAGTTGATAGGGGAAGTGTTAGATGTGATCTTGGAGGAGGCTAGGCTGAGTTCATTATATGAACTAAAAGCAACAGGCCGGAAGGTCTTGGTGACTTGGCTAAACATCTGTTCTTTGCTGATTGCATTCGGGATCATCACTTAGATTTTCTCGCCATTTCAGAAATAGGTAGGCGGGAATTCACACAAAGTTTTCTTAGCCGACTTTCAGGTGGAATTGACTTTGTGTGGCATTCTAGGCCTCCTCGTGGACGATCTGGTGGCATCTTAGTGGGTGTCAAGACAGATACCATGGATGTATTGGCTTGTTCGGAGGGAGATTTTCACGTGAAACTCCATATCCGTAACAAGATCGATAATTTCACATGGAGTCTTGTAGCTATCTATGGTGCGGCCCAGGAGGAATTTAAGGCTGATTTTCTTCGCGAAATGGTTAACTTGGCTAAAGATAATCCATACCCCATTCTTATTGGGGGGATTTCAATTTGCTGAGATTCCCGTTTGAGAAGAGCAAAGGCCGGTTTGATGATCATTGGCCTTTCTTATTCAATGCTGTGATTGACAGCTTGGATCTAAGGGAGGTCTCAATGATTGGCAGACAATTCACTTGGGCAAATAACCTGCCAGAGCCGACATACGAAAAATTAGATCGAGTACTGATGGACTCAGATTGGGAGAATAAATACCCAATGGTGTCAGTACGAGCTCTTGAATGTATCGAGTCTCTGTCGGATCATGCTCCCATTCTTATGACTACTGGCTCAACGAGACCACATTGTGCTCGCCGATTCAAGTTTAAACTTGGATGGCTACACAGGGATGGTTTTAGTGACATGGTTCAGTCTGTATGGGAGCGTCCTGTTGTTGGTCAAAACCCAATTGAAAGGTGGAATAATAAAATATGCTCGGTGCGTAAACACCTGGGTGGTTGGGCGAGACATACACCAGGTGTTTAAAAAAAGAAAAACAACGACTTTCGACTATCATTGATGGCCTTGAAGAGATCGCTGAAGTTCAACCACTATTGCCACACGAGATTGAGCTGAAGAGCCAATCTAATGCAGCGATAGTATGACTTTTACGTGAGGAGGAAATCAAATGGTACCAACGATCCAAAAGTCAATTCATATTGGAAGGAGATGCGAATACAAGATACTTTCATAGTGTTGCTAATGGCAGACATCAAAATAAACCTATTCATTCTCTTATACAAGATGAGGGGACTATTGAGGGTCACGAAAATCTTAAGTCCTATATTACAAATTATTATAAGGGTTTGTTTGGGTCTTTAGAAGAAGGCAACTTTAGTATGGATGAGACTCGAACAGAGGACATACCCCAGGTTTCCGAGGAGGAAAACAACTTACTTACAGCTCTCTACACTAAAGAGGAGTTTAAGAAAGCCATTTTCCAAATGGAACATAACAAAGCCCCAGGTCCATATGGATTCCCTGCTGAGTTTTATCAGCACTTTTGGGATGTCATCAAAGGTGACTTGCTCGAGTTGTTTTCTGTCCTTCATTCTGGACAACTTGAGCTGTTTCATCTGAATTTTGGTGAGATTATTTTATTACCTAAGGTTAATGAGGCAGAAAAGATACAACAATATAGGCCTATCTGCCTACTTAATGTTAGTTTTAAAATTTTCACTAAGGTTGCTACAATCAGACTAAACACGGTGGCTGAACATGTAGTTCATCCCTCACAAACTGCCTTTATGCAAGGAAGGAACATCCTAGATGGGGTGGCCATTTTGCATGAAACAGTCCATAAACTACATAGTAAAAAGTTGAATGGGGTTATTCTAAAAATTGATTTTGAGAAAGTCTATGATAAGGTCAAGTGGTCTTTCCTTCAGCAAACACTCAGGATGAAAGGTTTCTCTGATGAGTTGTGTGCTCTCATTCATAGCTTTGTGTCAGGAGGTAGTATGGCAATTAAAGTCAATGATGACATAGGCCATTACTTCTAGACATTGAAAGGTCTAAGGCAAGGCGACCCATTATCACCAATGCTATTTAATATAGTGGCTGATATGCTAGCTGTAATGATTGAGCGTGCAAAATCCGACGGCCAAATTGAGGGAGTGATTCCACACCTTGTTGATGGTGGTTTATCGATCCTTCAATATGCTGACGACACGATTCTGTTTATGGAACATGACTTGGAAAAAGCAAAGAATCTGAAACTTATTCTTTCAGCTTTTGAGCAACTCTCCGGTCTAAAGATTAACTTCCATAAAAGTGAATTGTTTTGTTTTGGCGAGGCCAAGGATCATACCCAATTGTATGCCGAGCTTTTTGGATGCAATGAGGGTGAGTTTCCGATTAGGTATTTGGGTATCCCGATTCATTTTTGGAGATTAACAAATGCTGAATGGAAGATTGTGGAGGAAAGACTACAGCTACGCTTAAGTAGTTGGAAAGGTAAATTGTTGTCCATAGGAGGAAGATTGGTACTTATAAATTCAGTCCTGTCTAACATGGTACTGTATATGTTATCCTTCTTCCTCCTACCACTCTTGAATAGACTGGATTTTTTCCGATCATGATTCTTTTGGCAGGGTGACAGTGAAATGAAAAAGTATAGACTGGCCAAGTGGTCTGTGGTTTGTCGCCCAAAAGACCAAGGGGGGTTAGGTATTCATGACCTTGAGGTCAAGAACACAGCCTTACTTGGGAAATAGCTCTTCAGATTGTTAACTGAGGATGGGATATGGCAAACACTTCTTAGACGAAAATATGTTGGTTCAAAAGCGTTATCACAGGTTCTTTGGAAAACTGGTGACTTACATTTTTGGGCCGGACTCATGGCAACAAAAAAACATTTCTTTGGCCATGGTACTTTTTCGATTAAGGATGGATCAGAGATACGTTTCTGGGAGGATAAGTGGCTCGGTAACACTTCACTCCGGGAACAACATCCGGCATTGTATGCAATTGTGCGACATAAGGGTGATACTCTTGCCCATGTTTTGGAGTCCAATCCACCTAATATGACGTTTAGGAGGAATTTATTTGGTCCTAGACTTGTTTCTTGGGAGTCCTTGCTTCAACGCTTGGCTAATGTCCAATTAACAAATGGGAAAGATGAATTCTGTTAGAACCTTCATGAGAATGGTAAATTTTCAGTGGCTTCCACGTACAATGCATTGATCTTATCGGACTTACCAGTCTATGATAATAAGAAAATCTGGAAGATGAAGATACCTCTTAAGAATAATTTTTTTGCATGGTATCTTTGTCAGGGGGTTATTCTTACTAAAGATAATCTTATCAAGCGGAATTGGCATGGAAGTTCTTCATGTGTTTTTTTTACTCAGGATGAGACAATAAAGCACTTATTCTTCCAATGCAGCTTTGCACGTTTTATATGGTCAGTCATCCAAGTAGCTTCAGGCTTGTATATACCAATTAGTATTGCCAATATATTTGGTAACTGGCTAAACGGTATTGATTACAAGTATATGATTCTTCTTCGGGTGGGAGCGATGGCATTAATTTAGTCGCTTTGGCTATGTAGGAATGACAAAAATTTTAATAACAAAGATTCGTCTCTTTTGCAGGTTATTTATCGATGTACGGGGACACTGCGTATATGGTCACAGCTTCATCGCGTGGAGGTTTATGACCTCTTTACGGAGGTGTGTACGCATCTGGAGGATACGGTAAGGGACCTTTTTTTCTCGGCACGGATGGCAGCATAATCACGGATTAGCCCTCCGTCACCATAGGCGTCTTACAATTTCTCAATCTGATATGTAATTCGTCTGTTATTATTTTTATTGTTAGTTTTTGATTCTCAGACTGTGTGTGGTTGGTTGTGTGCATCTTGTTATGCAGAGATAGGGTCTAATATTAAAACTTTTAAGTAATAAAAAGCCCATTATCGGAAAAAAAAATCATGGGCAATCATGGCCGTGAGTCCTGCTGCTTCATGCGACATCTATGCGCCGTGTGGCCCATTCAGCTATTGTGATCTCACTCAGATCGTCCCTACATGCCAGTGTCTTGATGGGTTTAAGCCTGACGGTCTTAGCATTTCAAGAGGATGCCGGAGAAAAACAATGCTAGATTGCGAGAAGCAAGCAGACCATTTTGTAACCCTGCCTTTGATGAAAGTTCCCGACAACTTCTTGCATATACAGAACAGAAGCTTTGATCAGTGTGCAGTCGAGTGTAGCCGCAAATGCTCGTGCACGGCTTACGCTTACGCCAACTTGAGCAGTGCTGGTGCTATGGCTGACTCATCGAGGTGCTTGGTTTGGTCAGGGAGCTTATGGACATTGGGAAGGCAACCTATGGCGAGAATTTGTACCTCCGGCTTTCAAACTCTTCAGGTATTCGGCGTCCCATGTCATTTTTGTGCTCGAAGCATTTGTGTTTCTTTTTTTTTGTTGTATCGATAGGCTTAATTGAGTTCATATTTATACCAGTTTTTAATAGGGCATGTGCACATTATTTATCATGCCAATACACATATATTATAAAATGAAGTTGTATTAATGATTATACAACAATATTGCTAGTGACAAACAATTGTAGTGCGTATCCAACTAACATCCACAAGAAACTATCTTTCGACTTTGTTTCTTTCGTGATAAGTAATCCTTTTCTTTTCTTTTCTTTTTGTAGAGAACTTTTTTCCAATGATTGTGTTGAGGAAGCTTCCTATTGTTTTTTCTTGATATTTTATTTTGAGAATTTGGGAAGCATGCTAAACTTGAACTGAAACTGCGGGCCTAGACGTACTGATTCATCCTGCCAATGCCACGGCCCGTTTGGTATAGGCAGCACGGCCTCCAGCCCACCCAAGTACCATTCGTTTGCCTTCGCCGCAGAAGACGAGTCCCCGCTCCCCCACTGCCGCCGCCCGGTCGCCGCAGTCCCAGTCCCCAGTGCCGTTGTGCCACCGCCGGTCTGCTAATCATGCCGCCGTCTTTATATGCGTCTCCGGCGCCTTATATTCCTTCTACTCCCCTTCCGTCCCAGGCTGCCGTAGCACGCCGCCGTCAAATCCCCCAACCCGCCGCCTCCAGCTCGGACAGCCCCGCCGCGCTCTCCGCCGGCGTTTATCTCTCCCGGACACCCGATATGGAAGGTCGGGAACTAGCTGTAAGGGGATGGTTTACCAAGTGTGCCAACTCCCGTGCCCCGGCTCGACGCCGCGACTACCCATCGGAGCTCTACTTGACGGTAACCCGTTCCTCTCATTTCTGGCTAATCCATCTCCCCAAACGCACCATTTTTTTGTCAACCCAAGCCTACGGCGAGTCGGCAACGATCCTGAAATCCCTCAAGGTCCCAGTTCCAGGACTACCTAGCAGTACCAACAACATTTATGCCGACGCGTCGACGACTGCAAGTCGCGAGTGCTCAGTCCCCTCTGTGTACCTGATGCAGTCCTCACAGCCATGACTTGGACCAGCGGAGACCATCAGCAGTCTCCTGTCGTCAGGCTGACATTATGTCTGCCGAACTGGTCATGCCGCTGTGACTAGCACAAAAGCGAGAGTGGTGTTTCGGCTCCAAGCAGAGCATCCACAACATTTTCATAGACCACTCTTCACAAGCATATGTGGAAAATGGGCATGACTCTCCTCCCTTGTTTTATCCTCATGTTATCGATTTGTTTCTGCAAATCTGATGATCGCCTAATGCCTGCAAAGCCACTCTTATCCGGTGACGAGCTCATCTCGAACAACGGCGTCTTTGCTCTTGGTTTCTTCTCCCTGGGGAACTCCACCACAAACTCATATTTAGGCATATGGTACCACAACATCCCGGAGCGGACATATGTCTGGGTGGCCAACCGCGACAACCCAATCAGCAGCAGCTTGTCCGGGAAGTTGGTTCTGACCAACGGCTCTAGCCTTGTCCTATCAGATTCCAAAGACCGTATCCTTTGGACGACGGCGAACAATGTCACCACTGGGGGTGATGGAGCTGTCGCACTCCTGCTTGACACAGGAAACTTTATCCTCCAGTCGAGGAATTTCACGCAGATATGGCAGAGCTTTGATCACCCGACGGACACCATCCTCCCCGGTTTCAAGTTATGGGCGAACTACAAGACCCACACAGCACTGCGCATCGTAGCCTGGAAGGATTCTCAAGATCCGTCCACCGGGAAATTCATACTCAGTCGTGACCCCAGCACGGGTCTCTAGATCCTCATATGGCGTGAGACAAGCCTGTACTGGCGCAGCGGACTGTGGAAGAGTGCGACAGCGTCGGACAACAATGGATACATGTGGTCCGAGATCGTCGATGATGGGGGGGGGGGGGGGGGGGGAGATCTACTCAACCTACAATACAGATAACATCTCGCATAGATCACACATGAAGCTGGACTACACGGGCAACTTGATTCTCAGGAGATGGATTAACCAGTCATGGGAGGTTTTGTTCAAACGCCCAGGTGATGGCTGTCGCCACTACGGCTCCTGTGGTCAGTTTGGTTACTGCGCCAAATTTGTTTTTGGTATGTTCTAATCACATACTTTAGAAAGTAATCTTGAATTGACAAAACAAACTTGTTTGGCTGAACAGCTTACTAGATGCCTTGCACTCATGTACGTGCACATCCTCTTCTTGGCAGATACTACAAAAAAGTCTATGCTTGACTGGCCAAGAAGGTTCAACATAATCAAAGGGGTAGCTAGAGGACTTCTATATCTTCACCAAGATTCGAGAACGATGATAATCCATAGAGACCTCAAACCAAGCAACATCCTGCTAGATGCAGAGATGAACCCGAAAATATCAGATTTTGGAATGGCAAGGATCTTTGGAGGCAAGGAGCAACAAGAAAGTACCAAGCGAGTTGTTGGGACTTAGTAAGTAACTCTTGCACTAGCTCTTGGACACGAAATTGTATTTATGTGCTTGAAATAACTCAAACTGCACATACTTTCTTCTTCTTCTGAAATGATCAAAACAGCGGTTACATGTCGCCTGAGTATGCAATGGAGGGCATTTTTTCCGTTAAGTCCGACACCTACAGTTTTGGTATTTTGGTACTAGAGATTGTGAGTGGGTTAAAGATCAGCTCACCACATCATCTTGTGATGGACTTTCCAAACCTCATATCGTGTGTAAGTTTTACTTACCATATTATAGATGCTCCAGATTCTGATAATTCAACCAGAAATACAGTTTTAGCAAACTTAAATTACGAACTTTGACGCGATGTTTCAGGCATGGAACTGTTGGGCAGATGGAAAAGCAAGGGATTTCGTGGACGCAGCGGTTACAGGGAGCTATTCGCTTGATGAAGTGTCAAAGTGCATCCACGTTGGGCTGCTGTGTGTGCAGGACAGCTCCAGCTCTAGGCCGCTCATGTCGTCGGTTGTGTCCATGCTGGACAGTGAAGCCATGCCGCGCGCCACCCCGAAGCAACCTATGTATTTTGCACAGATAAATCACAAAACCGAGGAGGCGAGAGAAGACTTGGAGAACTCCGTGAATGGCCTGAGCCTGACGGCGATAGAAGGGCGCTAGCTGGCTGGCCTAGAATCTCAGTTTGATACTCGAGTAACTGCATAATTTGCTACCGATTAAGTGAGATTAGATATTCTAATTGGAGATGGGGATGGAACTGGTGTTGCATATGGTGCTTTGTAGGTTGATCAGTTCATTTTCTTATGCAATTTCACTAGGGAACTTGCTACTTTTTTGGTTGCCTTCTGGGATTTGATTAACTCAGTACTATAGGAGGAGCAAAATGCGATGTTGTGCCAACTGCCATTCCATCAGGAATGGCCTTGGACCATGAAGAAGGGGATGCTTTGGTGCAGCGGCAGCAAGATGCAATGTAGTTCGGAGGAGACCGCCCATGTCGTATATGAGGGCTGGCCGGCCACCATCGTTGCCATGGCCGCTAGGTTGCTGCTCGTGGCTTCGCGCGCTTCATCTGCTGCCTCCCTCCTGTTTCGGGAAGCAGAGGACAAGTGGTGCGGCTGCTAGTGAGCGTGTGGCTCGCTCGTGCGACTATGTCCCAAGGAGAAGAGATCGATCCACGTGAAAGCAACTACTAGATCCATCTGATCTCTGTCCATGGTGGAGATGACGGGAAGGTTGCTAGGGACTTAGGGTTATGGAAGAGGATACCGAGGGTTAGGATGACAGAAGTTGTGATTGAGCTCCAATTCGCCCACACCCTGCTATCTAGCCATCCATTTTTCCCTTAAAAAGCCATCCATTTTTTTAGATCCTTGCATAAAAGGTTCTCTCTATTTATTTATTTTAACCCGAACAACTATACATGTGAACTTGAAACTTTGCACACGAACAACGCATCTGTACTACTATGTAAAGGTTTTTTTTCTCTTATTTTTGTGATATACCATGAATATCTAAAAATGATGAGTTTCAAAAATCTCTATCATTGAAATATTTATATTGCGCCTAGAATCGGAAATTAATTATGCACATTGTAGTACTAGTGTTGTTGACCAACAAACGTTCAAGTCACTAGACGGACCGACGCGCTTCGCCGCGCCCGCCTACATTGCATTCTGGCACAAGCCTATCCAGTGTGGTACATTGCGTTGACTTTAACTTTTGGTATAGAAAATAAAGCTTCTACGACATTCTCGGCAAGAATCATGTGAAGGTCTGAAGAAGATATAGGAATAAACGCCGTGTTGATGATATCCTTAAAAAAAGCATTCCGAGATGCATGTGGTGCTCACAGGTGTAGAAAGTAAAACATTTACATAGGCAGAAACTTTAAACGAAAGCACACTGAATACTGTGATATATATTATAGGTGCCATATATAGAGAGCTCGATTACAGGATTTGTACAAAATGCAGTAAACTTAGCTATATTCCTAATCAGTGGGCACCACTACAGATTTTGCCAGTCTGATAGGGCACTTAGGAACCATCTATATGAGAAAAACTTAGAACACATAGCAATGATGACACATGGCATCCTTACACATGACTTGAACAAAGCATTACGAATCAGAAAGCAAAGCAGCCTCTCTGTTAACGACTTGAACCAAAATATGATTTAAGCTCATAAATGACATCGCTCTGAACAGGCGACTTACTGAAGATGGACACTTCCACTGCTGTGTCACCAGGATTTCGCCTCTAATCAGGATGATACCCCTATGCGTTGAGTAATATATCTCTTTCCCGTAAAAAAGAAGATTAGGATTTCGCCTTTAGAAATTTGGTTCACCTCTGTGAAGGGGGCCCACCCTTGGTCGACATAAGCTAAACTCCCAGAGGCCTCCCAGACGCGACCATGTAGGTGAACCTGTGAGCTCTTTCCGGTCATCGGTCCTATGGTTCTCATCACAACTGACATATATGGAAAAAACAGATAACCAACAGGAGAAAACAAAGCCTAAATACCAACAGTAAATCTACCAAAACAAAAAATTCTAAAGACAAAACATCTACCAGGTGGATTAATTTCCGAATGCAGTAAGCCAGCTGAAATTCTATATGTTTGCATATTCTAAAGAAGCAGCCTTTCATTCACTTATTTGGGGTGCAGCAACAGTCTCTCGGTGAGCATGGCAGAGTCGGGTCCTTGAACTACTGGATGTGACCAAGAACTGGCCATACTGGGCACATATGATGGGCAGGGTCTCTGTAAGATCGCCATACCAGGCACCAAACTTGCTGTTATGGTAATTTGATGCCTCCAGTTAAAGATGCCCCAAGATATCACGTCTAAAAGAAGTAGGCACTACGGTGCGCAACCGAGCAGGATCGTACGAAAAGGCATGAAGATCCAACATGCCAGTGAAGCAGAGCACATGCATAGGTTCTAGAAGCCCTATGGTGAAGAAGAGATGTCAAATGGAGAAAGAGATACGCTCTCACTGATACACTGAGGAACAAAATATGTCAAATAGAATATGTTGCAGAAGGCAATCGACATGCTTTAATTTTTTCCGAACTTAGGTAACCATCCATTTCTGAAAAGAAAGCCTCACTCTATCATAAAATTTATGCTAGAATGAGAATGGAGGAAGTGAACTTTAGTCAGTTTCCACAAGAATATATGAGTAGTAAAACTGTAGCTTTAACAACTGAATGAATCATTCTCTTCAACTAAATCTGATATCCACATTAGCCTTTATGACAGGACAAACAAATGCATCATTACTTAGTGAAGAGAATAAGTTTCTTCTGAATACAATGACCTTAAGACTAACTGTTGGCGGAATAAAAGAGCTACGTACGCAAAATTACATTCAGAAAAAAATGGCTTTACTTTTTACTGATTGCTTTGTTTTGGCGACAACTATTTTTTCTAAACCAGGTCTACCTACAACTTAAACAAATAATTTGTTGGAGATATAGAAAGGAGCCAAGGACAAAAGGAGAAAATAATTCAGGAAAATTGATGCTCTGTTAGAGAAGAAAAGCTAATTTCCTCACAAAATGACCACCACAAAAGCAGCTAATTAACCACCACTACCATATAATGAATCTTGATGCCCTCTAAAAATGAGAAGATTTTTGGCTACCTGAAGCCAGAAGATAAATTGCACACCAGGTATATTTTTGAAAACATGCACGAAGAGAAGAGAATTATAGGACATAAAATAATCTGACTGGATCTAATTCATATGATTTCTCTGTACCAATGTATGGGTGGGTTATGGTCCAAATCTTGCTGCTATGAAAACAGGGATTGCACAACCTTTTATTTGTAGTGCATTGGCACAACGCCCGCAGATGGCCTTAGAATGCTTGTAGCTGACCAAGATTCCATCTTAGAGTAATCTGCTTTGCCTTTATGTGGTTGAGATTAAGTGTTGCATGAACTCAAAGTAAAGTAGGGTTATAAATTGATGAAATGAGTGCATATAATGCCAACATTAATCATACTAGGAATTTTGATGCGGCGGCACGCTGCGCCCCTTGTCTTAATCTTCTAGTATTAGTAGTTAGTGGTAACTATCTTCTTTTATATCTTCTGAAAATTTGCGGAGTGGTACATTTTATGTGGTATGGTCCGATGGAGCGAAGTGTGGCGTGCCTTCAAGACTTTCTCGAATAAGTGAAAAAGCAAAGAAGAGAGAGAACGCTAGCGCATCTCGAATAAGTGGAGAAGCAAAGAAGAGAGAGGTGGGGCAAAATGACCATGTCGTTCTAGATGATAATCTTGTGGACCGCTTCGGACCGCTTTGTCTATAGAGACGAATATCGAAGTCTATAAGTTAATTGTGAAAATAACTATTTATGCACCGGTGAAAAATTAACGCGAGGGAGTTACACATGGTCGAAGAATTATTGGAGGGTAATTATTGTGGAAGAATTGTCGTAGAGATTTATTACCGGGAAACCACCGCTTGGAAATAACCGTTAGCGGTCAAAACTTTTGGTCATTGCTGAAAATGACTATTCGTGCACCGATGAGAAATTACCGCCGGAGAGTTTAAGGTTAACTAACATCGAAGAATTGTCGCAGAGATTTACTACCGGGAAACCATCCTTTGGAAATAACCGTTAGCGGTGAAAACTTATGCTAAAAATTACTATTCGTGAATCGGTGAGAAATTACCGTTGGAGAGTTACATATAATCATCGTAGAAATAACGTAAGATATCTACCGCAGGAGAATTGCCGCATCGATTTACTACTGAGAAGTTACAACTGACAAATTACCGTTGCGTCACGGGTAGAAGCGACTTGTTCGTGCATAAGTGAGAAATTACCGTTGGAGAGTTACGTATCATCGTCACGGCTAGAAGCGACTTGTCATAAACTGGAATAAATTATCATTAAAAAGTTACGCAATATTAAAAATTACCTAAAATAATTACCATAAGAAAATTACCTAAAATAATTACCACCAGGAAAATAATTTTTTTGGAAAAAAGTAAAAAAGCGGGCCCAGAACACTGTTCATACGTACGCATGAACACTGTTCATGTACTGAACGTGCCGTGTAACAATTGGTCATGATGAACAGTAGCAGAGCACCTCACAGCTCGAGAAAGCCCATCAACTTTATATATCTATCTATCTATTTGAATCCTACCCTAGCAAATAATATTAGGTTACCTTGTACAAGGTCGAGCATAGCAAGCTCATTCTCAGAGCTGTCAAAGACAAAAACGAAGTGTAATATCGCCAAATGCTTGTAGACCAATTTTGTCCCCTGCAAAGAGAATAAGGAAATCAGACAACTCTTCTTACAACTTATTGAAGGTAAAACGATCACAAGGTTAGTCAGACCATTCAATTTTTTGCCTCGCAAATATTTTATCTATGTACAAATTTAACTTTACAGTTGATTATCAATTGTTTGCAGAAACACTTGCTAAATAGCTGTTGGGCACTCTTCCGAAGCATTTGCATATATATGCTTAGTAGTTAGCACAGCTTCCATACAGATTGACTAAGATAGCAAGTTAGGTTAGAAATTCCAGGAAATAAACCGGTATGCTTCAAAGCAAAACATTCCTATGTCCCTGTTCACTGCTGCCATTTACATACCACTTCTCCCTTTTTGCACTTTACCACTGGATTAGACTGTCATAGCCTGAGAGGATACATTACCGGTCCAAAGACTGCATCAGTCTCAACGAAATTGCTCACGCCCTCCGGCCTCACAGACAGCACTGCAAGAAGAGACTCGGAGGCTCAGTCACTCTACACAATGGGTGAAAAAAACAGGAAAGCGAATCTAGTGTACATTGAAAGACACCGCGGACAAGCTCCTGATGCTTCTCTGGGTCCTGCATCCACCATTTAATCCGTGAACAGACGAACAGAGGAAACAAATAACAGAGCTTGATCTGGGTGGGGAAATTGACCAAGCACTTGGTGGGTGGGTGAAGAGAAACGAGGGCATGAGCATAAAAGAGAAACAAGGAGAGAGAGAGGAAGGGGTGACGGATGGAGAAAGTTTGGGACCTGGAAGTTGTAGAACTTGAGGAGGCGGGGCTTTCCCAGAGTGCTGATGACCATCACCGCTTGGAACATGGTCGCCAAAGAAGAGGAGGAGCCGGGCGACAGGGATGAGACCGGCGAGATCGCGACAACTTTGCAGGAAAAAGGAGGGCTCCATCAACTCCCCCAAGCAGGAGCGGTTTACCTAGCTCCGATTGATGGTCGAAGTCGGCCTAGGCTTTCGCCGTCGCCGTCATCTGCACCGCCAGGTGCTCCGCCGGATTCTTCACCGCCGGCACCGACAGAGAGAGGGAGTGAGATACGCGAGGAGAGTGGAGAGGATGCTGGCCTTCTCCCCATCGTTCGCGTGACCTGCGCCGCTAGATGCTCCGCCGAACGCCGCCGCCGCCGTCGCCACCGACAGAGTGAGGGATTTGGGGATTAGGGTAAAATAGCTGTTCGGGTTGGTTGGAGAACGCGAAGTGACCCACACGCACCGACCGCTCAACATGGAGCAGCCCTGGCCCACAGACAGCGACGACCAACAGCATAGGCCCACGCGTAGCCAGCCTCGCGTCGCAAGTGTCCTCAGCGCGTAGGCTGATGACCACATTTAAAGCTTTAGATAATTAGTTTGATGTTTGAGAGTAACAAAGTGAGAAACTTCTAGGAAGTGAAATGCCCTCGCTTGTGGTACCCATCCTAACTACTCCTTTATCATATCAACACGGCTCCAGTTATCCCCGCAACAAATGGAACCTCTAGAAACATGTTCTATGCCTTTTGTTTAGGAGTAGTTGTGACCCAAGACCTTTGATTTAGGAGTAGTTGTAACCCAATCCCGAGCCACAAGCCTCCTTTTTCGATAAAGGAAATATATCAATACCAAGAAGATATCAGTTACACCCATACTCTAAAATAACACAATAAATAGAGCAGATCATACAACAAGGATGCACACATCCAAAAAAAACAAGAAGAATAAAAGGAAAGAAAGACCCGTCAACGCAAACAGACACTCGGCATAGTAATAGCACCACTAGTGGTTAACAACACGTTGACTCCGAAAACTCCTCCAAAAACAACACCTCTAGGGAGGTACAATGCAGAAACACCGTCATCGTCCGGTCTAGCGAACACAGTTAGATCCTAGCTTTTCAACCTACAGAAGTTCCAATCTCTAGACAATTACTTCAACAAGGAAATGACAAGCAAGCCACCATTTCCCTATACAAGCCACATCGAAATACCCTAAGATGTTGGCGAAAGTTATCTTGGTACCTGATGTCTACGCACTTCTATTCTTGTAGACACTTGTTGGGCCTCCAAGTGCAGAGGTTTGTAGAACAGCAGCAAGTTTCCCTTAAGTGGATCACCCAAGGTTTATCGAACTCAGGGAGGAAGAGGTCAAAGCTATCCCTCTCAAGCAACCCTGCAATTACGATACAGAAAGTCTCTTGTGTCCCCAACACACCCAATACACTTGTCAGATGTATAGGTGCACTAGTTCGGCGAAGAGATAGTGAAATACAAGTGGTATAGATGATTATAAGTAGTAAATGCAATCTGGAATAAAAATCGCTGCGAGCAAACATGTAACAAAACAGGAAGTAAACGGTGTGCAATGCTTGGAAACAAGGCCTAGGGATCATACTTTCACTAGTGGACACACTCCCAACAAATATAACATGATTGAACAAATAAACAACTTCTCTTCACTATGGCACTCTGAATTACTCTCCTATTGAACAACACTAATCATTGTGTAGTGGCTACAGAAGCACCCCTTAAAGTTCATCAAGTACTTGACAAACACCACTCATAGAGATATCCAAATCAAAGCACAACTCAAGATAGATATTATTGCAACTTAGACCAAGTACTAACACGGTGCACACACTGTCAACATTACACCATGAAAGGAGGAATAGATCACTTCAATACTATCATAGTAATAATTATTCTCATAATCCATAAGAGATCACAATCGTAGCCTAGACCAAGTACCACCATGATGCACACACTGTCACTGTTACACCATGGCAGGAGGAATAGATTACTTTAATAACATCACTAGAGTACACATAATATCTGAATAATAACATCTACTTGTTCAACATGATACAAACCTCACGATCACATAAAGATCACATCATGGGAGAGAGAGGTGAACCACATAGCTACCGGTAGAGCCCTCAGCCCCGGGGATGAACTACTCCCTCCTCATCATAGGAGACAGCAAGGTTGATGGAGATGGCGGTGAGGTCGATGGAGACGGCGGAGACGGTGATAGAGATGGCTCCGGGGGCACTTCCCCATCCCGCCAGGGTGCCAGAACAGAGACTTCTGTCCCCCGAAATTTGTCTTCGACGGCGGCGGAGCTGCGGAACTGTCCTGGAAAAATCATCGACTCCCCTAGGGTTTTCCGTCCCAAGGCTTTATATAGGCGAAGGGGCGGCGTCAGGGGGCTGCCAGGGCCTCCTCACACCTAGGTGGCGCGGGCCAGGGGCAGGCCGCGCGAGCCTAGTGTGAGGGCGGCCTGTGGCCCCTCTCCTTCGGCTCTTCGGATCTCTGGAAGCTTCCGGGAAAATAAGACTTCAGGAACTTGTTTCGTCCAATTCCGAGAATATTACCTGTGTATCACTTCAGAAACACAAAAACAGCAGAAAACAGGGAACTGGCACTGTGGCATCTTGTCAATAGGTTAGTTCCAGAAATCGCATAAAAGTGCCACGAAGTGTAACGAAACATTGGGCAAATGGTGTAAAAACAAGCATGGAGCATCAAAAATTATAGATACGTTGGAGACGTATCAGCATCCCCAAGCTTAACTCCTGCTCGTCCTTGAGTAGGTAAGTGATAACAAAAGAATAATTTTTGAGGTGACATGCACCATCACAATCTTGATCATATATGTAAGCATTTGTGAGCTGGGATCATAAGAACTTAAAACATGGGCATGAAAGACATAATCTTGACAATAAGAACTTAGCAACCATGTTATAAACATGCAAATGAACACAAACAAAAGATCATGAATAATGAAACAATGAAAGTCAAGCGTGTGTTCAAATCATAAGGAGAAACATACAAATGGTTTTCAGCTTGTCCTTCAAAGAGAGCAAAACATAAATGCATAGGACACCTTCAAGTTTAAGAGGGCGAATAGATACAAATAATTTGAGAACAAGTGAAACCAACATCATGAATCAATCAATGAAAACTTTGGGACAATGCACATTATACTAAGAATGACAACTATGCTCTCTTAATGGTGCATAAAGATAGAAGGTGGTGACTCAACATACAAGTAGAAGAAAGGCCCTTCGCAGAGGGAAGCAGTGATTAAACATGTGCTAGAGCTTTTCATTTGTAAAACAGAGAGATAAAAATTAGTTTTGAGAGGTGGTTGTCTTTGTCAACGACTGGCAATGGGGTTCTTACTATCTTCCATACAAAAATGAAGCAAGTTTTTGTGAGAGAGATTGGCACTTTTGTGCTCTTTTATAAAGCTTGGCACTCCTCCCCACCTTTTTTCCTTTCTCAAACCATGGCTAACCGATTCCATCGGGTGCCCACCAACATTCACATTCCATGGAGGAGTGCCTTTTTTCTTTCTTTTTTTCTTTTTTTTTTCTTTTTGGAATAAGCAATATGGAAGATAGCAAATCCGACCACTACGTCCCCATGAGCTGAAAACAGTGTCACAAAATGAGAAGTATTTTGAAGGTTTTTTGAAAGGTAGCACATGAAAATTTACTTTGGAATGGCTTACAAATACCATGCATAGGAATTTATAGTGGACATAATGGCAAACTTGGTTTTTAGGAGTTGGATACACGAGTAGAGCTCATACTCAGTACAAAATGAGGGCTAGCAAAAGACTGGGAGCGACCAACTAAGAGAGCAATAACGGCCATAATCATGCATAGCGACAAAGCAACATTAAAAGAAGCATAAGATGGCATCAAAAGTCAAAAATTAAATGATCATAGAGGCTATTGACGACTTTGTATGAGTCTAACATGTGTGAGCATGCGCCAAGTCAACCCAAATAAAGCATCAAGGAGAAAACAAAAATAATGCTTCCAAACGATAAAAACAACGCATGATTTTTTCAAAGGCTCATTAAGCAATCTCAGTTATTTGAGACAAGTCATGCTACAGCAAAACCACTAAGCATACTATCAAAAAGACATCAAGCATGACATGAAAAAGCCTAGGCCGCAGTCTACACAAGCTCCTTCTTGTACCACTTTTTTGTATAAAGCTTTTTCTCTTTTCCAACACCATTCAAAATTTTTATAAACACCTCTTTTGATGAATACAATATAGATCAGAGGCAAAAATACACCTTGATGAAAAGATAAAACAAGATCTGAACAAAAATCAAGACGAAAAATGCAAGCTAAACGTAGTAGCAGAAAAAGAGAACACTCGTTGAACGATAAGAGTGAAAACTAGAGTGTTCTTGGCAAATGAAAAGCGAGTTCATCTCCTCCAAAAGAAACATGTTGTGATCTAACCATTTATTGCAGCAAACAAAACAAAACTAATAATGAAAACTAAAACAACCGACGTTCCAAGAAAAACATATAGTGCATGAAGCAATAAAAATATAGTGTCTTGAAAGGTGACCTGATTTTTGCTGATGAAGAAGGGGTGCCTTGGGGGCATCCCCAAGCTTTGACGCTTGTACTTCTTGGATATTTCTTGGGGTGATGCATGGGCATCCCCAAGCTTGAGCTTTTGTCCATTCTTCCACTCATCTCATCATTCTCCAATCCCTACACTTGAAAACTTCCTTCATACAAAACTAAACATAAATCTATTAGCAACATTAGTGTAAGCATATCATATAATCAACCTCTTTTTGCTTCAGTTTTCAACCTAAAACCACCACATATAAAGTATATACTACTGTAGCAACTTCCCCAAAAGTTCCATGATCAAAAGAACTCAAAAAGAAAGCGATAAAGCGGCAAACACAAATATTGGCAGAAATCTGTCAAAACAGAACAGCTGACAAAGGTCGAATTTTTAGAGGGTTTTTTGTTGCTCAAATCAAAAAGTGTTCAACTAACGAAAGTTTGGATATAACCTGGGGCATATGCACAAGAAATCGCAGGTCCAAAAGATATACAAAGAATTTATACGAATTTTTACGGTGCAGCACCGAAAACTGTTTCAGGACAGCAACATCCCCAAATTTTACCTCACTCAAATTAGAGGCTTCTCTTGGTACAACAATAAAATAAAAAGGATAAGGAGCGGTCATTACAGTAGTAATGACTTCGAAGACTCAAATAATAGAAAAATTACTGAAAAGAAAATATTGGGTTATCTCCCAAGAGTGCTTTTCTTTAACGCCTTTGAGCTAGGCGCAGTAATTTGCAAAGATGCTCATGTGGGCGCCATATAAGAGTTTGAGGCAAAGACGCCATATAGGAACTTAAAGCAATAGAGAGCATCAAAAAGCAAATGTGAAAGACATTTATATCTGAACCACTTCCTATGCATAGGAATCTTGTAAGAAAATAAATCAACGAGGCACATAGTAGCAAGCATGGATAGATAAAACAAGTGCCACTTCAAGATTTGCAACATAAAGAGGAGAAACCCAATATTGTTGAGATCCATCAAACCATGTTTCCCTCTCTCATAATAACTTTCAGTAGCATCATGAATAGAACTAACAATATAACTATCACATAAAGCATCTCTATCATGAGCCACATGCATATAAGAATTAATACTCACCACAGGAACAATAGTAGTAGGAGCAGATTCAACAGAATAATTATTCTCATCACCATAATCATCATAAATAGGAGGCATATTGTAATCATAACTAATTTTATCCTCAAAAGTAGGTGAACTGAAAATATTATGCTCATCATCATAACCATCATAAACTACAGGTTTAGTATCATCTCAAGCTAGAGAACAACTATTTCGCAAAGCATATTCTTCAAACATATCATCATAAGAAGGAACATCACATATGGGAGATAAAATATTATCAGAACAAACTTTCTCCACTAAAGCTGGGGGACTAAAAATATCATACTTAACAAAACCAGCTTTCCCAAGCTTAGACTTTTCTATAGCATTAGTAATAACAGTGTTCGAAACATTCATACTAACAACACTATTAGCATGCAAATTAAGCTCCAAAGGTTTTCAATTTTCTCTTCAAACACTTCATATCTAAACTCAGGAAAAAGACTACAGAACTCTTTGTTTTCCATTAAGCCTAACTAGTGAAAATAAAAACAAGAAACAAAAAGATGTAATTGCAGAATCTTAAGGAAATAACTCTGAGCACTCACACAGGAGGATGCGAGTACCTTTTACCTTACCTCCCCGGCAACGGCGCCAGAAAAGAGCTTGATGTCTACGCACTTCTATTCTTGTAGACACTTGTTGGGCCTCCAAGTGCAGAGGTTTGTAGAACAGCAGCAAGTTTTCCTTAAGTGGATCACCCAAGGTTTATCGAACTCAGGGAGGAAGAGGTCAAAGCTATCCCTCTCAAGCAACCCTGCAATTACGATACAGAAAGTCTCTTGTGTCCCCAACACACCCAATACACTTGTCAGATGTATAGGTGCACTAGTTCGGCGAAGAGATAGTGAAATACAAGTGGTATAGATGATTATAAGTAGTAAATGCAATCTGGAATAAAAATCGCTGCGAGCAAACATGTAACAAAACAGGAAGTAAACGGTGTGCAATGCTTGGAAACAAGGCCTAGGGATCATACTTTCACTAGTGGACACACTCCCAACAAATATAACATGATTGAACAAATAAACAACTTCTCTTCACTATGGCACTCTGAATTACTCTCCTATTGAACAACACTAATCATTGTGTAGTGGCTACAGAAGCACCCCTTAAAGTTCATCAAGTACTTGACAAACACCACTCATAGAGATATCCAAATCAAAGCACAACTCAAGATAGATATTATTGCAACTTAGACCAAGTACTAATACGGTGCACACACTGTCAACATTACACCATGAAAGGAGGAATAGATCACTTCAATACTATCATAGTAATAATTATTCTCATAATCCATAAGAGATCACAATCGTAGCCTAGACCAAGTACCACCATGATGCACGCACTGTCACCGTTACACCATGGCAGGAGGAATAGATTACTTTAATAACATCACTAGAGTACACATAATATCTGAATAATAACATCTACTTGTTCAACATGATACAAAGCTCACGATCATATAAAGATCACATCATGGGAGAGAGAGGTGAACCACATAGCTACCGATAGAGCCCTCAGCCCCGGGGATGAACTACTCCTTCCTCATCATAGGAGACAGCAAGGTTGATGGAGATGGCGGTGAGGTCGATGGAGACGGCGGAGACGGTGATGGAGATGGCTCCAGGGGCACTTCCCCGTCCCGGCAGGGTGCCGGAACAGAGACTTCTGTCCCCCGAAATTTGTCTTCGACGGCGGTGGAGCTGCGGAACTGTCCTGGAAAAATCGTCGAATCCCCTAGGGTTTTCCGTTCCGAGGCTTTATATAGGCGAAGGGACGGCGTCAGGGGGCTGCCAGGGCCTCCTCACACCTAGGTGGTGCGGGCCAGGGGCAGGCCGCGCGAGCCTAGTGTGAGGGCGGCCTGTGGCCCCTCTCCTTCGCCTCTTCGGATCTCTGGAAGCTTCCGAAAAAAATAAGACTTCAGGAACTTGTTTCGTCCAATTCCGAGAATATTTCCTATGTATCACTTCTGAAACACAAAAACAGCAGAAAACAGGGAACTCGCACTGTGGCATCTTGTCAATAGGTTAGTTCCGGAAATCGCATAAAAATGCCACGAAGTGTAACGAAACATTGGGCAAATGGTGTAAAAACAAGCATGGAGCATCAAAAATTATAGTTACGTTGGAGACGTATCAGTACCCCGAACGCAATGCTCCTACCGCATGGGTTCGAATGGCCATAGTCTTCCTCCTAGAGCATCCATGATCTTATGGGGGAACCTTTGAAGATCATCTTGTGTTTGCGTCTATCCACTGTCACGCTCCACATTGTCCGTAGATGCGCAGACTGCATACTTGACACCACAACAAGGATTGTTGGGCTGTCCTTGTTGTGCGTGCTCCCTGAAAATGCAGATCAGGAGGTGGAGCACCTACATCACATATCAATAACTACACTCGATGGCTAGCTGCTGCCAAGAGAAGTTGATCCAGCATCAAGCCTAGCAACGCCCTTGCACATCATGGCAACTGTGGCTTCCTCCACCGTGTTGCCCTTCGATGCTGCAGTGGGGCTCGTTGAGTGATTGATGCATCACGGTCCATGCTGGGAGCGATGAGATCTTGGCCAGTACTAGCAGTTGGATCAGATCTTGGAAGAGAGCGGGGAAGATATGTTAGGTCAAGAGAAAAAGGAAGATGAGAACTCCCCGCCGCCGCCGTCTGCCGTCGGGCGTCCTCCTCCAATGGTGGCGGGGGTAAGGGAGGGTGCGTGGAGGGGGCTGGTGGATGTGTATCTTGCAGGCTATAATATGCTATTTGTTTTCTTGTAAGACTTAGTAATAGGGATGGCTCCCCCGTGTCTAGGGATGGCAATGGGCCCCATTCCCCACAAACATGTGAGAAATTTATCTCTTAGGGGACGGGTATAGAGAACTTTTCTCTCTGCTATCATATATGGGGATGAAAAGGTCTCCCCATCCCTATTCCCCGCTATCCCCTCTTTGTACTTGTATATACATTAAAATTAGTACATTTTATATGTAATATACTGTAATTTTGTGACTAGTGCAGTATATTTCAATAACATTCAACATATGCTACTAATTTGTTGTCTTTTTTACCACATACGTATTAATTTTTTTCTTATTGTCATGTAAAAAATTGGAAAATCATAAATATATAAGAAGATCATTTGAATTTAGCTTCACAATGGGGAACACGATCCCGTCCTGAACCCGATGGAGACGGAGATAGGAAAAAGTCTCTCCGGATGTTAAATGGGGATGGGGATGAGAAGCCACTCTCTGGTAGGAGCAGACCCGGCCGTTGCCATCCCTACGCGTGTTCCAAGCTTCTAAATCCAAGTATTCAGAAGCGACAACCTAAATATGCTGGTCTAGGCATAACCAAACTTACCCCGGATGATAACCAAGTTGACTAGGCCCCTCTTTGGGAAGATCCATGTATTGAGACTATAATTCCATAAGTCTGTGCGTTGTTTTTGCGCCCCTAGTTCCTGTCAGGAAATAAATTGTGACAATGGGTGTATAGTACAACCATTGTTCATACTGTGTGTATGCACCTTGACCTGTGTAGCCTTTGTGTTAATTTGTAATGTATGTTTGTTCCATGTTTACTAATGAATTGTGATTTTGGTTACCTCTAACTAAACTTGGTTTGTCTTGCCTTTTGGTACTACTAAGTTGACGGAGCATTAATTTGATCTTGATTAAAGTTATTGTTAAAATGAACGGGGGACAGAAATAAGTTGTCTATTTAAGATCCTATAAGTTACTTAATATTTGGTATTTACATCTCCCAATTTAAGATCCTTCTCTATTTCTCTTTGTCTCCATTCAACTCCTCATGTATTAGAAAATTATTCAGGTTAGTATCTAAGACTAACTTAAGTTGTCTTTCGGTTAATGTGCAAGTCTTGAGTGCTATTTTCACTTTTTAGCTTTGTCTTGCCACTTTTCAGTTTAAAACTTACAAATAGTTACAATATTCTAAGATTTTATCACTATTTGTAAAAACCATGTCTCCTCACCCAGCAATTCTTATATCTGGATAAGTTGCAACGGGGAGGCTAAACCATCAGCGCGTAATAAAGGAACATGATTAGACAAATTTTTGTTCAATCTAGCTTTTGTTGCTAAATGGAATGCTAAAGGCCACTCAAAAAGAAGCTTAAATTTTACCTAGCTTTCAAATGGGAACCTCTAAATTGTTTGCCATGTGTACGATCTACTATGTTATTTCATTTCACTAGTGGAGACAGGCTCTTTAGTCCCGGCCCGTAAGGGCCTTTAGTCCCGGTTTGCAAACCGGGACTACAGAAGCGGGACTAAAGGCTAACCCTTTAGTCCCGGCCTGGTTACCAGCCGGGACTAGAGGGTGTCCACGTGGGCGCCTCGGAGCGCTTCCAGGGCTAGGACCTTTAGTCCCGGTTTGTAACACGGACTGGGACTAAAGGTCATCTACAGATTTTGTTTTTTGCTTTAGGGTTTTAGGGTTTAGGTGTTTGGGGGAATTATTTTTGTTGTATTTTATTTTATTCTTTCATTTAAAAACACTTTTCATATAATTCTACGCATACATGTTAGTGCATATATATGTAAGATAACTTATCTTATGATCGAGTATATATATACAATTATATGGAGATAACAATTATCGGGACTAGAGCCCATCTATTCGATTACACCAACATTAGTAATGGCCCCTTGCTACACTAAATCTTCCTTTATCATCTATAAGTTCTGTCCTCAAAAAGGTCGCTAGCTCCTCTCCAACAGCGATCGCGCGTTGCTCTGGTAGGTACTTCTCCCGCATGGCCGTGAACTATATAAGAAGAGGAGATCAATATGAATGTCAATCATGATAATAAAGAATGACGGGTAAAAATAAAGGTGTGAATGTTTATTGCTTACGTCGTATCTGTAATCCTTGTGCTCAGAGGTAAACGTGCGAATGGACTTGCAAACGTAGTATCCACATAGATGCGTCCCCCGTGGCTGCTGGTCGCACTTTACGAGAATAGAATATAATCAAAATAATAATCTAGCATCATAAATGTATTGAAAATAGAAGTATATCGTACTACTTACCTGAACCGCTCTAAAGGTCAGCTTCTCATGAGAGATACTGTCAGTCACGCACTTGAACCGCTTCCAAACCCTGCCTGACAAGGAAAATGATTTGCTAAGTTTTTCATTACTTGATATATCAAAAAATCATCGAAAAGAGACCGATAGAGCGCAAGAATGATTGAAATTACCTTGGAGCATGTCCTGCAGGCTTTGGAACTGTTCCAAGGTTCTCGATAATGGGTCGAAGGCATCAACTCTTCCCTTCTTTTTTCTTTAAGGGATGCTTGGGCGGAAGAAAACGACGATTGTACGGGTACACATTCTTCCTGTCTGATCCAAACAGTGCGTGCATGCATTGTATCCCTTGTTTGACTGTCCTGAAATGTTACTAAGAGCAGGCCAATCATTGATGGTTACGAAAAGCAACGCGCGAAGGTCAAATTCCTCTTGTTTGTGCTCGTCCCACACACGTACACCTGGTTCGGCCCACAACTGTAAAAGTTCATCAACTAATGGCCTTAGGTACACATAAATATCGTTGCCGGGTTGCTTTGGACCTTAGATAAGCACTGGCATCATAATAAACTTCCGCTTCATGCACAACCAAGGAGGAAGGTTGTAGATACATAGAGTAACGGGCCAGGTGCTGTGACTGCAACTCTGCTTCCCAAAAGGATTCATGCCATCTGTACTTAGACCAAACCATAAGTTCCTTGCATCACGTGCAAATCTCGGGAACTCTCTCTCGATTTTTCTCCACTACCGACCATCAGCGGGGTGCCTCAACTTGTCGTCTTTCATACGATCTTCCATGTGCCATCGCAACAACTTCGCATGATCTTTATTTCTGAAGAGACGTTTCAACCGTGGTATTATAGGAGCATATCACATCACCTTGGCAGGAACCCTCTTCCTAGGTGGCTCGCCCTCAATATCACCAGGGTCATCTTTTCTGATCTTATACCGCAATGCAGTGCATATCGGGCATTTATCCATATTCTCCTACTTCTCACCGCGGTAGAGGATACAGTCATTAGGGCATGCATGTATCTTCTGCACATCTAATCCTAGAGGGCAGACAAGCTTCTTTTCTTCTTACGTGCTGGCGGGCAATTCGTTCTTTCTTGGAAGCATCTTCTTCATCAGTACCAGCAACTTTTCAAATGACGAGTCAGTCACACCGGTCTCTGCCTTCCACTTCAGCAATTCCAGTGTGCTACCCAGCTTCTTCTGGCCATCTTCACAAGTTGGGTACAACAATTTGTTGTGGTCCTGTAACATCTGCTTGAACTGCAACCTCTCCTTTTCTGTGTCGCAGCCTCGCCGTGCATCAGAAATGACCCATCCAAGATCATCAGCGGGCTCATCTGGTTCCCGTTCTTCACCCTGATCTTCTTCTTCATTGTCTTCCATTGCGGTATCAGCATACTCAGGGAACATAGATCGGTAGTTGTCATCATCGTTCTCTTCTTCTTCATCATCATCTTCCATCATAACCCCTCTTTCTCCGTGCTTGGTCCAAACATTATAGCCCGACATAAAACCGGACCGAAGCAGGTGGCTCTGAATGACTCTTGAGGAAGTGTAATTCTTCTCATTCCGACATTCAACACATGGACAGAATATATAGCCACCACCATGCTTGTTCGCATCGGCCGCATCTCGAAAAGAATGCACGCCTTCTCTGTAAGCGGCTGTGCGTCGATCACCGTACATCCATGGATGGCTCATCTGCGTCATACAACAGTATATCAAACACAATCACGATCCTAAAAATTAGTACCGCATGGTCTAAACGAGGAAATATAGTTGCTAACCTTTTAGAATAAGTAGAAATAAAGAGGAAGAGGCTTAAGCGTGGCTCGGGCACCTCATATCGTAGTTGTGTTCGGTGAACTAAAGCGGCATCGCTCTAACACACATTTCAACAAACACCTCTAATGTATAGCAATGAAATGGAGAACTAGCACACACCCACGCTCCTCCATCCAAGAAAAATATAAGGAAGAGGGGCTGTGGCCATATATATAGGCAGAGGCCTTTAGTCCCGGTCTAAGACACAAACCGGGACTAAAGGGGGCGCACATGCGGGCCGCTCAGCGCATAGCCCTTTAGTCCCGGTTTGTGTCTCAAACCGGGACTAAAGGCTCGTTACGGGCCGGGACTAAAGGCTCCCGGGTGGGTGGACGTATTTGGGGCGACGTGGCCAGGCCTTTAGTCCCGGCCCAGATTACGGCCGGGACTAAAGGGTCCAGGCTAAAGGCCCATTTTCTACTAGTGTTTATTTTAATCCATTAGTTTCAACCATGTAGTAACAAAAGTATGTACTCCACTTAGATAAGATTAATTGTTCCACTCGTTTTCATGATGACATTAAAATCACCACCCATTACTTTTGTTCCTTTACTTTTATTGCAGTGTTAACAATGGAGAGTTCTTTCCCTTCAACCTGAGCGAGTCCATAGACCTAAAGGCTGTGCGTTCGGTTAAAAGTTAATTCTGTTCGGTTAATGTTCAGGCTATGATACACCACACTACCAAATTCCTTGGAAATTTTATGCATCAATAGAAACTTGATAAAATTGTCAGCTAGTTCTGACTGGACAAAGATCAAATCATCAACATGTTCTTCTAAAAAGAAGCCGAAGATCTCCGCTAATGGAGCAACATGCTGGACCATGGAGTTTGTATATATTTTCAAAAATCATCTTAATCAATTTATGGGTGTAAAGCAACACAAGAATACATATAGTATTATTAAATATTTAGGGACATGCAATCATAGGTTGCACAATACATTGGGGCGACCGTAGCTGGCCTACACACGATTATTTATTTTATTTCTTATTTTGTGAACGATCACACGTCGTAAAGTCGTACAGACATTTAGGTACATCGGAGCTTCACCGGCTTCACCTGTACCTACGACCACCGCAACTGCCCTCTCTCTGGCAGTTGAAGTAGGCAGCCGCCACAGGAGCGCCGAGATTATAACACTCGGCCAAGTCCCGTGTGATAAAGTTGGAGCGCCACCCTGGTGCGTAGATCGCCTGCCGTGTCGCCTGTCGAAACACCACGAATGCTACACGGTGGATCCCGGCCGTGGGTTGTGGCCTCTCATACGCCACCACCTCAGTTCCTGAACACAAAAATGTTCAATTAATGGTTAGGACCAGTTGGAGAGGATTGATACTATGACACACTTGCAATTCTTGCAAGTTATTTCTTACCATGGCTCACATCACGTCCTTCTGGTATGTCCGTGACCAACCTATATTTCATGTATGCAAAAGAATTAAAATAAAAAAATTAGCAAATTGGCTCATATATAGTACTCCCTCAGATCCATAATTCTTAACGTGGTTGTAGTTGAAAATTTAGTAAATATGAACTAATGTCAAGCCAAAAATTATTGAACGGAGGAGTACATAAATTATCGAATATTCTTTTGCCAAAATGACTAGACCACAATATGCGCATGCATTCATGGAACGTACCAATGAAGGTACTCCCTTTCGGAGGGGTCGGTTGGGGTAGGTACATCAGGGTCTACCATCACCTAGTAAAAAAAATAAAACATGGCAAAGGTTATTCAATATTCAGGCATGAGTATGAACAGCTCGATCACTACGTACGTACATGTACGTTTGTACGATATATCTGTATTTCATTTAGTAATGTAGTATGACCACTCACGAGCGTGTAGAGTGATCGGAACCGTCCAGTCATCTGCACCGTCGGCTGATTCGCCACCTGAGACGGCCTCAGCTCGGACCCATTGGTGATCTCGCGGTTGTTGTACAACACCCTCAGCCGCGCCGAGGCGTCGAAGTAGTCAACGACGTCGCCGACGATCCCCCCGACGATCAACGGATCCCTCGACATGCTCACCGCCGGCCGCGCCTGCTACTTGTTACTTAGGTTTTAGACGTACGTAAAAGCTTTGTTGGTAACTTGGTATACGGTATATGCAGCGCTGTACTGCTATTTATAGGCCTAGCTATACAGCTTCTACTGAAGTCCCCGTGCATTTTCAATGTTGACTACTATCCCAAAGATACGACGTCTGCCTTTTCGCCGTCCTAGAATAATCAGAACTTGAAAGTACTGAGATGTGACATCGTAGAAACCTGTTGCCGCTCACTGGTTTCTGATCGGACGGCTATAGTGTTGCCGCCAGAGAGTTTGGATTAGGATCGGACGACTGAATTGTAGCCACTTTACACCAGGTTGGAACTTTAGAAATACTTGATACGATTATTCCTCGTCCTTTCCGGGGCTTCTGCTTGTAATCTAACTTTCTGTAAAGGTCCATCGCAATCCTTAGGCTAGATAGCTAGTGTACATGTTGTGTGGAGATATGATTTGTACTTCCCTCCTAACAAAATCTATAGTTCGCGTGCCAGAAACCACAAGTTCTTTTACAAGACACATCCAATACAACTTGAGTACTCAGAAGTCTTCAGAAGCGTCTCACGTGGATGGGGCTTAAAGTTTGTTCACATCCGCGTATGTCAATATGAATGTGTTCATCATTTATACCAAAGGCATGGTAGAATATCATTAATCTTTTGTTTGCTCCCCTCTTCAAGATATCACCATGTGACGTGAAAGTCCGGGTAACCTTCAGCATTCTCCTGCTCCACATAATGCAAAGTACATTCCTAGGGGTCAGCATAGACCATGTGGTAGTGGGTATGCAAAAATAATGCCTACAACTCCGACTCAAGTCATCAAAAGAAGGTTGTTCTACGTTCAAAAAGAAATTCTAAAAAACTAATGTATTGAGAGATCGAAACTTTGCTAATTAACTACTACTACACAAAATTGTTATTTCACCGGTACATGTGGCATGTGCCTATCTACGATTGGTTGTGCCTTCATGACTAATCTATAATACATATAAAGTTCATCCCCACTAAAAGCATTTAATATTTGCAAGCTCAAATTTCCTGTAGCCACGTCACTATAATTATCCTGTCCGTCAGATGGCAAAGATGTGGTCTAAACTACCTGTCCACCGTGTGTTGTTTGAAAGGGTAAAAAAGTAACCCGTGTCGAACTAAACGAACCATTGTTCAGCCCTAGGCCCAATCTTATCCCCTCAGCCATCGTATTCCTCCTCACGCTTGCTCTCGACAACGCAGGACGCCCGCCATCCCGCACACGCAATGCCGCCTCACCACCACGTGCGGCCACTGCCTCCTCCCCATCACGCACTACGGCCGCCCCTTCCCCACCAGGCGCTGCCCCTCCCCATGACGCGCCGCCGCTGCCCCTTCCCCACCAGGCGCCGCCCCCTCCCCACCACGCGCAGGCGCCATAACCTACACGTGTCGCATCAATCGACGGCCGTCCTCTGGATATTGCCAGGGCCCTCCCACCGGAAACTGCCGTATGACTCTCGATCTCCCAAGCAGTCGCTATTACTTCTCCGATAATGGATGGTAACGCCTGCGGTCCCGCCATCTCCCATGATGCACTCATCGAGTTTACTACCTTGCGTCCGCTGGATGTCGCGGTCGATTTGTATTTAAACCCCGCCGGTTGCCTCTTCTTCAAGCCCCCCGAGTTTCAACTCTCGAGCAACCTGCTCGCTCTGGCCGGTGCTTCCTCATGCTCATGCAATCGGGTGTGACCACTTCCGTCTAGATCCTCACAGGTTATCATATCATCTTTAGTGTTCATTCTGTCCTTTAATTAGTACTTTCTATATGCATATCTGTAAAGCTCTAATTGTAGTCTTTTATTTGATTTCCCTTTACAACCATTTTTCATTGGAGAATAAGGTTTCCTTCTTGGGTTTATGTATTTGATCTACAAAGCCTATTCCAATCGGCATATTGCTTCAATTGAATTCGATTGTTCCAGCAAACCTATTCCAAACGGTATGGATTTCCACCATGCATCTACTAACAGTCCCACTGTTCTTACTTTTTATGTTGTTTACCATTAATTGTGGCATGCTCATCTAGAATTTTGGTTAGTGAGACTCCATGGCTTTATCAGCAATAGTGTAATAGTAGCATTTGTGATTTAGTAGCATCTGAAGTGAGATTCTAAAGTAGAGTTTGCAACATGTCTGAAATTACCATGCGATTAGCTCCCTGTAAAATTAATTCACATTTTCCCCTCGCTTTGCTTTCATTCATGTATGTCCGTGGAAGAAAAATACAATGAATTACAGGAATAATTATATCTAGCTGTTTTCTATTTTTTGTTTGATTCAGCCAAATCCCCGTGTTAGAGAAGTACTTGATACTTGAAATCTTGAATAACATGCTTCATGTCTGCATAACACCTACATAACACCACCCCTAACATTGTACTCCTTACAACTCATTTTATTCTGCACAGACTTTTGTCTACTAGCAATACAAGGACAATCGGCAGGAAGACAACATGTATGGCTACTACATCAAATTTTATTTGTTTTTTTCAGATTTACACGCTTACCTTCTTTAAGACCTCACATCCATCTTCTTCAGGACACAAGCTGATGCGCACAAAAAAACTCTGCCCATCTCATGCGCTTATTCAGCTAGAGAAACTCATAAGAAGTATATGGAAGCTATTTCAGAGATGAAGAATACTGCAAGCCCACCGACATGCATCTCTTTCAAAGGCAGTGTTCCAGGCAAACACAACACCACAAACCTTCCCGAGAATCACCCATTCAAGGCTGTCAAATACATCTTTGAGTCAACGAAGAAAGGAACCCCATATGTTCAGATTGTGCTCAAGGAAGAAGGCGCCAACTCCCAAAACTCTAAATAAACTTTACAACCAATCATGCTACTTATATTCAATAAATATTTTCGTGGTAGCCATGAGTGGCTTTGTACCGGCCGTCTTGGCCGTTTTCTTCTATGATGAATACGAGACATTTCCCAGGGTTTTTTCAAGATATAATTATCAAATAGAATCAATGTTTTCCTTTTTTGAGTTGTCATATTGCCGCATTTGTTTCATGCTTCATTTATATCCTGTTTTCTGAAGTTACTTTGAAACCAAATATCATCTGAATATATTTTTATTAATGCCCACAACAATGCATGGGATATCAACTGCCTGCGTGCAATGAATTTTTTTTACATTTTTAATTAGTTTGCAATGATGTTCTCATAATGATAGATTTTGCATATTGTATGTGTTCATTAGTTTGCAAAGGTGTTCTCATTTTAATTGTACTCTGAGGATTTTCTTTTAAATTCCCGCAGCACTCCATACCACGGGTGTCCATCTTATTACGCTACAGTATGGTTCATGTTTGCTAACAGCCAGCTATCGATTACACATTAGAGTTTGATAAAATCAGTATATATTGTAGAACATTTTTTTACCATACTTGTGAGTGTTGCAAATTATGGTCCCCTTTTATGTTTGCAGCCTTTGAAACATATCTTTTTGGATTGCATATCATCAAATTTTGATTGTGCTCGGTCTGTCTAAATATGCTTACTTTTCTTTATTTTCCCTCAGTTCCTGGCAAAATTTAGTCGGCACTCATTTTCAATCTGGCTTACTTACAGGGATTATTGATCATGTGGGACAACATTTAGCTATTGAGGCATACAGATTCCCAATATAATGAATTTGGCAAATAAACATCAGTAGCCCACATGGCTACATCTTAGGGCTTACAATTGATTAGTTATGAAGATCATCATTGTGTGAGTCAGTGGTCAGTTGGTTTTTTAATACCCATTTTTATATACTAATCTGAAATTTTCATTCCCAATAACAAAATGGTATTTCACGGCAGGCGCAATATCCATGGGATTCTAACCGCTTACTTGACATTTACTCAAAGATTTATAGGTTGTGGAATTTAGTATTGCCATTTTCAAGTATTCTAAATGTTATATTTTCTGGTCTTGAACAAAATTGTTCTATAATCCCCGCAGCAATGCGCGGGGTATCAACTAGTTACAAAAAATGGTCGCTCCCCGTAATTAAGAGAGTCCAAGTTTGAAATATCATTTATGGTTTTGCTGGCCTGGTTTTAATAAACTGTTTTAACGGGTTAACTCTGAGGACCGTGCGTGATGTAATTCATGGGGTGACAGACTCTACTTCCAGACAGACTACCTTCACTGGCGCCCATGATGGTAATCACCTAGATCTCAGGAGGTTCGGTAACTAGCCGTCACTGATTTTCTGATCTTAAGTTTAGTCCTGCAAAATACATATTTTTCTAGATTCGGACTTGCTTCTGTATCTGCATGGCATCTTGGGCACTTTGTGATGATTACTCTGTTGTTTTGATTTTCTTGGTTTCTAATTTTGTTGCATTCTTCTTTTTTCATGAATTTATTTGGGATTAGGGTAGGGTGAAATTGGCGGAGAGAGTAGGATTAGGGCGAGATGGAGGAAATTCTAAATGAATGGCGAATTTGTGGAAGAGGGGTCAAATTGTAGCGTTTGAATAACGTTTATGGACATATTTGGTATCAAATTGGTAACAAGCAAAAACTGGAGCGGAGAGAGGAGAAAATTAGGGTTGTATAAGCTTTTGAATTAGTAATAGTTGGTTATTATGATATTTGGTGGATCGAAGCGGGATATAGGGGGGAGGGAAGAACCACACCATTTGTCTAAGACGTACTAGAACCAATTCATAGATCAAGGTTCTTCGCTAGACAAGTAGGATCCTGGTGAAGCCTTGAAATGCAACATCCTCACGCATTTTGATCTCTCTAGGAGAATATGTATTTGCACCGGAGCTCGTGGTTAAACCGGTGCGGCCAAATCTCTTATAGCCGAATTAGTTGATTTAGATTATCCATAACACTCATGCGGCCATGCAGGTAAGCAAAATGCATTGTTTATTTTTTTGTTAAAGGGAGGTTTTATTAACTTATAAGTTGCACCAATATGATACATGCAGAATAGTTAACTTGCTATATAAGACTTCATATCTAAGAAAGACAGATGTGCCTAGTTTGGCAACAAAGTATTTCTAAAACTGAAGTATCCTAAAACTGAAGTATTTTAGAGCATGTGCAAAGAATACTGCAGTTTCTTGATACCATAGTATTTCTCAGTTTTGGCAAAAACTGCAAAGGCGTTTGGGAAATGCTGTTTTGCCGTATCTTTGACCGATTGTTACGTTGCATGTATGATCCCTTTTGACCGATAGGTGTGTGCATGGCTGTTGCATGCATGGTTGGGGCGTGAGTTGCTCACTCGTTGAATGCTTCAGCTGCAACTAATAACTCACCTATATATAAATCATGCTTTACCAAATCTTACCTCCACTGCCACTGCAAGTCCCACTGCAAGTCCCAAGTAAAGTCGCCATCGTAGTAATTCGGCCCTCGCTCGGAGCCGGCGCGCTGCTGCCGGCGGGAGCAGGTACATGCCTTGCCCGACTCCTTTTGCCTCATGTATCGATCATGCCATGCATGTTGAAGCTAGCTACATACGTACTTGTATATTTGTGTTAAATTTCAATTGTTTTATATTGGATCAGCCCGGTTAGTGCTTTGTAAATGATAGTTCTTTTTACACTGTAAATCACCAATGAACGTGTTAGAAAAAATTTATACGATAGATATTATATGCACCAGGTTTATTTTCAATAATGTGGGGACACTTTCTGATGCGCAAACGAAGAGAAGAAGATGAATTGGCCATCATCGAATCTTTATATGCTAGTGAAGAAAGCTCAGTCAACCGCACACGTATTCATACTTCCATTCTTACGGGCGATCTATACGTGAAGGAAGTTCTAGAGGGTCATGAGTTGAGATGTAAACGAGATTTTCGGATGGAAAAACATATCTTTCATAATTTGGTGGAGTGTCTTCGAGATAGATGTTGTTTAAGAGATACAGATTTTGTCTCTGTAGAAGAGCAGGTTGCCATATTTCTTTATGCTGTTTCTAAGAATGCAAGCAACCGTACACTTCAAGGACGATTTCAGCACAACGGTGAGACCATAAGCCGCTATTTCCATATTGTGTTGAACGCACTCATGATATTGTCAGCAAGTGTAATAAGGTTACCTCCAATTAATGTTCCTTTCAAAGTTGCAAGCAACCCCAAATTCATGCCATATTTTAAGGTATTATTCTTCTTGTAGCCCTTTTAATGTTAGTAGTTAAATATAAATGTATCTACCACAAATTTCTCATCACATGATTTTTCTCTCTCTAGGATTGCATTAGAGCAATAGATGGGACACACATTCCGATTAGCATATCTCCAAATGAGCAAGATCCTTACCGTAATAGAAAAGGAACATTGTCACAAAATGTCATGGTTGCATGTGATTTTGAAAATCATTTTGTTCATGTCAGCGCCGGATGGGAAGGATCGGCTTCTGATGCTCGAGTGCTACAAGATGCACTTCAAAACAAGTTCTATGTCCCTGAAGGAAAATTTTATTTGGTAGATGCTGGTTATGCAAACACACCTAACTTCATCGCGCCTTATCGCAATGTGAGGTACCATTTGCAAGAGCAAGGAAGAAGCCGTCAACGGCCACAAAACCCTCAAGAGCTATTTAATTTGAGGCATGCACAACTCCGTAATCATATTGAGCGTATCATTGGTACTCTCAAGAAGCGTTTCCCAATACTTAAGTGTGCTACACAATACCCCATCGACTCACAAGCAGAAATTGCAATAGCATGTTGTGCTCTTCATAATTTTATTTGCAATAATGAGGGTGGCGAACATTGGCTCGATGAATTTGAATCAGATATCGATCCAACCAGAATAATTGATGTCCCTAGTGGAGATAAGCAGTATACAAGCGATGTGCATTCTCTCAATGTGCGGCGAGCACTCGGTAACACAAAAAGGGAAGAAATAGCTAATGCAATGTGGGAAGACTACCAAGACTATCTTAGACAGAACACAAGAAATTCCGCATGATTTTCATTTGTTTTCATATTGTTTTCTGTAGAATTCTTCTGTTATCCATGATATTTTTTGTAATTCAGAAGTTGCATGAATAAAATAAATACTACTACTTTGGAGTACAAAACAGTGCGTTGTACAGAAGCAAATTGATTAATAACTAGCAAAAGTACCATTATTGAAGAACTTCCCTAATTCATACTTAGGTAACCTTCAGACCTGCGGTTGCAGCACTCCTTTAATAATAATATCAAGAACATCAGCCTCCACTTCCATGAACGTTTGGCGGTTAAGCATATCAGCTGTGAGATGGTTGATCATCTTATATTGGTCACTTGGTGTGAGTCCCAACGTTTTCAGTTTTTGAATGCAATTGGGCATGCCATAGGGGTCATTTTTGGGATCGTTCCTTTCCATTTGTGCCATCTTGATATCTTTGTAGCTATCAATTTGCTTTGTCTTCATTTCTTTGTAAGTCTTGAGTTCTTCTTCCCTAACAGAAACAAGGTTTTCCAGCACAACGCCCTTGCCTCTTTTAGCTTTAGTTTTCTCACTTCCTCCATCAGATCCTTTTGAGTTTCGAAGTCTCTTCTTTCGAGGTGATTCCACACAAGTCTGGTCAGCTGAAAACTGATGTACATTACTTCCTTGAGGTTCTGTAAATCCACCGTATGATATATCAACATCATCCCCATATATATTCTGGTTCCAGTCAAATTCAGGCATGGAAAATCCTGGAGCAGATAGTGTTGGTTCAGGTGAATCCAAGCTAGTATCCCTTAGAATGTCATCTGTATAGCTTCCATGTTCTGGATAGTGAGGCTTGTTATACCTCTCGCCAATACTATCAGTTGTCCTTTTGCAATGCTTCCCTGATGCTATTTTACCTGAGTAGAAAGGAAATACATTGTTAGTAACATCATAAGAAACCACATTATTTAATTTAGCATTATTGCGAGAACAAACCTTCATAAATTTCATATAAAACATCATAGTGCGGGAATGCTTTGTATCTCCACTTCCTCTGCTCTTTGGATAGCTCATCCCATTTTTCATCTGGAGCTGTTGGCACTCCCTTATCAGGATCCCAACCAAATCCACTCTTCTCTAAAATTGACTTAACCACATTGTGATCCTGCTTGAGCCTTTGTTCTCTATCTTTCACCTGCTTCTTAGTAAAGCTAGCTCCAGGGGGCTTGGAATTTAAGCGGTTTGTCATAGCGGTCCATCCTTCCTTGGTCCACCCATTTTGGCCACGAAATTTTCCCGCATCTGAATACTCTTTCATCATAAACACTAGAAAAGCTGTCTGACCTTCGGTCCATGTTGCTCTGTTCTTTTTTTCTGTAGTAAATGGTATTAAAATTATTCATCATAAAATTCAACATATGAAAATCCAATATGTATAGTAGGACAATCGGTTAGGCATAGATGAATATGAGGCATCATAGACACAGCTGATTGCATGGCTAAAACTAGGAACGGTAGGTGCATGTTTCCTGGTAGGCTAGGCTCATGACATCGACAGCTGATTGCATCCATAAAACTAGGAAAGATAGGTTAGCAATAGATCTACACTGAATTTGGGCTGGATTCACGCATGCAACCATGCCAAGAAGACGCCAGACCGTACACAGATGTTGCCGAGCGCCAAAAGCTGATCTATGTTGTCAGTCTATGTGGGAATCGGGGGGATCTCAGCAAGAATACGATGCCTTAGATGTCATCAATGGTGCGATCAAGTTGAAAAAAATATCATGCCATAGATCTCCACAAGAATAGAGCAGAACGGACCTTCTTTTCCAGATGATGAACTAGCTTTTTCCATGGCTGAATTAGAAGACATCGCGGCGGGCGCCGCAGGCGAAGACGACGGGACGAGCAGATCCGTTTTCCGAGGCGCACGAAGAGAGCGCGTTTCTCCGTTTAGGAAAAAAGAGGTCGGGGGTAAAGTATCTTATACGTCAAAAAAACTGTAGTTTTAGCGATACTTCGGTTTTCAAAACCACAGTATTCCTTAGTACCAAACGCGTTGAAGTATTCCATACTTTATTATTTTTAAAAACTGAAGTATTACGAAAATACTTCAAAATAACGGAGCTTCCAAACGGGGCCGTAGTTATTTATTAACCCACTTCGTCTGCTTTCATGGAAAATGATCAATGGATATATATCCAGTTGGGATGAAACTGATGATTGATACCTTCTAGGCCGACATGACCTAATACGGAGGTTGGCTCGCTATATCTATCACGTGTTGCCCAGAAGGCTTTCTTGAACACTTGACCATATATACACAACACACACACAATTTTGACCCCAATGGGCAAGGACAGACGTTCCCCATCGCCGCACATTCTTGAATATCGAAACGCTGAGGGAAACCAAGTACCGAATCCGCTACGATTTTGCATCCCTGAGCACGTCCGTTGCCGACAGATGCCCTAGACTACAACATGCATGCGCGCTATCTGCAAATCTATGAATCCAAGAGGCCTAGACGAATAAGCTAGCTGCAGCTAGATGGCGACGGGACGAGAGAATGAAAACAGAGAATGATTTGATCGGATCAGGGCGACCGAAATCAGAGGACATGCAGCAGCTCCCCCGCTTGATCGTGATTTGCCGACGGACGCTGTTTGATCGTGACCCAAAAGAATCCTCCGTGCCCGGGTCGTCTAGCGTGAGAATAACGGCCGTGCAGTAGGTCATACGTTATCATAGAATTTCAGAAGACTAAATGTAACACCCGAGATATCAACCATACCTGGGATGCTACCACGCTACACCATAATCACCTAGGATGTTACACTAAAAACGTCGCAAGTGAACAATTTGGGCCTATACGTTGTGCACAGTGGCGCCGACAAGGGTATTCACTCTTGGTATTCGTGTGAATGAAAATGCGTTTTGCAAAAACAAGGCAAAACAGTTACTCTCTCCGATCTATATTACTTATCTAGATACTAAAATATGTCTAGATACATCCATATTAGCGGTAAGTAATATGGATTTAAGGGGTATGGTTTTGGCAAAAATAAATCCACAGCGATTTTGACAAAATCAATACTACCATGGCTAAATGAATACCAAGTCACAGATTTCTAGTGCAAAGTACTTCTACATAAAAGAACCTGTTGCAGGAACTGCTCACTAGACACTACAGGAATCCAGTCGTATGCCGACGGCCTAAAGCCGTCGGCGTACAGACATATGCCCTCGGCATACGATACTCCGACGGTAGTCCTCGGCGTACCTCATCGGCGTAGACCTCCCTCGGCGGAGATGTTTTGGCCATCGGTGTAGCGTTGGCCCTCGGCGTACCTAACCAATGCCGACGGATGACCCCGGCCCTCGGCGTAGAAGCCCTCGGTGTAGCTCTGTGGGCAGACGGCGAAGGGCAAACAGCGTCCTCGCTACGCCGACGGCTTTACCCTCGACGTATAGGGGCATGTGGCAGACGGCTAAGCCGTCCTCGCCAGTCATACGCCGATGGCCTTACCCTCGGCGTAGAGGGGGCATACGCCGACGGCCTTACCCTCGGCATAGCAGTGAACTGGGGCAATGCCATCGGCATAGCTTGGCCCAGAATTTTTTTATTCGCAGATTTGTTGTTTTGACAGCTGCAAATGCACATAAATATATATAAATTCGTAGATGCCATACACATAAATCCATTGTAAGTGCCATACACAGAAATATATATAAATTCATAGATGCCATACATAGATGATCAAGTAGCGACACACAAGTGAAACACACAAGTAGCAACACACAAGTATCGACATGCAAGTAGCGACACACATAGTATCTCGAGATGAAAAGCCCTACAACTCTGGAGACGGGGTCGGGGTCCCGAGATCTCCCTGGTCGAAATAGGCGACGGATGATTTCCGAAATGCCCAGTAGAAGCTGTAGAAGAACCACCAGGAGAAGTACCACAAAAAGCACCAAGAGAACGGCCAGGAGAAGGACCATCGGGATGGACCGGTGTCATCTGATGCCCACCCGGCGAGGCAAAGGAAGATGACGTTCCCTACATGTTCCCTAGATGTTAGCAACTTGCGAGGCAAAGGAGCGGCAACCAGTGGTTTGGCAAAGAACTTACCGTTGTCGATGCGTAGTATGTCCTAGCGAAACTTTTCCTCGATGGCATCAATGGCGCCGGCCCCGGTATGGGAGGCTGCTCCCCTACATCCAAACTCCCTCCCGATCGATAGCCATCATCGACGCCTGCAAGATAGTTTAAATGTCAGGTGTTGCAGAAATGCCCTAATTAAACTAAGTGAAGTGGGACTTGTCATCTTTTACAAAAAGAAAGGTTCAAACTTACATGTACATACGCCATGTAGGCCGTAGTCGCCTCCTGGTGCAGCCGAAAGGCCTCCTGATATTGCTCATGAGCAGCATCGAAGGCCGCCTCGAAAGCAGCCTACAATTTCACAAACAATGAATATCATCAGCACTTACCCATGCAGGAACAAAAGTCGCAAAGAGGATGAAAATGAGGAAAACTTACATCATATTTGGGTCGACAAGGCTGGTCACGAGGCGGGATAGGGGCGCTGTGAGGGGTGAGGACCGCCTTGAGACGCGTGAAGCTCGTGGTGAGGGTATGCTTGACCTTTGTATTAAGCACCTTGAGACGGCCATGCTGCAACCCGTGCCCCGACAGGACCAACGACTCCTTGTCGGTCTCCGCGCATCTAGGGTCATTGATTGTTGTTTGATGGTGCCAAATTGATGCACCTAGTTGGGAACCCTAAGAGGAAGGTGTGATGAGCACAGTAGCAAGTCTTCCCTCGGTAAGAAACCGAGGTTTATCGAACCAGTAGGAAAAAGCCAAACTTCAGAAGGTGATGCCTGCTAGCTTCGCGACAGCTCTGGACAATTTATAAGGCGCCTCGTCCAGGGCTTTGCTTTGCACCAGCAGCAATGTGGAACCTGCATACAACACAACCAAGAACTTTGCTCCCAACTTACGATGAGGTTTTCAATCTCACCGGTTTGCTGTAAACAAAGGATTGAGCGTATCGAGTGAAAAGCAATAGTAGTATGCGAGAAAGTAAACAGTGCGAGTAAAAGTAAACAGTAATAGCAATATAAAGGAAATTGGACCGGGGTCCACAGTTCACTAGTGGTGTCTCTCCACAAGATAAATAATGACATGCTGGGTAAACAAATTATAGTTGGGCAATTGATAGAATAAAGATAACGTGCATATGTCACGAGGATCACTATGAGATTTACTCTGGGCATTACAACAAAATACATAGAACGCCATCCAACTGCATCTATGACTAATAATCCACTCGCGGGGATATCGTTCGAACACCTCTCGAGTATTAAGTTGCGAACACCAGATAACTACATTAAGCAAAGTGTGTAATATAAAGAAAACAAATGTCCTTGGACACAAGAATGTTGTTTTCTCCCTAGTGGCAACAACACATCTACAACCTTAGAGGTTTCTGTCACTCCCCCAGATTAAATAGAGGCATGAACCCAACTATCGAGCATAAATACCCCCTCTTGGAGTCACTAGTATCTACTTGGCCAAGATAGCTACTAACAACGGAGAGCATGCAAGATCATAAACAACATAGAGATAACATAAGATAAAATTCAGAACATCAACTTAACATAACATCAATATTCATCGGATCCCAACAAACGCAACACGTAGAATTACATAAAGATGATCTCGATCATGTAAGGCAGCTCACGAGATCTAAACATGAAGCGCATGGTGGAGAAGACAACTATCTAGCTACTGCTATGGACCCATAGTCCAAGGTAGACTACTCACTCATCGTGTCGGAGGCAAGCATGGCGATGAAGAAGACCTCCGGTGGCGATTCCCCTCTCCGGCAGGGTGCCGGGAAGAGCTTCTAGACCCTCCCGATCTCGGGTCGACGATGGCGGTGGATCGCGATGTGTTTTTGGAAAATTGATCGGGTGTTTAGGTTTTTCCTGTCGGGGGGTCTTTATAGCCGAAGGGGTAGCGTCAGAGGTGGACCAGGGAAGCCTCACCCATAGGGGGCATGGGCCAGGGGCTGGCCGCGTCGTCCTATGGTGTGGCCGGCCCGTGGCCCCCCTCCATCTCCTCTTCGGACTTCTGGAAGCTTCGGTAAATATTAGAGGTTCGGCTTTTGTTTTGTCCAATTCCGAGAATATTTCCCGTGTAACTTTTCTGAAACACAAAAACAGCAGAAAACAGGGAACTGGCACTATGGCATCTTGTTAATAGGTTAGTTCCGGAAAATCCATAAAAACGCCACAAAGTGTAACAAAATAGTAAGCAAATGGTGTAAGAACAAGCATGGAGCATCAAAAATTATAGATACGTTTGAGACGTATCAAGCATCCCCAAGCTTTACTCCTGCTCGTCCTCGAGTAGGTAAGTGATAACAAAAGAATAATTTTTGAGGTGACATGCACCATCACAATCTTGATCATCTATGTAAAGCATTGAGTGCTGGGATCAAAAGAACTTAAAACATGGGCATGAAAGACATAATCTTGATAGAAGAAACTTAGCAACCATGTTATAACATGAAAAAGAACACAAACGAAAGATCATGAAAAATGAAACAATGAAAGTCAAACGTGTGTTCAAATCATATAGAAAAACATAGCAAATGGTTTTCAGCTTGTCCTTCATGGAAGAGCAAAACATAAATTCATAGGACACCTTTAAGTTTAAGAGGGCGACTAGATACAAATAATTTAAGAACAAGTGAAACCATAATCATGAATCAATCAATGATAAACTTTGGGACTATGCACATTAAACTCAGAATGACAACTGTGCTCTCTTAGATGGTGCATAAAGGTAGAAGGTGGTGACTCAACATAAAAGTAAAAGAAAGGCCCTTCGCAGAGGGAAGCAGTGATTGCAAGTTTTATAAACCTTCAAAAATTATGGTACTTACTATCTTTGAGCTCTCATTGCCCCCATCATAGGCATCTTGAATGGTTAAAGTTAATACGAGTACAATTATGAAGCATATGCTTAACAAATCATAAGTTGAAAACCTCATGTCCCGTGAAATACGAATACCCAAACCTCATGCTACTCGACTTAGAGTCCCAAGCAAACTCTTGTCATTGTAAGTATACACGTATCATCGAGAACCGCCAACGGGGTACCTCCATGCCCGATGACATGGAACAAGCCCACATCAGAATGACAGGACGAACAGACAATGAACACCTCGGCATCTCTTTTATTTACCATTGGTATAACTTTTTATTTTGAGATGCGTCGTCGAATGTATGCATGGCTTAGATTAGCGGCCCAGGCGTTTCTCTAACACGTATACAAACTCCATGATCCCGCAAGATTCCCAACTTATTTCACATCACGAGTATTCATAAACAAAAGATCACGATATCAACTCAAATAAGAAGTGCAATGTTGAAAGCTTGCCCCATGACGGCATGGCTGGGCTAATTTCCAACTTACAACTTGCAAGCATAACAACTCAACATAAGAGAGCCACAATGTCAAAATTTTAAAAGCGAGAAAAGTAAAGTGTGCCATCAGGTTTGTGAGAGCTTTACTGACTAATTTTTGCATAACACCAAAAGAGTTTAATTTGAAGGATAGATAAAGCAAGTCAAATGTACTTTGGAATAGCAAATTGTTAATAGGTATGTATGGTGAACACATTGGAATAACTTGGTTTTTGGGAGTTGGATGCACGAGTAGAGCTCATACTCAATACAAAATGAGGGCTAGCAAAAGACTAGGAGCGACCAACTAAGAGAGCAATAACGGCCATAATCATGCAGAGGGACAAAACATCATTAAGAGAAGCATAAAATGGCATCAAAAGCCAAAAACTAAATGATCATAAAAGCTTATGGCGACTTTGTATGAGTCAAACATGTTGTAAGCATGTGCCAAGTCAACCCAAATAAAGCATCAAGGAGAAAACCAAATTAATGCTTCCAAATAATAAAAACAACGCATGATTTTTTTCAAAGGCTCATTAAGCAATCGCAGTCATTTGAGACAAGTCATGCTACATCAAAACCACTAAGAATACTATCAAAACGACATCAAGCATGACATGCAAAAGTCTAAGCCGCAGTCTAAACAAGCTCCTTTTTGTACCACTTTTTGCATGAAACTTTTTCTCTTTTCCAACATCATTCAAACCTTTTTGAAACAACTCTTTTGATGAATACCAACATAGACCAGTGGTCCTAATACACCTTGATGCAAAGATATAAGAAGATCTGAACAAAAATCAAGGCAAAAAACGAAAGCTAAACGCAGTTCTAGAAAAAGAGAACACTCGTTAAACGATCAGAGTGAAAAACAGAGTGTTCTTGGCAAATGAAAAGCAAGTAAATATCATCCAAAATAAATTTGTTGGGGTCCAACCATTTATTGCAGCAAACAAAACAAAAGAAAACTGAAAACTAAAGTAAAGACGCTCCAAGAAAAACGCATAGTGCATGAAGCAATAAAAATATAGTGTGTTGAAAGGTGACCTGATTTTTACCGATGAAGAAGGGGTGCCTCGGGGCCATCCCCAAGCTTTGACGCTTATACCTCTTGGATATTTCTTGGGGTGCATGGGCATCCCCAAGCTTGAGCTTTTGTCCATTCTTCATCTCATCTCATCATTCTCCAATTCCTACACTTGAAAACTTCCTTCATACAAAACTCAACACAATTCTATTAGCAACATTAGTGTAAGCATAATAATGAATCAACCCTTTTTGGTTCAGATTTCAACTCAAAACCACCACATATCAAGAATATACTACTGTAGCAACTTCCCCAAAAGTTCTATGATCAAAAGAACTCAAAAAGAAAGCGATCGAGAGGCAAACACAAATAGTGGCAGAAATCTGTCAAAACAGAACAGCTGACAAAGGTCGATTTTTTCGAGGGTTTTCTGTTGCTCAAATCAAAAAGTGTAAAACTAATGAAAATTTGGATATAACCTGGTACATATGCACAAGAAATCACAGGTCAAAAAGATATCCTGAGAATTTTCACGAATTTTTATGGTGCACCACCAAAATCTGTTTCAGGACAGCAACATCCCCAAATCTTACCTCACTCCAATTAGAGGTTTCTCTTGGCACAACACCGAAATAAAAAGGATAAGGAGCGGTTATTACAGTAGTAATAACTTCCAAGACTCAAATAAAAGAAAAAGAACTGAAAAGAAAACAATGGGTTATCTCCCAAGAGTGCTTTTCTTTAACGCCTTTGAGCGAGCTAGGCGCAGAAAGTGCGAATCAAGTAATATCAAAAGAGGCATTAAGATCAATTGCAGAAGCCTTCTCAATAATGAATTGAATTGTATCTAAATGAGTTTTTGAAGATCCCTTGTGATCACGCTTTGCTACACTACTTTCATCAAAAAGATTTTCAGGACAAATCCAATTGAAATTCTTTTCCAAATCTTCATGCAATCCTACAAGTTTGCAAGGAATTGGTACTTTGAAATCTTCTTTGGTTGTACCAACAACTTTAACAGGTGAGCCAAGCATATTAAAATGCTCAAAAACTATCCTAGCTTCAATAACAACAATTCTCTACGCAAAGTCTCCAAGATAAAATCTTTCTTTTCGGAGTCTTCAATATCATGAAGCTTAAGAAACATGTGTTGCATAAATGGATTAAGGCTAGCAAACCTAGCTTCCAACATGTGAACTAAATAAGCACCAGCAACTTCATAACTAGGAGCAAGCTCAGCCATAGATTTATCCTCAACATCTTTATGCATGCTAATATGATTAAAGAACTCCTCAATGTTACCTTTCCCAATAATAGAACCACTACCTACTGAAAGGTCCTCCAAAACATACTTAGGGAACAACATAATGAACTAAGAGTAATAAAGTAACAACTATAAAGGAAACTAATTTTTTTTTGTTTTTGATAAAATGATGCAAGCAAAAATAAAGTAAAGTGATGACCCACAAGTATAGAGGGTGTATCGTAGTACTGTCGATAAATAAGAGTGTCGAACCCAACAAGGAGCAGAAGGTGTTGATGAGTAGTTTTGATCAAGGATAAACTGTAAATACTAGTAAACGGGTTTTCAGGGGTATTTGGTAATGCAAATAAATAAAGTGCGAATAAATAAAAGACAATAATAATAATTGCAGCGAGTGGCCCAATCCTTTCTAGAGCAAAGGACAAGCCTGAAAGGACATTTGTCCCTTTCTACTTTTTTGATTTACAATGACATGACTATGTTTTTGTGTGAACTAATATTTGAATTATATGCATACAGGTTTAAGTTCACAGGTGAAGGGGTTCTAATGCATAAAAAGAAATATGGTGGAATCGCCTGCCGAAAGTGGCCAAAGTTGGTCTGGCCGGCCCCCTGGCCGGACCACCCGGCGGCAGACCGGACCAGCCCGGCGGGGCCGCCGGAGTGGTGTTCTGTTTCGGTTTTCGGCGGGGCGCCGGATTCACCCGGCGGAGCCGCCGGACACCCGGCAAGAATTCTGGTCCCGCCGGACCTACCGCCGGGGCGTCCGGCCCAGAGGCCGGCGCCGCCGGACTTATCGCCGGGATTGCTGCTGTGTGCTCCCTTCAACGGCCATATTCCCACCTACCTATAAATACCCCTTCTCCCAGCTTGGGTAGGGTCAGAACTTCACCAACCATTGTTCATCTTTGAAGCTCTCACCTACCCCCATTGGAAAAACACCAAATTCCCTAGATCTCCCCTTCTAGCCAACCAAAGCTCTTGATCTTTGGAGGATTGAAGGAGGAGACACCGATCTACATCTTCACCGAAGAAATTTCATTTCCACCTCCATTTGCTTGGAGGATTGCACCTTGGGGTTCTTGTGACCCTAGGTGTTGTAATTGGTTGATTGACTTGTCTTTGTGGTGATTCTTGCCTCCGTGGCTTTCTTGGGAGCCTCCAATTGAGTTGTGGAGTTGTGCCCCAAGCTCCGTGTAAGGGATTCATGGTTCCCCCAATACCACCGCTTAGTGGAAACGAGCTAGCCTCCGTGGCTTGCTCACCGGAGAACAAGGTGAGCCTTTGTGGCGTTGGTCGACTCCGTGTCACCACACCTCTCCAACGTAGACGTACTTCCCCTCAAAAGGAAGGAACTACGGGAATACATCCTTGTGTCTCCGGTCTCCACTCTTCGGTTATCTCTTTCCCTTACTTATATCTTGCTAGTTACTTGTTTACTTGCATGCTTGCCACTCATAGGAAATTCACCTAGTTGCACATCTAGTGAATTTACTTTGTGTCAAGCCTTAAATTTGAAAAAGATTAAAAATTGACTTAGCGCCTATTCACCCCCCCTCTAGTCGCCCGTACCGATCCTTTCAATTGGTATCAGAGCCTAGTGCTCTTTGATTGGGCTTAACCGCCTAAGAGGTTATGGGCGAAGAGGAACCCGCCACTAAGGGGGATCTAAATAATATAATGGCACGTATGGATGCTATGATGGCAGCCATGGAAAGCCAAAAATCTCAACTTGACGCCCTCGTGAGTGGAACGTCTAGTACCACTCCACCGACCCCGGTTGATTCCTCGGGTAAGCCCGACTTAAACGAGGATAATCCGGATGAGGATGGGGATGAGGGCGGAGAGGAACCCCCCAAGGTAGATGACACCCCCAACAAAGATGACACCTCTCGGGGGCATAGTCCGGGAATTCCACATCCCACGAGCTATGTCTCCGGAAGACATCTTCAAATGCCACACCTTGCTTCTTGCGGTCCACCGCCACCACTTGATGCTTCTAGCTTTGCCAATTGGCAAGATAACATGCGCTCTCACATAAACTTTGTGTCTATTGAGCTTTGGAGGATCATTGAGCAGGGTTTCCATCCAACTTCCAAGGATTTGACCAACTTGCTACCTTGGGAGCAAATCGACAAGCAACTCAATGCCTCCGCCTTGCATCTCATTCACATGTCGCTTACCGAGAAGGACAAGGCGTTCGTCCGCAACATCACCTCCGCCAAAGAAGCTTGGGATATTCTCACCAACCTCTTCATTGGGAATGAGAGCATTCAAGAATCCAAGTTTGATGAAGCCTCCAATGAAGCGGACAACTTTGCCATGCTTGATGGTGAAACTCCCGAAGAACTCCATAGGCGTCTCTCGTCACTCCAAGTGAAGCTAACGGATCTTGGCTCCACCCAATGTGATTGGAGATGGATGAAGAGGAAGTTCATTCAAGCTCTCTTGCCCTTCCATAGGGAAACCGTGAACTCCATCAAGGGAAATGCAAATTTCCGGACGATGTCCGCTCATGACATTTTGCAAGAGATGATGGCAAGGAAGATCTCCGAGAAGAATGCGGATGATGCTCTTGCTCGTGCACGTGGTGTGCGTGCTCCCAACCTTGCTTTGAAGGCCAAAGTCACCTATCATGAAGAAGAAAGCTTGTTGGAAGAGGAAGAAGTATTGGGTGGAAGCCCCGAGGACATGAAGTATGCTCATGCCGAGCATATGGCTCTTGCTCAAAGGGCATTCATGAAGAAGTGGAAGTCATCTAGCCCCTCCAAGCCCAAGGCTACAAGTAGAGTGAGGACTTGCTACAATTGTGGTAACACTAACCACTTTATTGCGGAGTGTCCTTATGAAAGAGTTGAAGATCACAATGGAAGGCTTGTCCGCAAGGAAATGAAGTCCAAGTCTTACCCTAGAAACTCCGACAAGAAGAGAGTCCTCCCAACTCACGCTTTGATAACTCAAGAAGAGTACCTCTCCGAGGATGATGCAAGTGATAAGGAGGAAATAGGAAGGGCCGCCATCGCCATTGCCCATCCTACCCCCTCATCATCCCTATTCGCTTCCGCAAATGAATCAAAGCGCTCCAACCACAATGCGACTTGTCTCATGGCTCACGCTACAAAGGTATCACCGCCTCTCACACCCATCATACCTAAAAGCTTATCTTTGATGGATTGTGTTGAACGAGTTGGTGAAAATGATGATCTAAATGAAATGGACATGTTCATGTCAACCTTGCATGGGGAGACCAAAGCTCGCTTTGAGATCCTCCTAGATCAACTTAATGAAGCCATCCAAGTAAATGATAAAAATGATGAACGCATTTTTGAACTTGAGGGGCATGCTCGTGACTATGCCGATGAAATTGCTTCTCTTACTCAATCTCTTGAGGAAGAGCAAGACCTAAGGGTGTCACTTGAGACATCCATGTTGGGTCTTGAAGAATCTCACAATTTGGATATTGCCAAACTTAAAAGTGATCGTGATATTGCTCAATCCGTTGCTAATGAACTTAGGTTGCAAAATGAGAAACTAAATCTTATAATTGCTAATGAAGCAACCAAGTCTCTTTCTAGCACTTTTGTTGCAAGTTCATGCTCAACTAACCCCCCTTGTGAGAAAGCCCCCCTAAAGGGAAACGAGATGCTTGATGAGCTTTTGAATGCTCAAAAGCAACATGGTGACAAGACGGGACTTGGATTTACATCTAAGTCCAAGAAGAACAAGAAGAAGAAGAAGAAGAAGAAGAAGAAGAATGTCCCCGCGCCTCCTCCCTCATTAAAGAAGCATGTTCCTAGTGAAATATGCTATGATGAGAATGGTAATGTATTTGAGGAGGAGGTGAGGGAAGTTATTGGGAATGGCAAAAAGGCTATGCCCAACCATAATAACTTTGCGGGAAAATATAATCCTTCCTATGTTCTTTGCCGTGCACAAGATGGACATGTTTATGCTAAATTTGTTGGTTCATCAAATGAATATGTTGCATGGTCTATTTGGGTTCCAAAGACCCTTGTCACTAACAAGAAAGGACCCATTGAGAAATGGGGACCTAAAGTCAAGACTTGATCTCTTGTAGGGCTTTGCTTCCGGTGGTGGTCAATGGATAATTGATAGTGGTGCTACCAATCATATGACCGGGAGCAAAGAAATGGTGAAGGAGCTTCGCACCGGTTCATCCCATGCGGGCTACGTCACCTATGGGGATTCTTCTAGATCAAAGGTATTGGGTCTCGGCAAGGTTGTTGTCTCTCACAATGTTACCGTGGAAGATGTCATGCTTGTTGAGTCCCTTTCATATAATCTTCTTTCCGTTGCTCAACTTGCTAATATGGGCTTTGCAACTTTCTTTGATGTTGGGATTGTAGTTCTTTTGTGGAGCAAGTCTCTTAATGTAGCTCATGTAGGGCATGTCGAAAATGGCTTATATGTGATCGACTTCTCGAAGGAGGTCACTAAAGCCGCGACATGCCTCATGGCTAAAGTTGATGTGGGATGGCTTTGGCATCGCCGGCTAGGCCACGTCAATATGAGAACTTTGCAAAGTCTCCACAAAGGCAACCACATCCTAGGACTAACCGATCTAACCTTTTCAAAAGATCGTGTGTGTAGAGCTTGCATTGAAGGAAAGATGCATGAACTTCCTCATCCTAGCAAGACCATCATTTCATCTAAGAGGGTCCTAGAGCTCCTTCACATGGATCTCTTCGGCCCTCCCTCTTATGAAAGTCTTGGAGGAAAGAAGTATTGCTTGGTGATTGTCGATGACTTTTCAAGATACACTTGGGTCTTTTTCTTTGCTCATAAGAGTGAGACTCAACAAACCGTCAAAGACTTCACAAATGAAGTGCAACGCCAATATGGTCAAGACATATTGATGATCCGAAGTGACAATGGCACCGAGTTCAAGAACTACACCTTGAATGATTTTCTCAGTGAGGAGGGGATCCGTCATCAATACTCATCTCCCTATACTCCTCAACAAAATGGTGTAGCCGAGCGGAAGAACCGGACTCTTATTGATATGGCTAGGACCATGTTAGCGGAATTCAAGTCTCCGTATAACTTTTGGGCCGAAGCCATTAATACCGCATGTCATGCATCAAACCGGTTATATCTCCGCAAGGGCTTGAACAAGACTCCTTATGAGATCCTCATTGGTAAGAAGCCTAATATCAAGTACTTCCGGGTATTCGGTTGTAAGTGCTTCTATCTTAAGAAAGGTGTCCATTTGTCCAAATTTGATTCAAAAGCTCTTGAGGGTACCTTTGTTGGCTATGCCGCCGAATCTCACGCCTTTAGAATCTTTGACAAACTCTCCGCTCGAGTTGTTGAAGTTTCTAACGTGAGATTCGACGAGAATGACGGCTCCCGTGTGGAGCAACGTGGTGTTTTTGATGTAGGTGACGAAATACCTCCTCTTGCCATAAGAAGAATGGGTGTGGGACATCTCATACCCGTTGAGGGACACCTTTTGGCGGAAGGAGAAGGACTATGCTCTACTCAAGTGGAGCCTTCACCCTCTCAAACACAACAAGCTCCTCAAGGTCCCTTTGATGCTAGCCAAAGACAAGCTCAAGCCCCTCAACCATGTGAGCATGATCAAGATCAAGACCATGAGCATGATGGTGATTTTTCACCAAGTGGTGATCAAGATCAAGTTCAAGACATTGAGCAAGCTCAAGATGATGAGCATGCTCGGTTTGAAGGTCAAGGCGAGGACCAAAACCGTGGTGATGACCAAGTGGCCTCTCAAGAATCTCTTGAAGAAGCTCAAGCTCGCCGTGCCATGAAGATTGCAACAACTCTCCAAAGAGGTAGCCACACCTTGGAGAATGTGATTGGAAGTGTAAGGAAAGGGGTGTCCACAAGGAGGCAATTGGCAAACTTTAGTAACCACCATGCCTATATCTCTTGTGTGGAACCTCAAAAAGTGTTTGAAGCGCTTGAAGACCCGGATTGGGTAGAAGCCATGCATGAAGAACTCAATAACTTCGAGCGCAACAAAGTTTGGTCATTAGTAGAGAAGCCCAAGGATTGCCGCAATGTCATTGGAACCAAGTGGATCTTCAAGAACAAGCAAGATGCAAATGGAATTGTTGTGAGGAACAAGGCTCGTTTGGTTGCTCAAGGATACTCTCAAATTGAAGGCATCGACTATGGAGAGACTTTTGCACCCGTGGCTCGCCTTGAGTCCATCCGTATCCTTCTTGCTTATGCATCACATCATAATTTTAAGTTGCAACAAATGGATGTGAAGAGTGCTTTCTTAAATGGTCCTTTGCATGAGTTAGTGTTTGTAAAGCAACCCCCGGGTTTTGAGGATCCTAACTTTCCGAACCATGTCTACAAGCTCGATAAGGCACTCTATGGCCTTAAACAAGCCCCACGTGCGTGGTACGAGCATCTTAGAGAGCTTCTTGTAGACCGTGGGTTTGAGATAGGCCTCATTGATCCCACTCTTTTTACTAAGAAAGTAAACGGGGAGCTTTTCATATGCCAACTTTATGTAGATGATATCATTTTTGGTTCTTCTAACAAATCTTTCAATGATGAATTTGCAAGACTAATGACAGATAAATTTGAGATGTCTATGATGGGGGAGTTGAAATTCTTTCTTGGCTTTGAGATAAAGCAATTGAAGGGTGGCACCTTCATCAATCAAGCCAAGTACACTCAAGACATGCTCAAGAAGTTCAAGATGGATACCGGAGTGAAGGGAGCCAAGACTCCCATGCCTACAAAGGTTACTCTTGATCTCGATCCTAATGGTAAAGAAGTGGATCAAAAACTTTATCGCTCTATGATTGGGTCTTTGCTCTATCTTTGTGCATCTAGACCGGATATCATGCTTAGTGTGGGAATGTGTGCACGATATCAAGCCGCCCCTAAGGAAAGCCATTTAATGGCGGTCAAAAGAGTCTTTCGATATTTGATTGATACCCCAACTTTTGGCCTTTGGTACCCGAAGGGAGCAAGCTTTGAGCTTGTTGGGTACTCGGACTCGGATTGGGCGGGAGACAAAGTGGATAGGAAGTCAACTTCCGGGGCATGCCAATTTCTTGGTAGGTCTTTGGTTTGTTGGTCTTCCAAGAAGCAAAATTGTGTGTCTCTCTCCACCGCCGAAGCCGAGTATGTGGCGGCCGCGAGTTGTTGTGCTCAACTCCTTTGGATGAGGCAAACCATGGAGGATTATGGTATTCACTTCGACAAGGTGCCACTCTTGTGTGACAATGAGAGTGCCATCAAGATCGCTCATAATCCGGTTCAACATAACAAGACCAAGCACATCGAGATCCGCCACCACTTCATCCGTGACCATGTCAACCGAGGTGAGATTAACCTATCTTATGTAGGTACACAAGACCAACTCGCCGACATTTTCACGAAGCCTCTTGATGAAGCAAGATTCCGAGAGTTGAGGCATGAATTGAATATCGTAGACTCTTGCAATGTGGCTTGATCGTGTGCACTCATTCCCATATTATAGTGTGTTGTTCTAGTCTAGATGCGCATAGTTGAGGATAGTCATCGTGTCAACTAATGGCACGATGCATACTCAAGTGTGCGACATCATAAGATCACTAATGTCATTTGAGCCCAAGCATGTCTCTTCGCGGTGTCACGACATTGGTGATCACACATAGGGGGAGAAATCCCCCACCATTGCATGTCTTCAAATCTCGTGTTTTGTTGTTGCTCTTATTTGGAAGGCATGCAATCTTAAGTTGATTTTCTTGCAAACAAGTTTGATGGCTGTTGATTTCTTTCGCACACCATGCTTTTCTTGTTGATACATGTCACATTTCAACAATTGTTAAAACTTTTCTGTCCAAAAGGTGTTTCGGCGGCCTGCCCGGCGGTCGCCGGACCTGGCGCCGGACTGCCCGGCGGCCCACCGGACTGTCTCGGCGGCCCCGCCGAACTGGCATTCAGTATACCAGTTCGGCGAGCTCGCCGGAATGGTCCGGCGGCCCGCCGGACCGCCCGGCGAAAGGCCCGGTCCCGCCGGACTTACCGCCGAACTGGCGGCCTATATAAATTCGTGGGGAGGGTTTCCTGTGCAGTTTTCTCCCACTTCCCTCCCTTCCCACGCCCGCCCCCAACTCCATTGCCGCCGCCTCTTCAAGCTTCTCCTCCTCCTAGCCTCTCCACCCAACCAATCCCTTCCAAATTTAGATCGGGTGTAGATCGGGTTGTTTTGAAGCTTTCCTCCGAAGATCTTCGCGTTTCGTCAACCGCATTGGGAGATCGGGATTCTTCCCCATCTCCTTGTGCACCATGTCTTCGGGTAACTCCCTCATTGTCTCTTCTTCCTCTAGCCCTTGTCTCACACTCGTTTGATTCATGCTCTTGTATGAGTAGATCTAGTGTGTATCTAGGGTTAGAGTCTTTTTGCCTAGGGATAGATCCTTTAGGGTTTCGTTCTTTGTTGGGCTAGTGTTTGTTCCTTGGCATCCATGTATCCTTAAAGTTTGTAGTGACAAGTTATTTGAGTCAAGATTGCGGGTAGTATGACATTCGTGAGTTTCGGCGAAGTGTCCGGCGGCCGCCGGACCTGGCGCCGGACCACCCGGCGGTCCACCGGACCGTTCCGGCGGACCCGCCGAACTAGCATTCAGTATACCAGTTCGGCGAGCTCGCCGGAATGGCCCGGCGGCCCGCCGGACGGTCCGGCCCACTGTCCGGTCCCGCCGGACCTGGCGCCGAACCTCACTGTCATACTACCTCCCCATCGTGCACTTGTCCCTACCCGACTTTGAGTTCCTCTTCCGTGACATGTATCTTTATCTGGTGTTGCTTTGTTTTTGCTTGCGTTTTTCAGATTCCGACTCTTATTCGACTGAGGACAGTAACTACCAGATTGACAATGAAGAAGATGCTCGAGCCTTTGAAGTCAAGAAGAGGAAGCTAGATGAGGTTGAGGGACGCCCTCAGCATCGTACTCGTCAGACAGGGAAGACCCCAGCTGAAGGTGGCAGCTCTGTGGCTGCAGGGCAGCGGATGAAGTCCAAGCTTGTATACACTCGTGGACCTCATCCACCCTAGAAGGGAAAGGGGGCTCGTGGCCTGGTGGATGTGGAGAAGGAGCAGGAGATTGAAGGGAACTTGGGTACAGCCAATATCAGCACTTGGCGTGAACTTCGCCTTGCAAACCCGTACCGCTTTCATGAGAGGCAGTACACTGGCACTGACAAGAGGTTCTGGACTAATTCTCAGCGTGCTATGTGGGATGATTACTATGATGCATCTGAGCACATGAAGAGTGGATTCTATGTGGTGCCTAAATCTCTCAACGTCGAGCACTTTCAGCACTATGCCTCCAGGGACTTTCGCTACATCAATGAGGCTCTTCTCAAGATGGATATTTTGGACCTTGTCACCCTCTCTGAGTCTATTCAGCCTTTGGTGGTCCGTCAGTTCTGCTGCACTGTGTTCTTCCATAATGACCCTGCGGAGTCCTTCTCTTGGATGACTGGCCAGGATGTGTTCACTGCCACGTTTGCTGATTTCTGTGATGCTTTGGGCTATGGCGGTGGTAGGGCTGGAGGTTTCAAGATTCACTCCGAGGCGCCCTTTACCGTGGAGAAGATCTCTCGCATTTGCTATCCAGATGAGCCATCCCTCCCTGCTCCTGCCATTTCAGGGATGTATTACTACTACAATGCTCTTGCCAAGCTCTTCCGTCAGAATCTGATAAGTAAGGCTGGAGATGATGCTAGTGTCAGGGGCTATCACAGGAACTTGCTGTACTATTGCCAGCCCGACAAGCTTCGGAAGATCGATGGTTGTGACTTCATTTTTCAGGAAATGAAGAGATCCTCTCTCAAGCGCATGACTCCCAACTACTGTCAGTATGTGCAGCGTTTGATCAACAGGCAGCCCCGGGCTCAGACGGCTCAGGTGCGTGGAGAGATTCTGGAGATGGAGACTTTCTCAGTGGGTTTCCAGGGTGGTTTTGAAGAGGCTCCCAGCTTGCACCGTGCCAGGGCCAGAGGTCGCTCCATGGATGCTCCTGATCCTCACCATGCCTCTGGCTCTGGAGCTAGTCACCGTCGTCGTCATCGCCATCATGGGTCCTCTCGCAAGAAAGGTGTTGCTGCTTTCTTCAAGAATTTGTGGGAGATGTGTCGCAGCACTTATGATGTTGCTCAGAGGAGCATGGAGATGAGTCAGGAGACTCGGAGGAGGCAGAATGAGTTCTTGGCAGCTAGAGGCAGTGCAGTTCCTCCTGTTGGACACGAGTTGGATCCGGTCCCGTATGTCAACTATGTCATGCCGCCTCTTGATGATGCCATGTTTGCTGGTGCTGAAGACTTTGAAGACTTTGAGCCACCCTCTGAGCCAGAAGATGCTGATGAAGAAGAAGGTGCTCATGGAGAAGATGATCCGGAGGGTTCTCCTGTCCCCAGTGAAGATTTTTGAGCGCTAGCATCGTCTACTCTCTTGTCCCTTTTTGGTGTTTCGATGCCAAAGGGGGAGAAGAGTGTAGAGTCTCTAGGAATAACGTCGCATGACACAAGCCTCGCTTTCATTTTCCTTGGTTCTTAAGTGGCTTGTGTCCATTTGCGTTTTATTTGCCGTTTTATCTCTCAAACTCCGTGGAACCCTATCGTGTGTGGACAAGTGTGTACTTTAATTATGCACTATGCACTTTATGCTTATGTTTGGATATGTCTATGCTTGCTATATTATTATCTATCCATGATATTATCTTGTCCATGCCATGCTTGGTTCCTATTGATGGTGGGGGAGCTCCCTATAATCTAAATCTTGCACTTTGCATTCCAAAAGCAAATTCTACCATGTGCATATGTTATGGGGGAGCACTCTCACTATTCATTAGATACCATGCCTTGCTTATCCTATGAGACTCTAACATAGTTTGTCATCGTAAATCAAAAAGGGGGAGATTGAAAGGACATTTGTCCCTTTCTACTTTTTTGATTTACAATGACATGACTATGTTTTTGTGTGAACTAATATTTGAATTATATGCATACAGGTTTAAGTTCACAGGTGAAGGGGTTCTAATGCATAAAAAGAAATATGGTGGAATCGCCTGCCGAAAGTGGCCAAAGTTGGTCTGGCCGGCCCCCAGGCCGGACCAGCCCGGCGGGGCCGCCGGAGTGGTGTTCTGTTTCGGTTTTCGGCGGGGCGCCGGATTCACCCGGCGAGAATTCCGGTCCTGCCGGACCTACCGCCGGGGCGTCCGGCCCAGAGGCCGGCGCCGCCGGACTTATCGCCGGGATTGCTGCTGTGTGCTCCCTTCAACGGCCAGATTCCCACCTACCTATAAATACCCCTTCTCCCATCTTGGGTAGGGTCAGAACTTCACCAACCATTGTTCATCTTTGAAGCTCTCACCTACCCCCATTGGAAAAACACCAAATTCCCTAGATCTCCCCTTCTAGCCAACCAAAGCTCTTGATCTTTGGAGGATTGAAGGAGGAGACACCGATCTACATCTTCACCGAAGGAATTTCATTTCCACCTCCATTTGCTTGGAGGATTTGCACCTTGGGGTTCTTGTGACCCTAGGTGTTGTAATTGGTTGATTGACTTGTCTTTGTGGTGATTCTTGCCTCCGTGGCTTTCTTGGGAGCCTCCAATTGAGTTGTGGAGTTGTGCCCCAAGCTCCGTGTAAGGGATTCGTGGTTCCCCCAATACCACCGCTTAGTGGAAACGAGCTAGCCTCCGTGGCTTGCTCACCGGAGAACAAGGTGAGCCTTTGTGGCATTGGTCGACTCTGTGTCACCACACCTCTCCAACGTAGACGTACTTCCCCTCAAAAGGAAGGAACTACGGGAATACATCCTTGTGTCTCCGGTCTCCACTCTTCGGTTATCTCTTTCCCTTACTTATATCTTGCTAGTTACTTGTTTACTTGCATGCTTGCCACTCATAGGAAATTCACCTAGTTGCACATCTAGTGAATTTACTTTGTGTCAAGCCTTAAATTTGAAAAAGATTAAAAATTGACTTAGCGCCTATTCACCCCCCCCCTATAGTCGCCTGTACCGATCCTTTCAAAGCCGGTTGTGTAACTTATGATGACCAAACGTTCTCGAGGACACACGGGAGTTTCTGTCAAGTGCTTTCGCTTCATACCACTAAATAATCTTTATTGGTTTGATAAGTGTTATGGGGGTGAACCTGTGCTAGCGCACTACCCTTACTAGGATTAATACACACTTGTGATTATACCCCTTGCAAGCATCCGCAAATACAAGAAAGTAATTAAGATAAATCTAACCACAGCCTTAAACTCTAAGATCCTACGCTCCCTGGTGCAATGGTTTCCCAATGGAGGTTTAGGTTTCTGTCACTCCAGCAACCCCACAATTAGTAGCCAAATACACAATGCATTTCACTAGGCCCATAAATGGTGAAGTATCATGTATTCGACGTTCACATGACACCACTAGTGAAATAGCACCACAACAAATAAGTATCAAACCAATAAATATTACTCAACATAATTCCACTACTAACATCTTGACTTCTCCCATGTCCTCAAGAACTAAACGAACTACTCACAAGACATCATATGGATCATGATCAGAGGTGAAATAATGGTAAATAACAATCTGAACATAAACCTTAATTCAACGGTTCCACTCAATAGCATTAACCACAAGAGTAATCAAGACTGGGAAAGTTTCCCCTAAGAATATGACAAGATTCAACCCAAGATGTTACAGCGGGATGGCGTGGTGATGGTGGAGATGAAGGTGCTGGTTATGAGGATGATGGTGATGATGATCCCGATGAAGTCCAGCGCGAGACGATGGCGACGATCTCCCCTCTCCGGGAAGGAATTACCCCGGCAGATTTCTGCCTGTCGGAGAGCTTTTCTCTCTCTGGTGTTTTCCGCCCCGCAGAGGCGGCGGTGTCTATCTCTAATGCCCCCCTCTCACTTAGGTTTTCGGGGACGACGATATACGCGAAGGAGCGATGGCAGTAGTGGGCCAGGGTGGCCTCACCACAGGCCGGCGTGGCCAGGGGTGGGCCCGCACCCCCTGTGGGTGAGCCCACCCTGTGGCTCCTCTCGCCTCCTCCTTCTGGCTTCTTTAGTCTTCTGGCGAAATATAATTTTTTGGTATTTTTCTGGAATTTCCTGATCTTCCGAAACATGGTGCCTTGACGGTCCTTTTTCCAGCAGAATCCTGACCCCGACAGCAAATCCTCCAATGATCATCAAAAATGTAAAAACAGAGGAAACAACATAAGTATCATCTCTAAATGTGAAATATATCAATGAATAATAGTAAATTATGATACAAAATAGTGATGCAAAATGGACATATCATAAAGCAAAACAATAAACAAAGTAAAGGATGTGCGTGCGAAACTCCCCTTGCAGAAATCTTCTTTTTCCCCGGCAACGACGCCAAAAACATGATTGTTGTTTGTTGGTGCCAAATTGACGCACCCAGTCGGGAACCCCAGGAGGAAGGTATGATGAGCACAGTAGCAAGTCTTCCCTTGATACGTCTCCAAATTATCCATAATTTTTGATGCTCCATGCTTGTTTTTACACCATTTGCTTAGTGTTTCGTTACACTTCGTGGCACTTTTATGCATTTTCCAGAACTAACCTATTAACAAGTCGCCACAGTACCAGTTCCCTGTTTTCTGCTGTTTTTGTGTTTCAGAAAAGTTACACAGGAAATATTCTCGGAATTGGACGAAACCAAAGCCACTCGCCCAGAATTTCAGCAAAGCTTCCAGAGAACCGAAGAGGAGACGGAGTGGGGCCACGAGGGCCCCACACACCAGGGCGGCGCGGCCAGGGGCTGGGCCGCGTCCCCTATATGTGAGACCGCCTTGGTCCACTTCTGACGATGCCCCTTCGCCTATAAAGACCCCCCGACGGGAAAAACCTAAAGACCCGATCACTTTTCCAGAACATATCGTGATCCGCCGCTTCCGTCGACCCAAAGATCGGGAGGGTCTAGAAGCTCTTCTCGGCACCCTGCCAGAGAGGGGAATCACCACCGGAGGTCTTCTTCATCGCCATGCTTGCCTCCGGAGCGATAAGTGAGTAGTCTACCTTGGACTATGGGTCCATAGCAGTAGCTAGATGGTTGTCTTCTCCACCATGTGCTTCATGTTTAGATCTCATGAGCTTCTTTACATGATTGAGATAACTGTTATGTAATTCTACATGTTTGGTATGTTGGGATCCGATGAATATTGGTGTTATGATTGAGTTGATGTACTGAAATTTATCTTATGTTATCTCTATGTTGTTTATGATCTTGCATGCTCTCCGTTGTTAGTAGCTATCTTGGCCAAGTAGTTGCTAGTGACTCCAAGAGGGGGTATTTATGCTCGATAGTGGGTTCATGCCTCTATTTAATCTGGGGGAGTGACAGAAACCTCTAAGGTTGTAGATGTGCTGTTGCTACTAGGGGGAAAACAACATTCATATGCTCGAGGGCATATGCTTTGTTTACATTACACACTTTGCTTAATGCAATTATCTGTTGTTCGCAACTTAATACTTGTGGAGTTCTCGGATTGATTCGCCACAAGTGGATTATTAGTCATAGATGCAGTTGGATGGCGGACTATGTATCTTGTTGTAATGCCCAGAGTAAATCTCATAGTGATCCTCTCATCATATGCACGTTGTCTTTATTCTATCAATTGCCCAACTGTAATTTGTTTACCCAGCATGTATTATTTTATCTTATGGAGAGACACCGCTAGTGAACTGTGGACCCCGGTCCTATTTCCTTTATATTGCTATCACCTGTTTACTTTACTCGCACTGTTTACTTTTGTTATCGCCACATTTTGGCCAAATGAGGAGATGGGCCGTGATCAAGATGGGCTTGGAGGCTGGATCGGCCTTGCGCGTGGATTTGGGCTAATTGCCCGTGTATCTGTATTATGATAGATTACGTTTCGGTTTAAACAAGAGATAGAGTTGTTAGGTTTATTCCAAAGATAGAAAGTCTCCGGACTATAAATATGTACCTAGGGTTATTGAGAAAGGAGGACGATCACGTTCACAACAAACACAATCTCGGCGCATCGCCACCCCTTGTTTCGAGGGTTTCTTTCAGGTAAGCGTCGTGCTGCCTAGATCGCATCTCGCGATCTAGGCAGCATCTGCTTATGTGTTATTTGGTGTTGCTCGTACTGAAGCCTTGTTGATGGCGAGTAATACTGTTATCATAGATCTGTTTGGGCTAGCATCGGTGCTTTTGGTTATGTTTGCTTAGTTATGCTGCCCCTAGAGATCTCGCTGCCTTTGCACCTATTTTGGGTGTAAGGGCAGCATCTTGCTTGATCTTTATTCAGTCGATTCATTCTGTCATAGTTGTTCCTTGTTCTCCACGGATTAGTTTGATATCCGCATGGTTAGGCCTCACAAACGGGTTGAACGATCCAGTAGTACGTAAGGGTATGGTTTGCCAATTCGAGAGGAGTTGTTCCGGGAATTGACTCTGCGTTGGTTTTTTGGCCTCCTCTAGGGTATTGACACTTTGATTGGTGTAGAGAAAACTCCTACTCCTAGTGTTAAAAAGCCTAAAACTACTACTCCCTCCGTCCCGAATTAAGCTGCGCGCTGGCTATTTTGCAAAACACCCCTCAAAAAATTTCACCTGAAGAACTTGGTCCTCCCGCACTCGCTTCCTCTTCCTCGCTCTTCACCACCGTCTCCGGCTCCCCAATCCCGCGCGCCACCCTCGCCGGCCGATCCCGGCGGCTCCCCAATCCCGCGCGCTACCCTCTCCGGCCGATCCCGGCGGCTCCCCATCCTCCCCTTCCTTTCCCATGGATGTGAAATCACAGATCCGTAGCCTCTCCACAAACCCTAGCTTAGGCGACGGAAAAGCTCAATTTTTCGGATCAGTTGCAGTGGCGGCGTCCTCGGGCTCTCGAGCTGCTGCCCTGGGACATCCATGGCGGCTTCGGCTTTCCCGAGCTCCTTCAAGCTTCGATTTTGGGCATGCCCGCCTGATCCAATGGGCGGGGAGTTGCCGGAGCCGCGCCGGCTCACCCGCGTGCTCAGCTTCGGCTGCGGGGTCACCAGGAGGCGCTGCGCCTCACCATGGGCTACGTCGACGCACCACGCGACAGGGAGGCCGCCTCGCTCGTCTGCCGCTGCTGGCCATCGCGGCTCCTCACCCGCGGAGGCGCGGACACATGCTGCAGGAGCTCAAGCTGGACAAGTGCTCCGGCTTCTCCACCCTCGTCGCCGGTTCCTGCAGGTTGTTTTCTTATGCTACCCACCTGCATCCATTCATGTTACCAGGTTGTGCGGTGGATTTAGTCTGACCATCATGTGAGCTAGGACCAATTCGATAATCTGTAGAGCTGTAATAGGCTTTAGCTCGCCAAGTTAGAGCGCGTGCAACTGAACATTCCTATTACTAGTTTGCCAAAGAGGAGAATAATGCATGCTCCCGACATCCATGAACGTTGCTAGGCATGCACATATGCATGGGTCTAAGTTGGCGACCTATAACAGAATTTTTCTGATTATCTACTGCCAACCATGAAAAGATCATATGCATCTGGTTACCTTGCTATTTCACTGTCACAACACCTGTCTGAAACGAAATTCAGTAAACCACTAGAGCTTACCTGCAGAGTTACTCCCTCTGTCCCATAATTTTTATCGTGGATTTAGTTCAGTTCTAAACTGTGTTTCCAAAATTGTTTTCCAAAACTGTGTTTACCTAATTGTTTACTATGGTTAGTTCTCAGTATTTACTTCTCTCATCCTCTTATTTTAGGTTTGCTAATTAACGGTGCTACCAATCATCCGAAGCAAACAATCATGCTCCAGGTTGTGTTAGCGTCCCTGGTGGTCTCGGCCAGAGCTCATAGGCCTACATGTGTTAGGAGTTGTACGAAGGTATGCAGCTTATCGTCAGCTTAAATCTGTATTTTCTGCTTTTTTCCATAGTAGCTGTACATTAGTTGATATGTTTACCTTTTCGGTTGTGTTTATGCAGTTTTGGAGGAATATTGTAATCATGCACTGATAGAGAGTGTGTTTTTCCTTGCCGATCAGAGGAATGAAAGAACTAATAAGCAGCTCCTCTAGACACCAAACCCACGCCAAAGTATCCAAAAAAATATACACCAGATCCATTTGGTTCTTCATCAAATGCTATAACATCGACAATGCTGTTTGATTCTTTATCAAATGATACACAATATCTAAAATGGGGAAGTAGTGATCTGTTTAATTCCTTGCAGTAGATGTGGTGCTTTCTTGTGGTTCACTTGTCTTAGCTTTTAACCCAACTTGGGTCTCATCCATTTATGCACTAGGGCAGAATGGTTTCATGGCTTTTAACCCAACTTTTACAGGGACTATAGTTTTAGGATCAGTAGATTAGTACAAGTAAAGAAAAATGGGAACCTGAAATGAGCATATCTGCTGATACACAATATCTGATGCTATTCTGTCTTCTTTTTTCAAGTACACACACAAGTTTGTGCTACACACAAGTTTATCATCTGATTGGTGCTTGAAACATCAGAATGTTGATTTACTTCAGATTTTATTATGTCATGCTTGAAACATCAGAATGTTGATTTACTGCAGAGCAAAATGGTCACAAATAGATCGGTCAATGCATAATTGACAACCACTGCCAGAATGTTACATTTTTTTAAAAAAATTTAGATTGTTACATTTTGTTTTAGCAAGCTAGGTTACTGAAATCTTCAGCCATAAATTCAGAGAACTAGTCTGTTGGATGTTGTTTTCTGTCAATAGTAGCAGTTGAAAGTCCACCTGGGAGAGCTCAGTTGGAAGTCCATGTTCCTTTGGAGTACTACATCTTAGTTGATTAAAAGAAGCTAGGAGGAAAAAGAAACTTGACGTGACTGTGATCTAGTTGAGCTTAAGCATGGTTTGAATTTATTATTTTCCGTGTCTTGCTTCTTGCGCATCAGTTCGATTCTAGGAATGGCTCAAGATTTCACTTGGCTCTGTCTACTAACATCTGCTTGATTGCTGCTAATTTCTGTTCATGACCTGGCAGGGCTCTGTTGAGAAAACGATAAAGACAACTGGTGTCACATATAAGGAATCAGCAAAACCTTGAGCAGCAGATTCAGCAAACCCACTTCAGCAGATTCAGCAAGAAGACATTGTCATTCCTTGATCAGATTGGTCCAGACCAAATTGACATGCCGGTCTGTCTAGATTATTGCAGGATTCACTAAGGAATGTAGTGCATTGCTAGAAGATGCAAACAATCTGATCATACTTTTCCGCTGATCAGGAAGAAGACAGCGGCAGAGGGCGCTCACCGCGGTCGATCGGCGGCCTCGGAGCTCCTGCGCCTGGTCGATCTCGTGTTTGGGCAGCAGGGAGTTCATGCAGGGGCGGCAGGGAGCTCACACATGGGTGGCAAGGAGCTCGTGCAGGGGCGTCGGCCGGCAAACTCGTGCAGGGGTATGAGGCGCGGAAAGGGCGCTCACCATGGTCGATGGGCGACCTCGGAGAGGTTGGAGGCGAGCTCCTCCGTGGAGCTCTTGCGCCTTGTCAAGGCGGCCGGAGCTGGAGCAGATCGCGGGTAGGGATCACGACCACAGCTGGAGCTGGATCACCGGCCACGGCTGGAGCTGGATCGCGGCGAGCGCCGGCCGCCGTTCGAGCTGGATCGCACGAGCGTCAGCGGTCACAGGAGGTGGATCGCGGATCTCCAGAGGATGTGATCGCGAGCGCGGCCAGCGCGGCGAGCGCGGGCGCTGATCCCGCGGGATCTCCGGCGAGAGCGCTGATCGCGCGTGTTGCTGATCCCACGGGTTCTCCGGCGAGAGCGCTGACTGCGTGGGGCGGAATCTCCGATCTTGATTAGGACTATATTGACTTCGAATCAAATTGTAGAGGGGGTTTATGTAAAGTGACGCGTAGGTCAAAATTTTGTATCCCTGCACAGCTTAATTCGGGATGGAGGGAGTAAAACTTTTTCTCAAAAGAGTGTTGAAATTTTTTGGAGTGTAGGAGATGATAGCTCTATTTCCTTTAATGATTTTGATGTTGATGGCTGCAATATATCTGAAGTTATTTTGTTCTTGCAAAAGCTTGCTTTGACTCCTAATGCTAGTTCTTTAAATGTTGCTTTTACTAAGCATATTACCAATGCTCTCATGAAAATTAGGGATGAAAAGTTGAAGCAAAAAGCTTCTATTCCTAAGAACTTAGAAGATGGTTGGGAACCCATCATTGATATGTATGTTAATGGTTTTTATTGCCATGCTTTATGTGATCTAGGTGCTAGTATTTCTATTATGCCTAGAAAGATTTATGACATGCTTGATTTACCGCCGTTTGAAAAGTGTTATTATGGTGTTCCTATTGCTGATGTTGCTAAGAAGAAACCTTTGGGAAGGATTAATGATGTTCTTATTGTGGCTAACAATAACCTTGTTCCCGTTGATTTTCTTGTCATGGATGTTGAATGCAATGCTTCATGTCCTATTATTTTAGGAAGACCTTTTCTTCGAACGGTAGGTGCCATCATTGATATGAGGGAAGACACCATCAAATATCAATTTCCACTCAAGAAAGGTATGGAACACTTCCCTAGAAAGAGAAAGAAATTAGTGGTTGACTCTATTCTTAGAGCAAATTATGAGCTTGATGCTTCATCACTTGACGTTACTTGATTCGCAATTTTCTGCGCCTAGCTCAAAGGCGTTAAAGAAAAGCACTCTTGGGAGATAACCCAATGTTTTTACATTCAGTTATTTTTCTTTTATTTGAGTCTTGGAAGTTATTACTACTTTAATGAACTCTCCTTATCCTTTTTATTTCGTTTTTGTGCCAAGAGAAGCCTCTAATTTGAGCGAGGTAAGATTTGGGGATGTTGCTGTCCTGAAACAGTTTTCGGTGCTGCACCGTAAAAATTCGTGAAAATTCTCTGTATATCTTTTGGACCTGCAATTTGTTGTGCATATGCCCCAGGTTATATCAAAACTTTCATTAGTTGAACACTTTTTTATTTGAGCAACATAAAATCCCTTAAAAATTCGACCTTTGTCAGCTGTTCTGTTTTGACAGATTTCTGCCAATATTTGTGTTTGCCGCTTTATCGCTTTCTTTTTTAGTTCTTTTGATCACGGAACTTTTGGGGAAGTTGCTACAGTAGTATATACTTTATATGTGGTGGTTTTGAGTTGAAACCTGAAGCAAAAAGAGGTTGATTCTATGTTATGTTTATGCTAATGTTGCTAATAGATTTGTGTTTAGTTTTGTATGAAGGAAGTTTTCAAGTGTAGGGATCGGAGAGTGATGAGATGAGTTGAAGAATGGAAAAAAGCTCAAGCTTGGGGATACCCATGCATCACCCCAAGAAATATCCAAGAAGTACAAGCGTCAAAGCTTGGGGATGCCCCCGAGGCACCCCTTCTTCATCGGCAAAAATCAGGTCACCTTTCAAGACACTATATTTTTATTGCTTCATGCATTATGCGTTTTTCTTGGAGCGTCAGTTGTTTTTAGTTTTCAGTTTAGTTTTGTTTTGTTTGCTGAAATAAATGGTTGGACCCCAACAAATTCCTTTTGGAGAAGTTGTCTTGCTTTTCATTTGCCAAGAACACTCCGTTTTTCACTCTATTCGTTTCAACGAGTGTTCTCTTTTTCTAGAACTGCGTTTAGTTTTCATTTTTCGCCTTGATTTGCGTTCAGATCTTGTTATATCTTTTCATCAAGGTGTATTTTTGCCTCTGGTCTTTATTGGTTTTCATCAAAAGAGGTGTTTATAAAAAGTTTGAATGGTGTTGGAAAAGAGAAAAAGCTTTGTGCAAAAAAGTGGTACAAGAAGGAGCTTGTGTAGACTGCGGCCTAGGCTTTTTCATGTCGTGCTTGATGTCTTTTTGATAGCATGCTTAGTGGTTTTTCTGTAGCATGACTTGTCTCAAATAACTGAGATTGCTTAATGAGCCTTTGAAAAAATCATGCGTTGTTTTTATCGTTTAGAAGCATTATTTTGGTTTTCTCCTTGATGCTTTATTTGGGTTGACTTGGTGCATGCTCACACATGTTAGACTCTTACAAAGTCGCCAATAGCCTTTATGATCATTTAGTTTTTGACTTTTGATGTCATCTTATGCTTCTTTTAATGTCGCTTTGTCGGTTTGCATGATTATGGCCATTATTGCTCTCTTAGTTGGTTGCTCCCAGTCTTTTGCTAGCCTTCGTTTTGTACTGAGTATGAGCTCTACTCGTGCATCCAACTCCTAAAAGCCAAGTTTGCCATTGTGTCCACCATACATACCTATTAGCAATTTGCTATTCCAAAGTACATTTGACTTGCTTTTATCTACTCTTCAAATTAAACTCTTACCAGTGTTATGCGAAAATTGGTCAGTAAAGCTCTCACGAACCGGAAGGCACACTTTATTTTTCTCGTTCATAAAAATTTGACATTGTGGTCTCTTATGTTGAGTTGTTATGCTTGCAAGTTGTAAGTTGGAAATTAGCCCAACCATGCCGTCATGGGGCAAGCTTTCAACATTGCACTTCTTATTTGAGTTGATATCGTGATCTTTTGTTTATGGATACTCGCGGTGTGAAATGAATTGGGAATCTTGCGGGATCATGGAGTTTTTATATGTGTTAGAGAAACGCCTGGGCCGCCAATCTAAGCCATGCATAATTCATGGTGGAAATTTGCAGCATGCCCATAGTGGACATTCGATGAGGCATCTCAAAATAAAAAGCTATACCAATGGTAAATAAAAGAGATGTCGAGGTGTTCATTGTCTGCTTGTCCTGTCATTTTGATGTGGGCTTGTTCCATGTCATCGGGCACGGAGGTACCCCGTTGGCGGTTCTCGATGATACGTATATACTTACAATGACAAGAGCTTGCTTGGGACTCTAAGTAAAGTAGCATGAGGTTTGGGTACTCGTATTCACGGGACACGAGGTTTTCAACTTATGATTTGTCAAGCGTATGCAGCATAAGTGTTCTCGCATTAACTTTAACCATTAAAGATGCTTATGATGGGGGCAATGGGAGCTCAAAGTCGGTAAGTACCATAATTTTTGAAGGTTTATAAAACTTGCAATCACTGCTTCCCTCCGCGAAGGGCCTTTCTTTTACTTTTATGTTGAGTCACCACCTTCTACCTTTATGAACCATTAAGAGAGCATAGTTGTCATTATTAGTATAATGTGCATTGTCCCAGAGTTTTCATTGATTGATTCATATTGTTGGTTTCACTTGTTCTTAAATTATTTGTATCTAGTCGCCCTCTTAAACTTGAAGGTGTCCTATGCATTTATGTTTTGCTCTCTCCATGAAGGACAAGCTGAAAACCATTTGTATGTTTTTCCTTATGATTTGAACACACGTTTGACTTTCATTGTTTCATTTTCATGATCTTTTGTTTGTGTTCATTTTCATGTTATAACCTGGTTGCTAAGTTTCTTCTATCAAGATTATGTCTTTCATGCCCATGTTTTAAGTTCTTTTGATCCCAGCGCACAACGCTTACATATATGATCAAGATTGTGTAGGTGCATGTCACCTCAAAAATTATTTATTTTGTTATCACTTACCTACTCGAGGACAAGCAGGAGTTAAGCTTGGGGATGCTGATACGTCTCCAACGTATCCATAATTTTTGATGCTCCATGCATGTTTTTACACCATTTGCTTAGTGTTTCGTTACACTTTGTGGCACTTTTATGCATTTTACGGAACTAACCTATTAACAAGTCGCCACAGTGCCAGTTCCCTGTTTTCTGCTATTTTTGTGTTTCAGAAAAGTTACACAGGAAATATTCTCAGAATTGGACGAAACCAGAGCGAGTCGCCCAGAATTTCACCGAAGCTTCCAGAAAACCGAAGAGGAGACGGAGTGGGGCCATGACGGCCCCACACACCAGGGCGGCTCGGCCAGGGGCTGGGCCGCGCCCCCTATGTGTGAGACCGCCTCGGTCCACTTCTGACGATGCCCCTTCGCCTATAAAGACCCCTCGATGGGAAAAACCTAAAGACCCAATCACTTTTCCAGAACACATCGCGATCCGCCGCCGCCGTCGATCCGAAGATCGGGAGGGTCCAGAAGCTCTTCCCGGCACCCTGCTGGAGACAGGAATCGCCACCGGAGGTCTTCTTCATCGCCATGATTGCCTCCGGAGCGATGATTGAGTAGTCTATCTTGGACTATGGGTCCATAGGAGTAGCTAGATGGTTGTCTTCTCCACCATGTGCTTCATGTTTAGATCTCATGAGCTGCCTTACATGATTGAGATCACCGTTATGTAATTCTACATGTTTGGTTTGTTGGGATCCGATGAATATTGGTGTTATGATTGAGTTGATGTACTGAAATTTATCTTATGTTATCTCTATGTTGTTTATGATCTTGCATGCTCTCCGTTGTTAGTAGCTATCTTGGCCAAGTAGTTGCTAGTGACTCCAAGAGGGGGTATTTATGCTCGATAGTGGGTTCATGCCTCTTTTTAATCTGGGGGAGTGACAGAAACCTCTAAGGTTGTAGATGTGCTGTTGCTACTAGGGGGAAACAACATTCATATGCTCGAGGGCATATGCTTTGTTTACATTACACACTTTGCTTAATGCAATTATCTGTTGTTCGCAACTTAATACTTGTGGAGTTCTCGGATTGATTCACCACAAGTGGATTATTAGTCATAGATGCAGTTGGATGGCGGTCTATGTATCTTGTTGTAATGCCCAGAGTAAATCTCATAGTGATCCTCTCATCATATGCACGTTGTCTTTATTCTATCAATTGCCCAACTGTAATTTGTTTACCCAGCATGTATTATTTTATCTTATGGAGAGACACCGCTAGTGAACTGTGGACCCCGGTCCTATTTCCTTTATATTGCTATCACCTGTTTACTTTACTTGCACTGTTTACTTTACTCGCATACTATTACTATTTTCCACTCGATACGCTCATTCCTTTGTTTCAAGCAAACCGGTGAGATTGACAACCTCATCGTAAGTTGGGAGCAAAGTATTTGGTTGTGCTGTGTGCAGATTCCGCGTTGCAGCTGGCAAAGAAAAGCTTGGACGAGGCGCCTTATAAATTGTCTGAAGCTGTCGCAAGCTAGCAAGCATCACCTTCAGTCGTTTGGCTTCTTCCCCTTCGGATCGATAAACCTTGGTTTCTTACTGAGGGAAAACCTTGCTGCTATATTCATCATACCTTCCTCTTGGGGTTCCCAACTGGACGGTGAACATTAACCGTACCGCAAGCATCGTCCCTCAGTAAGAAACCAAGGTTTATCGAATCAGTAGGAAAAAGCCAAACTTCAGAAGGTGATGCCTGCTAGCTTCGCGACAGCTCTGGACAATTTATAAGGCACCTCGTCCAGGGCTTTGCTTTGCACCAGCAGCAACGTGGAACCTGCACACAACGCAACCAAGAACTTTGCTCCCAACTTACGATGAGGTTGTCAATCTCACCGACTTGCTGTAAACAAAGGACTGAGCGTATCTAGTGGAAAGCAATAGTAGTATGCGAGAAAGTAAACAGTGCGAGTAAAAGTAAATAGTAATAGCAATATAAACGAAATTGGACCGGGGCCACAGTTCACTAGTGGTGTCTCTCCATAAGATAAATAACGACATGCTGGGTAAACAAATTACAGTTGGGCAATTGATAGAATAAAGATAACATGCATATTTCACGAGGATCACTATGAGATTTACTCTGGGCATTACAACAAAATACATAGACCGCCATCAAACTGCATCTATGACTAATAGTCCACTCGCGGGGATATCGTCTAAACACCCCTCGAGTATTAAGTTGCGAACAACAGATAACTGCATTAAGCAAAGTGTGTAATGTAAACAAAACAAATGTCCTTGGACACAAGAATGTTGTTTTCTCCCTAGTGGCAACAACACATCTACAACCTTAGAGGTTTCTGTCACTCCCCCAGATTAAATAGAGGCATGAACCCAACTATTAAGCATAAATACCCCCTCTTGGAGTGACTAGTATCTACTTGGCCAAGATAGCTACTAACAACGGAGAGCATGCAAGATCATAAACAACATAGAGATAACATAAGATAAAATTCAGAACATCAACTTAACATAACACCAATATTCATTGGATCCCAACAAACATAATATGTAGAATTACATAAAGATGATCTCGATCATGTAAGGCAGCTCACGAGATCTAAACATGAAGCGCATGGTGGAGAAGACAACCATCTATCAACTGCTATGGACCCATAGTCCAAGGTAGACTACTCACTAATTGCGCCGGAGGCAAGCATGGCGATGAAGAAGACCTCCGGTGGCGATTCCCCTCTCCGGCACGGTGCCGGGAAGAGCTTCTGGACCCTCCCGATCTCGGGTCAACGACGGCGGTGGATCGCGATGTGTTTCTAGAAAATTGATCGGGTGTTTAGGTTTTTCCCGTCGGGGGGTCTTTATAGGCGAAGGGGCAGCGTCAGAGGTGGAACAGGGCGGCCTCACCCATAGGGGGCGCGGGCCAGGGGCTGGCCGCGCCGCCCTATGGTGTGGCCGGCCCGTGCCCCCCTCCGTATCCTCTTCGGACTTCTGGAAGCTTCGGTAAATATTAGGAGGTTCGGCTTTTGTTTCGTCCAATTCCGAGAATATTTCCTGTGTAACTTTTCTAAAACACAAAAACAGCAGAAAACAGGAACTAGCACTATGGCATCTTGTTAATAGGTTAGTTCTGGAAAATGCATAAAAACGCCACGAAGTGTAACAAAACACTAAGCAAATGGTGTAATAATAAGCATGAAACATAAAAATTTATAGATACGTTTCAGACGTATCAGTCATCCACCTCCGGGTGACGAGAGTGCACCATCCGACAGTAGTCCTTTATGTGCTCCCCGGCGTTGCCGTAGTACTCGGGGAGCGAGTCCGGAGGCGTGATACGTCCAAAACGTATCTACTTTCCCGAACACTTTTGCTATTGTTTCTCCTCCAATTTGTGTGTTTTGAATACAACTAACACGGACTAACGCTGTTTTTAGTAGAATTGCTCTGGTGTCTCGTTTTTGTGCAGAAATCCAACTTTCAGTAAAAATTCAGGAAAAATCCTATTTCACCAGAAGACCCACGGAGCCAGAAGACGACACGGAGGGGAGGCACGAGGCCACCACACACATAGGGGGCGCGGCCCAGCCCTGGCCGCGCCCACCTGTTGTGAGGGCGGCTCGGCCGTCTCCTCGACCTCTCCTTCCGCCTACATATACCCTCTGACCTGAAAATATCGGGGGGTACAACATTTTTCCCAGATAGACTTCCGCTGCGCCGCCGCCATCAGAAACCGTGATTCGGAACCAGAAACTCCGTTCTGGCACCTTGCCGGGACGGGGATTTGGAGGAGATCTTCATCACCATCATCACCGACATCCCTCCATCGATCATCCATGACTCCCCCATCCATGTGTGAGTAATTCCCCCGCTGTAGGTGAGGGGATGGTAGGGATTGGATGAGATTGTTCATGTAATTTGATATGAGATTGTTAGGGCATGGTGCCTAGTATCTTCTATTAGTGCTTATGACTTTGTTGCAACTTTTTGTGCTTAATGCTTGTCACTTTGGGCCCGAGTGCCATGATTCCAGATCTGAACATGTTATTGTTTCATTATGATAATTGTTGTTTATGGTCATACCTGCAAGTTGTTTACACATATTGTTGTCCGGAACCCGAGGCCCCAAAGTGATAGAAATTTGGGATAACCAGAGGGGATGGCTACGATGTGAGGATCACATGTGTTCACCGAGTGTTAATGCTTTGCTCTGGTACTTTATTAAAAGGAGTACCTTAATTACCAGTAGTTTCCCTTGAGGCCCTGCTGCAACAGGATGGTAGGACAAAAGATGTCGTGCAAGTTTCTCCTTGTGAGCACGCACGACTATTTACGGAACACATGCCTATGATTGTTAGTACTAGGATGCTTTATCATTATTTATCTGCAATTGCCCATGTCTCATTGATTTCATGAATTATCTTATCCATGCAACGCCCGTACATCCATCCCTATGCCTACAGTATTTGTTCCCACTGTTTACTATTACTACTATTACCGCTGTTATTTTACTACTGATGTTACTGTTTCACTACTATCACCACTATAAAACTGTTACTACTGATAAACCACTACGAGCAAGACTGTTTCCAGGTGCAGCTGAATTGAAAACTCATCTGTTAAGGCTTACATATATTCTTTGGCTCCCCTTGTGTCGAATCAATAAATTTGGGTTTTACTTCCCTCGAAGACTGTTGCGATCCCCTATACTTGTGGGTCATCAAGACTTTTTTCTGGCGCCGTTGCCGGGGAGCATAGCTTTATTTGTAAGTTCACTCGGAATTCATATTGTTCGCTGCAATCCTTATATCATGGGTAAACCTCGTGATGGAAAAGTTCCTATATTGCCATCCACTACAAGAAGAGGTACGACTTTGAACACTTATGCTGCTCTTGATTCACCATCTATTATGCGTAAGTTGCTTACACCACCACACGCACACGCTACTGCTACTACTTCTGCTGAGTTTGAAAATGCCACTGATAATTTAGATGATGCTTCTACTGTGCTTGATGAGAGTGGTTCACTAGGTTCCTTTTTAGATGCTACAATTGCTAGAGCTAAGTTGGGAAACACCACTGTTACACCTGTTAGTTCACCTGAGTCTAGGGAATGTCCTAGTGATGACTTTGATGATGCTTATATTGAGCTTGACGATGATTTTATTGCTGAAGCTCGTGCTACTCGTGATGCTAAAGCTGTTAAGGAACTTCTAGCGAGACGTGCTGTTAGATATAAATTGTCTCCTGATCCTAAGTTTGCTGCTTCTCCCATAGATATTAGAGACAAGGATTATGATTTCTCTTTAGATTTATCTTACATATCTATTGTTGAGAAAACTCCTTTTTGTGGTACTAAAGATGAGAGTGCTATGGAGCACATGAATGAGCTTTCTACCTTGAGTAATTTGTTTTTTGATGATATTAAGCTTCGCACTTACTTTGTTGCTAAGATTTTCTCTTTCTCGTTGAAAGATGCAGCTAAAACTTGGTTTAATAGCTAGTCTCCTGGATCTATTCATAGTCCTATTGCTTTGGTTAATGCTTTCTTTCAGAAATATTTTCCTGCTAGTGCTCAACATGCTGCTGTGCAAAAAATCTTTGATTTTGAACAGGGAAAAGGAGAGATACTGCCTGAATCTTGGACAAGGTTTTGTTCTTTAATTAGAGCTTTGCCTAAAGAGCCATTGCCTAAAAATGAACTCCTTGATATATTTTATAATGGACTAACTGATGAATCTAAGTCATATTTGGATAGTTGTGCTGGTTGTGTTTTCAGGGAAAGAACTCTGGTTGAAGCTAAAGAATTAATGGCTAAAATAAGCCGGAATCATGATGATTGGACTCTAGTTGAGCCAACACCAGCACCAACACCTGCGCCAGTCACAGAGCCGACACCGAGGAAGAGAGGAATGATTGAATTAAATGATGAAGTTATGAAGGAAGCTAAGAAATCTCTTAAGGAGAAAGGTATTAAGGCCGAAGATGTGAAGAATTTACCTCCTATAGAAGAATTATGTAAGCCAATCCCTCACTCATCTACTATCGAGGTACATTCTCTCCACGTTTTGATGATAGAGATATTCCTTACTCTAAACCTCCTGATCAATGCTTAGATGAGTTAGATAATTTTATTGTTAAGCAAGATAATTTTAATAGAATGGTGCAGAATCATTTGTTGGAAAATTCTAGAGCTATTAACAAGTTGCAGGATATTGTGGAGAGAACCTCCAATGATGTGAAGATACTTGTTAAACATTTTCAAATGGTTCAGACTCAAATTGATCAGCTTACCAAGGTGCAAAAAGATTTGCTAGTTAATGCTGCAAGAGAAAAACAAGCATGTGAAATACGCACAAGAGGAGGTGCTACCACTCAAGACCCCTTATATCCTGAAGGACATCCTAAGAGGATTGAGCAAGATTCTCAACGAACTTCAAGAGATGATATACCTTCCAAGAAGAAGAAGAAGCATAAAACAACTGCAGAATCCTCTAAAGCAGGTAAAGATCCTAACAGTGTTTCTATTTCTGATGCTGAAACTGAACTAGGTGATGCTTTTGATGAAGAAGAAGTTGAAGAGGAACCAGAAAATATTGATAAGAATGCAAAGTACACCAAAGAAGACTTCATTGCCAACAAGCATGGTAATGAGAGAGAACCTTGTGTACAGAAACCAATGTCTTTTCCTGGTAAGAAACACAAGTCCAAGGAAGAAGAACACTACAACAGGTTTTGTGAATGGATGAGACCTTTATTTTTGCAAATTCCTTTGACTGATGCTATTAGAATGCCTCCTTATGCAAAGTATATGAAAGATATTATTACTAACAAAAGGAAGATTCCTAATGAGGAGATTTCCACTTTACTTGCTAATTATTCTTTTGATGGTAAAGTTCCAAAGAAGCTTGGAGATCCAGGTATACCAACTATTCCTTGCTCCATTAAAAATAACTATGTTAGAACTGCCTTATGTGATTTGGGAGCCGGAGTTAGTGTCATGCCTTTTTCTCTTTATAAGAGACTTGATCTAGAAAAATTGGTATCAACTGATATATCTTTGCAGATGGCTGACAAGTCTACTACTATTCCTATTGGTATATGTGAAAATGTTCCTGTTCAAATTGCTAACAGTTGTTTGATATTAACTAACTTTGTTGTGTTGGAAATGCCTGAAGATGATAATATGTCTATTATTCTTGGAAAACCTTCTCTAAACACTGCAGGTGCTGTTATTAATTGCAATCAAGGAAAAGTAACTTTTAATGTCAATGACAAAGAGTATACAGTCTATTTTCCCAAGAAGATTGATAGAAAGAATGCTCTAAATTCCATCAAAAATGTTGAGACCATCAGAGTTGGTCAAATTATTTGTTCAGAGCGGAAGCCCAAGGAAGAATATAAAATTGTTATGATTGGGACTATGCCTATCAAAGTTGAGGTAACATAAGCATATAGTGAAATGCAAAGTTTTGCCTCATATAAAGTTAGTTTGGTCACAAGACTTGATCAACCTTGTTAACAAAGTGATTGTATATGAACGAAACTTCGTTTTCACCGCATTTACTTTACCTCACTTATATTTACTTGTTCATTTTTTATTCCTTTAGTTTAGTTACATGATTAAGAGTATCTCAGAGCTGCTGCATACTTGGTTTTGATTTGCTTGAAATCGTTTCATCTTTGTTTTTCCGAGTTTTTATCGATTTGCCAATTTCTGAAAAATCCTCAAAAATAAAGTTTCTCAAAAAATTCCAGAAAATTCTTTATAAATTTTTATGTCAAAAATGGGACAGAGAGGCACCTGGGAGACACCAGGAGGGGCTGCCACGCCACCACACATACAGGGGGCGCGGCCCAGTCCTGGCCGCGCCCACCTGCTGTGAGGGGGGCCCACCTGGCCTCTCACTTATCTCTTCTTCCCCAGCTCTCTCTCTCTCTCTCCTGAAATATCCCAACACCCAGCTCAAACCCGTGTCCTTGCTGCTCTCCATCTCGATTTTTCGATCTCCTTGCTCAGCCCATCATTTCTGCTGAGATTTGGAGCAATTGTTCTCCAGTATGTGACTCCTCCGCTTGTCCAAGTAGAATTTCTTTTGGTGAAGTATTTCTTGAGTATTTTAGCATTGTAGGTGGCAGGATAAATGAGTATGCATGCTTGTTCTATTGCGTAGAAATGTTATTTTGATGCATGTTAGCTCTCTAGTAACTCACTATAGTAGTTTCCTACATTTGCTTGTCTCAAAATCATTTTTTATGAGGTTTGTTAAAAAAATTCAGAGAAGGAAATGGATAACTACACCTATGGAGAAGTGTTTGAAAGAGAAGCACCAAGGTCATCAAGGCCTTCAAGATCCACTGCTCAATATAGGATATCCTACAATGAAGATCTTATGTCACCTAACCTTGAGGGAGACAATGGAGATGCACATCCATCGACCTTCCCTTATGCTAACTTTTTGCGTGATGCAGGGATTCTTGATGATTTCTTGCTCCTTATTAACAGGGTTGGATTGACTACATACATGATGGATGAGAGTAATCAATATGCTATTCTCACAAAGATTTTCATTGAAAGTTTTAAATTTGCTAACTCTCATTTCAATCCTTCCATTGCATTTAAGATTTATGACAAGTCTATCACCATGTCTTTGGAGAGATTTTGTAATATTCTAGGTATACCCATGTTTGGGACGGCGAGGAAGATGCTACATCAGCCCACTGATTTGTTGGAACTCTACTGAGGATTAACCAACGATGATGACCGCACCGCACAGCGTGGCAAGATAAGAAACATTCAACTCCCAGCTATTAGATATTTTACTTGCTATCTTGCCACTAGTGTACTTGGTAGAGGAAACACTAGCAATATCTCCAACTATCATTTAGCTTTTCTAGCTACCGCTCTTGATGTTAGTAGGAAGTATAACCTCGGTGCCATTATTGCTCGTCGCCTAGCCGCTAGGGGACCTATTTATGGAGGTATTATTGCTGCGCGCATTGTTGCTGCTCTTGAACTTCCTATTGCTCCTCATGATATATTGTTGACTCCACAGAGGCTTGATCTTGCTGCCATGAAGCTCCATCACTTTGTTACTGCTAACTCTTGTGCAGGGAAATTATTTAATAGAATGTTATTTATGGATGGAGAGGAAAGGGAAGTGCCCTTGCCACAACCCAGTTTGTTCAGTATTGATAACAGGCCATGGTCACGCACGAAGGAGGAGTTGGACGAGCGGCTTAGGGTGCTCGGCTTCAACGTACAGCATGGCGTCGTGGACCAGGAGGAAGAGGAGGAGCCGGCCTATCACTACACCACATACCACTCCGGGGCATCCTCGAGTCATATCAGGACGATGGTGCTTCTTCGTCGCACTATGGAGGTGCCACCTCGTGGCCGAGTTGGCCGAGCTGGGATTGATCTCCACCTAGGCCAAAAGCCTAAGCTTGGGGGGAGGTACGCCGACGATTCACTCATCAACATATCATATTTTGTTGGTCCTTTGTATATCCATGTTTCACTTTCTTTTTACTTTGTTACTTCTTGCTTTTATTTCTGCTTTCCAAAACAAAAAAGACCAAAAATATTTCCGTTGTTTCTCTCTATTTGTTTCTTTAGCTTTTTACCTTTGGTTTGCTTTACTTGCTATTTTCGGTTTGGTATTTGAAAAATCCAAAAATATTTTGCTTTGTTTGCGTTTTCCTTTCGTTCTTGTTTCAAAAATCGAAAACCCAAAAATATTTGTTGTTCTTCTTCGGTTTTGTAAAGTTTGTTGCAGAGTTCAGTCTCCCTTTACTCCATTGGAGCTTGGTATTCACTTTATATTATTCAAGCCACAAGTGAAGAGCAATAATGATGACATATGATAATCTGAGATGTGGTAAGAGGCTGGTATGAACTCTATTTGTTTTCATTTTTGTACATATACTCATCTATGTGGACATGCTTAGTCGTTTCATATAACGTATATGTTATCTAATGGATGCTTTGTAGTTCTTGCTCTCATATGATTAGTTCCAATTTACTAATAGTTTGTAGCATGTCATGTAGACGCTTGCTTGCATTGTTTTATTCATAATATGGTATGTTATTGTGGTATCCTCCTTCTAAGTAAATTTTCATGTGCTACCTTTCAAAACTTTCAACTACTTCTCATTTTTGTGCCACTGTTTTTAGCTCATGGGGACGTAGTGGTCGGAATTGCTATCTTCCATATTAAATTGAGTACCCCTCGACTAGGCAGCTTCATTTGATCGTCATTAATTTTGCAAGGGAGCTGGTCAGACCATTGTAATATAATTCTAAAAAGAAAGAAAAAAGGCACTCCTCCATGGTATGTGAAAGTTGGTGGGCACCCGATGGAATCGGTTAGCCATGGTTTGAGAAAGGAAAAAAGGTGGGGAGGAGTGCCAATGCTTTATAAAAGAGCACCAATGTGCCAAATTTTCAAAGAACTCAGAACCGCTCTCACTTGTTTATTATGGAAGATAGCAAGTCCCCATTGCCAGTCGTTGACATGAAACAACCACCTCTCAAAATAAACTTTTATCTCTGTTTCACAAATGAAAAGCTCTAGCACATGTTAAATCATTGCTTCCCTCTGCGAAGGGCCTTTCTTTTACTTTTATGTTGAGTCATCATCTTCTAACTTTAAAGCACCTTCTTGAGAGCATAGCTGTTATTCTCAGTGTAATGTGCTTGTCCTAGAACACGGTTAATTGTGGTATAACTTTGATGCTTGTATCTTTGATATTTTTACTTCTAGTCTTCCTTTGGACTTCAGAGGTGCCTCGGCATTTATGTTTTGCTCCACAAATAAAGGCAAGCTGGATACCTCTCTTTCATATCATTTATGCATATTACAATCTTGTAGCTTCTTATGTTCATGCTACTTGTTATTAGTGCATTGGGACTCTTTCATAGCTTGCTTGACTATGAGGTGACATTAGTTGCATATTTCTTATTATGAATTGCCTGAGTACTTGATCATATAGTGAGTATATATACATCATATGAAGCAAATATGTTCGTGAAAGTTTCTTTTATCGCTCTCAGTTGTTAACTGAATTGCTTGAGGACAAGCAAATAGCTAATCTTGGGGGGAGTTGATACGTCCAAAACGTATCTACTTTCCCGAACACTTTTTCTATTGTTTTTCCTCTAATTTGTATGTTTTGAATACAACTAACATGGACTAACGCTATTTTTAGCAGAATTGCTCTGGTGTCTCATTTTTGTGCAGAAATCCAACTTTCAGTAAAAATTCGGGAAAAATTGGCAAAAATCCTATTTCACCAGAAGATCCACGGAGCCAGAAGACGAGACAGAGGGGAGGCACGAGGCCACCACACACACAGGGGGCGCGGCCCAGCCCTGGCCGCGCCCACCTGTTGTGAGGGCGGCTCGGCCGTCTCCTTGACCTCTCCTTCCGCAAACATATACCCTCTGACCTGAAAATATCGGGCGGTACGGCGTTTTTCCCAGATAGACTTCCGCTGCGCCGCCGCCATCAGAAACCGCGATTCGGAACCAGAAACTCCGTTCTGGCACCCTGCCGGGACGGGGATTTGGAGGAGATCTTCATCACCATCATCACCGACGTCCCTCCATCGACCATCCATGAATCCACCATCCATGTGTGAGTAATTCCCCCGCTGTAGGTGAGGGGATGGTAGGGATTGGATGAGATTGTTCATGTAATTTGATATGCGATTGTTAGCGCATGGTGCCTAGTATCTTCTATTAGTGCTTATGACTTTGTTGCAACTTGTTGTGCTTAATGCTGTCACTTTGGGCCCGAGTGCCATGATTTCAGATCTGAACATGTTATTGTTTCATTATGATAATTGTTGTTTATGGTCATACCTGCAAGTTTTTTATACATATTGTTGTCCGGAACCCGAGGCCCCAAAGTGACAGAAATTGGGATAATCGGAGGGGATGGCTACGATGTGAGGATCACATGTGTTCACCGAGTGTTAATGCTTTGCTCCGGTACTTTATTAAAAGGAGTACCTTAATTACCAGTAGTTTCCCTTGAGGCCCTGCTGCAACAGGCTGGTAGGACAAAAGATGTCGTGCAAGTTTCTCCTTGTGAGCACGCACGACTATTAACGGAACACATGCCTATGATTGTTAGTACTAGGATGCTTTATCATTATTTATCTGCAATTGCCCATGTCTCATTGATTTCATGAATTAAGGCGCCGAGGCATCGGGCCTCTTCCTCCGCATCATGTCATATACCATGACGTCGTGAATCTCCTCCCCGGGCGGTGCCTCGGCCACCTGCATCGCGAAAAAAAATGTTATGCTTATAAAGTAGGAACATGATGGGAAAATAAATGCAGGTCATTCCATGTATGTACATACCATCTTCCCCTTGAAGCCATGAAAGCTGCGGTTTCCCGCACGGTGTGTTCCACCGTTGCCTCGGTTATCCGAGTTCCGCATCGACACGGCTGCAAACTCCTCGTCTGTCCTGAGCCACCTCGTCCTAACCAGGTCCTCCCAGGCCTCTTGATGCGACTCAGCCCGTTCAGGGACAACCTGAAAATGCAATACTCAACTCAAGATAATGCAATGGCAACTTAGCAGCAATATAGGATCTCATTAACATTTCACTCACTGACATGAAGTCATCCAGCAACATCGTATAGTCAGGATTAGGATTCCTACCGACAATGTCCTCCTTCTTGACCCTCTTTCCCCTTTCAGCCCAGAAGTGACTAGCGGTCGTTATCTTTTGGTTGTACCACACCTGCGGTGTCAACTTCTCACAAACTCCAAGCAAAGTCCGGTCCACCTTCTGCTTATCCTCCTCGTCCACGGGATAAAAGCACTTCAATCATGCATAAAAAAATTGTGAGAGTCTTGAGTTAGCACAGTGAGGTCATCACTATGAATGAAACTCGAGAAATATGTCTTACCCAAAACATGGTGATCACAGCCTCAGCAGCTGTCTGGAAGCCTACGCCCTCAGCAGCCTGATAGTCTGCCCAAGTAGTGGCTAGCCTCGGTTCACCACCGGGGACCATATCGAGGGGAGTGTATTTGCTCGGCCAGAACTTCCTAATCAGAGATCCAACCATGCTGTTAGGCAGGCGGCCCTTGGAAGATTATAATGCCATGAAATATAGGCTTGATTGGACAACAAGATTCCTTATAATCAAAGGAGTGGCTAGAGGATGTCTCCCAAGATTCGAGGATGATGGAAATTTAGCTAACCCAAGCAACATCTTGCTAGATGTGGACTTGGAGCTGTAAATATTGGATTTTTGAATGGCAAGGATCTTCGAAGGCAACTGTTAAATATAAATATAGTGTATAGTCTCTTTCCATCAGTTTGAACTTTTAGAATAATTGGCTAGAGCATTAATCCTTTATGGTACCAGAGCCAAGAGGTCTCGAGTTCGAGACCTTGCTCGCGCAATTTTATAAAAACAAAAAGAAAAAAGATTTTTTGAAATAATTGGCTAGAGCATTAATCCTTTAGCAACAAGCAGTAGGAAGTAAAAGGCCTATCGGATGAATCCTGCTACCCACTGTGATAGCTACGCACCCCTCCGCTGCCGTTGGATTTTCGTTGAGATTTCCTTTGGGTTAGCGCGAGCATTCACCGTCGTTTTTGTGCCCAAGCATCTAACCCTTGCCCCGTCTGTCTCTGGTGGGGCATCGTCTTGTAATTTTTGGCGGCAGTTGTTTGCGTAGCTTTGTTGAAGCCCCGAGTTGTGCCGCACCATTACATTTTTGCCACCAAAACACCTTTAAAGATGCATGCGATCTCTTCCCCAGCCATAAACCAGCTTATGCCGCACGATTACATTTTGTTTGTTTGTTGTTTTACCTAAACAAAACGGACAAACTAGACCTGCACTGGTGGAAAGATAATCCAAAAACTTCTTGTACTCCAGTTAATGTACAGTGCAACCCAGGGAAATTTATTTTGGAATCTAACTGACGCCCAACATGGTCACGGGCATGCATGGGCTAGCTGGGAAAAGAAGTTAGGCTACAAACCCAGACCATTCGAAGGGAACTAATCGAACCGTTGCCTAACACTAGTTTGACCAAAAGTTACACGTGTTGAGCAATGAAAGGGTGCGTAGGTACGCAGGTAAGTAGCAAAATCACTCTCAAAGGCATATTGTTGGGACGTAGTAAGCAGCTTTTGCACTAGCTATTGATCTCAACATTTTTAAACACTGGCATAATATCCCAAACATCTTTACATTTTTTTAATATATAGTATAGTGTCATAAATTAAATATCAATGTTCACTTGATATACATATTTTTTCAAAACTTTATTTCTGAAAACTTCTAACGAAGAACAATTGTTGATAGAATGACTTATTCTTTTCTGATCTAAATTCATAAGGCCTAGTTTGGCATCCAAGTTTCTATAAAATCGAAGTATTCTAAAAACGCACTATTTGCGTGCATGGGCAACAAATAAAAAGAGGTCGGACATGATGTTTTCTATAAGGAAAAAAATGAAGTTTTCGAGGATACTTTAGTTTCTGAAACCAGAGTATCTACTAGATCCAAACACCTCAAAGTACTTAATACTTCAACATTTTTAGAAACCAAGTATTCATATAATACTTCAAAATATACTTACATGCCAAGCTGAGCCTAATTTTTGTTGACCCGATTTCTTCCATAAAAATTCATGCGTTTATCGTGATTCAACCAAACAAATCTTTCTTGTTTGCTATTTTTGATTCATGTAGGTATTTTCACAATTTTTTTAAGTTAATCACTTTTAGAAAAAAAATCACGTAGACTCCCAATAAGGATAAGATTCAGTGTACCCAAATAGTGTCACTGGAAAATTCCATATTCTAGAATCGGATGACCATGTGATCAATATTATATTTCTCAAGGTATTCATGTATATTTTTATAGTTGTAGTTTTCCATAAAAAATTTACTATTAATGTTCTCATGATATGGAAGAAGAAGAATTTAATTCCATTCCTTATTAAATTTTGAAACAAAGAAGGATTGTTAATAGAATTGCAAATCTTTTGAATTATTCTGACTGGTTCTTACTTCCTTATTGGCCTAAATTCTTAGAAATGCATAGTTATGTGTATCACAACTATATGGAAAATCACAATGCATTAAAAATAGATGAATTTTCCTGTGGCTTATAAGATTGTCTATCATAATTCATAATTATTGAACTTTCAAATTAACCACTTATTATGAACCCTAGACATGTTTTGAAAGCATTTTTTTAATGGAACAAACCATGGTTGGAGTGGATGAAACAATGGAAATCCAATCTAGAATTTTACTATCCTTGTCTTGTTCAAAACTAAGCTGACAAGGGAAATTCATTTTGCTATGTGTTATACATAACACAAATGATCATATTAGTTGATATTTCCTTATTTCTCAAGGTTATCCATTCATATGAGTTTTCTTACTAAATTGGAAATCTCAATGTAGAAAACTACCCACTAACACTAACCTAAATATTTAAACCAGTTTCACACCTTCAAAGATTCATCAGAAATCTAAAACAAATGTTGAATACATGGTTGCCTAGAGGTTGGGAACTTGGAAAAATCCACCCAAGAGTATGGCAATATTATAAGCAGTTTCGTATTTGTAGCATTTCAAAAATGTGAAACAAGTCATCTGATGTAACTAGTTCTATGAAATGTTAACTATCAAATAATAATTAACAAAAAAATTCACTATTTATTTAGTGCAAAATGACAAGAGAACTTTAGTTATCTACATTTTGTGTTACTTAGTAGATGCAATTTTAACTTTTGAAGATTTTTTTCATGTTTTTACTAATAAAATTCTCCACACATGTGAGATGTTCACGGAATCATGAAGAAGATCAAACTATGCTACCCTCCAAAACTTTACGTTATTTTGCACCTCCAAAGATTCTCAAACATGAAACAATTGTGAAAAATAGCGGTCAAAATAATGTAACCTACAACTGTTCATACAAAAAATAACAATTTAGCTAACAGAGGGGTATATTTTTCCTATGAAATTTTCATATTAGTCCCATTTTTATGGGCTCGGGTAGCTTAAATCTCATAGAATTCTCACATTTGATTAGTTTTCGCAATCTTGAAAGCATCAAGATGCAAAACTATAGTGCAAAATCTAACTAGGATTGCATATCATCGCGCCCATTAATATATATATATGTATCAACGAGCGCACCATCGTGACATCCACATTGCTGACCATCAAAGGAGTAAGAACCGTGCTATACATATGACGATTTTTGTCCGACACTCGTATGACACACGGTCATATGCTGCAACGGCCTTGCATCGGTGCCTTGGCTGTCCCAGGAGAGGAAGAATTAAGCGAATCTCGTTTTTCCACGTTAAGTCATACGCACGTCGGACAAGAAAGTCGTACGCAAAGCACTTCCGAAGGAGTAATCCACCATGGGCATTTGTCTTGATCTTTGTCTTTTTACCATAAGAGCAAGAACAATAGTAGAGTCATCAGCTAGCTATAAGCCATTGCCAAGTCATCTACAGGGCTGTCTCCAGAAATTGGAGGCCCCGGTGCAAAATGCAAAATTGGGTCTTGAAATTATAAATTTTCATATAATTTAAGTAGTAAAATTCTAAAAGAATTGTGCTATTTCTTATAATATTTTAAAACATATCAAATAGTAATGATAAAAGAGCACATGACCACAAATAGACCACATTACAAATTTGAATTAAGAATACTACTTATGTGGCGTGTGCAGTGAAGCATGAGATGTAAACTTTCATACTTAGCGCGAATACCTGCTCAATATAGATGAACTTGTGGTTCTCGTCCTTGAGCAGCCAAGCGAATGCACCAGCAGTCCAACACTTAACGTTATGTGGTACGCCATTTAAAACTAAAGAATTCAGTTCTCGCAAAAAAAAAAACTCTAGAATTCAGGGCCAATTAGCAAAAATAAACCAGAATATTAAGATGGAGATCGATCAGAATTTAAAGTACAAAGACTAGAATTTCAGGAATCGTGAAAGAAGAGAAAGGACGAGGCGGTAAGAAGGCAACAGTGTCGCGCGTCAAGGTGCGGCGGCCGGCCGGCTGGTGGTCGTTTGTTTGGACTTCGTTCTTCAAAGACGAACACACATGCCTAATCACGAAACTGCCGAGCGCATGCGCCCACGAACCACGATCATATGATGAGATCGCAGTTTTTCCTGGGCTGGGCTCTTTCTAACGCTTTCTTTTTCTCTCTTTTCCTCTCTAGTTAAGCATACATATCATTAGAATAATTAAGATTTGGGGGCCTCAAATATTTGGAGGCCCTGTTCGAGTGATCACCTCGAACATGCTCATCGACGGGGCTGGTCATCTATAGCTAGCTTATAGTCAACATGTATAATAGTTAACTATAAGAGACTACTACTTTATGAATATATGGCCTACTTGATACTCTCACAATGTGCATAGGAGCACGTGCAAGAGCTAGCTCTTGTATGAGAGTCCACTTATCTTCTCTCTCCTCCAACTTATCCAAAATATAATATTTTAGTTTTTATAGCCAGCTGACTAGACCTTATTGTACTTGCTCTAATAGATTCCTTACTAGTATCTTTAGGTAGTTCCAAGTTCTTTAGGGATCATATATTTTTTTTCCTAAAGGGTGAATTATATAGTTGAGATACGACTTTAGAATTCCCCTTCGTGTATAGTTTTCCGCCGGGCCCTCCCAATTTGGGGCTCCTGAGGATATTAATGCCTGGGGCGGCTCCATGTGCCACATTCGGCGTAGATCATTTAAGATGTTTTTTGTTTTTATGTATCTCAGTTTTAATATACATTTTATAAACTATCTTAATTTTAAGTGGTAAAGTTCTTGTGTGGCAAAAATAAGAAGAAATATTCATGTACAACGAAATGATTGTTCCCGTACATTTCAAAAAGTTTTCATGTATTTATAGGAAAAACATTTATCTTGGAATATGTAGGTGTTCATAGTACAAAAATGAAATATACATATACCACACAATGAATGTTTATGTTTCAAAAAATGTCCAAATTTGAAAAATGTCCCGATTCAAAAATGTTCCAATTTGAAAAATGTTCAAATTTCATCAAATTTTAAAAATATTCATATTTGGAATTTTTTAAATTTAAATAATATTTTAAAATGAACACATTTCAAAATTGATTCTTTTTGGATTTGAACAAATTTTCAAATTGAACAATTTTTGAATTTGAAATTTTTTAAAATCATGAACAAATTTCAAATCAGAACAAAAATCAAGTAAAAAAACTAAACAAAAACCAGACCAGAAAAAATGAAAAAAAAAGCACAACATTTTGAAAAACCGGAAAACGGTATGAAAAGGAATCTCCAAACTGGGCCTTACCCATGTACCGAATCATGTGAGCGGAACGCTATCACTCTCGTAAGGTGATTCCGATTTGAGGCCCGACGCGTCCGTTACGATACGACGCGTCGGGCCATTCCTTCTTCCTTTCATCTTTTCGAGCTACGTGGGTCGGCCCATTTAGCATTTTTTCTTTTCCGGTTTTGGGACATTCTGGAACATTTCGGTCGGTTTTGGTTCTTTTTTGTACTTATTGGCTTTCGGTTTTGTGTGGTTTTCTGCTTTCCTTTTTCTATTTTTCTTTATTTTTAATTTTTTTGTTTTATTTAAACAATCATAATAAACAGATTTCAATTTATATAAATTTCAAGTTTTGAACAGATTCAAATTTGAATAGATTTTGAATTTTGAACATATTTCAAATTTGCACATATTTTGAATTTCCACAGATTCTCAAAATTTAAGATATTTTGAATTGATTATATTTTTTTAATTTGAATAGATTTAGATGGAACATATATCAAATTTGGATAGTTTTCGGATTTAAACAGATTTTTGAATTTGAACAGATTTCAAGGTTGTACAGTTTTGAATTTGAACATATTTAAATTTAAACGTTTTCAAAGTTAAACAGATTTTAGATTTATAGAATAATAAAATATAATTTTTTAGCAGATAAAATAAGATACTCTCTCCGATCAGAAATAAGTGTCAATGACTTAGTATAAACTTTAGTCACCAACACTTATTTCCAATCAAAGAGAGTACGTAAATACGTATGAATGAAATAGGTCGGCCCACTTTAGAACACCAGAACACCTTCAGGCGTCAACCTGTTGCAGGCGCTTAAACAAAACCACTCTATCTCCTTCGCTCTCAGGAACCGCTTCCAGGAAGCGATCTGGGCGGTGATTTTTCTGCCCCCAACAAATCCGGCCAAGCCTTTGGTCGCTGCCTTCTCTGTCAGTCGCCGCGGTGACGGGAGAGGGTGGGGACCCCGGTGCTTGGCATCGATTTATAGTTAGGGTTGGTCTAGTGTTTCCTTGGGGCGCTGCTTCTATGGAGGAGACTACGTCGCATCGGAATAAATTGCATCTGCTCTTCCTCCATCTCGGTGTTGCTCCATCCGGTGATGTCGAGCCTGGTCATCTCACCGATCTCTAGAACCGGTGAGATTCGTGTTTGGCGGTCGACGGCCGTCGCTCTTGCGGGCGATGAACGTGTTGGCAGTTGTAGTTATGTTTACTGTCTTGCAGTTGGGCATATGGATGATGGCAGGCGCCGACGTTCCTCTTCTTCGACTGCGTCGGATGAAGTTGACGGCGTTGGGATCTGGTGACCACATTGAAGATCCCCGACCGACGTGCCACAAAGTCTCGGTCTCATTGCTTGCGACGGCCCGATTTATCGGCTCTCAAAATATTCTTGTATGGATGATGCTCTCCCAAATCTCGATATGGTGGTTGTTCATCAACAGATTGTCTAATAAATATGTGGTTACTTAAAAAAATTGCGGAACAAGGCGGGCCGAATGGGTAGACGTACTCCGTCCAATGCGTAGTGTAAATAGGGAGAAAGGGAAAACACGAGGCCGTGGCCCAGCCGCAGCAGCCAGCAGGGGATATGCTTCCCGTGTCGGCTACACTTGAAGCGCTCGTTCACAGCCGCCCGCCTCGCTGCTGACCCAGCGCCAGCGATCTCTGCCAGTCATGAAAACGGCTCTTCGCCGATATGCGTCTCCTGCCCCGTCTTCCGCCCCTGTTTCACTCCCAAAATCCGATATGCTGCGGCGATTTAGACAAAATTAACCCAAACTTGAAACGATTTCAAATAATAAACCATCGGCCAAACTATTTCAAAAAAATAACCTCTTTTTGCTTCGCCATTCACGGTGGCGAAGCAGGTAAGCGTGCGTCGCCAGGGGGAGTGGCGAGGCGGTGGAGTGCGTCGCCACTCACGGTGGCGAAGCAGGTAAGCGTGCGTCGCCACGCACGGTGGCGAAGCAGAATGGCCTGCATCGCCACTCTCAGTGGCGAAGCACTTTAGCGTCGCCACGCTAGCGGTCGCGTGCGTACTCTGCTCTGACGCCAGCGGTGGCCTGCCCGAGGAGCACATGCATGCATCTATGCGTAGCTGCTAGCTAGATAGGTCTAGGTAGATAGTATGTGTCAGGTATGGTTCGTGCGTGTTGAGCTTCTACACAATATGTGATGGTGAGTAAAAGTCAGCTGTCGCATGCGTAATAGTACACAACATTTAATAAACACTACTGTACCCCCGTGCTAGATAAATTTAGGTGAAAACACATATTACACGGGGGTACAGTAGTGTTTATTAAATACTGTGTACTATTGCGCATGCGACAGCTGACTTTTACTCACCATCACATATTGTGTAGAAGCTCAACACGCACGAACCACACCTGACACATACTATCTACCTAGACCTATCTAGCTAGCAGCTACGCATAGATGCATGCATGTGCTCCTCGGGCAGGCCATCGCTGGCGTCAGAGCAGAGTACGCACGCGACCGCTAGCGTGGCGACGCTAAAGTGCTTCGCCACTGAGAGTGGCGACGCAGGCCATTCTGCTTCGCCACCGTGCGTGGCGACGCACTCCACCGCCTCGCCACTCCCCCTGGCGACGCACGCTTACCTGCTTCGCCACCGTGAATGGCGAAGCAAAAAGAGGTTATTTTTTTGAAATAGTTTGGCCGATGGTTTATTATTTGAAATCGTTTCAAGTTTGGGTTAATTTTGTCTAAATCGCCGCCAGCAGGGGATATGCTTCCCGTGTCGGCTACACTTGAAGCGCTCGTTCACAGCCGCCCGCCTCGCTGCTGACCCAGCGCCAGCGATCTCTGCCAGTCATGACAACGGCTCTTCGCCGATATGCGTCTCCTGCCCCGTCTTCCGCCCCTGTTTCACTCCCAAAATCCGGCCTAACCATGCGACCGGCACCTCTTCGCGCCACTGCGGCCGTCCTCCCCGATTACCCCCTTCCCTCGCCGCGCCGTGTTCAACCTCGCCGGCGTTCGACCCACCAGAGATCTGAGTTTGAAAATCAAGTCAGTCCCCACCCCAGCGCGTCGCCGCGAGCTACCCTACCCCGTCACTCCGTCAGACTTGGAGCTTCACCTGATGGTACCTCATTTCTTAGCATACACCTTTTCCTTACTTGTTTATAGCAACGATACTGAATGCTGAAATCTGAGTATTTCTGGCAGTGCGTCCTGTGCAAACTTGTGTGGTTGCCGTTGAAGTCCAAGTCCCCGGACCGCCATGGGGCACATATTTGTTCACGGCGACTATGACTGCGACCGGGCGATGACCGCAATAGCACAAGTCACTACAGGTCAGTTTCTCGGTGCTTGCTGCAGTCGCTCAACACAGTCAATTCTGCACTATTTTTCTGTTATCTTCAGTTCCTCACGGAGACAAGCAACAATTCTGAATAATAACCTTCTTACAATCATCTGGTGCTGCGTGTGTCACGTGTTGCTCACGGCGCCTTTCCTATCATCTAGCCCGGAATTATGTCTGTCGAACTGGATAGAACCTCATGCTAATGTGACAACCCACATCACGAATACCAAAACTTTGAGCCGTGTTTCGGATTTCTACCTCGTGTATTCGAAATCTCCGAGCAAACAGTCCGAAGCATCTTTATACTATCTCCTTAGTTTGTTATTTTCACAAGCATATGCAGAAGAAGGCCTGATGGGTGTGACTCTCCTCCGCGTTTTTCTCTTTCTGTTATTGATTTCTATCTGCAACTCCTATGATCGCCTAACACCTGCAGAGCCACTCTCACCTGGTGACGAGCTCATCTCACATGGTGGCATCTTTGCTCTGGGCTTCTTCTCCCCGACAAACTCAACCGCAAAATCATATGTCGGCATATGGTACCACAAAATCCCCGTTCCTACATATGTGTGGGTTGCTAACCGTGACGACCCGATCGCAAGCAGTTCTCCTGGGAAGTTGGTTCTGACCAATGGCTCTGACCTTGTCTTGTCGGACTCTGAAGGTCACACTTTTTGGATAATCACAAACAACATCACTGCCGGAGGTGCCCATGCTGCTGCTATACTGCTGGACTCTGGAAACTTGGTCATCAGGTTGCCGAATGGCACAGATATATGGCAGAGCTTCCATCACCCGACCGACACAATGCTCCCGGATATGAGTCTACCACTCAGCAAAAACACCTCCATGCACCTTGTCGCCTGGAGGGGCCCTCACGACCCAGCTTCTAGTGACTACTCCTTGGGTGGTGACTCAAGCCTTCAGATCCTCATTTGGAATGGGACCAGACCATACTGGCGCAGAGGTCCGTCACTACAACAGGAACCCCCCTTCAGCAACGCATCAATCCGTTGTTGAATGTCAATATATGCGTTGCTAAGGTCTACACCAACGGATTTAGGATGTGTTGCCGTTGGTGGCGTTGCAAGGCTCTACAACAACGCATATACGAGCGTTGGTAACGAGTGTGAAGAAGCGTTGTAAGATAGCAACGTATATATGTAGAGACTAACAACACTTCTCATGCGTTGGTTGTTATCCTACAGGATTGGATTTAGATTGACATAGCAGCTCATAAGCATTAATTGATACATACTATGATCAATTAATAAAAAAATGAATATCACCACCACCAATCATTTATTCATTGCAGATAGTGCACATGAGCCGCTATGAAGTAAAAGATAGACATTATACATTAAATCAACTCTGTTGCATTACAAAGAACATGACCCGGAGAATGTATGTTTAGCTCTAAACATTGACCATTGAACACGGTAAAACATAACACAAAACTATCTTCTATTATTAACATTTTCCAACTTGTTGTGAACATCCTTGCCAGGCATCATCCATTCATTTATCTTGACAATCTACAATCACAAAAAGATTTATATTAGTAGCATACCATTAGAGAGAGAAAACAATTTAATACATTGTAAAGAGGGGCAACATGCCACGCATGACCAATTATTTTGACATAATGAAGTGGTATTATTAACTAATGAGTGTTTTCTAATGTAGCATCAACAAACATTATCAATACTTCATTTCCTAGTTCAGCGCCATAAATTTATATATGGGCTGCCATTTATCCACAGTAGGATCGGACACACTTGTTTTGATTTTCCAAGCTCCTAAAAACTAATATAGTTCCAGCCTATTACAGAATGTATCCATAGTAGGAGTCTTATTTGATTTTGCATGTCCATATCATTAAGAAAGTTTTCCAGGCTCTGTTGTGAGGACAAGAGGTGAGTACTTTTTAATATAGAAACAGGAAAAAAAATAACATTATTTCGTTTCCTAACTATACCAAGCTCTTGACTATGACAACCATCAGCTACTCGGGTTGAAAACAAAACAAGAGTAAGACCTTAGACTTAAGTGACTTTGAATTTTTTTCTTAAAGCTTCCCAAAGATTCATATACCTTCTTTAATGTAGATATCTCACCCGGAGATGGGAGAGAACTCTATAAAAGAAAATACAAATTAGTACACGTATTGAATAATGGATAAGTTGTTTAAGCTACCTGTATTATAGAGTTTTCCGTCCACTTGTTTAGTTTCAGAATTTTAGCATCTTGGTTTTATGTATTGTTCTTTCTTTTTTATCAATAGTCTGACAGACAGAAATATATATATTTAATATATCCACCAATGAAGTAAGGTTTATAACCTGAAGATGGCAAAGTTTATACATCAAACACTCTATTAGAATTCTGGCCTAGCTAGTGCCAGTTGTCAGCCGATGTTTGTCCAGGCTTGTCTAATCCTAGCATTGTATTCAAGGCATTCAATTCCCAGCTATCTTTCCTTTACTGGTGTCCACAAAAGTTTGCTTCTGCGCTACAAGTCTATTCGAATGATCGTAAATACATGAATAGTGCAATTAATAAAAGGGGAAAAATGATATCACTTACATCTGCACAGACATGTCCGCATATGATGGAGTCGCACAATCATCCATGTTTTTACAGTTCCTCTCCGGTATATGTCCCCGATCTTTCGCAGAGCTGAATACCATTCACATACAAAGCCACAAGATTAAATTATGCTCCCGCGCAATTAGCTGAGCGAAGTAATTCAATAAATTTCTCCTAGCTACATATGTTTAGTCAACTGATAGAAACTGATACGTATGAAATTTTGGTAGTATTAAAATTGATAAAAATATATTTCAGAGAAAGGCAAATTAAGGTTTGTAAAATCATTGGATCATAAGTCCCTAAGCTAGTACAAACATTCAGAAAGGCGCTGATTTATCCAGAAACACGAGCAATACACATTAGATATCCGCACTTCTCACAAATAAATAAATCCCAATAAAGAGAAGTAGAAGTTCAGACATGGTACGTACAACATCTGAAGAGGTCCATCCAAGCTACCAAATAAATTTCGGAAATGACAATCTGCATGAACCGCTGAACAACATACACAGAAATTTCAATAGAGAGAAATGTGCATCTAGCTAGTACTATTCATAAGGCAGGGAGCACTTATCATTGCAGTTGGCGTGGGTGCGATGTTTGAGGGGCTTCCGCAGTTCAAGAGCTACCAACATCACGAGAATCCTAAATAAATTAGGCATCAGCGGAAGCAACGAACCATCCCGAGAAAATGAAGAACGGATGAAGCGAGCATACGAATTTAGAGAAATTTTAGAGATCTGAACAGGCAGAAGACATTACCGACATCCAATGAGATCACCATGGCATATTGATATTCGTTCTTCGACTAATCGATGGGAGACGAACCTTCCTCACAAGAATTCTATCGACATGAGTGCGGAATTGGCAGAGGAACGATGGGGCTAATCGATGTGGTGGCGGCGGAGGCGATACGGTTGTATCCATAGGAGGCGAGGCGTCAAGGAGGTGGACAGATATTTGAGGTAGTCTATTTTTTTTAGATCAGCGATATGGACGGAAGGTTAACAACCACGTCTTCTTTTTCTGATCTTAATTAACAACCACGTCTTATCAACTCAGCGTGGAGAGCCGGGGAGTGAGGAGTTGGATAAGGAGCAACGTATTTTTGCTACCGTTGGAAGTGATGCGTTGCCATACATGGGTTCATGGTGTAGTGCGTTGAACGGTCTAACAGACTATGCCATGTATCAGAGAAATGGTCTCAGCATGTCCCAGACAGTTGTAAACAGAGGGGGTGAGTTTTACTTGACGTACACCATCTCCGACAGCTCACCAAGGGTGCGCATGATGCTGAACTACACAGGCATGGTGCAATTGCTGGTGTGGAACAGAAACATATCATCTTGGGAGGTTTTCTTTGAGCGTCCCGGTTCTAGCTGTCACCGGTACGCCTCTTGTGGCCCGTTTGGCTATTGCGATACCACACAGGCGGTTGTGACTTGCAAGTGCCTCGATGGATTTGAGTCTAATGGTCTTAACTTTACCTTGGGATGTCAGAGAAAGAAGGAGCTGCATTGTGGTAAAGGAGACAGTTTCGATATCTTGCGTGGCATGAAGGTGCCTGACAAGTTTCTGTATATCAGAAATAGAAGCTTTGGCCAATGCGCAGAAGAATGCAGGCGCAACTGCTCATGCACTGCATATGCTTACGCTAACCTGAGTAGTCTGGGTGCGAATGTAGACCAGTCAAGGTGCTTAGGCTGGTGCCAACGCGGGCGATAGGCGGGGCGATATCGCCCGCGCCGGGGCGAGAGGCAGGCGAGAGCGGGGCGGGAGGGCAGCGGCGGGCGCCGGCTCCGTCGCCCGGCGGGAGCGGGCGGTACCGCCCGGCCGTCGCCCGCGCTGGCGGGGCGGGAGCGGGCGAGAGGGGGGCGGGAGCGGGGCGACGCGCTGGTGGGGCGAGAGGGGGGGCGAGAGGGGGGCGAGAGCGGGGCGGGAGGGGGGCGAGAGCGGGGCGAGAGGGGGGCGAGAGCGGGGCGGGAGCGGGCGAGAGGGGGGCGGGAGTGGGGCGGGATTTTCTTGCATTATTTTGAATGTCTAAAAGAAATGGTGATGTGGACGAGAGAGAAGTGAGAGTGGCACTATAGCCCGTGCACTGGCACCGTGGGGTGAGAGTGGGGTGAGAGTGAGGATGAGAGCTGACGTGGCGAGGCTATAGTGGGGTGATGCATTGGTACCAGCCTTAGTTTGGATGGGGGAGCTTGTTGATATGGAGAAGCGTGACGATGGTCTCGGGGAGAATCTGTACCTCAGGATTCCCAGCTCATCCGGTATTTGCTCATTGCCCAGCTTATTGCTTGTAAACCGTGATGAATTGTCTATCAGCGTTAATTTAAGTATGTGGCTTTTAAAATTATACCACTAAGTTTACTTAGGTGGTTACTACAGTTAAAGCGCTTGGCAGTTACGTTCAGTTGAAGCTTTGTCTGCATCTGTGCTCTCATGCCACAGTGTGAAGTCGCATAAGGCACTTCACTATTGGACGGTGATCATAGAACTTAGACTAATATATTGTTCTTGCATCAGTCAGACTAATTCCTGGTCTGTTTAGTATTACCAACCGGGTTCTCCCTACCTTGCACCAAAATTATTTATGCTTTCAGATTCAACTTCTCTATAATCCTGTTATTTGCTATCGTCTTCGACTTCTCATCCGTGCCTTTTCAATTCTACCATTTACCTGGATAACATTTACATGCTCCTGATCCCATATGCTAGCCTGCTTGGTGACCATGGACAATTTTGCACTACATACAATTTGCTTCCCAGTACTTTAATGTACCAAGTCCATGTTTTATGATAATATACAATATCACATGCAGTATGTATGTATGTATGTATGTATGTATGTATGTATGTATGTATGTATGTATGTATGTACGTATGTATGTATGTACGTACGTACGTATGTATGTATGTATGTATGTATGTACGTATATATGTATGTATGTATGTACGTACGTACGTATGTATGTATGTACGTATGTATGTATGTAGGTACGTATGTATGTATGTATGTACATAGGTACGTATGTATGTATGTATGTATATACGTATGTATGTATGTATATACGTATGTATGTATGTATGTACGCATGTATGTATGTATGTATGTATGTACGTAGATATATACGTATGTATGTATGTATATACGTAGGTACGTAGGTAGGTAGGTAGGTATGTACGTACGTACATGTATATATGTACGTATGTATGTATGTATGTATGTACGTACGTACGTATGTATGTATGTGTGTATGTATGTACGTATGTACGTATGTATGTATGTACGTATGTATGTATGTACGTATGTATGTATGTATGTATGTATATATGTATGTATGTATGTATGTATGTATGTATGTATGTATGTATGTATGTTTTTCTCTTTCTCTTTTGTGCAACTCTCATGTCCACCTAAACCAATAGTTGACCTGGATATACACACTTCAATGTATTTTTTGAATAGTATAACCCCTCCCTTGTCTTCTGCAGAGAAGACTGGTGTACTGAAGATTGCACTCCCTGTCATCGCAAGTCTAGCGGTGTTACGCAAGTCGAGAGGTTGAACAAGATTCAATTATGTATCCAACTACATGCCATCTTGATGCATTCTTTCTTAAGATAATTAATATTAATTTCCTGACAGGCACCAAACCAATGGACCCATGAATTTTGCGATACCAGAACAACTGTCCAATTTTGATGAACTACACAATCAGAATTCAGAATTTCTACAGATTAGCTTCAAAGATATCATCACTGCGACGAACGGTTTCTCTGACTTGAATATGCTTGGAAAAGGAGGCTTTGGCATAGTATACAAGGTAACATAAATTTCACTTTGACAAGTATGGTAGTGAAATGAAGATTCCTTTATTAGTCGGTATTATGTAACCACGTAGGGGACACTGGATGGCGGCAAGGAAGTTGCTATTAAAAGGCTTACCAAGTGTTCTGACCAAGGAATAAAGCATTTTCGAAATGAAGTAGTTCTCATCGCAAAACTACAGCACAAAAACTTGGTTAGACTTCTTGGTTATTGCATCCGTGGCGATGAGAAGCTTCTTATTTATGAATACTTACCCAACAAAAGTTTAGACAACTACCTATTTGGTATGTCCTAATCACATATAATGATTCTTGCGTTGACCAAAGGAGGATGCCTGATGTTAAGACTGACATAGCTTGATGTACCCTATTCCAACAGGCCAGCATGCAGATGATGCTAAAAAGTCTATGCTTGATTGGCCATCAAGGTTTAGCATAATCAAAGGGGTAGCTAGAGGACTTTTGTACCTCCACCATGATTCCAGAATGACGATAATTCACCGAGATCTCAAAGCAAGCAACATCTTGTTGGATGCGGAGATGAGACCCAAAATATCAGATTTTGGCATTGCAAGGATCTTTGGTGACAACCAGCAAGACACTACAACAAATGTGTTGACTAGTGACCTTTTCGTCATGACCCTAGAGAAAAGTGTCATAAAGTAGTGACGATTTTGTACTAGATCATCATGGGCTAATTTTGGAGGCCAACGGCCTTAAAAATTACGGGGATTTAAACTAGGAACGTCATAATCCAATGCGCACCAAATCGTCATAATATATCCTATGCGGTCTAGAACCTTATCTAGAATCGTTTACGATAAATTTAGATCGTCGTAGTCGCTAATTTAAAATATATTTGAAATGGTGAACTGCCACCTCAGAGGTTTCGCCAACGTGCCGATGCAGGTGTCTATTTACACTTATGTATAGTATCCGCGTGTCAATTTAGCTTATGTGGCTGCACTAGCTAGCCCCGTAGGTCTGAGATGTCCCTAGGACTGAACTGACATGTGGGTCCCATCGGGCTTCTGACCTAACACGAAGGACCGATCTGACGAGTAGGTCCGACCGGGAAGATCTGATGCGCAGGTCCCACCGGACCGACCTGACACGCTGGTCCCATAGGGACGCCCTGACACGCAGGTCCGACAGGGCTTCCGATCTGATGGGCAGGTCCCACCAGGACGACCTGACGGGCAGGTCCCGCAGGCCCGCCCTGACAAGCGGGTCCCACAGGGCCGACCAGACGTGCAGGTCCTGCAGGCCCGCCCTGACAAGCGGGTCCCACTAGGCCGACCAGACGTGCTTGTCCCGCAGGCGCGTCGGAGAATTATTTGGAACAAAAATTACACACCCGGGGGATTCGAACCCGCAACTTCTCGGTGATTCCTATGCTCCGACCAGGTCGGCGCTTGCACCGCGCCGCACACCCCCGCGCGCGGTGTGGGCCGGCCCATTAGCGCCGACCTGGTCGGCTATCTTTTTTTTGTTCTTTTTTCTTTTTTTGTTCTTTTTTCTTTTTCCTTATTTCTTTTTTCTTTTCCCCTTTTTCTTTTCCAGTTTATTCTTTGTTTTTCTTTTGCAACATTTTTAAAAAATGTTCAGATTTGATTTTTTTGATCAAATTTTGAAATGCGTTCAAATTATGAATTTTTTTAAAATTTTGAAATTTGTTCAAATTTTGAAATTCGTTTAAATCATGAAATTCATTCAAATTTTGATTTTTGTTCAAATTTTGGAAATTTCATAAATTTTGAAATTTGTTCACAATTGATTTTCGTTCAAAATTTGAAATTCATTTAAATTTCGATTTTTGTTCAAATATTGGAAATTTCATAAATTTTTTAATTTGTTCAAATTCAATTTTTGTTCAAATTTCGAAATTTGTTCCGACTTGAAACTTGTTTTAATTTTGAAATTTGTTTTGACTTGAAATTTGCTCTAATTTAAAAATTGTTCCAATTTGAAATTTGTTTTGATTTGAAATTTTTTATAATTTGAAATTTATTCTGATTTAAAATTTGTTGCGACTTTGAAATTTGTTATAATTTGAATTTTGATCCGATTTGAAAATTTTAAAAAACAGCAGAAATGGGAAATGCGAAAAAGAAACAGCGAAAAAATAAACAGCAAAGAAGAAAAAACAAAAAAAAGGGCGAACGCGAAATGGGCCGAGCCCACGACCAGCCATGGCGTGAACGTCTCGAAAGAAAAAACGCGTGAAAACCGTTTAATGGGACGGGCCCAGTCATCGGAGGGTGTGCGGCGCGGGGTTTGCACCGACCAGGTTGGAGTATAGGACCTCCCCAACTTCTCCCCGTCCTTGCAACAGAACAGAACCACTAGGACACCCCGAGCCTCGTGTTCATATACATTATCGCGTGTACTTAAACAGAACATCTGAAGTTGGGCCTAGGCCTAGTTGGCCGGGATGCTTTATTCATATATTTTTTCATGTAAGCTTTTTAATATCTAAATGGGCCAGCAGCCCACAGGATAATAGGAAGTGCATATATAGGGGGTTATGTGGGCTTTATAACAATATAGGCCCGAACAAAAGGAGGGGGCCTATTTTTTTTTGGAAATTGCAAATTAATAATTTCACCGTTATATTTGTATATGAGATTGGATTAATACGATTCTAAAATAAATTTAGTTTGCCTCTAGAACATGCACAACTTTCATGTTGGCAAATTTCTCATTTTATATAATTTCTTATGACCTACTTTAAAAAACATAAAGAACCATTTAAATTTGCGAAAATGGGTAATTTTTTTTGAAATTCATAAAATTTGTGCATTGTCAATCAAATGTGGCCTAACAACTCATGAATTATGCATAAATATGGTATAATATTAATGAAAATTGTGGTGGTCTATTTATTAAATATATTTTTGGTTTTTTTGCTTCATACAAAACCCCATTTTTGGCACTAAGAAAACGAAAAATGAATTTGTTATGCAAATAATTAAAATTTCCCATATCAACATTGTTTGACATCCCAATATTCACACACGTATACAATATGAGGTTATTTCAACATACTAGGTCACAAAACTGTTTGCATGAAGCACCCGTAGTTCAAATTTGACCCGTTTTCAGCTGAATCGGCAGATATTTGTCAATTTTTTGAGGGAAGGCTAGAAAACTGTTTGCATGAAAAAAAAACTGGTGAATTGTGCATAAAATATGGCATAGTATCATTTAAAATTGTGTTGGTCCATTTATCTAACATATTTTTGGTAGATGCTTCGCAAAAAACCCATCTTTTACACTAAGAAAATGAAAATTAATTTTTTGTGCAATGGAAATTAAAACTTCCCAAATCAACATTGTTTGCCTTCCCAAGATGCACACATGTGCACAATATGGGATCATTTGAACAAACTATGCCGTAGTTACGGCCATAACTAGCTCATCTAACTTGAAAGCCATGAAACTTCGTACGAGGTAGCTCTTTTTGTAAACACTTTTTCAAAAAAATTGTAATAGTCCAAGTCTATTATTTTTCCTTGCATCTAGGTCATATAACATGACACAACGCGAAGGTTTTGTATTTTTTTGATTTTTTTTTAATTTCTTATGCTGATTTCAAATTACGGCCAAAACGATGGGCGTGACCGTTTAGAGTTAGGAGTGGAACATTGCCGAACTCTTTGTGTATCTATGATGAAATAGATACTTGTGTATCTAAAAATGATTTTTGGAAAAAAACATGAGCAAACTATGAAGCACCCGTAGTTCAAATTTGACCCGCTTCCAGCTAAATCGGTATATATTTGTTAATTTTTTGAGGGGAGGATAGAAAACTTTTTGAATGCAAAAAACTGATGAATTGTGCATACAATATGGTATAGTATCATTTAAAATTGTGTTGGCCCATTTTTCTAACATATTTTTGGTAGATGCTTCGCAAAAAACCCATTTTTTACACTAAGAAAATGAAAAATGAATTTTTTGTGCTATGAAAATTAAAACTTCCCAAATCAACATTGTTTGCCTTCCCAAGATGCACACATGTGCACAATATGGAGTCATTTGAACAAACTATGCCGTAGTTATGGCCATAACTAGCTCATTTTACTTGAAAGCCATGAAACTTCGTACGAGGTAGCTCTTTTTGTGAACACTTTTTCAATTTTTTTTGTAATAGTCCAAGTCTATTATTTTTCCTTGCATCTAGGTCATAGAACATGACACAACGCAAAGGTTTTGTATTTTTTTGATTTTTTTTGAATTTCTTATACCGATTTCAAATTACGGCCAAAACGACGGGCGTGACCGTTTAGAGTTAGGAGTGGAATATTGCGGAACTCTTTGTGTTCTATGATGAAATAGATACTTGTGTATCTAAAACTGATTTTTGGAAGAAAAAAAAACATGAGCAAACTATGAAGCACCCGTAGTTCAAATTTGACCCGCTTCCAACTAAATCGGCAGATATTTGTTAATTTTTTGAGGGGAGGATAGAAAACTTTTTGAATGCAAAAAACGGATGAATTGTGCATACAATATGGTATAGTATCATTTAAAATTGTGTTGGCCCATTTTTCTAACATATTTTTTGTAGATGCTTCACAAAAAAACCCATTTTTTACACTAAGAAAATGAAAAATGAATTTTTTGTGCCATGAAAATTAAAACTTCCCAAATCAATATTGTTTGCCTTCCCAAGATGCACACATGTGGACAATATGGAGTCATTTGAACAAACTATGCCGTAGTTATGGCCATAACTAGCTCATCTAACTTGAAAGCCATGAAACTTCGTACGAGGTACCTCTTTTTGTGAACACTTTTTCAAATTTTTTGTAATAGTCCAAGTCTATTATTTTTCCTTGCATCTAGGTCATATAACATGACACAACGCAAAGGTTTTGTATTTTTTTGATTTTTTTTGAATTTCTTATACCGATTTCAAATTATGGCCAAAACGACGAGCGTGACAGTTCTTAGCTCGGGAAAGAATCTTGCAAAACTCTTTGTGAATCTATGATGAAGTAGATAATTTTGTACCTAAAAGTAAGTTTTGGAAAAAAAACTTGAGCAAACTATGAAGCACTTATAGTTCAAATTTGACCCGCTTTCAGCTGAATCGGCATATATTTGTCTATTTCTTAAGGGATGGCTAGAAAACTTTTTCCATGAAAACAACTAATGAAATATCCATAAAATATGTTATAATAGTTTTTAAAATTATCTAGGTCCATTTTTGCAATATAGTTTTGGTAGGTGCTTCACAAAAAACAATTTTTTTTACGCTAAAAAAATAAAAAAATGATTTTTGTGCAACAAAACTTAAAACTTCCCAAATCAACATTGTTTGCCATCCCAAGATGCACACCTATGCAAAATATGAGGTCATTTAAGGATTTTCTAATCTATTTTCTTCGTGAAAGTAATTGAAAAAGGTGATATTAAAACAAAACTCTAACCTAACCCTTATAGCCAATCAGATTCCAGGAGAGCCCTCCCCACGGATCACCCCATGCAGACCCATCTAAACCGTCCACGCCGAACCAACGGACTAAAACGCATCCATAAAACCCGCTGTGAACCCTAACCCTACCAAACCCTAACCCTACCAACCACCCCACCGCAGATCCATTCCTCCCAGATCCGATCGCGCTGCTTCCGGCGTCTCCCTCTCTCGCGCCGGCCACCCCCATCGATGCAGCTCTCCGTTGCTCCTGGCCTCCAGCTCCTCTCTCCTCACCTCCTCCTCCCTTTCCCCCCACCGCCGGCACCACCAAGTCCTCTCTTTCCTTCCCTCGCGCCGATTCCGCATAGACCCGAGCCAGATCCCCACCACCTCTGGCTACCGCCTCTCTCTCTGTGACCCAACATGCCGACATGGACGGCCTCGGTGGCGGCGGTGGGAGTGCTACCGGCGGCGTGCGTCCTGGGATGGACCAGTTCACGGGGCCGCAAGATCTGGCCTCGTGGTCGCCAGATCTTGTCACCGGCCAGGCCTGTCTGCGTCGGATCTGGAGAGCACGGCGACGGAAGACTTCGTCGATGACGATTTCGAGCTAACCGCCGATCTCTACGTCGACATCAGCGGTGCCATACGCTGAGTGCGCGCGCATCCTCCACGGTCACGACCTCGCGTGGGCTACATATACGGAGTCTCCTGGTAACATTCCCTGCTACCTCCATATGTTTTTCCATTCGAGGTCTAGTTGGTACTCGGTAGAGGTGATGCGGACCGAACCGAATGTCTTGAAGCTGGCCAGTGGCGGCAGGGGGGATTGTCTGTTATTCAAACATGTCATGAAAGTTCTAGATTACGAGTAGTTGATTGCCTTGCCACGGATTCTTAAATTTCTTCCATCGTCATGTAAATCTGAAGTCTACAGGAAAGACCCACGTGCACTAGTTCATACAACATTTACTTACACTGTTGCAAGATAGGCAAGTAATCGTATAATGTCAACATCTACTATGTGCAATTGTGGGGCTATGCCTACACAATCATAAGCAAAGAACGTTTCAGTGCTCCGAACAAAGCAAACATAAGCAATTTTAGAACTTCTGTTATGTTCAGTCCTGAAAAAAAATAAGAATATTGTTTTCAGGCTAAATGATGAAACGGATGTGCCTGGTACCTTGAGTCACTATGTTATTATTTGTGATCAGATTTTTTGATCAGCACATTATTCATCGATGTGCTATTTGCTTTGGCTGCTACATCCGTATACCCCAATTAAGCCATGCAAGAACTAATGATTGCAAGTGCCTAATGTTTTTTCTGCAATTGCAATCTGCATTACTAATTATTTTTCTTCTGTTCTAGGTGTGCTATGCTCTAGGCAGTCACATCTGTTCCAGTGTTTTCATGCCTGGAACATGCATTATTTTCGTTGGTTTCAAGTTTGTTCTCCCAAAATGCTTCATGGACACTTCGGGTGTCTAATGATAAGTAGAGACATGCGAGAAGGGATGAAGTTCCATAGAAAGGATGAGGTAACAGTAAAGCTAATTTGCAGTTGATCAGTAAATTTAGTTATCTTAGATTTTGTATTGTTTTATTCGCACTTTACGTGCAACACTAACTATGTTAGGTTGTTTGCTGTAGTCTCAATCTATCATTCCCATGTACAATATTTGTCATGGACAATTTTTAGGTTTGTTATAAACAAAGAGCTTAATCTTATTTTATAGAGTGTCTTGCAACAAGGGAAAAAAGAACATAATTCTATAATCAAGCAACTCGCTGGACAAACGAGAAGATGAGTCAACTTAAATTCGCTTCTAATATTGTTGAGAAGTGTCATTCTTTTCGTTCTCATGAGAATCTATTTTGCTGTCTAAGTTTACCGATTCTTTGTTACAGTGCATGCTCTGTATATAGGAAAGAAAATCCACATCTCTTGGGTACACGAATTAATATCTAGCTCTGTTATGCTATGGCTGCTAAACTTTGTTAGTTTTGCTATCTGAAATTCAGTAGTGCTTAGTAAAATGGTACTCTAAAATAAACGTCATCGAAACCTTTTGTTGTGCCAGTTTTGACTCCTTTCATTATAGCCCATAACACGATCGGTCTATTTTCTTATTTTGCTATAGTTGTTTTGTTCTCCTTTTCATATAGCCATCTTAAATCTTGTTCTGGGAGTACATAACCTACAAACTGGAGCTAAGCTGGCAGCAGCAGCACTGCTATTTTGTTATATGTAGCTTAACTTGAGTATTTGTACAATTTTAGCTCTCTTTCCGGTAAGTTTACTTTACTATGCTTCCTTCATTGAGTAGTAAGGTAACTTGCTTGCCAGATTTTATGGCTCCTGCCCCTACATCCCGTCGCTGAGCACCACCTCGCGCAACCTGTCGGCCATGTGTTGTGTAAGTTCTTGGATCTGAAATCCTGTAGATGCAAAATCCAGCTCCAAACATGTAGACGCATACGCTGTTCTACGGAATTGCCTAACATTCTTTTTTCCCCTTTCTGTGCATGCAGGGAGACAGGTTCATCCCGGACCGGTCGGTGATGGACCTTGCGCACTACCTGCTCACCGAGACCAAGAAGGACATGGCGAGTGCGCCGGCCATGCCGGCTTCTCCCTCCAAGGAGGCCTACCAGAGGCTTCTCATGGAGAAGCTGCTCAACAACCGCACGTGGATCCTCGCCTTCAGGAACAAGCCGCCGAAGCCTGACAATGTCTTTGCTGTCGACACGGTTTCTTCTTACCAGGCCAAGCTGGCCAAGCAGATGCGCTACATTCCACAGGTATGCAAATACTTCTGGTTATATTGATGTGTTGATGCTACGCATGTAGTAGTAGCAATTGGTGATGGTTACTGATGTGTGTCAGTGTGTGTGGCTAACATTGCAGTCTGCCGGGAGGAATCTGGATGCACCGGACCTCATCAAACTACTACCTCGTCCTGATGGCCTGGGAGAGCAGAAACGTGTTGTCCATTTCTCTGGACGACACGATGTTCCTGTGGGATGTCTCAAGCGGATCCACATCTGAGCTCTTGACAGTCAAGGACGACAACGTTCCCATCACCTGCTGCATACCTATATATTGTAATAGCAGGCACAATTGCGTTATAATAATATAGGCTGTAAAGACTGTAATAGACAAATTTTAGTGTTATTTGTTGAATTTAATCTCCTCTGTTCTGTTTGAAATACTGATCATGTATGTGATTTAAAATTGTGTAAAACAGAAATCTGATTTGAACTTGCCTGACGTGTGGGACCAACTTGTGAGATTATCATGACAAGTGGGACCCATCTGACAAGTGGGACCCATCTGACAAGTGGGAGTAGCTTTAGATTAAATTGGACGAAAATAAAAAAAAGAGATGTTGTAAAAAGGCCAAGCCCTGGAAAAGAAAAAGGCTGGATGTTGGGCTTAGCCCATTTAGCTGACCAGAATTGAGAAAAAATAATTATACAATAGGCTGAACTGTTGGGCTTGGCCCATGTAGATGATTAAAATGGATTGGGCTGATTTCGATTTACGACCAATTCAAAATCGTCGCGATGCCTGCCACGTGGCTGCCACGTCGGATTGCTGATGTGGCCTCCCCAAACTGCTCATGACGATACTGAATCGTCATAACCGTTATGACGGTCCAATATCGTCATGGACGGTTATGACGATTTCAGTGGATTCGTCACGTTCGTTAATCAACGACGCCCCATTTTTGACGATCGTTTTTTTGTCATAAAATCGTCATAGATCAACCATTGTGACGATTCAGTGACGAAATTAGAGGGTCACTAGTCAACACATTTCTTGTAGTGAGAAGCAAATACTAGACATGTTGTCGGTACATAGTGAGTACTTACTCTTGTACTAGGCACATGCTTAAAAAACTATTTATGTGCTTCAACTAATTAAGTTTTGTTCAATTTTTCTCGGAAAACAAAACTAATTATGTTTCGTGCAATTGCTCGTGAAACTGTTCAAACAGCGGTTACATGTCGCCTGAATATGCGATGGAAGGCTTTTTTTCCATTAAGTCTGATGTGTATAGCTACGGTGTCTTGCTACTGGAGATTGTGAGTGGATTAAAGATCAGCACGCCTCATCATCTTATAAGGGGTTTCCAAAACCTTATAGATTATGTAAGTGCTCCCAAATGCTTGAAATTTGACCAGTGTGAACACAACATAGCAAATATTAGTACTAAGTTGTTATCATTCATTGTGTTTCAGGCATGGAACTTGGTGAAAGATGGAAATGAAAGGGATTTCCTCGACACGGTGCTTCTGGAGAGCTCTTCACTACACCAAGTGGCGCTGTGCATCCGAATCGGATTATTATGTGTCCAGGACTGCCCGACTGCCAGGCCACTCATGTCGCTAGTCATGTCTATGCTGGACAATGAGGCCATGCCGCTCACAACACCAGAACAGCCTCTATATTTCGTTGGAAGGAAACGTGAAACTGAAGAAGCAAGAGATAATAACTCCATTAACAACGCGAGCCTGACAACGCTAGCAGGACGCTAGATGTTCAGCACTAGCTATTCATTCCTTTGGCCTATGTACTGCAATTCTTAGTAGCTGAGCAACTGTATAATGCGGTTAAAACTGAGAAACTACAGGACACGTATTATTTCAGTGGCTGCAATGTGTTGCAAACTCAATAATGCTACGGACATCTCCCTATCTGTGACTTTATGTAGTAATTGCACCTCTGAAACTCACGATCGACGACCACTAGGCGTGATCTCCGCTGACGCGGTATCCATGGATGGCTGGAAGTGGCCACAGGTCAGTCCTCGGTCCCTGATGCATGCGGACAATATAGCTGAAACTGTAGACTACTCGATGTTTCTTGATGCGCAATACCCCGCAGAGACTAGCAGGCAATGCTGAATAATACTCACTCTTGCATCGTGTCTGACCCTGGAGCCATCAATGTTCCAGGCAGCTGGGACGCTCAACTTTTGAACTCGTCCCAGTTGTAATGACTGATGAGCTAATTTTCAGCAGAAACCACATAAAAGTCAGACCAGGCTTTCCAGTTTACCACCTCGTGGAGTTGGATTGTACTCCTTCATCAGTTCCCATGTGGAAAACTCTTCTTCCTTTGCTGTTCGGAAGCATATGCCAGAGAGAGAAGGCTGAATAGGGTTGACTCCCCTTCCAGGTTATCCTGCTGATATTTGGAAGAGCTTATCGACATTGTGAAGTTCGGTGATGGCAGCAGCGAGAACTTAGTACCTTTGTCCTCATGCACTGCCCAACCATCACCTCCGCTCTGATAGCATGTCAAGTTTCATGCACTAGTTAATACAGTCAAAAGTTCAAACTGATTGATGGTTAAAAAAAGTTCAAACTGATTGAAAATGCTAGTGCAATCCACTTATACATTTCACAAAGGAAAAGTCAACATGTTAATAGAAAAAATACTTATAACTAAAGAGGCCTATATGTGGACAAAGAGGGAAGCAACAACAGTATCTACTATTGTCACTTAGCATGACAATTCTGTCACTTGGCGACGACAAACACTTGTTCTCTTTTTATACCTATAATATGTGGGTATACCAAAGGACTGTGCTATTTTTGTCACTTAATGGAGCCAAGTTTGCGACTTGGCTACCATCTTCAATACCACTCACATCTAACACATTGATCTCCTAAAAAAATAAAAAAATTTCATATGATAGCTTAAGCAAGGGTTTGCTTGTCGTGTGCATCCCTCACCCCTCTCATCTACCTACACTTGGTGTTTGTCAAGCACCTCATAACAAGGGCAAACAAGACATTACAGACTAGAAAATTAAAATCTAACCATTGCACAAGATATTCATATATACTTATGTTTTGGAGCATCCTTTTATCAATAAACACCCCAACATAACAGTAAATGTAAAATCTCATAATATAATAACCACCATATAAGTTAGAAAATATGGCCATAACCATGTAGGACAACTCATATGATTCTAATACATGAAACACATGAGAGATTTGATCAAGTTACTACCATAAACCTCAAGCCTAGGGGGTGGCCTACTCCTCAATCATGGTTGAGGGCGACGCGGAGGCGATGGTGATGAAGGAGAGGTGGTCGGAGGCGACTCTGATAGAGGTCTCCCCTGCAATGCCCCTCTGGCGGCGGACTACGGACTCTCTATTTCTATGTTTTTGATCTCCAACTTGGCCCATTGTAGAATAAAATTCCAGGAGTATATATACATGGTCTTAGGTCAAAATCAATCCATTGGCATGAAAAACGAGGCCATCAGACGCTCAAGGCTCTAGGGAGCCTGCATGGCGCGACCTATGAGGTACAATGCGCCATGGGCCCTCCTGGCCGTCCTGCTGATCTCCTCCTAACATATTTGTGCTTGTTGCAAGCGTCTCAAATTTTTTGAAGCGTGTTCTTTGACCTTGGTGATTTGTCTTATAAACAAGATTTTTTATTATGTTGCTGCTCGTGAACTTTTCAGTGCCATAAGGGATGGGGACCCTAACTCCAGAACTTCTTTTTATGCGAACAAATTCACCATCTTCATGGAAACTATCGAGCAAGAGATTGAGAATATGTTTTAGAAAAGTGCAGTGGCTCCGGTTAGATGCGAGGGCCCTACAAAAAACCTACTCACTAGTGACTCTTGATACGTCTCAAACGTATCTATAATTTTTGATGCTCCATGCTTGTTTTTACACCATTTGCCTTGTGTTTCGTAACACTTCGTGGCGTTTTTATGCGATTTCCGGAACTAACCTACTAACAAGATGCCACAGTGCCAGTTCCCTATTTTCTGCTGGTTCTGTGTTTCAGAAAAGCTACATAGGATATATTCTCGGAATTGGACGAAACAAGTTCCAGAAGTCTTATTTTTCCCGGAAGAGTATCGAAGACCAAACGGGAGCTGGAGAGGGGCCAGAGGCTGCCCTCACCACCAGGGGCGCGGCCTAGGCCCTGGCCGCGCCCACCTGTGGTGAGGAGCCCCTGGTCCACTCCTGACGACACCCCTTCACCTATAAGAAGCCTCCCAACGGAAAACCCTAAAACAATCGGCGTTTTTTCCAGAACAGTTCCGTAGCTCCGCCGCCGTCGAAGACAAATTTCGAGGGACAGAAGTCTCTGTTCCGGCACCCTGCCGGGACAGGGAAGTGCTCCCGGAGCCATCTCCATCGGTCTCCATCACCGTCTCCGCCGTCTCCATCGACCTCACCGCCATCTCCATCAACCTTGATGTCTCCTATGATGAGGAGGGAGTAGTTCTCCCCCGGGGTTGAGGGCTCTACCGGTAGCTATGTGGTTCACCTCTCTCTCCCATGATGTGATCTTTATGTGATCGTGAGGTTTGTATCTAGTTGAATTGGTAGATGTTATTATTCAGATATTATGCTACTCCTGTGCTTTATTATTGTAAACTCTGAAGACACCTCGTATCGTAATGTGAAGGTGACTAGTGTGCTCATTATGTGTGTCTTTTTGGTTAATGTCTTTATGAATTGTTGGTGTTTGTTGGAACCATCTAGTGCGTTCACGGTGATAGTGTGGGACAATCTAGTTTGGGTACATATGGACTTTGAGGAGTGCTTTGTAGCCCTACGCATGATTAGTGTTCGTTTTCCATTGGAGAATTGTTTTGAGTTGCATATTGATGATAGCATCTATTGGTTCAATTATGTTATATTTGTTGGGAGTGTGTCCACTAGTGAAAGTATGATCCCTAGGCCTTGTTTCCAAGCATTGCACACCGTTTCCTTCCAGTTTTGTTACATGTTTGCTCGCAGCGATACTTATTTCAGATTACGTTTACTACTCATAATCATCACTACTACTTGTATTTCACTATCTCTTCCCCGAACTAGTGCACCTATACATCTGACAAGTGTATTGGGTGTGTTGGGGACACAAGAGACTTCCTGTATCATAATTACAGGGTTGTTTGAGAGGGATAGCTTTGACCTCTTCCTCCCTGAGTTCGATAAACCTTGGGTGATCCACTTAAGGGAAACTTGCTGCTGCTCTACAAACCTCTGCACTTGGAGGCCCAACACTGTCTACAAGAACAGAAGCATGTGTAGACATCAACTCTCCATATTGGTCACAAGATTATCCCTATTTTCTATTTATGACATTTTTGTGAAAAAACAATTGGTCAACAGTGGACTGTTACTAATGGACTATAACCTTCTTTGTGGGAATGGACACAAATAGTTATGACCAAAATAGATGGTCATAGATTTTATGACCAAAATTTTGGTCACTAGTAATCTGGCCTAGCCACGTCTGACCCTATGTGGCAGATTCGTGACCAAACCAAATGGTTGTAATTCAAAATTATCCTTGTCCATTTTTGTGGTCTATATGGGCTGAGTCCAAAAAATTAGCCCATTTATGAGTTTTCCCAGTCAATTCTAGTTGGTTAAACAGGCATTTGCCCCAGAAGGAAATTTTGCGTGGATTGGTTCATCGAAGAAGAAAAATTCTAAATTGTACCTAGTTTAACATTTCTAGTTTTTGTTACATATAATTATTGCAACCATCAATTTTGATTGAACTTGGAGGGAAACGATCCCAACACATCTATGACTAATGAATTGTGACAGGTCTCCTAGGGTTTTGATCATCAAGACAACTCCTAGATCTTGGAGGATTCATGCTGAATGAATGCACTAGATCTTTCTCTTTCATCTAGCCAAGCCTCTCAAAATCCTTAAAAACACTGACCTTTGCAAAGGTCCGGTGATAATGCGTGTTAGGCACCCAGTTGGGAACCCCAAGAGGAAGGTATGATGAGCACAGCAGCAAGTCTTCCCTCAGTATGAAACTGAGGTTTATCGAACCAGTAGGAGAAAGAACCAACTTCCGAAGGTTGATGCTCGCTGGCTTGGCGACAGCTCTAGACAATTTATATATGGCACCTTATCTGGGGCGGAGCTTTGCACCAGTAGCAACGTGGAACCTGCACACAACACAACCAAAGTACATTTCCCCAACTTGCAGTGAGGTTGTCAATCTCACCGGTTTGCTGTAAACAAAGGATTAAACGTATCGTGTGGTAAAAGATAGTAGTTTGCAAGAAAGTAAATAATGCGAGTAAATAATAAATGGTAATATGAATGTAAAAGAATTGACCGGGGTCCACAGTTCACTAGAGGTGTCTCTCCATAAGATAAATAACATGCTGGGTAAACAAATTACAGTTGGGCAATTGACAGAATAAAGAATGCAAATAAATGCATGTACATGTCATGAGAATCACTATAAGATTCACTTGGGCATTACAACATAATACATAGACCGTAATCCAACTGCATCTATGACTAATAATCCACCTACCGGATATCATCCGAACAACCGTCGGGTATTAAGTTGCAAGCAACAGATTATCGCCTTAAGCAAAGTGTGTAATGTAAACAATACAAATGTCCTTGAACACAAGATTGTTATTTTCTCCCTAGTAGCAATAGCACATCTACAACTTTAGAGGTTGTTGTCACTCCGCCAAGTTACCAGAGGCATAACCCACTATCGAGCATAAATACTCCCTCTTGGAGTCACTAGCATCTACTCGGCCAAGATATCTACTAGCAACGGAGAGCATGCAAGATCATAAACAACATAGAGATGATAAATCACAAATCAACTTGACATAGTATTTAATATTCATTGGATCCCAACAAACACAACATGTGGAATTACAATATGATGATCTTGATCATGATAGGCAGCTCACAAGATCTAAACATGAAGTACATGGAGGAGAAGACATCCATCTAGCTACTGCAATCGACCCGTAGTCCAAAGTAGACTCACACATCACTCCGGAGGCAGGCATGGTGATGAAGGAGACCTCCGGTGGTGATTCCCCTCTCTGGCAGGGTGCTGAGAAGAGCTTCTGGACCCTCCCAATCTCGCGTCGATGACGGCGGCGGCTTGCAGTATGTTTTTTGGAAAATTGATCGGGTCTTTAGGGTTTTATCATCGAGGAGAATATATAGGCGGAAGGGTGATATCAGGAGGTGGGCCAGGTGGCCACACCACCTGGTGGTGCGGCCCAGGGGTAGGTCGCGCCACCCTATGGTGTGGTCGCCCCTTGGCCCCCCTCCGTCTCTGCTTTGGACTCCGTCTCGTATCAGGAAAAATAGGAACTTTGGCTTTTGTTTCGCCCAATTCCGAGAATATTTCCTGTGTAACTTTTTTGAAACACAAAAACAGAAGAAAACAGGGAACTGGCACTATGGCATCTCGTTAATAGGTTAGTTCCAGAAAATGCATAAAAACGCCACGAAGTGTAACAAAACACAAAGCAAATGATGCATAAACAAGCATGGAGCATCAAAAATTATAGATATGTTTGAGACGTATCAAGAACCCCCAAGCTTAACTCCTGCTCATCCTCGAGTAGGTAAGTGATAACAAAACAATAATTTTTTAGGTGACATGCACCAACACAATCTTGATCAAATGATGTAAAGCATTGAGTGTTGAGATCAAAGTACTTTAAACATGGGCATAAAAGATATAATCTTGACAATCAAACTTAGCAACCATGTTATAACATGAAAAGTAACACAAACAAAAGATCATGAGTAATAATGCAATGAAAGTCAAGTGTGTGTTTCAAGCATATATAAAAACATAGTAAAGTGGTATTCAGCTTGTCTTTCATGGAGTAGCAAAACATAAATGCATAGGACACCTTCAAGTTTAAGAGGGTGACTAGATACAAATAATTTAAGAATAAGCAAAACCATAATCATGAATCAATCAATAATAAATTTTGGGACTATTCACATTATACTCAGAATGACAACTATGCTCTCTTAGACGGTGCATAAAGGTAGAAGGTGAAGACTCAGCATAAAAGTAAAAGAAAGGCCGTTCACAGAGGGAAGTAGTGATTGCAAGATTTTATAAACCTTCCAAAAAATTATGATACTTACTAGCTTTGAGCTCTCATTGTCCCCATCATAGGCATCTTGAATGGTTAAAGTTAATGCGAGTACAATTATGAAGCATATGCTTGTCAAACCATAAGTTGAAAACCTCATGTCCCGTGAAATACGAATACCCAAACCTCATGCTACTCGACTTAGGTCCCAAGCAAGTTCTTGTCATTGTAAGCATACATGTATCATTGAGAACGCCAACAGGGTACCTCTTGCCCGATGACATAGAAACAAGCCCACATCAAAATGACAAGACAAACAGACAATGGACACCTCGGCATCTCTTTTATTTACCATTGGGTATAGCTTTTTATTTTGAGATGCGTCGTCGAATGTCCACTATGGGCATGCTATAAATTTCCACCATGAATGATGCATGGCTTAGATTAGCGGCCCAGGCGTTTCTCTAACACATATACAAACTCCATGAGCTCACAAGTTTCCAACTTATTTCACATCGTAGGTATCCATAAACAAAAGATCATGATATCAACTAAATAAGAGTAAGTGCAATGTTGAAAGCGTGCCCCATGACGGCATGGCTGAGCTAACTCCCAACTTACAACTTGCAAGAATAACATCGACATAAGAGAGCCACAATGGTCAAGTTTATTAAGTGCAAGAAACTAAATGTGCCGCCAGGTTTGTGAGAGCTTTACTAACTAATTTTCACATAACAAAAAGTTTAATTTGGAAGATAGATAAAAGCAAGACGAATGTACTTGGAATAGCAAATTGCTAATAGGTAGATATGGTGGACACATTGGAAAACTTTGGTTTTTGGGAGTTGGATGCACGAGAAGTATTCCCTCTCAGTACAAATGAAGGCTCGCAAAAGACTGGGAGCGACCAACTAAGAGAGCAATAACAACCATAATCATGCATAGCAACAAAACTTTATTAACCTAAGCATAAAGTGGTATCACAAGTCAAAAACCAAATGATCATAGAGGCTTATGGCAACTTGTTAAAGTCAAACATGGTGTAAGCATGCACCAAGTCAACCCAAATAAAGCATCAAAGGAGAAAACCACAATAATATGCTCCCATATAATAAAAAAAACGCATGATTCTTTCAAAGGCACATTAAGCAATCTCAGTCATTTGAGACAAGTCATGCTACAGAAAAAACTACTAAGCATACTATCAAAATAACATCAAGCATGACATGCAGAAGTCTAAGCCACAGTCTAAACAAGCTCCCATTTGTACCACTATAGGCATGAAACTTTTTTCTCTTTTCCAACACCAAGCAACCTTTTTGTAACAAATCTTTAAGATGAAAACCAACATAGACCAGAGGTCTAAATACACCTTGATACAAAGAAATAACAAGATCTGAACAAAAATCAAGGCGAAAAACGAAAGCTAAACGCAGTACTAGAAAAAGAGAACACTTGTTGAACGATAAGAGTGAAAACTAGAGTGTTCTTGGCAATGAAAAATGGAGTACATCTTCTCCAAAAGAAATATGTTGGGGTCCAATCATTTATTTCAGGAAACAAAACAAAAGAAAACTGAAAGCAAAAGTAAAGACTCTCCAAGAAAAACACATAGAATACGAAGCAATAAAAATATAGTGTCTTGAAAGGTGACCTAATATTTGTCGATGAAGAAGGGGTGCCTCGGGGCATCCCCAAGCTTTGACGCTTGTACCTCTTGGATATTTCTTGGGTTGACATGGGCATCCCCAGGCTTGAGCTTTTGCCCATACTTCATCTCATCTCATCATTCTCCTTTCCCTACACTTGAAAACTTCCTTCATACAAAACTTCACACAATTCTATTAGCAACATTAGTGTAAGCATGATAGTAAATCTACTTTTTTGGTTTAGTTTCAACTCAAGTATAACACCCATTAAAGCATAAGCTAATGTAAAAACTCTCTCAAAAGTTCCATGATCAAAAGAACTCAAAAAGAAACCGACCGAGAGGCAAACATGAATAGAACAACTGGTAAAGATCGATTTTTTAAAAAATCTTCTGTTGCTCAAATCGAAAAGTGCAAAACTAATGAAAGTTTGGAAATAACCTGGGGCATGTGCACAAGAAATCTCAGATCAAAAGGATGTTCTGAGAATTTTCACAAATTTTACGGTACATCGCAGAAATCTGTTTCAGGACAGCAACTTCCCCAAATCTTACCTTCCTCCAATTAGAGGTTCTTCTTGGCACAAAAACGAAATAAAAATAATAAGGAGAGGTCATTACAGTAGTAATAACTTCCAAGACTCAACAAAAAGAAAAGTTACTGAAAATAAAACATTAGGTTATCTCCCAAGAGTGCTTTTCTTTAACGCCTTTGAGCTAGGCGCAGAAAGTGGAAATCAAGTAATGTCAAGCGATGAAGCATCAAGTTCATAATTTGCTCTAAGAATAGAGTCAAAAAGTAATTTCTTTCTCTTTCTAGGGAAGTTTTCCATATCTTTCTTGAGTGGGAATTGATATTTAATGGTGCCTTCCTTCATATCAATAATGGCACCAACAGTTCTAAGAAAAGGTCTTCCCAAAATAATAGGACAAGAAGCATTGCATTCAACATCCAAAACAAGGAAATCAATGGGAACAAGGTTATTGTTAACCATAATAAGAACATCATTAATCCTTCCCAAAGGTTTCTTCTTAGCAACATCAGTAAGAGGAACATCAAATAACAATTTTCAAGCGGTGGTAAACCAAGCATATCATAAATCTTTCTAGGCATAATAGAAATGCTTGCACCAAGATCACAAGCATGATAATCAAAATCATTCATATTCATATCAATGATGGGCTCCCAACCATCTTCTAACTTTTTGGGAATGGAAACCTTTTGTTTCAACTTTTTCTCCCTAATTTGCATGAGAGCATTCATAATATGCTTTGTAAAAGCAACATTCATAGAATTAGCATTAGGACTTAAAGCAAGCTTTTGCAAGAACAAAATTACTTCAGAGATATTGCAACCATCAACATCAAAATCATTAAAAGAAGTAGATCTATTGCCTCCTATACTCCGAAAAATTTCAGCACTTTTATTAGAAAAAGTTTCTGCAGTTTTAGGCTTTTTAACACAAGGAGTAGGAATTTTCTCTACACCAATCATAGTAAGAGGATTGCTAGCTTTTGAAACAACATCACTAGTGGTGGTAATAGTACAAACCTTCATATTTCTAGCCATCTCATCTTCTCTTTTCCACCTAGCATGCAATTCTGCTAACATCCTAACCTTTTCATCAATTCTAACCTAAATGGCATTCAAAGTCTTGCTTTCTTTCACATTAGTAGGCAAAACCTTTAGTTTCAGAAGTTCAACATCAAGAGCAAGACTATTAACTTTAGAAGCAAGAACATCAATTTTACCCAACTTTTCCTCAACAGACTTATTAAAAGCAGTTTGTTTACTAATGAAGCCTTTGAGCATGACTTCAAGATCAGAGGGCGCTGATACGTCTCAAACGTATCTATAATTTTTGATGCTCCATGCTTGTTTTTACACCATTTGCCTTGTGTTTCGTTACACTTCGTGGCGTTTTTATGCGATTTCCGGAACTAACCTATTGACAAGATGCCACAGTGCCAGTTCCCTGTTTTCTGCTATTTTTGTGTTTCAGAAAAGCTACACAGGAAATATTCTCGGAATTGGATGAAACAAGTTCCAGAAGTCTTATTTTTCCCGGACGAAGGACGAGGACCAAACAAGAGCCGGAGGGGGGCCAGGGGCTGCCCACACACCAGGGCGGCGCGGCCCAGCCCCTGGCCGCGCCCCCTATGTGTGAGGAGCCCCTGGCAGCCCCCTGACGATGCCCCTTCGCCTATATAAAGCCTCAGGACGGAAAACCCTAGAGGAGTCGACGAAATTTCCAGAACAGTTCCGCAGCGCCGCCGCCGTCGAAGCCAAATTTCGGGGGATAGAAGTCTCTGTTCCGGCACCCTGCCGGGATGGGGAAGTGCCCCCGGAGCCATCTCCATCGGTCTCCATCGCCGTCTCCACCGTCTCCATCGACCTCACCGCCATCTCCATCAACCTTGCTGTCTCCTATGATGAGGAGGGAGTAGTTCTCCCCCGGGGCTGAGGGCTCTACCGGTAGCTATGTGGTTCACCTCTCTCTCCCATGATGTGATCTTTATGTGATCGTGAGCTTTGTATCTTGTTCAATAAGTAGATGCTACTCTTCATCATTATGTGTACTCTAGTGGTGTTATTAAAGTAATCTATTCCTCCTGCCATGGTGTAACAGTGACAGTGTGTGCATCATGGTGGTACTTGGTCTAGGCTACGATTGTGATCTCTTATGGATTATGAGAATAATTATCACTATGATAGTATTGAAGTGATCTATTCCTCCTTTCATGGTGTAATATTGACAGTGTGTGCACCGTGTTAGTACTTGGTCTAAGTTGCAATAATATTTATCTTGAGTTGTGATTTGATTTGGATATCTCTATGAGCGGTGTTTGTCAAGTACTTGATGAACTTTAAGGGGTGCTTCTGTAGCCACTACGCAATGATTAGTGTTATTCAATAGGAGAGTAATTCAGAGTAGCATAGTGAAGAGGAGTTATTTATTTGTTCAATTATGTTATATTTGTTGGGAGTGTGTCCACTAGTGAAAGTATGATCCCTAGGCCTTGTTTCCAAGCTTTGCACACCGTTTACTTGCTGTTTTGTTACTTGTTTGCTTGCTGCCATTTTTATTCCAGATTTCATTTACTACTTATAATCATCTATACTACTTGTATTTCACTATCTCTTCGCCGAACTAGTGCACCTATACATCTGACAAGTGTATTGGGTGTGTTGGGGACACAAGAGACTTTCTGTATTGTAATTGCAGGGTTGTTTGAGAGGGATAGATTTGACCTCTTCCTCCCTGAGTTCGATAAACCTTGGGCGATCCACTTAAGGGAAACTTGCTGCTGCTCTACAAACCTCTGCACTTGGAGGCCCAACAGTGTCTACAAGAACAGACGCATGCGTAGACATCAAGCTCTTTTCTGGCGCCGTTGCCGGGGAGGTAAGGTAAAAGGTACTCGCATCCTCCTGTGTGAGTGCTCAAAGTTATTTCCTTTAGATTCTGCAATTACATCTTTTTGTTTCCTGTTTTTATTTTCACTAGTTAGGCTTAATGGAAAACAAAGAGTTCTGTAGTCTTTTTCCTGAGTTTGGATATGAAGTGTTTGAAGAGAAAATTGAAAAACCTTTGGAGCTTAATTTGCATGCTAATAGTGTTGTTAGTATGAATGCTTTGAACACCGTTATTGCTAATGCTATAGAAAAGTCTAAGCTTGGGGAAGCTGGTTTTGTTAAGCATGATATTTTTAGTTCCCCGGCTTTAGTGGAGAAAGTTTGCTCTGATGATATTTTATCTCCCCTATATGATGTTCCTATGCCTGTTACCTATGTTAGTGATCATGATTGGGAAAAGCACTCCACTTTTGATATTGAAAATCTTTTTGGTACCAATTCTAAGGTTAATAATTGTTGTACCATTAGTACTATCCATGTTCCTTCTTATGATGATATGTTTGATGAATATGCTTTGCGAAATAGTTGTTCTCTAGCTTGTGATGATACTAAACCTCTCGTTTATGATGGTTACAATGATGAGTATAATGTTTTCAGTTCACCTACTTTTGAGGAGAAAATTAGTTATGATTACAATATGCCTCCTGTTTTTGATGATTATGGTGATGAGAATAATTATTCTGTTGAATCTGCTCCTACTACGATTGTTCATGTGGGGAGTATTAATTCTTTTATGCATGTGGCTCATGATAGGGATGCTTTATGTGATAGTTATATTATTAGTTCTATTCATGATGCTACTGAAAGTTACTATGAGAGAGGGAAACATGGTTTGATGGATCTCAACAATATTGAGTTTCCCCTCTTTATGTTGCAATTCTTGAAGTTGTACTTGTTTTGCCTTCCTATGCTTTTTGTTTTGCGCTTTCATGACTTGTCTCTTTACAAGACTATTTTTCATAGGAAGTGGTTTAGATTTAAATGTCTTTTTCATTTGCTTTTTGATGCTCTCTATTGCTTTAAGTTCCTATATGGCGCCTTTGCCTCAAGCTCTTATATGGCGCCCACATGAGCATCTTTGCAAATTACTGCGCCAAGCTCAAAGGCGTTAAAGAAAAGCACTCTTGGGAGATAACCCATTGTTTACTTTCAGTACATTGATGCGTTTCAAACGTATCTATAATTTTTGATGCTCCATGCTTGTTTTTACACCATTTGCCTATTGTTTCGTTACACTTAGTGGCACTTTTATGCATTTTCCGGAACTAACCTATTAACGAAGTGCCACAGTGCCAGTTCCCTGTTTTCTGCTGTTTTTGTGTTTCAGAGTGATACACAGGAAATATTCTCGGAATTGGACGAAACCACATCCTGAAGTCTTATTTTACCCGGAAGCTTCCAGAGATCCGAAGAGGAGTAGGAGGGGGGCCACCAGGGCCCCACACGCATGGGTGGCGCGACCAGCCCCCTGGCCGCGCCGGGCCCGCGTGAGGGCACCTGGCCCCTCCTCTGACGACGCCCCTTCGCCTATAAAGACCCCCCGACGAGAAAAACCTAAGTACCCGATCAGTTTTCCAGAACACATCGCGATCAGCCGCTGCCGTCGACCCGAAGATCGGGAGGGTCTAGAAGCTCTTCCCGGCACCCTGCCGGAGAGGGGAATCGCCACCGGAGGTCTCCTTCATCGCCATGCTTGCCTCCGGAGCGATGAGTGAGTAGTCTACCTTGGACTATGGGATCCGATGAATATTGGTGTTTATGATTAAGTCGTTGTACTGAATTATATCTTTTGTTATCTCTATGTTGTTTATGATCTTGCATGCTCTCCGTTGTTAGTAGCTATCTTGGCTGAGTAGTTGCTAGTGACTCCAAGAGGGGGTATTTATGCTCGATAGTGGGTTCATGCCTCTATTTCACCTGGGGGAGTGACAGAAACCTCTAAGGTGGTAGATGTGCTGTTGCTACTAGGGAGAAAACAACATTCATATGCTCAAGGGCATATGCTTTGTTTACATTACACACTTTGCTTAATGCAATTATCTGTTGTTCGCAACTTAATACTTCTAGGGTGTTCGGATTGATATCCCCGGGAGTGGATTATTAGTCATAGATGCAGTTGGATGGCGGTCTATGTATTTTGTTGTAATGCCCAGAGTAAATCTCATAGTGATCTTCTTGACATATCACGTTTATCTCTATTCTATCAATTGCCCAACTGTAATTTGTTTACCCAGCATGTGTTATTTTATCTATGGAGAGACACCACTAGTGAACTGTGGACCCCGGTCCTATTTACATCATATTGCTATCACCTGTTTACTTTACTCGTACTGTTTACTTTACTCGCATACTATATTATTTTCCACTCGATACGCTCATAACCTTTGTTTCAAGCAAACCGGTGAGATTGACAACCTCATCGCAAGTTGGGAACGAAGTATTTGTTTGTGTGTGTGCAGGTTCCGCATCACCTTCAGTCGTTTGTCTCTCCTCTCCTGATCGATATTAAACCTTGGTTTCTTAACTGAGGGAAGACTAGCTGCTATACTCATCATACCTTCCTCTTGGGGTTCCCAACGGGCTGGTTATCCACCACGCACAAGGATCGTCTGCTCCCACGTCAACCATACGCCACCAGCTTATTTTCTGGCGCCATCAACCGGTAGCAGCTCATTTTCTGGCGCCGTTGCCGGGGAGGAAGAGAAGACTTCTGCGAGGGGAGTTTTTCGCACACACATTCTTTACTTTGTTTTATTGTTTTGCTTTACTTTATTTTATTTTACCTGCATTGCTTTATATCAAAATCCCAAAAAAAATTAGAATCCTTGGTAGTTGTTTTTACTTATCTGCTTTTAGTTTTGTTAAAATGAGTAATCCTGAAGTAGAAGTTCGTAGTTTTAAGCAACAGGGGGGAGAAAGTTTAAAAGATGCTTGGTACCGTATTAACAATGCTCATCATAGGTGTACCAAAAAGCACTCTACCACGATCCTCCTTAGAAATTTTTATGTTGGTATATCGAGTTGGAATAGGTATGTTCTTGATACTCTTACAGGAGGTAATTTTCTAGGTACTCCCGCTGGAGAAGCATGCACTATAATTGAAAGTTTAGTGAGAATACCACCTATTCATGTTGCTAAAACTGAGACCACCCTAGAGGAGGTGGTAGAAAAGCTCAGCTCTTTAGAGAAAAGTTTGCCAAGTATCCTAGAAAATGCTAGCCGCGTTAGTGAATTAATAGAAAACATGGGTAAGAGAATTACCATTTTAGAGGCTAGCACTACTCATGACAATCAAAACTTAAGGATTGGTAAACTAGAGGAGTCTATGGAAACTCTTAGCTTAATCTTCTCTTCTCTTAAATTTAAGAAAGAGAAAGTGTTTGTTGGAAAAGAGCAAAAATTTATGTATGTTCCCAAGGTTTCTGCGCTTAAATCTCAACATGTTCTTAAAATTGGTAAGACTCTTAGTTCCACTAAGGGTGACTTGCAGGTTGAATCATCTTCGGGAATCTTCAAAGAGCCTACTGAGGTAACTAGCACTTCATCTATTGATATTACTTGATTCGCAATTTTCTGCGCCTAGCTCAAACGCGTTAAAGAAAAGCACTCTTGGGAGATAACCCAATGTTTTCTTTTCAGTACTTTTTCTTTTATTTGAGTCTTGGAAGTCATTACTACTGTAATGACCGCTCCTTATCTTGTTTATTTCGTTTTTGTGCCAAGAAAAGCCTCTAATTTGAGTGAGGTAAAGATTTGGGGATGTTGCTGTCCTGAAACTGTTTTCGGTGCTGCACCGTAAAAATTCGTGAAAATTCTCTGTTTATCTTTTGGACCTGCAATTTCTTGTGCATATGCCCCAGGTTATATCCAAACTTTTGTTAGTTGAACACTTTATGATTTGAGCAACAGAAAATCCCTCAAAAATTCGACCTTTGTCAGTTGTTCAGTTTTGACAGATTTCTGCCAATATTTGTGTTTGCCACTTTATCGCTTTCTTTTGAGTTCTTTTGATCACGGAACTTTTGGGGAGGTTGCTACAGTAGTATTTGCTATATATGTGGTGGTTTTGAGTTGAAACCTGAAGCAAATAGAGGATTGATTATATGTTATGCTTGCACTAATGTTGCTAATAGAATTGTGTTTAGTTTTGTATGAAGGAAGTTTTCAAGTATAGGGATTGGAGAATGATGAGATGAGTTGAAGAATGGACAAAAGATCAAGCTTGGGGATGACCATGCATCACCCCAAGAAATATCCAAGAAGTACAAGCGTCAAAGCTTGGGGATGCCCCCGAGGCACCCCTTCTTCATCGGCAAAAATCAGGTCACCTTTCAAAACACTATATTTTTATTGCTTCATGCACTATGTGTTTTTCTTTTATTTGAGTCTTGGAAGTTATTACTACTGTAATAACCGCTCCTTATCCTTTTTATTTCGTTGTTGTGCCAAGAGAAGCCTCTAATTTGAGTGAGGTAAGATTTGGGGATGCAGCTGTCCTGAAACAGTTTTCGGTGCTGCACCGTAAAAATTCGTGAAAATTCTCTGTATATCTTTTGGACCTGCGATTTCTTTTGCATATGCCCCAGGTTATATCCAAACTTTAATTAGTTGAACACTTTTTGATTTGAGCAGCAGAAAACCCCTTAAAAATTCGACCTTTGTCAGCTGTTCTGTTTTGATAGATTTCTGCCAATATTTGTGTTTGCCGCTTTATCACTTTCTTTTTGAGTTCTTTTGATCATGGAACTTTTTAGGGAAGTTGCTACAGTAGTATATGCTTAATATGTGGTGGTTTTAGGTTGAAACCTGAAGCAAAAAAGGGTTGATTATATGTTATGCTTACACTAATGTTGCTAATAGATTTGTGTTTAGTTTTGTATGAAGGAAGTTTTCAAGTGTAGGGATCGGAGAGTGATGAGATGAGATGAAGAATGGACAAAAGCTCAAGCTTGGGGATGCCCATGAAACCCCCAAGAAATATCCAAGAGGTACAAGCGTCAAAGCTTGCGGATGCCCCCGAGGAACCCCCTTCTTCATCGGCAAAAATTAGGTCACCTTTCAAGACACTATATTTTTATTGCTTCATGCACTATGTGTTTTTCTTGGAGCGTCTTTACTTTTGCTTTCAGTTTTCTTTTGTTTTGTTTGCTGCAATAAATGGTTAGATCACATCATGTTTCTTTTGGAGGAGATGAACTCACTTTTCATTTGCCAAGAACACTCCGTTTTTCACTCTATTCGTTTCAACGAGTGTTCTTCTTTTTCTAGAACTGTGTTTAATTTTCATTTTTCGCCTTGATTTTTGTTCAGATCTTGTTTTATCTTTGCATCAAGGTGTATTTGGACCTCTGGTATATGTTGGTTTTCCTCAAAAGAGTTTCCTCAAAAAGGTTTGAATGGTGTTGGAAAAGATAAAAAGTTTCATGCAAAAAGTGGTACAAAAAGGAGCTTGTTTAGACTGCGGCTTAGACTTTTGCATGCCATGTTTGATGTCATTTTGATAGTATGCTTAGTGATTTTTGTTGTAGCATGACTTGTCTCAAATGACTGAGATTGCTTAATGAGCCTTTGAAAAAATCATGCGTTGTTTATATTATTTGGAAGCATTAATTTGGTTTTCTCCTTTGATGCTTTATTTGGGTTGACTTGGCGCATGCTTACACCATGTTGAATACAAAAATAAGTCGCCTATAGCCTCTATGATCATTTAGTTTTTGACTTTTGATGCCATCTTATGCTTCTTTTAATGTTGCTTTGTCGCTTTGCATGATTATGGCCATTATTGCTCTCTTAGTTGGTCGCTCCAGTTTTTTGCTAGCCCTCATTTTGTACTGAGTATGAGCTCTACTCGTGCATCCAACTCCCAAAAACCAAGTTTGCCATTGTGTCCACTATAAATTCCTATGCATGGTATTTGTAAGCCATTCCAAGTAAATTTTCATGAGCTACCTTTCAAAAACTCTTCAAAATACTTCTCGTTTTGTGACACTGTTTTCAGCTCATGGGGCCGTAGTGGTCGGATTTGCTATCTTCCATATTGCTTATTCCAAAAAGAAAAAAAATAGAAAAAAGAAAGAAAAATGCACTCCTCCATGGTATGTGAATGTTGGTGGGCACCCGATGGAATCGGTTAGCCATGGTTTGAGAAAGGAAAAAAGGTGGGGAGGAGTGCCAAGCTTTATAAAAGAGCACAAAAGTGCCAATCTCTCTCTCAAAAATTTGCTTCATTTTTGTATGGAAGATAGTAAGAACCCCATTGCCAGTCATTGACAAAGACAACCACCTCTCAAAACCAATTTTTATCTCTCTGTTTTACAAATGAAAAGCTCCAGCACATGTTTAATCACTGCTTCCCTCCGCGAAGGGCCTTTCTTTTACTTTTATGTTGAGACACCACCTTCTATCTTTATGCACTGTCTATGAGAGCATAGTTGTCATTCTAAGTATAATGTGCATTGTCCCAAAGTTTATCATTGATTGATTCATGACTATGGTTTCACTTGTTCCTAAATTATTTGTATCTAGTCGCCCTCTTAAACTTGAAGGTGTCCTATGCATTTATGTTTTGCTCTCCATGAAGGACAAGCTGACAACCATTTGTATGTTTTTCCTTATTATTTGAACACACGTTTGACTTTCATTGTTTCATTTTCATGATCTTTTGTTTGTGTTCATTTTCATGTTATAACATGGTTGCTAAGTTTCTTATTGTCAAGATTACATCTTTCATGCCCATGTTTTAAGTTCTTTGATCTCAGCACTCAATGCTTTACCTATATGATCAAGATTGTGATGGTGCATGTCACCTCAAAAATTATTTCTTTTGTTATCACTTACCTACTCGAGGACGAGCAGGAGTTAAGCTTGGGGATGCTGATACGTCTCAAACGTATCTATAATTTTTGATGCTCCATGCTTGTTTTTATACCATTTGCCTTGTGTTTCGTTACACTTCGTGGCGTTTTTATGCGATTTCCGGAACTAACCTATTGACAAGATGCCACAGTGCCAGTTTGAAAGGACGAGATGTCGCCTAGAGGGGGGGGGGTGAATAGGCGATTTAAAACAATTACGGAATTGGCTTGAAGGAATGCGGAATTAAACTAACGTTTATTTTCTTCAAGCACAAGACCTAAATATGCTAGGCTCAACTAAGTGCAACAACAACAACTAGATATAAGCAAGATAGCACAAGATATAATTCACAAGTGATAAGCAAGATATAAGTACTTCAAGCACGATGGCTATCACAAGGAAATAAACTCGGGTATAGAGATAACCGAGGCACGCGGAGACGAAGATGTATCCCGATGTTCACTTACATAAAGTAAGCTAATCACCGTTGGAGAGATGCGGGTAACCACGAAGGCCCCCGAACGCCACGAAGGCTCACCTTCTTCTCCGAGTCCCCCACGAAGCTAGGGACCCCTTCTTATGGTTAGCTTTTCCTCCACTCCGGAGATGGCAAGCTCCACAACCACTTCACAACTCCCACGAAGGGGAAGCCCGGGCCTCTTCACAATCTTCCACGAAGAGGACACCGTGGCACAATCACCGAGCCAACTAGGAGGTCACCCTCCAAGAGTAACAAGCTCACGGTCTCTCACTCGAACTAATCGTAATGGAGAGCACAACACTTATGCAAGAATGCAAAGCAAGAACACAAGGGAAAGTGCTCAAATCCTTCTCTCTCAAATCCCACCAAAGCAACAAATGCTATGGAGGAGTTAGAGAGGAAGAACAAGGGTGGAGGTCAACCAATGACCTCAAGATCTAGATCCAATGGGTTCCCCTCACTTAGAGGAGGAATTGATTGGTGGAGTTGTAGATCTAGATCTCCTCTTCCAAATCCCTCAAAAATATGCAAGAATCATTGGAGGGAAGAGAGAGGGAGCAAGCTCAAGAGATTCAACAATGGAGGTGAGAGAAAAGCTCAAGAACACACTTAGAAACCCTACAAAACCGTTGGGGAAGAAGCCCCCTTTTATAGGGCAAGAAAACTGCCCGTTACAGAGTTTTCGGGGCGCTCCGGAGTAGAGCCCGGAGCAGCTCCGGATTGCACTCCGGAGTGGCACTGCTCAGCCCGGAGCAGAGCCCGGAGCAGCTCCGGATTTGGAAAACTGCAAAAACCCTTATACGAAAAACGCGATAACTTTTGCATCCGAACTCCGTTTTTAGCAAACTTGGACTTTTTGAAAAGCTTAGAAAAAGTACTACAACTTTATGCAGAGAAACACCAAGAAATGTCAAGAGGAAAAATACCAAATGTGGAGAGGTGTGAAACCTTCCAAAGTGAAGAACCGGTAAAACTCTTCAACTCGAAAACGCAATAGACGATGCATTTGGATTCCGTTTTCGATGAACTTGGGCTTGTTGGAAAGCTAGCAACAAGCACAAGAACCTCACATGGAGAAACACCAAGAAGCAACAAACTAGGAAGATGCAAAGTATGCAAAGGATTGAGCTCCCTATGACGATGAGATCAAGTTACCCAACCGAAAGCCCCTCTTGATAGTGCGGCTATCTATCCTATAACCCGGTCTCCCAACAAACACCTTGAGACCGGTAAAAGGAAAACCTAGCAAGGACATACCTTTGCCTTGAGCATCCCGCTTGATCTTGATGATGATGCTTCATGCTCTCATCAAGCCGGAATGCTTCACTTGATCATTGTTGCTTCGTGAAGACTTTAATTTGCTCCCCCATAAACCATTATGGGATAGCTTTGTTAACACTCATCTTCACAAGTACATTATCACCAAATGGACAACAAGCTTCAAACATATGATCTTCTTGAGATGCTTATCTTGAACTTTCACAACTCAACCTTGATAAAGAACATCATTTGATTTCATTCTCCCATGGGCCATATTGAATCCTTCTTTTGATGTAAGCCCATGGGAAGATACTTGATTCCACTATTCTCTCTTCATCTTGGTCAACCTTGTATCTACTCATGCTCTATCGAATCTCTCTTAAGATGCATATGGAATTCTTCATTTGATTGCATGCTCTAAGTCTTGGTCAACCATGGCTCAACTCATGAGACCATCGTGACCTCGACATAGAGCCATAACTTGAGTTCTACACAAGAACAACATCTTTATTTCTTCTTCTTGATCATATTGGATTCATCTCTTCTTGTTCAATGATCTTGATGCCAATAATTAAGATATATTGTTATTTTCATGGCATCCAAGCCTTGAATCCAACACATGGACTTCAAGCAATTCCTATGAACAATTCCTTCACAAAAAGCTCAATGAGAATATTAGTCCATAGGGATTGTCATTAATTACCAAAAACACACTTAGGGGCAATTGACCCTTACAATCTCCCCCATTTTGGTAATTGATGACAATCTCAACAAGAGGGTTTATATAATGAATGATAGAAACTAATATGCAACTTATCCGGGAATAAATTGCATACAAGAGGTTGTATTTGATATGGTCAAGTAACACAAAGCTACTACCGCATATCAAAATCAATTGTACTCACATAAACTACAACAAATATGGTTGATGTGAGTGCAACCAAAATATATAGAGCAAACTCCCCCACAATATATGCACGTGTGATGAACTTGAATTTCATTGCATACATTGTCAAGATAAACCTTTGATGGAGTTTACACTATATATTCAACCATGCAAAACATCTAACAAAGAAGAGATGCATGAAAGGTAAAACACTTAAGCACAAACCAAACTTAAGTATAAAAACCATTTCCCTTAAACACTCTAAACTTCTCCCCCATTGGCAACGATTGCCAAAATGGATGAAGGAATTTAGAAGGCCAATATAGTATGAGTTCCTCCCCAAGATGTGCATTTCTCATAAAAATGAGTGAAATCATATGCACTTATCAAATTAACAATATTTGGAGGAAGTCAAACCATATTGAGGATCAAAGATTGCAAAAAGATGACATAGTGAAGGAAGCTTCAACGAATGAAGCAAGCAAGCAATCAAGAGACCCAAAGAACCAATTGGACATAAGAAGAAGTGATGATAAGAGCTACTAGGTGATTTAAATGAAATAAGGAAGCTCCCCAAGGTCCATGCATAAATTTGAATTTTTGTTGCATTTGAATACAATATGCACAAACATGGAATCCTCACTCCCTCTATATCATTTAAAACAAAACATGAGCACGAAAGAATACAAAAGGATCAATACGCTTATCAAAGTTAAATTTAGTCCAAAAAGATTCACGAGATATGAGTGCGAGAAGAAGCAATAAAGAATAAACAAGCACTCATAAATCAAGTTCTTACCAACACCATCAAGAACAAAATGGATAAGAACGATGGTCGGCAAAGAACGAGGATATCAAGGGAAGAAATTAACACTCTTATGCATATACATTTCTAAGTGGACAAAAAATCATGATGAACAATCCACAAAGGAACATGTATACACAAGAGGTTAGTTGAAATTAAGGAAGACATAATATCCAAGAGAGAGTCATAGAATATACCAAATAGCTTTGCTATAAAGCATATATAGCTCAAGGCTCCATTTTCCATTATGGTATATTAACAAACTCCCCACGCAAAATCATCAAAGCCATCACAACTAGCAATAAGGGATCAAAAGATAGTCGGGATGCTTTGAAAGGCAACAAGCATAATAAAGAAGGGTACAACTTGCAACAGTATCTATATTGCACATGAGAGAGCGTTGAGGAATTAATATGCAATAAATTGCTAAAATGGCATATTTGGGATTGGTGAATCATAAACATGATTTTATATACTTCCCATCATATGCAATCATCTCAACTTGCTCACATATGAAATAAAGATATTTCTTTATAAGACCTTTGCAAGAACCGCAACATTTGCAAATAAATATTATCATGCCAAGAACCAACCTACAAGAGTTGGGATGCGAGAAAAGTATGCATGAAGGTTATACTTGTTACCGAGATAGCAATGGTGTGATGTAGTAGATAAGAGTTCGCCGATCATCCTAGCTTGGCTCCAATAATCATATGGTGACAACACCTTCCTTATAAATGAGACAAGCATCCATTGCATCTTCAATGTACCTAAGACAACATTTAAGTACATCTTGGTCCCCAAACTTATTGGGTCCAAAGTGGTTAGACTAACCACAATACATATGATAGACTCCATAAAAATATGTGCATAGTTAGAGATGAAATTTGAATTTCATGCAGATCTTAGCCATTTAGGATTTGACGGAGTATAACATATATATTGGATCAAAGAAAGCAACTAAGATACAAAAATAAGCATAAAGAGAATATGCATGCACCTATCTTTCAAGATCCAAAGAAGATACGATTTAGACAAAAACACCAAGAATACAAGGAGGTATAAAAGGTGTGGCAAAACACATTATTTGTCCAAATGACATCAAGGGAACAAATCAACAAATGATTTATTCATANTAGCAGTACTTTGTTTGATGCCAGTGTATTAGTATATGCTATGTAGTATATGTTCGCAAGATTGTAGTTAACTCTACATATGTATATACAGAATGTGCTAGAAGGAGTAGGAGACTCCAGCTCAATCACCACCAAGAAGGCCAACAGCGAGCCGGCGTTCAAGAAACCGAGGATGGAGACGCCGTCGCCATTGCCAACCTTCAAGGTAGACTCTATCAGTCTATCGTGCATGCATGGTTAACTTAACTCAACCTAGTATTCATAATTAAACTTCATGCATGCATTATTTGATATAGTATCACATAGACCCAGATCGATGCATCTATTGATAAAGGTTGTGCAACACATTCCAGGTTAGGAAGGAGAAGCTAGGGGACAGGATCACAGCACTCCAACAGCTCGTCTCTCCTTTCGGAAAGGTGAACAAACCTAGCTAGGCTTTTCATGTCCAATGTGCATTATTACATGATGAAATATATTATTACACAAATTAACAAGTACTTCGTACTGCTTGGAAGTTGGAGCCACAACATAGGAGTATCATCTTCTCTGCAAAAGAGTTGTTCCTTTTCTCTCCTCCTTTCGAGGATCTAACCCAACACACATGTAATCTAGCAACAAAATCTTGACACATATTTCTCGTTGCGCGTGCGTGCAGACGGATACGGCGTCGGTGCTGCACGAGACCATCGAGTACATCAAGTTCCTCCACGACCAAGTTGGTGTAAGTTCATCCATCCATGCATTGCATGTGCCAAGTACTATACCACACACATTAATATGATTCCCTAACCCTTTAATCATGGCGCCTGGGTCACGCTCGCACGCACGCACGAGCTCTATCGATTTCCTCGCAAGGAATCATCGACCAGGAGACTGGATCCTTCGATCGGAGACCGTGCTCAACTGAACATATATTTGTTTCTGATGCAGGTGCTCAGTGCTCCTTACCTGAAGACCGGCCATCATCAGCATCAAGTGCCACAGTACCTCAAGGTATGCACATATATACACGTTTTTCATTGTTACTGCTGCTGCACGCTTGCTCTCACTTTCCTTCCATTGCCGTCCATCTCCTTGTCAAGTGTCTGATAAGCTTTTCCACATGTGTTTGTGTCTGGTTTCAGAGCTCGAGTGCTAGCCCTGACAAATCGTCCAAAGACGGCGAGGTTTCACTCAAGGGCCGGGGGCTGTGCCTGGTGCCGATATCGAGCACCTTCGCCGTGGCCAGTGAGGTTCCCGTCGACTTCTGGACCCCGTTCGGCGCGCAGTTTAGGTAGACGAAGGGCGGCTTCAACTCAACTCAACCTACGGCTCGGATCGATCAGAAGCTAGCAAGCACAGAGCGATCCGACCTCGGTTTGATCTTAATCAATGAGTTATCTAGTAACTTATGATCATAATTTGTAACGGGTAGAGTACTGCTGAGCAAAGTAGCTAGGTGAACCTTTGGAATGAGTGCTTGAAGACTTGGATTCATTCTTCAGGTTCATCAGGAAATAATCAGTCAGTTAACCAAGGGAACTGCTAAGCCGCGAGGGGACTGAATTATGTCGAACTGATCCTCGACCGGTTACCTATGATTGGTTGTTAGGTTTGCATCATTGAGTAGTTGTGCCTGCAGATTAATTAATGGTTTACTACTTAATTCACTGCGATGGATCAAAGTCTGTCTGTAGCAGGTTTTGTTCTCTATGGATTGTACCAAATAAAAGTGGCATCGATCTCTCTTTGATTGGTCTCAGCTGTTACCTTTTGCTGGCTTTCTCTTTTAATTATGTGCTGTTAAGTAGGGCTTCCAGAATTTGTGCATGCGTGTCTCTTTTGTTAAATATTGACAGCTTTCAGGCTATATTATTCCATTTCTGTAGTAGTGGATATCGGGCATGCGTAAGTTCTGCACAGGCATATTCTTCTTTGTGTTTCTTATTATGTGGTTGACGCTGCTTTCCTGATGGTAACCAACTAATTAAGCCAGTTCGCATGTATAGTTTCCTCTGAAGTAATATCCTAGTTGGAGTTTTAGGCATGATGAACTCTCCCTGCAGCAGGTAAAAAATTACTCCAGTATAGCAAGCAGTAGCAGAATTACATATTTGACTCTTCGAGTTTACCCATTAAATTCAAAACAAAAGCAACTCGTGGTAAGAAATTCAGCTAAGTTCGACGTACTGAGAGTGTCGCAAACGACTGAATCTCAACTGAGGTCTTGCACTGAAACTTGACTGCTGAGTGCTGAGTACTGAGAACAACAGTCTTGCCCTAGAAACAAGCTTTACACTTTGGTGGTAGCGCACCATTATCCAGTACACTTTTAAGTCTTACTGAGTCTAACTGCGTGGATCGCCGTTGAAATAGAAAGAGTAAAGTACCAGTTTTTCATAGAAAAACTGGACATCATAGTGGGATGGTTGGTATAAAATCAGTTGTTCTTAAAGAATTGCAGTAAAGTACTTGGAACAGATATATCATATATGATCTGTATACTTAATTTCTCCTCACTCCACCAAGTCTCCTGTAGCATGGATATAAGTTGAACCTCTGATTTCCTGTTCTTGGTACAAAAGGAACTTCTGAACTTTTCACTGAATTTGACTCTCTTTTCTTGCCATGAAGACAACTACTGTTAACCTTTGAATTTAACTCTGTTTTCTTCCCATGAAGACAACTAGTGTTAACCTTTTAATTTGACTCTGTTTTCGCCAACGGTGAAAAGTACCACCATGCAGCTCAACACTCTATGTTAGTGTAACTAGCAAGGTGGCCCTCGCAAATGCGAGGGCATTGTCTTTGGGTTTTGAATTTAATGACTGAGAAATAAAGGTTTAATCGAAGAAATTCATCTTCCAATATTTGATCTTTATGAAAAAATATATAATACTACAAATAAAAACCTTATAAGAAATATCCAAGAACTTAAATTATTTAATTGTTTCTATATAATTTTGAATATAAAAGGTTTTATCTCTATATTTTTTATAGGTAACATTAAATCTTAAGGGTAGGTTATCCTAAGCTTATTGTGACATCTTTTCCACATTTCACCCTACCGCACTTGTAAGGCAACTTACATTAATTTAGATTAACAAAGTAAGCAATAAAATCTGATCTAATCAATCACATGTTTGGCTTCAAGCTTTCAGTTCTCAACTATTTTTCCTCCTGTACACCTCAAATAATGCTCATCTGAGTAGCTTTCCGCTCGACTACATGCTATATCAATCATTTAGGGCGAATTATATAGGGTTAACATGTGTATTCATCAAAAGAGCCTAGTTTGGACTGCCGTGTCTAGCTAGACACAATTTGTGTTTTCATCCGATCTAACATGCATTTATATGTTGCTTTTTATCGATGTAATAATCATGATCCACGAATTACTTGATGATGGTTTTCTGCAATTACTATAATTCATTTTGAGTATGTGGCCATATGAAACACCTAATATAAAAGATGGCCATTCTGATCTTATTCGAGAACATTAGAATTTGAAGGACCGCTTTATTTATCTTTTGGTGCCAAACATTCAATATTTCCATAAAAAATCATGTCTGAGAATCGAATGTTATTATCTCCACATTTTCTTTCAAAATTAGCATCTGATAAAACTATATGAGGTGAATTTACAGACTTCTCGTAAAAGTTTTCCAACATGTTTTCTTATGTTTTTATCTAATTAATAAGTAAACTAATTATCTCTTGATTATTTGCGTATACTCATTTTGTATGCATGCATAAATTAGTTTACACTTTATAGTTCATTTTCCACATATAATTGTATTTCAAAATGTAGTACCATTTGTACATGCCACGTTCGAAATAGTCTAGCATGATTGCCTTTTATTTCTGATCAAATACGATCACACTTTATTACACATCTATAAAACTGATTTAATTAGATATTACCCATATAATTACCAACAGGATCAGCCGGCGAGCGTGCACTAACCAGTCGTACGTACGCTCCTAGTTAGAGTCCGTTCTGTACAAGTTGGCTCTTTTTTATTTTGAATTTCGAAATTATTTTTTATTTTATTTATCAACGACCAGCATACGTTTGTAGTTAGAGTCCCTTTTGTACACGTTTAATCTTTTTATTTTAAATTCTTGTATTGCTTTTTATTTTTTTGAATACACGGATGGCTAAGTATTGCACATGACACGCTAGACATGAATCGGACTATGTATTTGTATATACGTAACATTTTTATATTTCAATCGTATCCATTAATTACAGATCTAACTGTCTAAATAATTCAGGTGATGTGGATTAACACGGTATCTTTATTTTAGATTTCCGTATTGTGCTTTTAGTATATAATAGATGGTCGAACTCATAAAGCCGTCATGCAAGACAAAGTTCAACACCACATCGTGCAGAGGCCTACAGTAAAATTCAGCACCTTTATCTTGATTCTCCAACATGTATTTCGAAAAGAATTTCTGGAAGTCACAGTGCCACCACCACTGACCGTATGCAAACATACTTCGAGTTCATTGGTATATATGTGCATACCTTGAGGTACTGTGGCACTTGATGCTGATGATGGCCGGTCTTCAGGTAAGGAGCACTGAGCACCTGCATCAGAAACAAATATATGTTCAGTTGAGCACGGTCTCCGATCGAAGGATCCAGTCTCCTGGTCGATGATTCCTTGCGAGGAAATCGATAGAGCTCGTGCGTGCGTGCGAGCGTGACCCAGGCGCCATGATTAAAGGGTTAGGGAATCATATTAATGTGTGTGGTATAGTACTTGGCACATGCAATGCATGGATGGATGAACTTACACCAACTTGGTCGTGGAGGAACTTGATGTACTCGATGGTCTCGTGCAGCACCGACGCCGTATCCGTCTGCACGCACGCGCAACGAGAAATATGTGTCAAGATTTTGTTGCTAGATTACATGTGTGTTGGGTTAGATCCTCGAAAGGAGGAGAGAAAAGGAACAACTCTTTTGCAGAGAAGATGATACTCCTATGTTGTGGCTCCAACTTCCAAGCAGTACGAAGTACTTGTTAATTTGTGTAATAATATATTTCATCATGTAATAATGCACATTGGACATGAAAAGCCTAGCTAGGTTTGTTCACCTTTCCGAAAGGAGAGACGAGCTGTTGGAGTGCTGTGATCCTGTCCCCTAGCTTCTCCTTCCTAACCTGGAATGTGTTGCACAACCTTTATCAATAGATGCATCGATCTGGGTCTATGTGATACTATATCAAATAATGCATGCATGAAGTTTAATTATGAATACTAGGTTGAGTTAAGTTAACCATGCATGCACGATAGACTGATAGAGTCTACCTTGAAGGTTGGCAATGGCGACGGCGTCTCCATCCTCGGTTTCTTGAACGCCGGCTCGCTGTTGGCCTTCTTGGTGGTGATTGAGCTGGAGTCTCCTACTCCTTCTAGCACATTCTGTATATACATATGTAGAGTTAACTACAATCTTGCGAACATATACTACATAGCATATACTAATACACTGGCATCAAACAAAGTACTGCTAAGAAGCGTCTAACCAGCACAAACCTTAAGTGCAAGGTTTGCTCCACGCGGTGCCGGTGATTGTTTGACAGTAGCACGTGCTCCGCCCTGATCGGCCGCCGGTGGCGCCATGCCGAACCCTGCGCTAGAAGCGTTCCAGAACGCTGCGTCGTTGGTGAACTGGAGTGGCTCCCTGACGGCAGCTGTCTGGCCCATCTGCTGGTACTGGTACTGCTGAATCCCGGCCGCCGCCGGCTTCGCCGTGGGCTCCATGAGGCTCCTCAGCAGCGACGACTGGAACCCGTACGGCGAGTTCGGCGACAGCAACAGCTCGGGCGCGCCAAGGCTGGACAGCAGCTGCTGCTGTTGCTGCTGGTGGTGGCCTTGCAAAGCTAGGTCTAGGTTGTTGGGTGAGGGGTTCATCGTCATGCTCTGATCGGTTCTTGAGCTCATGTCATGGTGGCCAACTTGCAGAAACCCATGCATATTGCCAACGCCGCTGCTCCTGTTAAAAGTTAAAACAAACGACACAAACACATATAGATTCCATTAATTCCAGTGTCACGGGATCGATTATGTATGTGTAACATCGTCATATCATATGATAGTACGAGATCACGGGAAACTAATCGAGGTAAAAGGTAGGTAGAGTACAATCGAACAACGACTCACATGTAAGGGTTGTTCCAGTCGGTGAACCCGGTGGCGCCGCCGGCTGCCGGGTCGTTGATGCTGGCCGTTTCTTGGAAGGTTATGGAGCTGTTGTTCCCGCCGGGGGATTCGGAGGAGGCCGTGGTGGTGCAGCTCTTGGCCTTGCCGCCGTCGGCCACCACGTCGTATCCACCTGCTGCAGCTTGGAGGGCGGAAGGCCAGGTATTGAACCCAGCGAGCTCCGTGGAGCACGCCGCGGCAGGCACGGCCGCCGCCGCGTTGCTGTTCCACCACATGCCGTGCGATACAGCCACGCCGCCACCGTTGTACATGGCCGGAGCAGCGTGCATCAGCTGGTGATCTCCCATGTCTCGACAGATCTGTATATGCACGCCGTCTCTTGGTCGATCGAGAGGAGCAAGAAGGGAGTGGTGAGTGCTTGTTGGGTGGGCAAGAATGAAGGGGAAAGGGTGAAGCTAGCTAGATGGGGGCAGTGGTAGTGGAAAAGACTGGGTTGTGTGGCTTGGGTATATATAAACCGTTTGGAAAAGAACGGCGAGGAGAATTTGGCCTACCTGACCGGCCGGGGTTGGGTCGTTGGCGGTCTCCTGGCATTGCGTCAGCTGGCCAGGTAAATCGATCCGGTGCAACTTGTTAGATTAATCTTGATTCAGGTTAGTTTCTTAGATAAGTCTAAGAGTACTAGTCGTGCTATGTTAGGAGATAATTTGGAAAGTGTCAAAGTTTCCTAGTCTAGCTAGTACGTGAGTCCTTATACTAGTAGGATTAGCATTGGTGCTTGAAGGAGGCTCGCATGCTGTGTACGCATCGAGTCCAGCTGATAGTACTAGTAGCTTGTCCGACTGGTACTAGAATTCATATACGAGTGGGTTAGTGCCTTGAGGTCGGTTGGTTGTGTATATATACACGAGGGTGTTGCGTGAGTTGTAATACCAGATATTGTAAGAAACACCGGAGATTGAGAGAAAAAGAAAAGGAATAAAGAAAAAGTTTAGAGCGTGCGTGGCGATAAAAAGTAGTCTCCATGTGTATTCGTGTAGCTTCATGTGATTGATCTGTGGGCGAATTCCAACACAACTGATCATGATCCATCGGTTGTTCAACAATCCCAGATCACACTAGAGAGTAGATCTCTACACTGCTCTTCTGCATGCATACAAGTAGTAGTCTTTCTTCTAACTCTCTTTGTCTTGTAGTTGCAATCTCTTAGTAGAGTCTTAGGGTTTTGACATACGTACGTGCATGCTTAGAAAATGGAGGTAAAGACATTCGGCATCAACTGATGCACTCAGGCACACAGCCGTCACTTTTACTTTAATAATTTATGTACTAAAAAACTTATCTTATATCAAGATTTCCGTGATATAGAAGGTTGATATCTCACAAAACATGCCTGCATAGTGTACACCAAGTACGAAAAAAATATTGCAGATAAAATAAGGTCAGACAAAAGAATTTACATACTCTCTCTTTTGTTCCAGACAAGTCACATCTAGCTGTACTCTCAAGAAATTCGGATCCTTCAATCTTCTATTTCATGATTCTTCGGTCAGAGCACTAGCTAGGTTACTAGCATAGAATTTAGGAATATATTGAGATAACAAAGCAGGGATTCAATAATTCTTGATTTATGCCAGGCGCCATATTTCACACATTAGAATCAGGATAAATATGTCGAATCAGTATAAATAGTATATGTTATCTCTTATAAAAAAGGGAATAATACTAGGGAATGAATTCCTAATCAATCAAAGGCATGCATTGACCTCCGAAAGGAAGTCTTTGCTGGTGATAGCAACAGGAGCAAATAAATTACATTAACTGGAAGGAATGTTTGATGAAAATCGCCTAACTGAATGCAATAAAGTGGTATGTAATGAACTCTGCTAGTAGTTTATAGCACGGTTGCACCTAATCTTTGTACCAAGAAGTCTTGATTTGTGTGTGATATAGTCGCCTCTAATCGGTTTACTTTAATCCTAGTGAATTACTTTCTCGCTGGTAATTATCACTAATTTTTCATCAGCATCACTTTATTGTTCATTTCCGACCACTAGAAGATAAATTCGAAGTCACTATCCGATGGAAATTACATGCATACCCTGATCTCTGCAAATTATAATTTATGTGTAGCATCACTAGCATGATTGTTGATCATTATGGTTTATGATCATATTTAGTGATAGCTTTTGTTTGTTTAAATACTTAGGGATAGCTAGCTTTTTTTGTTTAAATACCCTAAGTGTATATCTATTTATTTCCATAACGAGGTAAAGTACAGGGTTAGAGCTGCTAGCTAATACAAGCCTCAGGCCACTATAACTAAGTTAGATGAAAGATTGCACCCAAATTGCTAAACCATCATAGGCTTTCCTCTTGGCCTTATGAAGCAGCAAATCCATTTCATCCATGAATTTGTTTGACGCTTGTAAATTCTAGGTGGTATATCCTTGAAAATCAAATCATTGTTGTAGTGCAGATCGCCCAGTAGACAAGCATGACGATGTCCATTGAGATTAAGAGACAGTGCTACCCTAGTAGCGACCTGTAATATAGTACTGCCTCTATCCTAAAATAAGTGATGTGGGTTCCTTTAAATTTACATTTATCTAGACATGTTTTAGTACATAGATATACATACGAATCTAGACAAATTCACATCACTTATTTTTGGACGGAGGGAGTACATTTTTTTGAAAAGTGAAGCAATGTAAAGTTTGAGCAAGTTTCTAGAACATATTATTAACATGTACAATAGAAAATCAATATCTTTATATATATCATGAAATAAATTTTCATATGATACCTATATAATATTGCTTTTTTATGGGATGTTTTTAGGAGAAAAAATAGTAAGTGTGAGGAAAAAATGTGGTGTTCTATTTGTAAGCCGTGCAAGTATAATTTTTTGAATTTAAAGGGGCAAAAAGCTTTGCCCCATTCATTAATTAAGAAGGAGTTTAGAGGTCTTACAAACCGAGACTAGCTCGGCAAATAAAAAGATTACTCTCGCGGCATGATTGAACCCAAGTTTTTTGCACCCGCTAAGCTCCAAAGAGCCGCCTCTCCCCTAATTTTGGATACAACAATAGTAGGCATAGTGGCCACCTTACGAAACACTCTAGCGTTGCGCTCGTTCCAAACCTCCCAAGACACGAGCATGATGAGAGAGACGAGTGATTTTCGACGAAAGCCACTTGAGTAGATGAAGGTCATCCACCATTCCTTAACCGTTGTGTGGTTGGCCCAAGATGCGATGTCCACCGAAGTAAGGCCAAGCCAAGACAAAACGGCATTCCAAATCCTAAGAGTATAACGGCACTTGAAAAGGATGTGTGCCGCCGTTTCCGGAGCTCGCTTGCAAAGTTGGCAATTGCCACAATTTGGCCACCCACGTCTTTCAAGCCGATCGGCCGTCCAAACCCGATTTTGTAAGATGAGCCATGCAAAGAGCTTGCATTTGGGCGGAGCCCAAGTCTTCCACACCGCCTCCATCATGTAGGAGTTGGTCATTCCTTCAAATTGAGCATTGTAGGCCGATGCCGCGGAGTATTCCCCCGAGTTGGTGAATTTCCAAGTAATGCTATCATTGGAGCCTTCTTCAAGTTGCACCTCGATGATCAAAGACCAAAGCTCCACAAACTCAACCACATGGTTTGATGTAGATATTTCGTTGGTGTCAATTTTGGCAATCCAAAAATTGTTTGTCAAACCCTCCCGAACCGTGAAGCTTTTCCTTGACGAAATGGCAAAAATGAGAGGGGCAATGTCCTTAGGCTTCCGCCCATGGAGCCAAGGTGTTTGCCAAAATTTTGCCGTGCGCCCATCTCCAACGGTGATGAATGTTGCCGCATAAAAGAACTCCATATCCGCCTCACTACAAGGATTTTCACTCCCAATCCAAGCCTTGGAGGGGTCTTTCCAAAGTAGCCAAGGCCACTGAAGCCTTAGAGCCCTTGCAAATTTTTCGAGGTCAAGGATGCCAAGGCCCCCCTTCTCCTTGGGCCTACACACAATCTTCCAACTAACCTTGCATTGACCACCGGAAACTTTATCCGCCGCCGCCCAAAAGAAAGCCCGTTCAATCTTGTCGAGAGCTTGTAGCGTGCCGGCGGGTAGTGCAAGCGGTGTTATGTGGAAGATCGCTTGAGAGGTGATGACGGATTTGATTAGAGTGCACCTCCCGGCGGCCGCGATATTCTTTCCATGCCACGGGGCGAGCTTGGAGGCCGCCTTATCCACAAGAGGTTGCACATCAATGCCCTTGATGCGTCTATGAGAAAGCGGCAAGCCAAGGTATTTGATGGGAAAATTCGCACGATGTATTGGCAAGCTTTGCATGATATCGTCAAGGTCCAAGTTGGCACAACGGATAGGCACGGCAATGCTCTTGTGCACTCTAATATCTTGATCACACGACTATCTTTTATTTCTATGCCGTGCAAGTATAAAAACATGAAAATATGTTGATGAGACGCCTATCAATATCAAATGAGAATATTTACAGGTCAATCAAAAATTGACACCCAAATTTGAAAAGTTCCGTAAGTACGAGCAAGGACTTGTCAGCGGAAGGCTTACTTTTACACCACGGAAGTAAGAGCCATGCATGTACCGGAATGAGCTTGGAAATTGAGATACAACACGTCGGTTTCATTTGCGATCGGCGACGTGATAGAAGAACCCCCACATCGCACGCGTACGTTAGGCACCCCATGTCTGTCTTGAATCGTTATGCATGATTATTCGATCGCCCGTTCCTTTTTGGATTTTTCCTCCGTGTAGTCATATTCCCTTCCGAGTTCAGACCAGCCACTGTGCGTGTAAATGAAAACCATTGTCGTCTTCCATCACCTCCTTGCAAATAATTTAACGGAATCTTAAGACGCTTGCGCACGGTGAATTACGAGCCAAATGCGCAGCTATAGCTTAGTTTCCACGGTCAACAGTTTTTTTTTTGGCCATTGCAGCAGGGTCAACACGATTTCTGCTACACCAACATGCATGCATGTGGTAAGGAAACCGTCTTGCTCACGGGTAGAATAGGGACAGAAATGAAACAATCAACAAGCTAGCTAGTACGAAATTAAGGCCATGACCTCAATTCCGGCGAACATTCTTTCGGCGTAGACGCGTAGTAGCAGAAATTTCATCTCGAAGACGACGGCGGCCGGCCTAAGGCTAGCTCTACAGAGAGCTCAGCTACGCTAGCGAGGCCGAGACGACGGGCGACGACCCCGTTGACGTCATGCTTATGACCGCCGGCGATCGATCTAGCTAGCCATCTAGGAGAAGACGATGGAAGGCGTCAAAAGCGCGGGGCCGGGGAGCTCGCACGCGTGCCCGCCAAAAGCCAGCCGCCCACTCACCCCATCCACACACACATACTCTACCACAAGATCGATCGAGCCAGACCACTCCAGTAGTCGGACGCCGAGTCAAAAGCTTGGACAGCGACATGGCGCGTTCGGCTCATCGCGATCGCTTCGGCCGCGAGCGACAGGATCCACGTCGCTGCCACGTATCGACGACAAACATTTGACCATCCGATCCGATCTAGGGCCAGATCGATCGAGATCATCATTTGAGAGGGTTCGGTAGAGGAGGTCAACCTTTTTATTCATTTCGTTTCGGCCAGCAGTGCAGCAGTTCAAGAGATGAATGAAAATAATGGAGTTATCGTACGTGGAGAAATCATTGAGTTAGGGGAGGTCAACTTGGTGTTCATTTCAGTCCCTAGCGCGCGTGATAGGCAGTGCAGCAGTTGCAGAGGTGAGCTGATTGTGTTAGAATATATGTCGAGGTTCCCGGATGCATGCCTCCGGCCGGATTGAATTTTCTATCGAAAGACATTCCTTCCACTTTGTAAATAGACAGTAATTCCTGTACGGTAACAACCTTCTTTCGCAGTAGCTTTGGAGTTCTTCTACAATGGAGAGGACTGAGCGTCCTCCGAAGGATTCTGCCCAGCGATCCTCCGACCTCTCGTGCTGCCACGTGTCCTCTCAGACTCCCTCAATCCCGCTTTTGCTTCTATAAATGTACCAATACAGCAGAACACGGTTCATTGTAGCAAAATAATTGTATGAATGAAGCAAAAACGTTTTACACTAAAATCCCGAAATTGCTCCCGTGAAGCAAAAAAAGCCCCGCTTTTGCTTCATTGTAGCAAAAAACGGTTCAAAGCAAAACAGAGCAGATTTCGCCGGAGACGTCGGAGCAATTTTTTTATACTATTGAAGCATAGTAGCATTTTTTTTCCGGCGAAGTGATTTCGCCGGAGACGTCTGAGCAAAAATTTTGCACTAATATAGCATCGGAGCAAAAAAAAATTTCGGCGAAGTCCTCCGGCGATGTTACGGTGCAAATCCGCATACTTCATTGCAAAACAATATAGTACTGTAGCAAAAATGGTTGTAGCAAAATCAATCATCTTACAATGCATATTCACACAACAAAAAGTGCAAAAATTTAAAACGGTTGTAGCATGGTAGCAAATTGTTCTGCGCCGTCGTCCTCATCGTTCTCGATGCCGGCCTAGGCGCACGGCGGCGGGTACTTCGAAGGAGCGGTGCCCTCCATTCCTCTCGCGTGAGCGCCTTCGCCATGGCTTCCATCTTCGGCTCTGTAGGGGGCCGTGGAGGTGAGCATGGGGGCGGCGGCCATCAGGACGAAGGGCTGTGGCGAGTGACTGGAGGCGCGAGGCCTGGAGACGGCGGCGCGAGGCCTAGGGGGTGGCGGTGGGTGGCACGAGACCCGGCGGCGGTGACGAGAGGGGCCTCGCCGGGCGTGCTTGACGCCGGCGGCAGGACGAGTTCAAGGTCGGCGCAGGGCGAGCTCGTGCTATGGAGATGGGGAGTATCCGCGGTGGCGCGCCGTGGAGACGGCTTGGGATCCACCGTGTGGAGCGCGAGGATCCGGCACTAGACGCGGGGACGGGCTGGGGTGAGAAGATCGCGAGCAGAGGTGTGCAGGATTTGGTTCGGAAGGGGATCGAGTGATAAAGAAAAAAGGATAAGAAAGAAGGTGGGGCCACCCACGTTCACGCAATGGAAACCGGAGGATCTAGTCGCCCGATCCTCGGAGTGTTTCCTAGCATTTTCCTTCTACAATAACTTACGTAACAAAATACTCTACTATTTGTTGAATATTTTATTCAGCAAACAAAAGCTGCTAGATCATTCCTTGTCTCTTTTACCTAGAAAAATAGTATTGTCTACTTAATACACCACCATTCGTTGCCTTTTTTTTATTGAGAAACATACTATGGCATTCTTCTACAGTGACTTGACAAAAGAAGATACTCCATTATTCGCCGCACGTTTATTCGGATACCTTCCTTTCTTGATCTCCCCACGATCACCCTGCGGGTGTGGCACCGCTGTGCCAAGCCTTCCTACGTCCACTTTTATCTCGGACTAATTTTCTGTGGTTGTTTGGAAACGATTGTTGGACCGTTCGCTAACATTACCTTTTGCAGTAATTTGGAGAAAAAAATGATGAATCCTTTGATGCCACTTTTACAATGAAAAAATACTAGCCTACTTGGAGAAAAAAAAACTCCACCATTAGACATCTGTTTACTCGGGAGCATACTACTGCCTTATTCTATTGCGAGTTAAGAAACAATGGCACCAATATTTGAAGCATATTTTATTTAGAAAATGTTACTACTTCTTTTGTTGATCGCCTCATGGTCGTCCCACGCGGAAGGAGTAAACCATTCAGTAGTATCAACAGATATGTTTCATTGTTCTACAATACTATTTACGACATACTAAAGAACCATCTGGTAAAAATCATTTGCAACCCTGGAGAGGCGTGCTGCTGGCACTTGATTTTCTTTGTTGGTATAATAATTATTGAACTAAACAATTTGGCATGTCACATGTACCATACACCCAGGACCCACCAATCAAAATGCTCACGAACTTTTGCTAAGTAGGGTAATCAGGATGAAAACTTTTTATATGGGTTAATGAGTGTCAGAGATGTCAAATTATGGGGTATAATTTGGAATTTTCTCCTTTCCTTTAAACCTTGTTTGGTTCAATAGGTTGAGAACTGTATTACTGTCTACTTTGCATGCAATTTCAAACAAAAATTTCCATTGAGTACGAGTTCATTTTTTTTTCCCTTTTTTGGATGACAACTACAACCCACACATAATGCTATCGGATAGTTCCCATGTTTTTCTTGTGGTGCACCCAAACATGACCTATTACATATTAGTTGTTCTCAGTTCGTGTAGGATTCAATATGGCATGACATCACAATCCTATGTTTTTCACTGTCCTGCCTTTTAGAATCTTGTGAACCAAAGAGATCATATTTTCCCTTAGGATTTCAATCCTCGGTTTTACGTCAGGAAATACTTTAATCCATACAGCCCTAATCTGCACATGTAATGGAGTGCAACAATAATAGTGAGAAACCTCGCGCCCCAACTGGGTGTTGAGCTCTTGGAAGAACTATGCGGAGTTGTAAAATCTACCAAAGAGGTCAAGTAAAAATGCACAAATTAGATAGATGTACCTTCCTTTAAATTTTCTGACTCATATAGTGTAGAACATGATTATTTGGAGGTATCCATATGCTAGGGTGATCTGATGGTCATGGTCAGAGATGATTTTGGAACCAAGAACATGAGATTCTAAATTTGTTTCTAACTTGCTTGAATGGATCCATATACTTACCCGCCTAATAGAAAATCATACCCTCTGTCCACCACAAACAAATGAGGGACTCCTTTTGACGTGGGTATGCCCTTCGGGTATCCACGGATTAGTATACCGGGTCCGGCCCATTAAGGAAGTGGACAAGCACAAGGACTTGAAGATTGACTTGGAGGTGAAGAAGGAAGATTCTAATCTGTATTCGACTAGGACACTTGTAAAACCTAGCCTGGTTGCATATATAAAGCCAGGCAGGGGCGCCCCTAGAGAGATATCTGAGACAAGTTACATCGAGAGCTAGAACATACAAGATAGATTAGACATAGACTAGATACAAAACTCTGCCTACGGCGGCTCCATGTAAACATCATTATGATCATATACTAGATTGCTAGCAGGATGTAGCGATCCTCCACCGTGGGGACGTGAACCTGGGTACATCGTGTGCCAATCTCGATCCCGAAATCTCTAGTCGTTGCTCTTTTCCCGATCCTAAGTCCTTCATCTAGGACATTTGTCGAGTTAACCCTCGTCACCTTTCTCTACAGAGTTTGTACCTTACCAGTCATATTTGGTCCATGTTTGTTAGATTTGTTTGTCGATAATACATTGAGTTAACTACTGGTAAATACCAACTCGTATCAATCCCCCATCCCAAGGTTTGTGAGCGGTTAGAAAAATAGCGTGACAATATAATGTCGTACCATTTAAATAAAGCTTTTCTTATTAAAGTGCTTAAACTTTTCACATATATAAATGCTATATTAATATAATTTAGAGTTTGTTATAGCCAAAATGCACTTACAGCTAAAATGTATTGTCATGACTATAGATAGACACCATTATACACACACTGATATTATTATTTATTTATAGGTACAACATAAATTTTATTTTTAAGTCAACAGGAAATAAATATAACTACTAATATGGAAAAAAAAAGATGAAATAAGAAATAAGGCGCATGCCTTCCATGAGAGCAATGCATCAAGTGTATATGGATTCCAACCCTTATCTTTCGCTTTTATATCATAATAACTAACCCTGACATTCAACCCTAGTATTTGGCAGTTAGTTTGCATTGGTTACTTGGTATTTGCTGGAGCAAAGTTTTGTTAGTGCATTACTGTTAGAAATTATGCTTGGATGATCCTATGCTCGGAGAGCATTGGTGTATACTAGCCTCTGGGTATAATGTTTACCACTTACTTATATTAAACAATTTTACCTTTTTTATAATTAATCATCTAACCATAAGATCCTTAATGGTGTAACTATATTTCATTGAACAAAATTAGCCAGAGATCAATATTGCTAAATATTAAGATATATTGATTATACAATACCAACTAGCAGTATAAGTACATTTGCACTAAATCAAATCATATTTTACAACAAAAGTGGAGCTTGTTTCCATTTGATATACTACTTGTATACTCTAGATCAATGATAAATAATTGAAAGCCATCAGTTGTCTTGACTACATGTATATGTCAACAACTATTTTAGTTTGCTTAAGTATCTTGGCGTATAATTCTTAGTATAACAAAAATCTTTATGATATTGATGTTTCTAGAGTGAGTGTATAAGGAAATTGAAAATTCTATAGTACATACTTCCCCCATCCTCAAATAAGTGTACTTCTAGCTATTGTCTTAAGTCAGATATATCAAAATATTACTAACTTTATTGAAAAGAGTAGCAGTGTATATCACTTGAAATAGGTGTAATATGAAAGTTTGTAGTGCGTGTTTTGCGAAACACGTACGCCCCCGCGTGCTTTGAGTCATAGCGTGGTAAGTGTATTGCCACAAATGGTTATCGACGATGCCAATGTAGATGCACCAGAAATCACATCTTGGGGGAGGGGGGCTGTCGACTAGCAGCGCGATACGCAAGATAGCTAGAAGACGCTTTTGGGACCCAAAGCCCTAGTTCCTCGGGAGGGACCCGTAGGAGGTTTTGGCGACTATGGGCTTAGCTTGGTTGACCTAATTGCTCCAGGTTTCATTATGTATCTATGGCGAGGCTTTTGTCCAAGACACCAAAGAATGGAAGCGGGGACAAGGGTTTTGACTATAAATATTAGATGCATAAGTAGTAGATTGATTGTTGATTCTGTGCTTAATTTTAATTGGTTGGTGACAAGGGTTAAACTCGACAAATGTCCTAGATGAAGGACTTAGGATCGGGGAGATAGGGCGTCGGATGAACTCGAAGGTAAATTAAGTCAAACAAGGTGGCTATGAAAGTAAACGTGGGTGTAGAACCTGGCTTGCTTTCAATCTGTCCCTCACCGTCCCCTCCTGGCCCCTATATATAGGTGGCCAGGTCTCGAGAATCGGGTAGGATCCGATACAGATTACAATATCGACATACGGTAAGAACTCATATTTCGACTTTTATTACAATTGGGCCTATCTTAACGGGCCTCAGGGGTACTCAACTAACGGGCTCTATTATCTATACCCTTGTCAGTAGCCCCTGAGATTCTACCAGAATCGCAGATTCGGGTTGAATCTCTAATCTTTAAATCTTCGACTTGATCAATTCTTTGATTTCTTCATATCTTCAACTCTTCGACTTGGTCTGTCGACTTATTCATTATAATACCTCGCAAGGGGTTTTGATGAACAAGCTTGACAACTCTGACGGATCAAGAGGCCAGTTAACTGCCGGAACAGATACTTGTCACCTACTTCAAATTCAATCCCCTTGGACTTGAATTCGGGAAACCGGTCAAACCCATTCTTTTGCCGCATTTAGGACTTACAAAGAATGAATCCCAGTGGTTCTCAGGGTACCCAGTACATCTACCAGGATTTTTCTTCACGTCGTAGACACGGATACATACCAGCAGAGCGCATCCATGTGCGTATACCGGGCCACACAAGACGGATCCTGGGGTCTTACCTTCGTGATATATTTCAACCACGGCATTCAAGTTTTGTCGCGATGACGCAACTCGAGAATTATATTTCACAGCCTTGTTTGACTGAATCAATATACGCAATTTTTTGAGTTATCCTTTTTAACTTTTATGAATACCTCCCGATGGGAGTAATCATTGTTTGTTTTTGTTGGCAATGTAGCCAAAGTTCCTTGCTCTTATCTTTTGTCGACTTCTTTCTATCGGGTGCGCGACAGCGCTCCCGATGGGAGTAGCCCCCGAGGCTATAGCCAAAATTTTCGGGTATAGGCTCAAGAGAATAGATAAACTTGCTCCATATACTTTTTCTTGTATCATCTGTCGATTTTGCTCACTTTGGAGTGGATTTTTCCCTGTGTTCGTTGCAAGCCCCCGAGTCGAAGACGAGGTAAACTTGTGCGTCTTGACAGATATTCTCTTTTCCTCTTCTTCTTTTTTTCTACGCGTCGTTTCTCTTGATACGCTAACTCTTCTGTGCTATTTGCACTGTAAAAAATCCAGAAGTTTACTCTGGGCCTTGCCACTCCAGGAGCCCATTAGCACGTGCTTATAAATAAAGCACACTTTGACCAGGGTCAAATCCCTAACTCCTCCATCTTTCTTCGCCGCATCGTCTTCTCACCCCATCTAGGGTTTTTCATCTCTGACGCTTATCTCCCATGGCCAATGCAAGTGAATCTCGCTTGAACATCGATGCACCGGTGGAGAAGCGGGGTCGCGGCCGCCCACGCGGTAGTAAGAATAAGACTACCGCCGCAGCCACAGTAGCATCGTCTTCTGTTCTGGTGAAGCGACGCCCCGGCCGTCCGGTCGGGAGCAAGAATAAGCCCAAGGTGCCCTCTGCCGCACCAGGTCCAAGTGTTTCTTCCCCTGATGCTTCTTCTTCTTCGCCCAGAATCTATTCTTTCTTCTGCATCTGCAACGCGTAGTGCCGCGAAATTTAGCGCCTGCCATTGAAATTTACCAAATTCATGGATGGGCGAGAACTGCGTGAAGCAGTTCTCCATGAACACTGGTGGAGGAACCCCATACGAAGTGGAGGTGTGGTACGACGGCACCGGTGATCAATTTTTCAAGGGCGGCTGGTCGCGATTTGCGGAGGATCATGACCTCCATCAGGGGTTCTTCATGACCTTCGATTTCCATGTTGGCACATCAAAGTTCGACGTGACAATCTATGACGACACCCAGTGCCAGAAGGAGTATGAAGCCGAAGTGTAGTTTCATTGGTATTCTCCTTTATGTAATCCAGTTGTTCCTCCTCGTGCTTATCTGTAATAAAAATCGTATCGGAATTATGTGTTTTATTAATAGACCATGGGAACGAATTATAGTTCTGAGATGTGCGCATTAATATTTATCGGGTTCCTTTGAACCGTTTACGCCGCAGACGAAATGTCAGGTTGCAATCATCCTTGCAATGTGCCTCAGAGAATCACAAATATCAATAACTTATTAATTTTATTTTGTACGACTCGAGGGTTTGAGCCCCCGAGTGTATAGTAAAATAGTTTTCACATATTGTCGACTTGGCCCAAGGAACCCAACCTATGGCCTCATGTTCTGGGTTCAGAGGGTCATAACTCAAAAGAACTCTTTATCGCCTATGCGTAGAATCGCCATAGTTGCTCTGCATTCCACGGGTTACTTTCGTCTTTCCCCGTTTTCTTGTCTCATAGTCGATAAGCTCCTCCTGGTATCACTTCTGTGACTATGTAAGGTCCCACCCATGGGGACTCGAGTTTTGCATGTCCATCTTGTTTGAGTCACAAAACTAGATCTCCCACTATGAAGGATCGTGGACGAACTCGACTACTGTGGTAGTTTCGCAGATTTTGCTGATATTGAGTAGCTCTGGCAAGCGCGGCATCTCTTGCTTCATCAAGTGCATCGACATCATCCTGAAGTGCTTCTGTAGAAGTTGCCTCATCATATGCTGCTATTCTTGGAGCTTCATGAGTTATTTCGACTGGGAGCACGGCTTCTGCGCCATGGACCAGAAAAAAAGGGCGTTTCTTGAGTAGCTGCATTAGGCGTAGTTCGTAGACTCCATAGTACGGAGGGTTGATTGCCTAGTTGACGAGGGAGATTATTCTTCCTTGTTCCCTGGCAATAGTCCTTGTGCGTGGTGAATGACCAGCCCGTTGGGAACCCCAAGAGGAAGGTGTGATGAGTATAGCAGCTGGTTTTCCCTCAGTTAAGAAACCAAGGTTTATCGTTCTTGGAGAGGAGAGACAAACGACTGAAGGTGATGCTTGCTAGTTTGCGACAGCTTCGGACAATTTATATATGGCGCCTCGTCCAAGCTTTGTTTGCTAGCTGCAACGCGGAACCTGCACACAACACAACCAAATACTTTGTTCCCAACTTGCGATGAGGTTGTCAATCTCACCGGTTTGCTTAAAACAAAGGTTATGAGCATATCGAGTGGAAAACAGTAAAAGTATGCGAGTAAAGTAAACAGTGCGAGTAAAGTAAATAGTGCGAGTAAAGTAAACAGGTGATAGCAATATGATGGAAATAGGACTGGGGTCCACAGTTCACTAGTGGTGTCTCTCCATAAGATAAATAACACATGCTGGGTAAACAAATTACAGTTGGGCAATTGATAGAATAAAGATAAACATGATATGTCAAGAAGATCACTATGAGATTTACTCTGGGCATTACAACAAAATACATAGACCGCCATCCAACTGCATCTATGACTAATAATCCACTTGTGGCGAATCAATCTGAGAACTCCACAAGTATGAAGTTGCGAACAACAGATAATTGCATTAAGCAAAGTGTGTAATGTAAACAAAGCATATGCCCTTGAGCATATGAATGTTGTTTTCTCCCTAGTAGCAATAGCACATCTACAACCTTAGAGGTTTCTGTCACTCCCCCAGGTTAAATAGAGGCATGAACCCACTATCGAGCATAAATACCCCCTCTTGGAGTCACTAGCAACTACTCGGTCAAGATAGCTACTAACAACGGAGAGCATGCAAGATCATAAACAACATAGAGATAACATAAGATAATATTCAGTACAGCAACTCAATCATAAACACCAATATTCATCGGATCCCAACAAACCAAACATGTAGAATTACATAACGGTGATCTCAATCATGTAGGGCAGCTCATGAGATCTAAACATGAAGCACATGGTGGAGAAGACAACCATCTAGCTACTGCTATGGACCCATAGTCCAAGGTAGACTACTCACTCATCGCTCCGGAGGCAAGCATGGCGATGAAGAAGACCTCCAGTGGCGATTCCCCTCTCCGGCAGGGTGCCGGGAAGAGCTTCTGGACCCTCCCGATCTCGGGTCGATGACGGCGGCGGATCGCGATGTGTTTCTGGAAAATTGATCGGGTACTTAGGTTTTTCCCGTCGGGGGGTCTTTATATGCGAAGGGGCAATGTCAGAGGTGGGGCCAGGTGGCCTCACGCCAGGGTGGCGCAGCCCAGGCCCTGGCCGCGCCAGCCCTGTGTGTGGGCCCCTGGTGGCCCCTCTCCTTCTTTCCTTCGAATCTCTGGAAGCTTCCGGGTAAAATAAGACTTCAGGAACTTGTTTCGTCCAATTCCGAGAATATTTCCTGTGTATCACTTCTGAAACACAAAAACAGCAGAAAACAGGGAACTGGCACTGTGGCAACTTGTTAGTAGGTTAGTTCCGGAAAATGCATAAAAGTGCCACGAAGTGTAACGAAACAGTAGGCAAATGGTGTAAAAACAAGCATGGAGCATCAAAAATTATAGATACGTTGGAGACGTATCAAGCATCCCCAAGCTTAACTCCTGCTCGTCCTCGAGTAGGTAAGTGATAACAAAAGAATAATTTTTGAGGTGACATGCACCTACACAATCTTGATCATATATGTAAGCATTTGTGAGCTGGGATCATAAGAACTTAAAACATGGGCATGAAAGATATAATCTTGACAATAAGAAACTTAGCAACCATGTTGTAAACATGCAAATGAACACAAACAAAAGATCATGAAAATGAAACAATGAAAGTCAAATGTGTGTTCAAATCATAAGGAAAAACATACAAATGGTTTTCAGCTTGTCCTTCAAAGAGAGCAAAACATAAATGCATAGGACACCTTCAAGTTTAAGAGGGCGACTAGATACAAATAATTTAAGAACAAGTGAAACCAACAATATGAGTCAATCAATGAAAACTTTGGGACAATGCACATTATACTAAGAATGACAACTATGCTCTCTTATGGTGCATAAAGATAGAAGGTGGTGACTCAACATAAAAGTAAAAAAAGGCCCTTCTCAGAGGGAAGCAGTGATTGCAAGTTTTATAACCTTCAAAAATTATGGTACTTACCGGCTTTGAGCTCTCATTGCCCCCATCATAAGCATCTTGAATGGTTAAAGTTAATGCGAGAACAATTATGATGCATATGCTTGACAAATCATAAGTTGAAAACCTCATGCCCCGTGAATACGAGTACCCAAACCTCATGCTACTTTACTTAGAGTCCCAAGCAAGGCTCTTGTCATTGTAAATATATGCATATCATTGAGAACCGCCAATGGGGTACCTCCGTGCCCGATGACATGGAACAAGCCCACACCAAAATGAAAGGACAAGCAGACAATGAACACCTCGACATCTCTTTTATTTGCCATTTGTTTAGCTTTTTATTGTGAGATGCGTCGTCGTATGTTCACCATGGGTATGCTGCAAATTTCCACCATGAATTATGCATGGCTTAGATTGGCGGCCCGGCGTTTCCCTAACACATATAAAAACTCCATGATCCCCACAAGATTCCCAATTCATTTCACACCGCGGGCATCCATAAACAAAAGATCACGATATCAACTCAAATAAGAAGTGCAATGTTGAAAGCTTGCCCATGACTGCATGGCTGGGCTAGTCTCCAACTTACAACTTGCAAGCATAACAACTCAACATAAGAGACCACAATGTCAAATTTTTAAGAACAGGAAAAGTAAAGTGTGCCTTCCGGTTCGTGAGAGCTTTACTGACCGAATTTCGCATAACACTGGTAAGAGTTTAATTTGAAGAGAAAATAAAAGCAAGTCAAATTTACTTGGAATAGCAAATTGCTAGTAGGTATGTATGGTGGACACTTTGGAAAACTTTGGCTTTTAGGAGTTGGATGCACGAGTAGAGCTCATACTCAGTACAAGGCGAGGGCTAGCAAAAGACTGGGAGCGACCAACTAAGAGAGCAATAATGGCCATCATCATGCAAAGCGACAAAGCGACATTAAAAGAAGCATAAGATGGCATCAAAAGTAAAAAACTAAATGATCATAGAGGCTATTGGCGACTCTGTAAGAGTCTAACATGTGTGAGCATGCGCCAAGTCAACCCAAATAAAGCATCAAGGAGAAAACCAAAATAATGCTTCCATACAATAAAAACAACGCATGATTTTTTCAAAGGCCCATTAAGCAATCTCAGTTATTTGAGACAAGTCATGCTACAGCAAAACCACTAAGCATACCATCAAAAATACATCAAGCATGACATGAAAAAGCCTAAGCCGCAGTCTACACAAGCTCCTTCTTGTACCACTTTTTTTTTGCATAAAGCTTTTTCTCTTTTCCAACACCATTTGAAATTTTTTAAGACACCTCTTTTGATGAAAACCAATAAAGATCAGAGGCAAAAATACACCTTGATGAAAAGATATGACAAGGTCTGAATGCAAATCAAGGCAAAAACGAAAACCAAAAGCAGTAGCGGAAAAAGAAGAACACTCGATTTTTTGATAAGAGTGAAAACTAGAGCGTTCTTGGCAAATGAAAAGCAAGGCAACTTCTCCAAAAGAAATTTGTTGGGGTCCAACCATTTATTGCAGCAAACAAAACAAAACCAACTAAGAAAACTAAAACAACTGACGCTCCAAGAAAAAGACATAGTGCATGAAGCAATAAAAATATAGTGTCTTGAAAGATGACCTGATTTTTGCCGATGAAGAAGGGGTGCCTCGGGGGCATCCCCAAGCTTTGACGCTTGTACTTCTTGGATATTTATTGGGGTGATGCATGGGCATCCCCAACCTTGAGCTTTTGTTCATTCTTCAACTCATCTCATCATTCTCCAATCCATAGACTTGAAAACTTCCTTCATACAAAACTAAGCACAAATCTATTAGCAACATTAGTGTAACCATAGCATATAATCAACCTCTTTTTGCTTCAGGTTTCAACTCAAAACCACCACATATATAGCAATACTACTGTAGCAACCTCCCCAAAAGTTCCGTAATCAAAAGAACTCAAAAGAAAGCGATAAAGTGGCAAACACAAATATTGGCAGAAATCTGTCAAAACTGAACAGCTGACAAATGTCAAATTTTTGAGGGGTTTTCTGTTGCTCAAATCAAAAAGTGTTCAACTAAGGAAAGTTTGGATATAACCTGGGGCATATGCAAAAGAAATCGCAGGTCCAAAAGATATACAGAGTATTTATACGAATTTTTACGGTGCAGCACCGAAAACAGTTTCAGGACAGCAACATCCCCAAATCTTTACCTCACTCGAATTAGAGGCTTCTCTTGGCACAAAAACGAAATAAACAAGATAAGGAGCGGTCATTACAGTAGTAATGACTTCCAAGACTCAAATAAAAGAAAAAGTACTGGAAATAAAAATATTGGGTTATCTCCCAAGAGAGCTTTTCTTTAACGCCTTTGAGCTAGGCGCAGAAAATTGCGAATCAAGTAACATCAAGTGATGAAGCATTAAGATCAACTGCTGAGGTCTTGTCAATAAGGCATTGTATTTCATCCACATAAGTTTTTGAAGACCCTTTGTGATCACGCTTTGGCTCACTATTTTCATCAAAAAGATTTTCAGGACAAATCCATTCAAAATTATTTTCGAAAGCTTCACACAATCCCAAAAGCTTGCAAGGTATAGGTATTTCGGCCCCTTCATCGTTTGTACTAATAACCTTTATAGGTGAACCGAGTTTATTAAAACGTTTAAGAACTTTCCTAGCTTCAATAACGACATCTTTAAATTCTAAGCGCAAAGCTTCCAAAATAAAAGCTTTCTTTTCAGGATCTTCAATTTCATGAAGCTTAAGGAACATATATTGCATAAAAGGATTAAGACTAGCAAACCTAGTTTCCAACATGTGAATCAAATAAGCAGAAGCAACTTCAATACTAGGAGCTAGCTCAACCAAAGATTTTTCCTCAACTTCCTCATGCATACTAATGTGATTAAAGAACTCCTCAATGTTACTTTTGCCAATAATCGAACCGCTACCTACTGAGAGGTCCTCCAGAACGTACTTAGGGATCAACATGATGAACTAAAGTAAAGAAATAACAACTACCAAGGATTCTAATTTTTTTGGTTTTTTTGATATAAAACGATGCAGGTAAAATAAATAAAGCAAAGCAAAACAATAACAAAGTAAAGGATGTGCGTGCGAAAAACTCCCCTCGCAGAAGTCTTCTACTTCCTCCCCGGCAACGGCGCCAGAAAAACAGCTGATTGCCAAGTTGACAAGGGAGATTATTCTTCCTTGTTCCCCGGCAATAGTCCTTGTGCGTGGTAAATGACCAGCCCATTGGGAACCCCAAGAGGAAGGTGTGATGAGTATAGCAGCTGGTTTTCCCTCAGTTAAGAAACCAAGGTTTATCGTTCTTGGAGAGGAGACACAAACGACTGAAGGTGATGCTTGCTAGTTTGCGACAGCTTCAGACAATTTATATATGGCGCCTCGTCCAAGCTTTGTTTGCTAGCTGCAACGCGGAACCTGCACACAACACAACCAAATACTTTGTTCCCAACTTGCGATGAGGTTGTCAATCTCACCGGTTTGCTTAAAACAAAGGTTATGAGCGTATCGAGTGGAAAACAGTAAAAGTATGCGAGTAAAGTAAACAGTGTGAGTAAAGTAAATAGTGCGAGTAAAGTAAACAGGTGATAGCAATATGATGGAAATAGGACCGGGGTCCACAGTTCACTAGTGGTGTCTCTCCATAAGATAAATAACACATGCTGGGTAAACAAATTACAGTTGGGCAATTGATAGAATAAAGATAAACGTGATATGTCAAGAAGATCACTATGAGATTTACTCTGGGCATTACAACAAAATACATAGACCGCCATCCAACTGCATCTATGACTAATAATCCACTTGTGGTGAATCCATCCGAGAACTCCACAAGTATGAAGTTGCGAACAACAGATAATTGCATTAAGCAAAGTGTGTAATGTAAACAAAGCATATGCCCTTGAGCATATGAATGTTGTTTTCTCCCTAGTAGCAACAGCACGTCTACAACCTTAGAGGTTTCTGTCACTCCCCCAGGTTAAATCGAGGCATGAACCCACTATCGAGCATAAATACCCCCTCTTGGAGTCACTAGCAACTACTCGGCCAAGATAGCTACTAACAACGGAGAGCATGCAAGATCATAAACAACATGGAGATAACATAAGATAATATTCAGTACAGCAACTCAATCATAAACACCAATATTCATCGGATCCCAACAAACCAAACATGTAGAATTACATAACGGTGATCTCAATCATGTAGGGTAGCTCATGAGATCTAAACATGAAGCACATGGTAGAGAAGACAACCATCTAGCTACTGCTATGGACCCATAGTCCAAGGTAGAATACTCACTCATCGCTCCGGAGGCAAGCATGGTGATGAAGAAGACCTCCGGTGGTGATTCCCCTCTCCGGCAGGGTGCCGGGAAGAGCTTCTGGACCCTCCCGATCTCGGGTTGACGACGGCGGTGGATCGTGATGTGTTTCTGGAAAATTGATCGGGTACTTAGGTTTTTCCCGTCGGGGGGTCTTTATAGGCGAAGGGGCAATGTCATAGGTGGGGCTAGGTGGCCTCACGCCAGGGTGGCGCGGCCCAGGCCTTGGCCGCGCCAGCCCTGTGTGTGGGCCCCTGGTGGCCCCTCTCCTTCTCTCCTTCGGATCTCTGGAAGCTTCCGGGTAAAATAAGACTTCAGGAACTTGTTTCGTCCAATTCCAAGAATATTTCCTGTGTATCACTTCTGAAACACAAAAACAGCAGAAAACAGGGAACTGGCACTGTGGCAACTTGTTAGTAGGTTAGTTCCGGAAAATGCATAAAAGTGCCACGAAGTGTAACGAAATAGTAGGCAAATAGTGTAAAAACAAGCATGGAGCGTCAAAAATTATAGATACGTTGGAGACGTATCAAGGGTAGCTCATCTACCCAAGCGTGCTTGGCTTTCTTGAGGGGCGCTAACAGCCTTTTCTTTATCCCATTGCATATTAGGCCATTGGCTTTTTCGACCTGCCCATTTGACTTTGGATGCGCTACAGATGCGAACTTCAATTTGATTCCCAAACTTTCACAATAGTTCTTGAATTCTTTCGATGTGAAGTTTATCCCATTATCTGTGATTATGCTGTGTGGTACTCCAAAGCGAAAAACTATGGACTTAATGAAGTTAATCGCGGCTGTAGAATCTTGGGTTGTCACTGGGGCTGCTTCTACCCACTTGGTGAATTTGTCGACTGCTACCAGCATATAAACATGCCCTCCTGGCCAGGATTTGTGTAGTTTCCCTACCATATCGAGACCCCATTATGCAAAAGGGCCAAGATAATGGTATTGGTTGCAACTCTGCTGCTGGCGCATGCGGTCGGGATGCGAAACGTTGGCAAGCTTCGCACTTTCTGACGATGTCTTTCGCGTCCTCAATGGCTGTTAGCCAGTAAAATCCTGCACGAAAAGCTTTGGCTGCAATGGATCTGCTGCTAGCGTGATGGCCACATACTCCTGCGTGGATGTCTCTTAAGATCTCCTGCCCTTCTTGAGGGGTGACACACCGTTATAAGACGCCTGTTATACTTCTTTTGTATAATTTTCCTTGCAACACGATGAAAGCCTTGGATCATCATATTATCCTTTTCGCCTGTACTGTATCTTCGGGTAGTGTTTTGTTTACCATATACGCCAAGTATGGTTGCATCCAAGTTTCCTCGATCATCATGACTTCTTCGGGTTTAGTTGTCCTGCTGCTACCAGCTCCCGAGCCTGTTGCTTGGTGCTGGGCTTGCTCTCCTGTAGTCGAGATTTTGGTGCTTTTTATTGATCTCTCTATGATTTCTTCCCAAAAAACTCCTTGTAGTACGGGTAAACACTGGGACCCGATATTTGCTAAATTGTCAGCTTCCTCGTTGCTTGCTCTGCTGACATGCGAAACTTCGCATCCATCAAATGTTCCTTCGAGATAATAATATAGATTCCTGTATGCTGTCATATTGTCACTGATAGCATCACACTTGTTCATCACTTGTTGGACGACGAGATTTGAATCTCCCAAAAAATTTAGTCGGGTTGCTTCACATGCTTTGGCCATTTTCATCCCATGGAGCAGTGCTTTGTATTCAGTTTCATTATTAGAAGCTTGAGGAAAACTCATCCTTAGCACGTATTTCAACTTGTCGCCTTGTACCGATATCAGGACTACTCCTGCTCCTGCGCCTTGGATCCTTTTTGACCCATCAAAGTACATTGTCCATACACTCGATAGATCTGGTGGTCATGTATTTTGTAACTCCAGCCACTCTGCTGTAAAGTCTGGTAAAACTTGTGATTTGATCGCCTTTCGCTTTTCGTACGTGATGTCCAGGAGTGATAACTCAATTCCCCATAAGGAGACACGCCCTGTTGCTGAAGGGTTGTTCAATATGTTGGATAGTGGTGCTTCGTTGACTACTATGATTGGGTGTACCGCAAAGTATTGCCGTAGTTTCCGCGTTGTTGTGAATACGCTGTATGCAAGTTTCTGGTAGTGTGGGTACCTTTGCTGTGTTGGAGATAGTACCTCGCTGACAAAATATACTGGCCGTTAAACTCCATGGGTTTTCCCTTCTTTACTTCTTTCGACTACCAAGACTGTGCTTACCACCTGATGTGTTGCTGCAATATATAATAATAATGGCTCTTTTTCCTTTAGTGCGACCAACACCGGCGGTGTGGAAAGCACTTTTTTCAGTTGTGCAAAGGCTATGTCTGCTTCTTCTGTCCACTCAAATTTATCGTCTGATTTTTTCATCAATGCATAGAAGGGAAGGGCTTTTTCCCCTAGTCTTGCGACAAATCGACTTAGTGCCGCAACGCGTCCTGCGAGCTTCTGTACAGCGTGCAACTTTGTGGGCTTGCCCATTGTTAATATTGCCTGGATCTTTTCTGGATTTGCTTCTATTCCTCTTGCAGATATTAGGAACCCTAGGAGTTGTCCTGCAGATACCCTGAAAGAACATTTTGTCGGGTTGAGCTTGAGCTTGTACCTGTTTAAGTTGTCGAAAGTTTCTGCTAAATCACTGATTAAGGATTCCTCTTCTCTTGTTGTGATGACCACGTCATCGATGTAGACTTGGATGTTTCGTCCTATTAGACTTCCGAGGCAGTTTTGCATCATCCTCTGATAGGTTGCTCCTGCATTTTTTAGGCCAAAAGGCATGACTTGGTAGCAGAACACGCCGTAAGGTGTTATGAAAGCTGTTTTTTCCTCGTCTTCTTTCTTCAACTTTATCTGGTTGTAGCCAGAGTATGCATCCAGGAAGGAAAGCCTTGCGCATCCTGCTGTTGAGTCAATAATCTGATCAATGCGAGGTAGAGGGAAGGGATCCTTTGGATAATGCTTGTTGAGAGATGTGTAGTCGACACACACTCTTTGCACGTCTGTGTTTTTCTTGGGGACTATAACTGGATTAGATACCCAAGTCGATGCTTTGATTTCTCGGATGAACCCTGCGTTTTCAAGTCTGTGTAGCTCGGATGCTATTGCTTTCCTTTTGGGTTCATCGAATCTCCTCTACGGTTGTTTGACTGGTTTCGCTTTTGGATCAACGTTTAGTGCGTGCTCGACGAGTTCCCTAGGAACCCCTGGCATGTCCGAAGGACACCAGGCGAAGATTTCCCAGCGCTCACGGAGGAACTCAATGAGCGCGCTTTCCTATGCGGGATCCAGGTTTACTGCTATAGAGGTAGTCTTGTTTGGGTCCGTAGGGTGGACCTGGATTTTCTTCGAGTCTTGAGTTGCATCGAAAGCCTGATCTGGCAGGGATCGCCCGACGTCGGGTAGCACGTTGTGGTCGGTTTCGCCTTTTAGTCTTGCGTATTCTGCTGTCATGCCAAAGGTTTGCGCCAGTCTATTGAATTCTTTGTCACAGGTGTTGGATACTTCAAAGCTGCCCTGCACCATGATTGTTCCTTTAGGTCCTGGGATCTTGAGTGTAAGATACGCGTAATGTGGTACTGCCATAAATTTTGCAAATGCTGAGCGTCCCAGGATTGCATGATATTGTGAAGGCCAATCCATAACTTCGAACTCCAACTTTTCTCTGCGGTAATTGCTGCTGCTGCCGAAACAAACGTCGAGTTCTATTTTCCCGAGAGGGTAATTTGCGCTTGCTGGTACTATTCCGTAGAAAGAACAATCTGTTGGCTTTAGACTTTCCATTGAGATGCACATTGCCCTCAAAGTTCTTGCATATATCAGATTTATGCCGCTTCCTGCATCCATGAATACTCTCCCGATGTCATATCCCCCTATTTGCGCCTTTAGTACCATTGGTGCGTGCCCTGGCCTGGGAACTTTCCCTGGGTGGTCTGATTTGCTAAACCTAACCGGTTGATCGGACCACTTTAGATACTCTGTAGTAGCTGGCGGTGATGATATTGCCAGGTTGACCTGTCTAGATATGCTCTTCCTTTCTTTCTTTGACTTTGGCACTGGTTGAATCATTGCTGATATATATACCTTTGACTCCAGTTGTTTTGCGAGTCGCTGCATTTGATATCCTTGACTCATGCTTTTTTCTCCTTGTCGTGTTCCTTGGCTTGAATCCATGGCGCTTTTGCAACCTTAAAAAGGTTCTGCAATCCTTCATCTGATGATTGGAGACTCTTTTCCCGTCCAGGTACGCATAATGGATGCGACAAGGACCATACAACATGTGTTTTGCCGAGGGACCCGAGTACCTTGATTTCTCCTTTCCCCTGTTATCCCTGGCTTGAAACTCTTTGCTTTCGTAGTCTTCCTCATTCCTTCCGTCGTATCCCGCGGCTATTTGATTTCACCTTCCCTGGTTGTCGCCGTTGCGGTATCGTCGCCTTTGCCTGCTTGATTTATCGACTTCTGGTGACCGTCCCCTTTTGTTGTTATACGCGTCTTCTCCATCGGCAAATCTGTTGGCTACTTCCATTAGCTCAGATACTGTCCTTGGCCTTGTTCTCCCTATTTCTTCCACTAGGTCCGAACGACAAAGGCCACTCAAAAAAGCGTCTATTGCTCTTTCATCGGAGACGTCTTCTGCTGAATTTTTGATTACACTCCAGCGTTGTATATATGAGCGTAGGGTTTCATCTCTTTTCTGTACGCATGATTTGACTTCCTCCAGTGATGCTGGTCGCTTATATGTTGAGCGGAAATTTCTTGCGAATTGACTCTCTAACTCCCCCCAACTTTTGATGGAATCGTTGGGTAAGGTATTTAACCAGGACCGCGCTGCGCCGGTGAGGTGTAACTGCAAACTTTGCATGGCTGTTGCTCTTGTTCCTCCGAGTATCTGTATTGCTTGCAGGTAATCTGACAGCCATAGAATAGGCTCCTGCAACCCGTCATACTTTTCTTGATCATGTGGCAGTTTGAAACCTTTGGGTACTCGCATTTTGCGAACCCTACGGGTAAAACATAACGCGCCCATCTCTTTTTCATCGTCTTCATAGTTTTCCTCTCTCCACGCATAGCGCGAGTTGTTTACTCGTGCTTGTGCTATTACGTTCCTTGCGTCCTCCTTCCTTTTTTGTCGCTTCTCATCTTCTGATGAATCATTGGGTTCGTTTTGCGAGGATTTACGTTTTAATTCTTCTTTTCGCCTTTCCTTTCCACGCGTCATTTTTTCCTCTGGAAGTTTTCCCATTAGTTTGTCTTCTACCAACCCGAGACTTCGTATTGCGGCTTGATGCATGTGCTCTCGTGGGTCCCCAGGCTCTGGTTGTATGGTTAGTAGGTACGCCTGTGCTGCTACCAACGCCGCTTCTGGTGTTTCTTGAACGAAATCTTCTTCTTCTTCTGACTGTTGCGGGCTTTGACTTTTCACGTAACTCTCCTCTCTTATCTGTGCTGTTGTCCTCCTGTTGTGCTTTGGGTCTCTTTGTCTCTCCATGCTGGACTCTGATGAATTGCTATATTCACTCCAATATCCTTCAATTGGTGTACTGTTGTAATCCGGACTTCTCATGATCATGTCTCTTTCCTGCCTTAACTTCTTTTTGCGCTAGTGTAGCGCGTATTGGTATCCCATTAAAACTTCTCTTCTTGAATCTGCGGGTACATCAGTCCCGTGGTTGACAGCTGTCTTGATCATTCTCCACTCTCCGGCCGAAACATGCACTTTCTCCTTCTCTTTCTTGCCATTGCTCCTTATCTTGTCGACTTGCATGTCGACCTCCTTGTTGCCAGCGTGATTGTTTTCTTCTTCTGCTGCTTCAGTGATGATAACGCATAATTGGTGTATGCTCCTGGAGACGCCGCTGCTTCTGCTGGCGATATCCCTTGATTTGTCCACTGCTGCTTCCACAATGGTCTTTTGCCCGGTTTCATCGGGTTCCTCGAATTTTTCCTGCAAATTTTCTGTTGCTGCTAAGCTGACTGGCGAGTTTGCCTCGCTAGAAGATCCTACAGATAATCCAGATGCTGTGATTCTCTCTGTTTTGCCCACCGACGGAACTGATTTCGTCGGATCCGAAAGGCGAGTTGAACCCGAAGGTCCGATGTAGAAGCTTAGACTTCCGAACATCAATTCCATCTCTTGATTTTCGTCGACTTCTGGATTGCTATTGGCTAAAAGCAAAAAAGTCGTCGAATTCATGATTCCAACGCCCAGAGTCCCCACGGTCGGCGCCAATTGATGAGGGTTAAAATCGACAAATGTCCTAGATGAAGGACTTAGGATCGGGGAGATAGGGCGTCGGATGAACTCGAAGGTAAATTCAGTCAAACAAGGTGGCTATGAAAGTAAACGTGGGTGTAGAACCTGGCTTGCTTTTAATCTGTCCCTCATCGTCCCCTCCTGGCCCCTATATATAGGTGGCCAGGTCTCGAGGATTGGGTAGGATCCGATACAGATTACAATATCGACATACGGTAAGAACTCGTATTTCGACTTTTATTACAATTGGGCCTATCTTAACGGGCATCAGGGGTACTCAACTGACGGGCTCTATTATCTATACCCTTGTCAGTTGGTATCCCTCACATATATATGGGGTGGGTAGTCTTTTTTTGCAATTTTGGACTTACGCTAGTTAATACATAGTCGTTTTTCAAACCATATAAGGAAACTATAAAACTAGGAAAGTCGAGTCATATTTCGTGTCAAACATAGACACCAAACATGCTCTTGGATTCTTTGCGAATCTCTTGTTCCCTCCATGTCGCAGCTCTGGTTTTCTTGATCTTTTATGTTTGACGTGGCTCACTTCTTCGGCTTTTGGCGTGGATTGCCCTTCATTTGGCTTGCTCATGGCCCATTGTTCATGATTAATTCTGATAGTCTCTTGAGACACCTTGCCATCTTCCACGGCTCCTCCTAAATTTAGCCCAATAACCTGGTGCTTCCACCTGGCCTTATGTCTCCTATAGGTCCTCCTCGCCTTAGTTGTTGCCCTGACAAAAAAATCAGGTGTGAACAGCATTGTTATATGCAAAGAACCAATTAATGTATGATTTATTTGTATGTTGATATTGAACAAATAGGATATATATTGTGTTGTTGTTATATATGTGATCTATTTGTATAAATACGCTGCAAAATATGTTGTATGTCCTCAAATAAGATTCACTGTCGCCTCATTTTTACCAGAAAAACACAGTGGTGGCGTGTTGATTAGCCTATTAGTGCCACAACAACGACACTGCACCACTAGACCCAGCTATGTGTTGGCTTCACGACACCGGTAACAAGGTACCAGAGGTGTGGCCAGATACCAGTGGCGTGGCAAGTCGAGGCTACTAACGAAGATTTTTGTACCGCCACAGGTAGCCTATTCTGCTTGGTGCTGGCACAACAGATACTCCCTCCATCCCGGTTTTAAGGGCACAATTTGCAAATCTCTTGGCCCTAGGTGATCTATGATTGGTGGTGAGATTTGGCTCTTTCTCTCGTTCAAAGATCCATTAATTAATAAAAAAGCACATGCATTGGTTGTTTGGTCTTGGAAATGCAAAAATTGCTCATGCAAAGCTACTAATTAAACACCTTAAATGCTAATATGCCTAGGAGATAGGGGTATTTTGGGATTGCATGATTTGTGAATTATGCCCTTAAAACTAGGATGGAGGGAGTAGAAGAGATGCCTTAGGCCTTTCACAATGCATTGACTTTTAGCACGTCATCCTAGGTAGCTGTTTATTTTAAGAGACAATTATTATAATGCATTGTATCTTAAGGTTGTATCTACATTTAATGATTTTTACCTCATGCAAGCATGTGATTGGGCTAGCAATACTTTTTACCTATGACTTCGTGCCAAGGTTGTAGCTTAGCTAAGATACAATAACACTCTCTTTCATCAATTAATATGGTGCCACATCAGCACTTTGCCTATGATACCGTGCTAAAAAACTTGCATTGTGAAAGGCCTTAGAGCAAGTACAATAAGGTACAGTCAGCAGGTTATAAGGATTTAAATACTATATTTATGCTGAGTTGGATGAGAGAGAAGAGGAGAGAGAAGAGGTGCTGGCTGTAAGATAAGAGCCAGCTGCAGCACGTGCTCCTAGGCACTTTGTGAGTGTGTCAAGTGGGTCATATATTTAAAAAGTAGTACTCTTCTATAGCTAACTATTGTACATGTTGGCTATAAGCTAGCTATAGATGACATGGCAAAGGCTTATAGCCAACAACTGACTCTATTATTGTCCTTGCTCTTATGGTAGGATTATATGTTGAGAGTTTTCACAAAACCGAAACTCGAATCTGTCCGAATCTCTGCGGCCAGCCGCCCGCCCCGAGTGATTCTTCACCAACTCCACACACTAGCTAGGGAATAAAACGGCGCTCGCGCGATCAAGACGGACCCCGTCTTGCCCGGTGTGTTTTCGTTAAGGGATTGGCACGGAAGATTACTCCATTAGTTTAGCTAGCTAGCTAGCTCGCGTTTTGTCGCGTGCAATCAATCTCTTCTGTAGTGATCAACGCACAAAAACTTTATCCCAGTATAGTAACTTCCGGCACGATGGTGCACAGAGCTAGTAGCAAAAGCGCGCGGCTGCTCGATGGTGCTCATAGCTAGCCACGGATGCCTGTATGCAGACACTCTCTATCTCCTTGAGATTGATGGCATTCCTCTCATCTATTTGTAAGAAAAGGAGAGTGTCATTAGCATACTGCAAACTAATTACACCTCCTGGGATTAAGTGTGGGAAAATCGCTTTAATAATCCCACAGGTAGAACCCTTGTTAATCATCCTAGAGAAAATGTCTACTACAAAGTTAAAGAGGAGGGGTGCCAGAGGATCTCCCTGCCTTAATCCTTTTCCAGTTAGGAAGAAATCACCTTCTACATCATTGATCTTAACCCCAACATATCTCCCTTGAGTTATCTGTTTAATCAGCTCTATGATTTTTGGATCAAAACCTCTACATGTCAGGATCTCATAAAAAAAATCTAGATTAACTCTATCATATGCTTTCTCATAGTCTATCTTGAAAACCAAACTTTGCTCTTTCTTCCTGTGAACCTCATGAATTATTTCATGAGCTGTTACTACACTCTCTAAAATGAATCTCCCTTTGATAAATGCATATTGCTTATAAGAGATCAATCTATTAAAGATTCTAGCAAATCTATTGGTTATAACTTTAGTAAAAAAAATTAAAACTACAATTCAGTAAACTAATAGGTCTAAATTTTCTCATCTCCCTAGCATCATTCTCCTTTGGAATCAGGGTAATCATAGCAAAATTTAATCTAAATATATCGAGGTCACCATTAAACCAGTCCTCAAAAAGGGTGATTAAATCATTTTTGACTACTTCCCAGAAGCATTGATAAAACATAAAGGAGAGGCCATCAGGGCCTGGCGCCCCATCAGCATAAGAGCTGAAGACAGCTTCCCCAATCTCATCTTCAGAGAATCTACTCTCCAGCATAGCATTCTCCTCCGGTCTAATCTTTTTCTACATCGGAGAAGAAATCAGCCCTAAGTCTAATATTAGGTCTATTTTCAAAGCTGAAAAGATCTTTATAGTAGTCAGTAGCTATTTTAAGCATCTTATCAATGTCATTTTCAGGACCATCATGACCATATTCAAAAGAGGTTTCCAATAATATGATTATTATAGCATATATCTCATATTTTATCGATCAGATTAATGGTTAAAAAATTCTCAACATATGCAATAGGCTAATAAACCGGTATGGAGGAAAAATCATTAGGGTTTGGAGGTCAACTTGATATTCATTCCACCTAGCATCGTAGGGCACTGAGGTAGCAAGAGCTGCCTGGCTGATAGTAGTATTAAATTGTTGAGAGTGTTGAGAAAACTTAAACTCGAATCTGTCCGGATCTCTTCCCCTGCCGCCTGCCCGAGTGATTCTTCACCAACTCCATACACTATACTAGGGAAAGAAAATAACGGCGATCGCCCCCCTCCCCCCCTTGCCGTCACTTTTTGTATTCGTTAAGGGATTGGTTACTGGCACGGAAGATTAGCTAGCTCGCGTTTGTCGCGTGCAATCAATCTCTTGTGTAGTGACCCAATCAGGAATGTTTAACCTAGTACTACTAGTGTCTTGCGGCTCCGTATCAGCCACAAGCTAGTATAATTACCAAAGCCAGCAAAAGCGCGCGGCTGGTCGATGGTGCACTGCATCGTGTACATATCCACGGACGCGTAGAGTCTCTCTGTTGTCTTTCTTTTGGAGTAAAAACTCTCTCTATCTCCTTTGTTGGTGGAACAGAACACGATCGAGTCGTAGACGGCAAGCCCTCCTGCCGTGCGACCGAGGGAACTGAAGCCACCCCAGCCCGCCGCGCGCGACGGAGAATCCCGCCGTTCTCCGGCGTGTGCGACACACGGCGCGCTCCCGGCGGCGCAGGGACACGCACGGCGACAAGGAGCCAGCTAGTGCGCGCACGCACTGCACATCACCAATCACCACGCCGCGCAGCGGCAGCAGCTGCCCTGTAACACGTGCCTGCAAAGCAGGCACGCGCGCGCGCCGGCATCGATCGACCGGTCGATCTCGATCGCGTCACCGTGGAAAAAGCGAGAGGTGTTGACGTGCTGGGTCGACGTAGGGGTGCGACTTCTGCGCTGCTAGGGCTCCAGCAGCAGCGCTAAAATAGCACAGCGCTAAAATAACTGTCTTTTAACCGCGCGCGCTGTATCCTCCTCCAGCGGATGCTGTAAAATTGCGCGCGCTGGAAAAAAAATAGCGCGGCGCTGCATTCTGCTCAATCCGGAGCGGAAGTTTTGGTGCTTTTTCTCGCGCGCGCGCTATCGCTCGAGACGCGCGGCAATAGCCAACCGCTGAACATTCCCTCCCGCGCCGCGAGTTCTCCCGCGCCCCCTTCCGCCGCCACCACCAAACCTTCGTCGGCGCCGCGCTCAGCTACACCAGCGGCCGCCCCCGCTCAGCGCCCGTCGACGCCGCGCTCACCTACCCCGGCTACGCCCCACCCACCGCCTTGGCCGCCGCGCCCGCCGCGCTCTCCGCGCTCTCATACCGTCGGATTTCCCGAAGATTGGCGGCCGCGCGCGATCGATTCGTTGAAGGCGTGGCGCCGCGCTCACCCTCGTCGGCGCCGATGTCTTCTTCGAGCCGGGAGCGAATTTGGCGCACACAAGGTGTTCGTCGAAATCCCCAAAAGGTTTGTTCCGCCGCGCCCGCGCCCATTTTTGGTGCTTTTTAGATGGTAGAAGATGTTTTAATTATTTTTGCACATATGTAGATTAGTTCATCCTCATCCTATGATGATTCCGATAATGAGTTTGATATGGAGGAAGATGAGGCCATTGCCATGCTATTGGCTTGGCGAGACAACAAGAAGCCCAAGATAGGTGGCTCGGTTTTTGGTAGGCAGAAATTATGGAGGGAACGGATCGAAGGCCACAACAAGTTGATGCGGATGTATTTCAATGACGATGCAACATTTCCCGAGAGCTATTTTCGTCGCCATTTTCGGATGAGCACCGGTTTGTTCAAGCGCATCGCGGAGGAGGTGGCCAAGTATGATACATATTTTGTGCAGAAGAGGAATGCCGCCGGAGAGCTCGGGCATAGCACCTATCAGAAGGTGACCGCCGCTTTGAGGATGTTGGCATATGGTATACCGGCGGATCTGATTGATCACCACTTGGCCATGGGTGAGAGCACCGCTATCAAGTGTGTCAAGAGGTTTGTTGTGGCCATTGTGCAAGTCTATGGCGCCATATATTTGAGAGCCCCCAATGCCGAGGACACGGCTAGGCTCTTGGAGGAGAACGCGGCTCGGGATTTCCCGGAATGCTTGGCTCCATAGATTGCATGCATTGGAGTTGGAAGAATTTTCTGGCGGCATGGCATGGACAGTTCAAAGGGCAGAAAAAGGATTCCACTATAATCCTTGAAGCGGTGGCCGACTACGAGACTTGGATTTGGCATGCTTTTTTTGGTATGCCCGGGTCTTGCAATGATATCAATGTTCTTCAGAGGTCTACTCTTATTACAAGGATTGCATTGCGTGAAGGTCCACTAGTGGAGTTTGAAACAAATGGCCACAAGTACAACTATGGGTACTACCTTGCCGACGGCATCTACCCAAGGTGGCAAACATTTGTGAAGCCGATTAGGAAGCCCAAAGGTAAGAAACAATGTAGTTTTCATAATGCACAAGCGGCGGCTAGAAAAGATGTGGAGAGAACATTTGAGATTTTGCAAGCCCAATTTGCTATTGTGAGAGGACCGGCTAGATTTTGGGACCAAGAGTGTCTTTGGTATATTATGAATGCTTGTGTCATCATGCATAACATGATTATAGAGGATGACCGTGGGAAAGATATAGTTCAAACCCACCACTATGATTTGATGGGTGTGCCCGTGCAAGTTCGACGATCAGAACATAGGGTGGCACGGTTCATGGCCTCTTATCATGCAATCCGGGACAATGAAACACATGATGAGCTTCAACAAGATCTCATCGAGGAGTGGTGGAAATGGTTTAGAGGCCGCTAGTGCCATATTTGGAGGCCGCTAGTGTCATATTTCATTTGTACGTTTGTTGTATTGTTGTGAAACAATTTGTTGTATTTGTTGGTGAACGGCTTTATTGTATTGTTGTAAAACTATTTGTTGGTGTGTTGTAAAACTATTTATGTTATTGTTGATGCAAAACTTTGTGTCATAATTTTTTTTAGACATTTTTTGTTTATTTTTCGGTGTTTGTTTGATCTAGTTGGATGTATGCATATGTTGAATTGTTGTTTGCGCTGGTCGAGCGTGCGCTATTATGCAGCGCCTGGTGAAGCGCTGCTTGCGCGCTGCATTTTCCAACGCTGATTTGCAGCTTCCGGCGAAGGGCATGCAGGCTCCGCACGCTGCATGCGAATACAGCGCGCTGAACCTGCATTTTACAGCACGCAGATATAGGGTTGCCTTAGGCTAAGCGTTGACACGGCAGGGTGGCCTAGCTAGCTACGACCTGCTCGATCAAGCTTTATTTTAGCCAGTCAATGCGTGGTCTGACTTCCGATCGTCAACAACACCGGGTGGGTCTACTCCGTTTCTTCCCCGACATCTGCCGAGATCGGAGGGCAGATCGATCGGATTCGTTTGGACCCTAGCTAGGGCGGGGTTGGCGGCGCCGTGGCGTCCAGCATCTCTTGTTTTCAGCGTCACTAAGAATCACTCACTAAACAAATACCCAGTGTGCGTGCCTAACACACTTGTACTGCTACTACTTGTTAGGACTTGGGAGTGACCCGGCCGGATGTGATCCGTGACAGATCCGTCCAACCAAAAGGTCAACACTCCAATGATCCAAATTAAGTGCGGTTAGCAGGGAGGGAAACCCGTTCCTCGTGTTCTGACTTGTGATTCACAGGTCTAGTTAGCATACTAGTAGATACACTTGTCATTCCTACACATATTTATTACAATATTAAACAATTTTTGGTTGAATAAACAACACGCAGTACTCCCTCAATCCAGGATTATAGGGCAATTACGTATTTTGAGACAAACTTTGACCTTTAATTTTAGTCAAGAAAATATAGGATATATTATATAAAAAATATATCATTAGATTCATATTCAAAAGAACTTTCCAATGGTATAAATTTTATGTCAAATATCTCATATTTTCTTGTCTAAAATTAATGGTTAAATTTTGTCTTAAAATATAGAATTGCCCAATAATCCGACATGGAGGTAGTACTACAAAATCTAATCGCATATAGTAGTGATTAGACGCATCTAGTAGATCTGGCGGGGCCTTGTTTTAGCGCTGCCTGGGGCCGAATTAATCAAATTTTAGATTTTATAGTGCAAAAATTAAAAAATTGAGTGGGGGCATTAGGTCCCAACTGAGCTTAACGTGGGTCCGCCGGTGTCCGCGGCACCAAAAAGGTGACATAATCATTGCTAGAAAATATATTCGTTGATCGATCATCGTGGAAATCATCGATCTAGTTAAAACAAATCTTGTAGTCTCACCAAGACACTCTCTCAAATCCTTATAGGTCCTCAACTGGTGCACTTTCTCAAATCTCAAGGGACACCGTATCGAAGGCTGGCTATGCCGAACGACGACAATGCACGTGGTCGCGTGGATGGGAAAATAAATGAATTGCAAAGTGCAGAGAGTGGCAATCTTTTTTCCTTCAATTTTTCTCTCTTACGATATATCATAGAGGAGAGGTAACAACACAATTGTAACATATGGCAAGGGAGGAGGCTGGGGCTTGTCCCAAAACTTTCTATTTGACCCCTTCATTTTCTATGCTAATTAAAAAATCCCTTGAACTTGCAAATTTGTGCATAGGCTCTCCCTAACAGTTTTTATGGACCTATTTTCTTCATCGCCCCCCTCAAGTTAACTTCATTCCTCCGCCCTGACATATGATGCAGCAAGTAAGAATTAATCTCCCGACAAGACACTCCCCAACTCGAACTTGATTCACGCACGATGGCAAGAAGAGTCGAGTCAGTGTGTGCGTTCCTATATTTTCTTGTGCTACAGATAGTAGAACAACTCATGTTATGCAATGGGACACTCTACATCCCCCCCCCCCCACGCGTCTCTGCTCCTCCCCCACACGTCTTTGCTCCAGCGCCCTCGCCCCTGAAGACCGGGCCTCTTCCATGGCCTCTCCGCCGGATTAGCCGGTCGGGGATGGGCATGGGGAGGTGCTGGAGTAGATAGGGTTTCTTCTTGTAGGTGTAGTTTGGGGTTTTTGCCCGGGAGTGGAGCTCGGGATCTCGGCGGCCAGATCCAGTTCCTTGGGTTCGTCGACGACGCGTCCAAGCTTCTCCGGTGGAAGCTGTCTACGGCGATGGTGGCCACCACTCCTTCGAATAAGGTTGTGGCCGTCTGCTGCTTCTTCCTCCTCACCGTCCTTGCTCTGCTTTGTCTCCCTCTGGCCGGCCTTGGTGCTGAGGGGATGGAGATGGACTGGGCTTGGCGGTGTGGACTTGGGGGCGGCGGGAGTTTGTCTGCTCCGGTGCGTGTGCGCGGCGCCGGGCAGGGTGGGGTTTCGTCGGCTTCCTCTGCTGATCTCCTTCCGGCCGGCCGTGGCGGCGTGGGGTTGGAGAGGCTGAGGCGGTGGCGCTCCTGCAACTCCCTTTTCGAGCACGGCCTCTGCTCTTCTGGCTGCCCTCAACAAGTTTCATTCTGCCTGACCGGCCGTGGCGGCGAGGAGGTGAAGGCGGGCGAGTTGGTGGCTGCTGGGCTTGGTGGAGGTTCTCTGGAGGTTCTGGAGATTTGGCTCCATGCGGCGCTCCCTCTGCGATGGCGTGCGGCGGCCATCGCAATCAGTGGCCATAAGGTTGGCCGCGCCGCGCTCGACGCCATGGTGGGCGCGAGCTTCTTCGTCCTCTGTGTGAGGATCTTCCGCAGAAATTCGGCAGCATCTAGGTCCCCCACCAAGCCAAGTGGTCTCGTCCCCGGCTTGGATTGGGGTGGCGCTGCCTTGTCGCTGCAAGCCGCCGACGGGAGGCTTGGATTCGTTTGCATGCTCGCAGTCCTCTCTAGGGTGTTTGTTGTAAAGGTGCAGGGCCATGTTGTAATTTTCCATTTTCTTCAGGGCCTTTCTGTAATTCGACACCCACCGCTGGAATGAATCTCCAGGTCCTTCCGGACCTTATCTGTTCAAAAAAAAAATGTTATGCAATGGTGATTTTTCCTTCTCTCCTACTAGCATGTATCAAAGTTTTTCCAAAATCTTGTTGATTACTTAAGATGTACAGTCCGACAGTTATTTCCGATCGGAGGGAGTAGTATTCTATGGGCCATGAGCGCTAACTAAAATCTAAATAACGTTCCTATATTCTGCCTTTTTGGATAGATGGTAGTACTGTACGTTTTGATTTGTCTATTCACCCATGTGAAACCCCGTGGTGTCGTGTGCACGTCATGCACACTCGTAGATCAGAAAACCATTGTCCATGCCGATGAAAGAGGCAGTACAAAACCAATAATAACAAACAAGAGGTGTAGCAAAAGTGAATAATAATACAGTGCCTTTTCATGCCTTGTGAAATTCTCCCGCTTTAATGATGCACTCCGTGTGAAACGACGGCAAACTCTCTCCATCTGGACGACCTTTCTTCTCCTGGGCCCCTAGACCCGCACATAGGAACAGTCTACAGGTGGGCTCTAACGGGAGCCCAGATAGGCCCACACCCACACGGTGTCTCCCTGACCTCCTGGACCCACCGGCCGTTGGTGACTGCGTTAGGTACGCTGGGCCAGATGGGCCTGTGGAGGCAGTGTCTATCGCATTCACAGCCTGGGTGCACGGGTCAAACCCTTTCCCTTTGCCCTTTTTGGTTTACATCGGGCGAACTTTGCGCTCGAAATTCCCCTCGAGTCACTGTCGAATTTCATAGGTTCCTGTGTGCGTGGATGCTGTTCCTTCGTTGCTGATGGAAACATTACGTACATTACCAATAATTCTAGTCCGAGGTTGCATTGCATTGCACTAGTAGCTCGTCTAACTGAACTATGCCTGTAAAGCGGCCTGCGGCGTTGCCGCCGGTGAGCCATCCGACGATCGCGGCGGCAGTGGCGGCCGCCGGACCATGCCAACCGCTCAGCGCTCTCAGTATATATGTCCCTACCAACAGGCCATGCCATGCCAACGTACGTATCATCGGACGCCCAAAAGGCCTGGAGTGGCCTATACCATGTGCATGGTGCTTCGTAGCTTATTAGGCACTACCAACAGCATGAACAGGAGGGACAACTCCCTGTGGCCATTGTGTTTCTCGAGCTGCTACACACAACGAGAGCTACTTGGTTGCTTGCTAGCTAGCTAGGTGGTTAAATTTCTGTGCATTTTCATAGCTAGATCACTTGTTGGGCTGGAACCACATACGCATGTTCAGGTAAAGTCGTTTCTGCAAAATAATGCAAGGTACGTTTACATTGCATAGATCTGACGGACTCATTCTATGGGGTACATGCTTGGCGGTTGTACGTGGAATCTAGCTAATAGGTGCCGTTGACTCCTACCGAGTCAATGCGATCATGTAATACCTGTGCTCCTACAGGCGACTAACTAAGCTAGTACCCACATTGGTCTGAATGTCCGGTTGAATCAGAAGCTTAGAGGTCATAAGCGACTACGCGCCAAGCCGGCAATTGCTCCCTAACCTCAACCGTGTGGGGCTGCCGCCATTTTTCGGTGATTCGAGCACGAAAGTCAGAGGAGCACGGGGGCACTCATGGCCATGAATGGACCGACCAGGAGACCACTAGTTGACTCAGCCAGCCATGTCCTCAACCTCGATGAAAACCATGGAGTGGCTGCACACACGCAGTATGTGAATTATCATCACCGGCTCAGATAGTCAAACGGCTCATCAGATCATCTTGGAAGTCTTTTCTCCCCAGGAACAAGAAAATAGAAAAAAGTCACGCGCATGCAGGCATGAGAAGTCTTGTTTGAGAAGTGACTGTGCCGTTAGGAATCACAAGGGCGTGGCCGGCGCCGGTGCCAGAGGAATCCCCAAGATCGATCGAGTGAGACACGGCGAGTTGGCCCCCGGCGTACTGTGGGAGACGCATGTGCGCGAGAGCTTTTCTAGTAGATCGAAGAGGATTCGATCGGGGGAAAGATGTGTCTGGGCCACCGCCATGCCGGCCGGGGACAAGCTTTTGCAGCGAGACATATGGCTCCATCAGCTCCATACCCGCATTAGCTTGTGACCCCGCCGCATGAAGCAAGAGCAACAACGCTAGCTGCGAAAAGGGCTTCCGGAATCTTTGGTCAGGCCATGTGAGTTGTGAGGGGTGGCAACTTGGATCAGATGAGCAAAGAGATTGGCAAACTGGATTTCGGAGCTTAAACCGTACCATGTCAAGAGGTCTCGTGCAGCTGATGGCGCCGCATACATGGCATGCCACATTACCTACCACGGAATTATTGAAAAAAACGTAACAAAACTCTGTTTAAAAGGGCAAAAAAAAAAGAAGTCACCTGGCAGACAGTAGTTGAACAAGAACGATCCTCTACAGCTAAAGGAACCGGCAACCGATTACTGCCGTTAATCACGCTCTGGCCGATTGTCATCACCCAAGCTTGGTAGGATGCAACGGTAGGATTCCTATATACAACAGATCATGTTCAAGTAAGGTGTGGAACTCTCCTGTAAACCAGTCTTGCTCCATGTAAACAGTCGAGGTGGGACTAAACACGCCGGCACGACCTGCATTTTTTTTTTTTTAGCAGAGGCAAGACCTGCATCTATGTTTAGCGCTAGGTACGGGACCAGCCCAATATCAATGCTTGTCGTTGATGAAATGCTAGCCCGTTTTCTCTGCCCATCTATGTTTAGCGACCACTCCTTGCGGCGAGCTGAATCCTGTAGGCCGTCTGGTGTGGCGCGGACTCGCGCCACGCACCTCCGTGTCGCATTGGGACATTTGTTTTATAAAAAATGTTCAATTTTATTTAATAATTTGTTTATGAATTATTTTTTGGTTTATGAATTTTGAAAAGTGGTTCATGAATTTTGAAAAGTGGTTCATGAATTTTTCGAAAAATGATGACTATTTGTTGAAAAATTGTTCATGGTTTTTGAAAATCTTCATGATTTTTTAAAAAATGTTCATGCATTTCAAAAAGTGGTTCATTATATTTGAAAAAAATCTTTATTATTTTCGAATTTTTTCATAACTTTCTAAAAAAAATCATGATTTTAAAATGTGTTCATTGTTTTCAAAATCCTTATAAATGTTTTAAAAATAGATTTTGAATTAAAAAATGCTTATATTAAAATATTTCAAGATTTCAAAAATGGTTAATTTTAAAATGTTCAAAATTTTAAAATTGTTTAGGTTTATAAAATAACTATTTAATTTTTTTATTATTTAAAAATTATTTGGGTTTTGAAAAATTAAAAACAAATAGTAAATATAACAAAAAAAGGAAAGAAAAAAACGAAAAACTAGAGGAATACCTAAGATGGGCTGGCCCATCTCGTGCTCCCTTTAGGTGGCACGCGCGTCTTGCGCCACAGCGACTGAAGGGTGCGTGCTCGTGCCACCTGCATGAACCCCATATGGGCATGCCCATTACATGATGCTTCTTGTTTTTCTTTGTTTGTTTTCTTGATCTAAACAAATTCAAAATTCTATTCACATTTTATCAAATACAAAAATATGAACATTTCAAAATTTGAACAAAATATCCATATTTGAAAAATATAATATATTCAAATTTTAAAAAAATCTAAACCTAGATGAAAATTTGAACAAAAAAATCAATTTATAAAATTAAAATCTAAACCGAATTTGGAATCTGATGATTACTAAATATTTGAACACATTCGATATTTAGACAAAAATTACAAATTTGAATAAACTCGTAACTACTCAAAGCTTAAAAAATTCAAATCTAAAGAAAATCGAAAAAATCAAATTTGAAAAAATTCTCTACACAAAATTCATAATCAGTGCGGATTTAAAAAAAGTAAAGCGAAAGAAAAAAAAATAGACAAAAGAAAAAAGATGGAGAACACATTTGCTTTAAAAATCAGATTATGGGTCTGGCCCATAACCTGAATGCTAAAGCGAAACGCAATGCTCGAGGTGCGTGGCGCGAGCAAAAAATGGCGCAACAGACGACATATTGGAATTGGCGTTCGTACCTCTGGCTATTTTTATTCTTCTTTAGCGCAGGATGTTTCGTCGCCTCTATATTTTTACAGCAAGCAAACCTTCCTAATACAGTGTACCGATGTGGTATAGTGATGTGGAATACATGTATAAAGATTGATGTGATTTTTTAGTGGTAATAATTTTATGGCGACAAATGAGATATATTTGGAGCACACAACAGCCATGTTTACAATCATGGCTAGTACTCCATTCGTCCTGTAATATAAAATACTATTATTGTCATTACAGCTTATATTGGTTGTGGTAGTATCTCATATTATAAGACAAAGACGTAAAACTAATTACCTCAGAAACTCAAAATAGAAAGTCAAGAGAACTGTGAGACAGACACACTTTCAAAAACTTGATCAGTGCCAACACTGATTCAACATGTGGTTGTATAATTCGGAATGTGGATATTACACATTATTAAGATGTCACACTTTTGAGTTATCTGTGAAACACATCGTGAACATGGTTTACGTTTTATCTACAAAATTTCTTTCCTAAGTATGACCATATGTGACCTGTAAAAAAAGAGAAAAGACCGAAATAAATAGCATTCCTCAACTATTCACAAATCATTTACCGGTTCAAACGACACATTGTCATATTTTTTGGAACGAAATCTGTAGATGCATAATGTACAACAAAATATATGACCTTGATGTATTTCTGCTTTTGTAACTTAATTGTGCGATATTTGACAATAGGGGGCTGGTACAACTAGTTAGAGCATTTTTCTTACACTTCGTGGCACTTTTATGCATTTTCCGGAACTAACCTACTAACGAGTTGCCACAGTGCCAGTTCCCTGTTTTCTGCTATTTTTGTATTTCAGAAGTGATACACAGGAAATATTCTCGGAATTGGACGAAACAAGTTCATGAAGTCTTATTTTACCCGGAAGCTTCCAGAGATCCGAAGGAGAGAAGGAGAGGGGCCACCAGGGGCCCACACGCATAGGTGACGTGGCCAGCCCCTGGCCCGCACCACCATGGTGTGAGGCCACCTGGGCCCTCCTCTGACATCGCCCATTCGCCTATAAAGACCCCCCGACGGAAAAAACCTAAGTACCCGATCACTTTTCCAAAACACATCGCGATCCGCCGCCGCCGTCGACCCGAAGATCGGGAGGGTCCAGAAGCTCTTCCCGGCACCCTGCCAGAGAGGGGAATCGCCACCGGAGGTCTTCTTCATCGCCATGCTTGCCTCCGGAGCGATGAGTGAGTAGTCTACCTTGGACTATGGGTCCATAGCAGTAGCTAGATGGTTGTCTTCTCCACCATGTGCTTCATGTTTAGATCTCATGAGCTGCCCTACATGATTGAGATCACCGTTATGTAATTCTACATGTTTGGTTTGTTGGGATCCGATGAATATTGGTGTTTATGATTGAGTTGCTGTACTAAAGATTATCTTATGTTATCTCTATGTTGTTTATGATCTTGCATGCTCTCCGTTGTTAGTAGCTATCTTGGCCGAGTAGTTGCTAGTGACTCCAAGAGGGGGTATTTATGCTCGATAGTGGGTTCATGCCTCTATTTAACCTGGGGGAGTGACAGAAACCTCTAAGGTTGTAGATGTGCTGTTGCTACTAGGGAGAAAACAATATTCATATGCTCAAGGGCATATGCTTTGTTTACATTACACACTTTGCTTAATGCAATTATCTGTTGTTCGCAACTTAATACTCTTGGGGTGTTCGGATTGATATCCCCGGGAGTGGATTATTAGTCATAGATGCAGTTGGATGGCGGTCTATGTATTTTGTTGTAATGCTCAGAGTAAATCTCATAGTTATCTTCTTGACATATCATGTTTATCTTTATTCTATCAATTGCCCAACTGTAATTTGTTTACCCAGCATGTGTTATTTATCTTATGGAGAGACACCACTAGTGAACTGTGGACCCCGGTCATATTTCCATCATATTGCTATTACCTGTTTACTTTACTCGCACTGTTTACTTTATTCGCATACTCTACTGTTTTCCACTCGATACGCTCATAACCTTTGTTTCAAGCAAACCGGTGAGATTGACAACCTCATCGCAAGTTGGGAACAAAGTACTTGGTTGTGTTGTGTGCAGGTTCCGCGTTGCAGCTAGCAAGCAAAGCTTGGACGAGGCGCCATATATAAATTGTCCGAAGCTGTCGCAAACTAGCAAGCATCACCTTCAGTCGTCATTGTCTGCTTTTCTCCTGAACGATAAACCTTGGTTTCTTAACTGAGGGAAAACAAGTTGCTATACTCATCATACCTTCCTCTTGGGGTTCCCAACGGGCTGGTCATTCACCACGCACAAGGACCTCTGATCTCCCACATCAACTTGGAGTATCAAGTACCTACTCCTGCGGCCCGACTGCAGCGCCGGCTCGTCCTCGCCTGAAACCCTAGCGACGGCTGGGCTGATTCGGCCGTCGCCGGCCGCCTTCTCTGCTACTGCTGCTCGCCGAGGCTCCGCCACGGAACTCCTCGACCAAGCTGACCCCACGGCACCTGCGGGACGGCAGCGTGGCTGCAACCCAGGCGACCGCGACCTGCTGCCGAGGCGCCTCCACGCTCCGACCTCGACGCCGGTGGGACGGCGCTGCCCCAGCAACCCCGGCGTCGCCTCACTGCCAGCTTCAGCAACACTGTGAGCTCAAACTCCTTCTGCTCTTACTCTATGGCTATGGATTGGTGGTCATGTTCTTGTGTGTGATTCAGTTAATTGCTCAGCTGAACTTTTGGGTTCAGTTCGGACAATTACCTTATTATCTGAATATTGAGTTGGGTAATTAATTATACTTGCAACTCTGGGCAGTGCTAAATCCATGAAAAAGGGTGTGGTGAATGATCAGGTCACGGTGATGACTTGTGTTGCTTGCAGATATGTTTGTGTCCTTACTGTTGGTATTGTTAGCTGAACGTATACTGACGCTATGTGATGATGAGGAACTTGTTTCTCTGATGCCTATGGTGATTTTGGTTGCAGCTGCTATGTGCAAAGTGAGCACTGCTTATAGAGTTAAATTGTAATATCAGATTCTAGCTTCCTATCTTGGTCTGGCCTATGATGCAAAGACTGAGGCACATATTCTTCTTATAAGAACAGATACTTGCTTTGCAAAGACTGAGGGTAACCCTGCTGTCCCCTTATTTTCTCTGTAATAATGATAAGAACAGATACTACTGCTTATTCTAGCTTTGTTCACATTTTTGCTGAAATTTTAGAAGAAGAGAGGTTGGTATCAGGCTTTGATCGGGTGCCCTTCTACTTCCTCTTGTTCCTGTTCTTGTGGTGGTCTTGTCCTGCTTGATCTGGTTTGGCTGGACACCTTGCTGCCCTCTTGCTACTCCTTCCTGGCAGCCCTGCTCCTCCTCTTGATCAGCCTCTGGTGATCTTCTAAGTGACCATGGTCACTTGTGTCTTAAGATGGGATCTTTGTGGTGATGTTTTCTTGAGTGTTCTTGAGACAAGATGGATGGTGAAATGGTGCTGGTGAATTTGTGAGGTGCGGCTGCTAGTGCTGGCTGTGTGTTTATATACTTCTACTGCTGTGTTGACAGCACATGATATGCATGTGGTGACTGTGCTGCTTACAGGTGGTCAAATTGGTTTCCTTTACCTTTGGAGGCAAGCTACGGCTATTGATGATTATCTCTGTTTGGATTATTATTTGTGACTGCCACTTGTAATTCTGGCTGTGCAAATATTACTGATTTTGCTAAATGGATCTTTGGTGGCCTTCTAATTCTGCTTAACTGATACCATGTTAAGTATGAATTTAATATAATCTGATTTGGGTTTATTTCTTTAAACTTAGCTAGAATTAGAGGGTGCCATAATTTGTCTGCCATGTTTCAAAACTGATTTTGTTGCCTGCCTTTGAAATGCCTATCAATTCAAGTGTATGACTTATGGACCCTTTTCTAGAGTTGGCTTTTTGTTATAAATGATGCCCTCTAGTTCTAGGATATATAATTTAGGAGTTCTTCCTAAATTCTCTAACTAAGTTTAATAAATTAAATTGCCTCCACATATATGGGGGCAAACATTTTAATCATACAACACATTTCTTTTGTCTTTGTTGCTTCTTATTTGCAGGAATGAAGATGATGACAAGATTAAAGATTAGTTAGGATTTTATTTATTCCTTTTGTAATTTCTAATCCTTTAATGTAATTAATCTCATTATTGAGATTTGTAATATAATATCCTATTCATTTGTAATAAAGACATTATCCAAAACTTATTCTTAATTCTATTTGTGTGATGTTTATTAATCAATTTCTTGATTCAATTTTATTTGAGTTATTATCTAGTTCAAATTTAAATGTTAAATTCAAATTCCTTCCCCCCAAATCAATGATTCAACAAAGGTCATGCCGAAATTCATCGCACTCGCTCCGATGCACTAAACTTAAACATCAGAGCAAGAGGAACTTCAGTCGCTTTGTGTTTTAAATAATTTGCATGAAAATTTTCCAGGTTTTTAGATGCATGAATGCAATGCACAAACCCTGATTCTACCCCCGTTTGGTCCTAAACGCTGGGATGTTACAGCCTTCCCCCCTTAACAAAAACTTCGTCCCGAAGTTACGCACGGTGATACCTGAATAGCTCGGGATAAGCTTGTCTAAGGTCTTCTTCTTTCTCCCAAGTAGCTTCTCTTGCAGAATGATGCTTCCATTGAACCTTGCAAGACTTGATAGCTCTATTTCTCAATCTCTTCCAGTTTTCATCGAGAATCTTGGATGGATGTTCAATATAGGTCAAATCTGCTTGCAGTTCTAACTCTTCATGTGAAACTGGCTCATCTGGAGCTCTAAGGCACTTCCGGAGTTGTGATACATGAAAAACATTGTGGATTTGTGACAGTCTCTTTGGCAACTCTAATTCAAAAGCTACCTCCCTGTTCTGACTCAGAATCTTGAAAGGTCCAATATACCTCGGACTCAATTTCCTTGTCACTCCAAATCTTTTGAGTCCCTTCATTGGACTAACTTTAAGATAAACCATGTCTCCTACTTGAGGTTCCCATGATCTTCTCTTCTGATCTGCATAAATTTTCTGTCTGCTCTATGCAATCTTGAGACGATCTCGGATGATGTCAATTGCCTCTTGTTTCTCTTTGATGTAGTCCGGTGCAAACTCTTTGTTCCCTCCTACTTCATACCAACATATTGGTGATCTACACTTCCTTCCGTAGAGTGCTTCATAAGGTGCCATCTTGATACTACTTTGATAGCTGTTATTATATGAAAACTCTGCCAATGGTAGATGTTCCTCCCAAGAACCTCCAAAGTTCAAAGCACATGCCCTAAGCATATCTTCGAGAATCTGGTTAGTTCTTTCTGTTTGTCCTCCAGTTTGTGGGTGATAGGCTGTGCTGAAGTCTAGCTTTGATCCTAAAGCTTCCTGAAGTTGCTTCCAAAATGCTGAGGTGAATACAGAACCTCGGTCTGACACTATCTTCCTAGGAACTCCGTGTTTACTCACAACTTCCTTCACATATAAGTTTATCAACTTCTCACCATTGTCCTTCTGGTTCACGGCGATGAATTGTGCACTCTTGGTCAATCGATCCACGATTACCCATATCATGTCCTTATTATTATTGGTCTTCGGCAAACCTGTGATGAAATCCATACCGATCTCATCCCACTTCCATTCTGGAATCTCTAAAGGTTTTAGAAGCCCCGCGGGACTTTGATGTTCCGCCTTCACTCTTTGGCATGTGTGACATTCTGACACATACTTGGCAATTTCCCTCTTCATGTTATTCCACTAGAATATCTCCTTCAAATCCATGTACATCTTCGTACTCCCTGGGTGTATTGAATAAGGTGTCTCGTGAGCTTCCTTGAGTATTATCTCCTTAATCTTCTCATCGTCAGGTACACAAATCCTCTTTTCAAACCATAGTGAATCAAATTCTCCTAAGTGGAACACTGATTGCCTTCCCTCAGTGATTCTTCTAACTTCTTCTTGGATGAAAGGATCGTCATCTTGCTTTCGAATTATCTCATTCTTCAAGTCATTTTGTAGCTCCTCTATAACTCTCATAGTTGCTATGTTGCCTATAGCCTCTCCTTTCAGGAACATAATTTCCGCTTGCTCTAACTCTCTTTTCAACCCTTGAGGTAACTCAATGTCCACAGTCACGTTGTCCGTGCTCTTCCTGCTCAAAGCATCCGCTACTACATTCGCCTTCCCCGGTGTGTAGTTGATGGTCAGATCATAATCCTTTATCAACTCTAACCATCTCCTTTGCCTCATATTTAGCTCCTTCTGAGTGAAGAAGTACTTGAGACTCTTGTGATCTGTGTATAACTCCCATTTTGATCCATAAAGAAAATGTCTCTAACTCTTCAATGCATACACCACGGCTGCTAGTTCAAGGTCAGGTGTTGGATAGTTGACTTCATTTGGTCTCAACTGCCTGGATCCATAAGCTATTACTTTCCTATCTTGCATGAGCACACATCCTATTCCCTGCTTGGATGCATCACAATAGACAATATAATCCTTGCCTGTTTCTAGGACTGCTAGCACTGGTGCGGTAGTTAACTTCTCTTTAAGTGTTTGGAAACTCTGTTCACACTGTTCTGACCACACAAATGGTGTATTCTTCCGTAGCAACTTAGTCATTGGTCTAGCTATCTTGGAGAACCCTTCTATGAATCTTCGATAATATCCAGCCATTCCTAAGAAACCTCGGATTTCCTTGGCACTTTTGGGTGATTTCCACTGAAGAACTGACTCAACCTTGCTTGGATTCACAGCTATGCCTTCTTTGGTGATTACATGTCCAAGAAACTCCACTTTATCTAGCCAAAATTCACACTTGATAAACTTGGCATAGAGCTGATGTTCCCTCAATGTCTGTAGAACTATCTTCAAATGCTTAGCATGTTCAGACTTATCCTTAGAGTATACCAGAATATCATCAATAAACACTATCACAAATTTGTCCAGATAAGGCATAAAGATCTTGTTCATCAGATTTATAAATATAGATGGTGCATTTGTCAATCCAAAAGGTACAACAAGGTACTCATGGTGTCCATACCTGGATACAAAAGCTATCTTCGGAATATCTTCTGCTTTAATCTTGATTTGGTGATAACCCGGTCTCAGATCTATCTTGGAAAAGACTCCTGCTCCCTTCACTTGATCGAACAAATCTTGTATTCTAGGCAGTGGATATTTGTTTTTGATAGTCACATTGTTCAAGTTTCTATAATCTCCACACATCCTTCTGCCTCCATCTCGTTTATCAACAAAAATGATAGGTGATCCCCACGGTGATATACTTTCCTTGATGAATCCCTTCCTTTCCAATTCATCTAACTGTTCCTTCAACTCTTTCAACTCCTTCGGACCCATCTTATAAGGTGCTTGTGCAATCGGTGTAGTTCCCGGTATCAAGTCAATTGTGAATTCTATCTCTCTATCGGGTGGCATTCCAGGTAATTCCTTTGGAAACACATCCTTAAACTCCTTAACTATAGGAATCTCTTCAATCTTCACTTCCTTCATTGAGTTCAATTGCAGTTCTGCCTCAATTTGAGTGTACTTATCACCTTGATAAACTATTCTTCCACCTTCGGGACTTCTAATAGACACTGTCTTTTCTTCACAGTCAATTTGAGCTCCATGATTTGACAACCAGTCCATTCCCAGTATCACTGCTATGTCTCCCATTGGAATCACGAATAGATCCGCAAAGTACACGAAGTTGCAAATCCTGATGATTTGTTCCTTCCTTATGTGGGTGACTACTAATGTACCCCCCGCGGATAAGAAAGTAATAGGGGATTCTATCATAGAACATATAATCCCATATTGCTCCGTGAATTGCTTGGAAATAAAAGAAGTAGTTGCTCCAGTATCAAATAAAACTTTGCCGGGATGGGAAAGAATGCTTAGCGTACCTATCACAGCTTGATCCGAGTGTCCCAATTCATCCAGTGTGGTGCAATTCAGCTTCCCAAATGGCTTCCCTCGCTTTCCGTTATTGTTCCTCCCAGCATCTCTTCCTCCTCCACCACTTCTGTTCCCTGCCGGAAATGGCCATCCTCCTGGTGGTTTGTTCGGGCAATCTGGTATCATATGCCCCTCTTGGTTACAACCATAGCATGTGATCTTGGGCTTCTGGCACTCACTTTTGAAATGCCCTGCTCATCCACAGTTTGCACAAATGATCTTATTCTGTGAATTCGGAGGGTTTTGATTTGGTGTGTTACCTCCTGGCTTGAATCTGGGTTTGAAACTCAGATTAGTTGATAGTTTATTAGTCTGAAACTTCCTTGGCTCAAGTTTTGCCCTCTTTTTCCTTTCCTCCTGGACCTGTCGATAATCATCCTCGAACGTGATGGCAGCATCCACTAGCTTCTAGAATCCTTGTGTACTAAATGGCCTCATTTGCATCTTCACATATGGATTCAAACCTCTCAGAAACCTTTTCTTGCGTTTCTCTTCAGTACTAACCTCATCAACCGCATAGCGAGATAACCGACTGAAATCCCGGATGTACTTCATAACAGGTGCACTCCCCTGTTCCAGCTTCTCAAACTCTTGCCTCTTGAGTTCCATGATGCTTTCCGGAACATGATGTTCACGAAACTTTTCTTTAAACTCTTCCCATGAGAATATGTGTGTGGTTGGATGTATAGCTATAATGTTCTCCCACCATGATGCCGCTGGCCCTGTCAACAGATAAGTTGCATAACGTACCATTTCCTCCTCGTTACAGCCGACAGTCTTTAGCTTCCTTTCAGTGTCAGTCAACCAGTTTTCCGCGTCCATAGGTTCGGGCGCTGTTGCAAATGGAAAAGGTCTTGTATTCTGAAACTCAGATAGATTTACTCCTTGCCTGACATTGTCTCTTCCCGCTATTCCAGCTTGTCCGGCCAAATCTTGCATGAATTTGTTTTGCTGTTCCTGATCTCGCCTCCTGTTTTCCTCCACAAACTGCATATACTGGAGAAAACTTTGCTCTGAGATAGGACGAGGTGGTTGTGGTGGTTCCATTGCTGCTGCATCTGCATCTGCCTTCTACTTGGCCTCCCTTTCTTGACGCTGCTGCTCAGTCTCGCGTTCTACGCCTAGATCCATGCCCCTCTAGTCCTGTTGCACAAAGCGAATTCTCATAATTACACCATGCATATGTTTTCTGAGTTCAACTTTATGCACAGTACTAGTCACACAATTAAATCAAAAGCAAATCCAAATGAAAACCAAATATATTATACACATGCAATACTTAAATTTTACAATCAAAGTGATTTCTTGGTGAGTGTGCATACTTACTTATTAATTCTAGCCCCTCTCATTAAGATATTTACTACAATATTCTTACATGATTAACTCTCTCATGAATAGTAAGATTTAACCCCCTACTTTCAATATTACTACATCTCCCTTGTTCTTAACACAACCAGATATGTGTGAAAAATGTTTGGATATTTCTGGTTGTGATTCATTCTACATCGAGTTAAAATAATAACAATGCTTAATATTAAAGAATCATCGCACTAAAATATATGGTAGTGTTATTCTCAAGTGAATATCCACCATATTTCTAGAGAATTCTTTACTATTCCCATAAGAATTCCTACAGGTTCTACCCATTTAATAGGTTTTCAACCTAAGGTCAAAGCAATTGCTCTGATACCAGCTGCGGTGACCCAGCATACCACTGCATGTTGTAGTACGCAAGTCGTTGACATAACACTTATGAAACTCCATTTCACAAATATTACATCCCTCAGAGTGGTACAGCAGAAACATTGTGGGTCCACATACAAACTTTTATTATTACAAGCCAAATAAACAACAACTCCGAGGTCCTCTTAGGTTCATCGAGGATACCCCATTGACTCACAACTTACATTAATTGTTCTAGAATAACTGAAAGTACATCTAAGAACTAAGATAGCTCAGCAACTTATTTAGTAGTGTTTTAGGTTGCTCGGCTAAACTAACAGTACTATCTCGTCTACTGCTCGGCTTCCTCTTCAGCACCGTAGACGATCTTGTAATCTTCACCTTCTACACCACCGGACAGATCTGGCTCCTCATAGTAGATGTCCTCCTGGGTAACATTGGCGTAGAGTGCCTCCTCCTCCTGGTCTTCAGAGTCTAAGCAAGGGTTAAGAGGGAGTGGGGTGAGTAACGAGCGTTACCCAGCAAGTTCATTTAAAAGGGATAAGTGTTTGATGCACTAGCTACGACCATAGATCAATGATCACAGGTCATGCAGGTTTTCATAAACATTTCTTCAAGAGATTGTTTTTATTCTGAAAAACTATGCCCGACAGCCTTCACAGGTTGACTAGAACTTCATGGAGTCCCTTTCCTGCCGTGTTCGCAGTTCCTTCCCGGAACAAGGAGGGACAAGCCACAATTCATACACTCTGCAGAGGTGCGTTGCTTTACCCATAAGAGATCAAAGCCTTGCTGCACAACCGGGCGATCTTTCCCATCCATACACTTTAGTATGGGGCCCAGTCATTGATCCAAGCCAATCACTACCCTTCTCCGCGACCTCGCATGCCCACCCTTTTGTAAATCCCTGGACTACCAGCTGATATAAAGATCAAGCTTCGAGCCAGTTCATTACAATCCATCATAGACACCTGGTACCGGGGGAAACTGAGGGGTCCCACCCATGTTGCCACATCCTAGCGGGATGATAGCTCTGGTGTGGTACGTCCGTTGACATGTGAAAGGAAGAAGAACTAGCTAACTTTCCCGTCCCATTCCAAGTCTTATGGTTAACGCGTAATTTACGGCACAAGAATCACTGACGGCGTTGGTTGTTAATCCTAGGTGATACTTCCCCTTGCAATGGAACCTCTGTACCTATTCATCTTACCATGGTTCCATTGCCCACCACAAATGATTAACCACCCATACAGGGCTAGTAATCGATACTTCATATTGATTATGAAAATAGAACCATTTGCTTTCAAATGCAGTAATAATACCACAGGTATATATTTGCAAGTAGTTTGATAAAGATAATCAAGAGGTATGAGCAAGAGTGAACTTGCCTTGAGACTGCAAGATATTGCAATCGAAAGCTTCGGTTGAACCCTGAACCCCGGGTTCTGGAAAAGATAGCATCATTGTCTTGTAAGACAATGTTTAAAGAGGCAAATCATGCTATGATGCATATATATGCTATGCATTAGGGTTTAAGTGGTTTACCCCCCTTCTGTGTGTTGTATTTTAGTTTTAATAAAGAGTTAAATACTCAGGAATTCAATTAGATGGTAAGTCATACTAATGCATAGGAATGGTAAAACTAGCAATTATGATGTTATGGAATTATCTAGGTATGATTCCAATTATTCAAATTTTTATTTGCAAACTTTTAGGACATTCATGATTGCTAAGTCACATTTTAAGTATTTTTTATATATAATGAGAGCATGAATTTTCTATGATAAATGTAGATCATGTATGATACTAGACATTAATAAAGAATTAACTTTCTATAATATTTTATGAGTTAGCTGTAAATTTTTCTTCATTTCTCTATTTAGGTTTAGAAACTTTTGCTGTTGCCAAGTTATATCCCAATATCTGATTTATTATTTAGCTTTAGGAATTTAAATAAATAAGTTTCAGAAAAAAAATCCAATCAGCTAATTGGGCTTAACCCAATTGGTCCAACCGGACCAAACCTAGTGGGTCAGCCCGCTAGGTTCCAATCTGGTCGGGTCAACACCCACCCCGACCGAAATCCTCAAACTCTCGTTCCTCTCTTACCTTCTCACCCGAGCCTGTCCAGGCGATTCCACCGCCGCCGCCTGCTGGCCAGTCTCTGGCTGACAACAGCCACCGCCGGGCCTCCACCAAATTCGCCCTGAGGTTTCCCCGAGTACCTACTCCTGCGGCCCGACTGCAGCACCGGCTCGTCCTCGCCTGAAACCCTAGCGACGGTTGGGCTGATTCGGCCATCGCCGGCCGCCTTCTCTGCTACTGCTGCTCGCCGAGGCTCCGCCACGGAACTCCTCGACCAAGCTGACCCCATGGCACCTGCGGGACGGCAGCGTGGCTGCAACCCAGGCGACCGCGACCTGCTGCCGAGGCGCCTCCACGCTCCGACCTCGACGCCGGTGGGACGGCGCTGCCCCAGCAACCCCGGCGTCGCCTCACTGCCACCTTCAGCAGCACTGTGAGCTCAAACTCCTTCTTCTCTTATTCTATGGCTATGGATTGGTGGTCATGTTCTTGTGTGTGATTCAGTTAATTGCTCAGCTGAACTTTTGGGTTCAGTTCGGACAATTACCTTGTTATCTGAATATTGAGTTGGGTAATTAATTATACTTGCAACTCTGGGCAGTGCTAAATCCATGAAAAAGGGTGTGGTGAATGATCAGGTCACTGTGATGACTTGTGTTGCTTGCAGATATGTTTGTGTCCTTACTGTTGGTATTGTTAGCTGAACGTATACTGACGCTATGTGATGATGAGGAACTTGTTTCTCTGATGCCTATGGTGATTTTGGTTGCAGCTGCTATGTGCAAAGTGAGCACTGCTTATAGAGTTAAATTGTAATATCAGATTCTAGCTTCCTATCTTGGTCTGGCATGTGATGCAAAGACTGAGGCACATATTCTTCTTATAAGAACAGATACTTGCTTTGCTTTGATTTACTACCCTGTGATGAGTCTAGCGTAGCACCTCTATGCCAGTCTGAGGGTAACCCTGCTGCCCCCTTATTTTCTCTCTAATGATGATAAGAACATATACTACTGCTTATTCTAGCTTTGTTCACCTTTTTGCTGAAATTTTAGAAGAAGAGAGGTTGGTATCAGGCTTTGATCTGGTGCCCTTCTACTTCCTCTTGTTCCTGTTCTTGTGGTGGTCTTGTCCTGCTTGATCTGGTTCGGCTGGACACCTTGCTGCCCTCTTGCTACTCCTTCCTGGCAGCCCTGCTCCTCCTCTTGACCAGCCTCTGGTGATCTTCTAAGTGACCATGGTCACTTGTGTCTTAAGCTGGGATCTTTGTGGTGATGTTTTCTTGAGTGTTCTTGAGACAAGATGGATGGTGAAATGGTGCTGGTGAGTTTGTGAGGTGCGGCTGCTAGTGCTGGCTGTGTGTTTATATACTTCTACTGCTGTGTTGACAGCACATGATATGCATGTGGTGACTGTGCTGCTTACAGGTGGTCAAATTGGTTTCCTTTACCTTTGGAGGCAAGCTACGGCTATTGATGATTATCTCTGTTTGGATTATTATTTGTGACTGCCACTTGTAATTCTGGCTGTGCAAATATTACTGATTTTGCTAAATGGATCTTTGGTGGCCTTCTAATTCTGCTTAACTGATACCATGTTAAGTATGAATTTAATATAATCTGATTTGGGTTTATTTCTTTAAACTTAGCTAGAATTAGAGGGTGCCATAATTTGTCTGCCATGTTTCAAAACTGATTTTGTTGCCTGCCTTTGAAATGCCTATCAATTCAAGTGTATGACTTATGGACCCTTTTCCAGAGTTGGCTTTTTGTTATAAATGATGCCCTCTAGTTCTAGGATATAAATTTAGGAGTTCTTCCTAAATTCTCTAACTAAGTTTAATAAATTAAATTGCCTCCACATATATGGGGGCAAACATTTTAATCATACAACACATTTCTTTTGTCTTTGTTGCTTCTTATTTGCAGGAATGAAGATGATGACAAGATTAAAGATTAGTTAGGATTTTATTTATTCCTTTTGTAATTTCTAATCCTTTAATGTAATTAATCTCATTATTGAGATTTGTAATATAATATCCTATTCATTTGTGATAAAGACATTATCCAAAACTTATTCTTAATTCTATTTGTGTGATGTTTATTAATCAATTTCTTGATTCAAGTTTATTTGAGTTATTATCTAGTTCAAATTTAAATGTTGAATTTAAATTACTTCCCCCCAAATCAATGATTCAACAAAGGTCATGCCGAAATTTATCGCACTCGCTCCGATGCACTAAACTTAAACATCAGAGCAAGAGGAACTTCAGTCGCTTTGTGTTTTAAATAATTTGCGCGAAAATTTTCCAGGTTTTCAGATGCATGAATGCAATGCACAAACCCTGATTCTACCCCCGTTTGGTCCTAAACGCTGGTATGTTACATGGGGAAGGCCTTATGTTGGTCATAGTGGGTAGAATTATATAGTAGTATTATATGTAAGATACTAGTGTACGATATTATCTCTATAATGCATGGTGCCGATAGTAGTATCATAGTCGTTCACGGATTTATTGAATCTTAATGCAAAATTCTTTACAAGATCTGTTTAATATTATTAATCACATTGATACATCAGTCTTTTGCATTCATGAAATGCACGATACTACGTACATATGATACCCCAGAATAGGTAGTCTTAACAATACCCGCAAGACTCTGATAAGAGGACACGATTTCATGCGTCCGAAATAACTACTCTTGTGACAACTAATTACGTGGAATTTGCATGTAGGTACTCCCCATCTAAGCTTCATTTTGTTGATTTTAAAAACTAATTCTGGATTCTAAGGAGATTAAGGAGATTAATAACTCTAGCCAAATTGTTTTCACGCAATGATGCTTCGTAAGGAAGAAATATTGCTTCCAATATTGTTACCATTTCCTTACAAAATAATTGAAAGCTGCTTCAATCTGAAAACGATTTAATGCTAAACTTATTTACATCAGTGCAAAAGAAGCATGTAGTATCAGAAGTAGGAATGTATTATGTTTAAATTTAAAGCGTATCACTTGTAAGTTCCGGTACAAAAGCCCTTGTTGGGTTGTCAAACACCGGAATACAATGGAAGCACAATTTGATGGTGGTGAAAATGGGAACTAAGTAGTACTTAAGCATAAACTATGTATTTGGTAATTGTCTTATCATCTGCCATGTGTGAAGCATAATGTAACAACCCAAGATTTTATCAATTTGGGGATTTTTTTTTTTGCTTGTGTTGATTGAAAATTCACAAAGATTTTAAAACTTTTAAGCTGATTTAAAAGGCTCAAATAGAAAACTATTTCAAACTTCTATTCCTCTCTTGAAGAACTTCTCTAAGAAAACCAAATATCAAATATCATTTCCTTTCTCTTATTCAAACTTATGCAAGCTAGCTTGCATGGAATTGAAATTCAAAAGTACTTATAGAGTTGGTGTTTCAAAACAATGTTTGAGTGTGGTTATCAATTATTATTTTATAAACTATTATTTTATTACTTTAAAAGGAATTAATTTCAAAACCCTATTTTCTATTTTCCTTATGCAAGCAAAACCTTTATGCTATGCACATAAAGTTTTATTCAAAAACATCTTTTATTTTGAAAACATGTTTCTTAATGGTTTAAAACACTGCAGTGAATTTTTGAAGGCACTAGGAATTTGTTTGATTTGAAACAATTTGCAACAGATTTGGAAACAAATCTGAAATCAGAAAATAGAAAAGGAGAAAAGAAATAAAAAAAATATTAAAACGGACCCCGGGGAACCGAATCGGCCCAGACAGGAAACCGGCCCGTGGCCCAGGAGGCCCTCTACTGAAGCGGTACCCAGCTCCCTCTCCCCTCCTCGCCGACAGGTGGGCCCCACCCATCAGGTTCATCTTCACCGAAATTTCCTCCCCCTCTCTCCCTGGAACCGAAACTGCCGAGCAGTAACTCGCCCCTCTCTTAATCCCTCATTACTGCCGGCCTAATTCGAGCGCCCGCCGTGCGTATAAGTAGCCCACGATCCCCTCTAGCTTTCCCCTCTCCTCCCGTAACCTGAGATGCCGCCAGGCCGTCGACATTTCTCACCGAAGTCTGCAGATACCCATGGGCATTTCCGGTTGATTTCGGCGCCGCCAGTGAACCCCAGCCCTCCCTCTCTCTTCTATCTCTTTCACCTCACCCAGGCGCCCTCCCTGACTTGTTCCCCTCGTCCAGTCTGCAGGAGACTGAGAATAACCTCGACAACCGAAGCGCACCTCCGCCTGCCTCGTCTCCAGCCGCCTCTCCCACACACGTCTGGAAGCAATCGAAGAAACCGATCAAGCTCTCGAGGTCCCCTCGTCGAGATGTTTCCCGGCGTAGCCTCGCCGTCGCTCAGAAGTCGCCAAAACGCCGCCGGAGCACGCCACCTGCACGCCTCACCAGCGAACCTCGCCGGAAACCTAACTAGGTGAGCTCCTCCCCTCCCTTCTCATCCCGACCGTCGGATCGTGATCCGGTGTCTAAAAACATGCCACTTGACTGAAAGGGTACTGGACAATCTGGTGCGTCCAGATCCCTTTAAATCCGACGGCTCCCAGACCTGATCCACCCGAAGAGGTACCAGCCAATCAGAATAGACCACGTGGCAGCCCTCTGTTAAAACCAATTTCAAATTAGATCTTCAAACCAGATTTGATCCCAATCTTGCAAAATTCATATCTTTCGTTTCATAAGTCCAAAAATAGCAAATAATATACCGTTGGAATCCTTGGAACATCTAGAATCCAGTAGTACAATAATATCCTATATTTTATGGGTTCAATTTGAATCTATTTTCAAATTGGAATCAAACTCTCTGTTAGCATAATTAATTCATATCTTTAGAACCAAGTGTCCAAAAATTACAAATTTGTAGTCTCTGGAATCCTCTCAACTTGTAGAACATCATAGGATCAAGAAATTCCAAATTTGATACGTGCACACACGTTGTACATTCAAATTTGTCCAAATCACTATTTTTGTGATAATTCAAATTCTATAACTTATTTTGGAGTGAAACCACTTGCAGTGACTTTGTATTACTGCAAGCTATCCAGTAGCATCACTCCCATAATTTCTTGAACCATGTCACAATTATTCAAATTCTAATATGAGAATTTGAGTATTTCTATATAGATTAATTATATTTCTATTTCGATCAATGTTTCCTTCTACCATAGCAAATCTTATAACCATACCTAGTTATCAATGTTATCTAAACAATATCTTGATCAAGATCATATTCACTTAGACCTATCTTGTATAGTACCCACTTATTCAAATTACAAATGTGTCATTTGAGTAAAGTGTGATACTTTCAATCTTAGTTTCTACCTTTGCTACTATGGTATTGAACCAAATCAACATCATAGTACTTAACCCAATCCCATTTTACTCGTTAGGAACCTTAAGCCATGTTTTCAAACATCATCTATACATATCCATTTCCTATAGCCATTTACTCATGTCTACTCAATCTTAACTTTGCATTGAACTATTCAATTTGCATTTGAGTTAATTGAGTACTTCAATGTTATAAGAATCCTAGCCCAAGCTTAAGTGTAATATATACTATTTAAGAATAATTGTTGTCACACTTATTCAATAGTATTGCTATTGCACTATTTTGTCTCTTATGTGAATTACCCACATGAGATATTCCAAAATTCAATATGCTCTAATAAAGCATAAAGATCTCACTCATTATATTTTGTCTAATTCATATATATACTCAAATTGCAATTGTGCTACTTGAGTAGAATATGAATTCATCTTAAACCTAGATTTTGTTAATGTGGAGTTGTTATAACCCGTACCATAGTATGTGTTATACACCATGTTGATCAATGAACCATTTGAGCCATGTCCTCAAATATCAATCATTCATATCCAATCCAATGCCTACCTAGTTTTGTTCACATGTATTGAACTATTCATCTTGCAAATATGCAAATTGAATAGTTCAAGCATTTTTGAAACCCAGCCTAGTTCCAAAATGCAACAGATGCTATTTAAGAGTAATTGTTGTCACATTTACTCAATAGTGTTGCAGTTGCACAAATTGACTCTTGTGTAATTTATTTCACATGAGCTATCTCTAAAACTCGTATGTGCTTTAATAAAGCTTCATCAATTATATTTTGCCTAGTCCAATTCTCTCTCAAATCATATTGATCTTTCCCAACTAAGCTCTCAAATCCATATCTCACAAATCATGATCCTTTGCCATATCTTTCTATCATAACATATCAATAAATCTAAATTGTTAAACCAATACTTTTCAATTGTTTGATTTGTTTGATTGTGTTGGTATGGTATGTTTATGTTATGTTATTTCTGTGCTATAGTTTGTGCGAAGAGCTACGTGCTTAGTTAAGAGAAGCGGAAAGATCGTATTCTTCAAAAAGGCAAGTGACACACATGTCCCTTTACCCATTTTACTTATGCATTAGTATATTCACCTCTTGTAGTATGCATGATAGGTGATTTATTCAACTGTTTTATCAAATGCTTAGATCCTAGTAGTGTGTAGCTATCCCTCAAACCCCACCTGATAGGATGCTAAATACTTTGAAAAATATTGATGCCATGCTAAGACCACTTGAAAAGTGTTTTGTGAACAAATTAAGAACTTCAACTAAAATGAAACACCTGGGTGGATTGGTTTGATAAGAGGAGGCGAGGTAGGTGGGTTCTGGGACGCATGCCTTGTTAAGAGGATGTGGGTTCAGAATACCGCTCGGGATGGCCACCCAGGAATAAAGAGATGGCTATGTCTTCCATGCTTAGTGTACCTCCAGTGCAGCCTTATGACATTATGGGCTCTGTCTTGACTGATTAGATGTGAGAGTGCAACTTGTCGGCAAGAAGTGGTGGTAGTTGAATTGTAGGTTGGGAACGGAGCTTGCCAAGTTAGTTGCCCTCTCCTTCTAAAAGGTCTCGTTTCATTTTATGTATGGGCATAAAATGAATCGTAAGGTGAAAGTGCACAACCCTTGCAAGGTGTTTAAACTAATCGATTAGCCGTGTCCTCGGTTATGGACAGTTGAGTCTCTAGACATGGAATGTACGGAAGAATCTCATCACCATTTCTGAATTATTAAAATTTGTCTAGAAACCCCTAGGTAGGAACTAAGGACCATACACTCCGAGGGGTGGTGGTGCCTGAGGTTCCAAACTTCGTTGAGTTGCTCCCAGAACTACATACCGGCTAGTATGTAGTGTATGGGGGTTGTCTTGACCCTTGAAAAATAAAATTTTGAAAGAAAGTATTAAAAAGGATTTTAGGATAAAATTGGCTTTACGCAAATCAGCCTATGAGATCCACCAGCCAAATGTCATGTAGTATAGTCTTTCCACAAAAATGCCACCAAATATGTGTCATTTGCCAGTACATCATTGTACTGACCCCTCTGGGGCTGCATATTCAAACGTGCAGGTTTTATTTCGAGTAAGGAACCAGGAGTAGGATCTCGAGACTACATTCCAACATGACTGCCTGTGGCACGTGATGAAGAATGGAGGCTCACTACAACTATGCTTTATGCTGTGTACTCGTAAGGTTGAAGACCTATGTAACTGGATTTACGTTGTAATATTGATGCTATTGCAATGATTACTCATTTTGTACTGTGGTGCTATCTACTGATCCAGGGAATGGCACAGATACACAGGAGTTCTGCCTTTAGCAAAAGGCGGGGCGCTACACATAATGAACTAATGTTTGAAGTATGATTAGTGTATAAGGAAACTTTGTTTAGGTACATAAGAATCTTAATGATTTATGGAACTTCAGGCATTTGGATTTTAGGTAAAAGAAATATCGTTCTTGTGCATACAAAGCAAAAGAGAGAAATGTTGAAGCAAAACTGGCAAGCACTAGAAAGATATATATTACACGTGCAAAGTAGCACCCATGTCGCTTTCAAAAAACAATTACATATCTTTCTAGTGGAAATAAATCGGATTTAAGTATATTTCCATCTAACACTCGCTAGTGTGGACATCATTAAACGAGCAAGGTGGCAGACGGCCAAAAACGACAGAGGATACGCATGATTCTAGGACAGATAGAGCATTTGCAAACTCACAGAGGCACTTTATACAAGATGGCCAGAGTGCAACCAGCACGCCACACCATCGTCAAACTAGCACAACAATATCATACATGCTAGACGACCAGAGGAAGGAGCCTCTTGTCTGTTGTTGCTCCACCAAGGAGAGAGTGTAGGTTGGTCAGCCCAATGCTAAGCAACCTACTATGCTTGGCTCTGAAAATCATGGATGCGCGTGATGACAATCTCTCGTGGCGGGTTGGCATGTGTACCGTTGCATGCGGGAAGCAACCTCCCAACCTACTATGCTTGTCTCTGAAAATCATGGATGCGCGTGATGACAATCTCTCATGGCGGGTTGGCATGTGTACCATTGCATGCGGCGTTGGATTGAGGGGTGGGCGCAATCGGAGAGCCAATGCATGGTAGGGAGTGATCAATCATGGTGGGAGTGAGGTCAAGAAATTGTGTCAAGAAGGGGCTTGTTCTAGTAAGGTGCACAAACTAAAACGTGAGTAATTTTGTGATATAAGTGGGGGAAGCTATGGAGTTAATGGGTGGAAAAATCGTGCAAATCTCTAGTCGTTCGACGGAATCAACATGTACGTCGACAAAAAGGGTCTGGCCATTCCTTTTCCATTGGACTATGATAGAGAGTGTTTACTAATCTTGTATATGTTGGTAACAATGCATGTCGTGAGATTAATGGAACATTTAGGCTAGGCTTCATCCTTTCAAAGTTCTGTATATTTTTGGTTTAATAGCAAGACAATGTCTTTAGTTCACTTAATAATCTTTGGCTAGAAATACCGAAAGAGGGGAATAGATTTCATGCTCCACTTGCTCCACCCTCTTCATGCAACTTCTAAACACCGCCTTATTTTACTATTTTGTTATAATGAAAGCACATTGATATAGAGATGTAATGGTCATACATATCAAACAATCTTCATGGCATAAGCCGAAAACATCAAACATGAATTATTGTTGCCTCAAAAGGCTAAATTAGATGATAGAAATATAATAATATTTTCACTCAATATAGCACTTAATGCAAGCGCAAACTATGATCGAGCAAAGTCCTCAATATTGTGCATGAATATCCTCATCTTCCCCGCTTCAAAAATACCCTGGTGGTGCATTGAAACATCTAGATTGGCCTACATTTGTACCATTATAGCCCAAGTAACCATCCACTCCTGGGATTCCGTTGTGGTATGCATTATCTGAGAGTGGATATCCCCATGAATCATATCCACAGAAGCCATCAATGGCAAAATCATTGACTCCAGAGTTGGCCAACAATGCAGAGTTCTCGAGAGTGTGCTTGAAGCTTATGTTAGGACCCTCGTAGTTATGTGGTGGTTGCTGATCTGTGTTGCACATACTTGGATAGTACTGAAGATGTAGATCTTGTGGTGGAGGTAGTTCTTCAACTGGATCAGGAATAGGTTGCAGTAGGGAAGTCAATGGGGGCGCCAAAGCTGATGGCACAGTACGGAGAATTTGTGGTTCCTTCGCAATATGATGTGGTGCCAAATTTTGTTCTGGTGATAATGTTGGTGGAACCAAAAGAAATGGTTGTTGAGGAGGAAGATGGTGAGACCACGATGACTGCTGTGACAAACAAGTGGTCTGCATGTGATTATTTGATATGCCTACATGTGGTAGCATGTTTGTTGACGAGCTTTGGCCCCCAACTGTGGCTTCATGGCCATGATAAAATAGAGGGAACCGACTCTGAGTGTCTTCCTTGACCCGCGAAAGTTCATTGAAGAGTTTATAAAGATCTTCTAGACTGAGATCTTCTTCCTTTGACAAGACAAGGTTTGCTACCATACCTGGGTTCTCATCTTGGACCTTTTTCAATTTTTGGATGCAGACCTTATTTCTCTTATCCTTTATTGTGGTCTCCATGTCCAACCGAGCCACTTTTCTTTGTAGCCATGCAATCTTGGCCTCCTTTACCTCATCAACGGGTGGAGCTGTTCCTGATAGGAAGGCGTCAACAATGGGCTTGGCTGATAATGTCCCAAATGAGTGAATCTTTCCATTTTCCGCTGCTAGGACGACAGCAACCCTAGCACCGGTGAGGACAGAGAGGTCGGAAGCACCTTTGAAAAGACCACTACGTCTCTTATAGAAAGTGACGTCACGCTCTTTGTCATTTTTTATAGGAACGATACCCAACCGCCTCTCCCTCCTCGGCATACTAACCTGGATGACTTGAAAGAAACTTAGTACTACAAGTAGGAAACACAAGGATCTAGAAAAAGCTAAAGATTTATGGGTACCGTTAGCTAACGACATACTAGTGTGAGATGTGAGGAGAGATCAGATCCCCTTATATAGAATGAAATTTGTTGTGAGTAGAAATATAATAGGTACAAATTGATTAGAAATTATATACGACCGTTACTCTTCGAATAGACACATATCCTGTAAATCTTTGGTAAGTATTAACATACAACATTTATGACCATTCTACTTCATAGATATTTTTAACTATTAGCCAATTATCCCATGTGAGTACATTGACGCACTTTTTTTGAACCACTAATGCATTTATTCATATATATATATATATATATATATATATATATATATATGTATTCACGTCCTTATTTAGAGCCATTAAAACACTGCTATATATTACATCAACATCCTTATCTAGAAGCATTCAAGCTTTAACAAGGAATTAAATCCAAGAAACTACTATTTAATTCCATAAAAAATTGTGGTGAATTCATTTGGTATTAATTGCATATCCAAATATTTGAATCGGTCACATTGATTGAATCCAAATCATCTACTAGATCATGATGGCGTTTGTTGCAAAATTGTTCAGATTTATACATATTTTTGTATTTTCTCAAATTTTCAAAAAATTTCATATTTAATAGGTTAATTCAAAAAACAAGATTTCAGATTTGTTCATATTTCAACTTTTTATATTTTTAAATATGTTTAGATTTGAATTCTTTGTAATTCAAAAATGTTTATGATTTTAAAAAGTGATCATGATTTTTAAAAGGTTCAAATTAATTTTCGAATAAGCTAAATAAAAAACACATGACAGGTTAATGGGCCGAACCATAGTAGGGCGTCCTTCAGACGGCGCGTGACTTATGTGCTGCAAGGAGCAGCATACAAGCACTCCTGGAGGACATTTGGAGCGGAGGAGTCAGAGCTATATGAACTTCTACAAGCCCAAATTAATCACATGCCTTCGATATGTTCTGCAGAGTAGCACCCATCCGTACATCATGCCAGTACGTCGGCAAAAGGCACGCCGGCGACTTGCCATGGGCCACGAGCATGCCGGTGAGAGCAGATTGTTGTACAACGTGAAATTCCTAAGAGCCCCTTTGATGTCTGCACAAATTTGGGTGCAGTAATTATATTACCAATCTGGAACAGAACGTGTAGAAGCGTAGCCACTGCAATATACCTTTTCGTCCTCTGGCGATTAGGGTTGGCGAACTGGCGGCGATCTTGCTGATCCCGGCGGCGATCTTTAATCCAGCTTCGATCCGGGGGTTCCCAGGTTCGTGTGGGCTACTCGGGCTGATCACGGGGCTGGCTAGTCCGGCTGCCCGGCCTTGGAAGTCTCGCGTCGTCCCTAGGGTTCTTCCTGGTGGTGAAAGTCTGTGATGGCGGCAGACCAATCGGGTGGATCGGGCAGTGGATCGGCGGGCAAGGGTGTTGAGCCGTCCCTGGAGGAGCTTCTGAAGAGTTTGAACCTGAAAGGGGGAGACATTGAGGGTTTGTTTGTGGCAAAGGAGGAGGTAGAGAATCTGAAGGAGGAGGCGAAGTGGATGGCGGTGATGAAAGTTCTGACTACCAAACCGTTTAGCGCTATCTCTTTAAAGAAGACGTTGCGGTTTGCATGGGCGCCGGCGAAGGAGGTGTTTTTCCGCGATTTGGAGGACAATAGGTTCCTGGTGCAAGCTAGCTGCTTGGGTGATTGGAAGAAAATTACTGAGCAGGGACCGTGGATTTTTCGGGACTGTGGACTTCTGATAGAAAAATACGATGGGAGTTGTCATGCTGGAAGCGTGGAGCTACACCGCATTCATGCGTGGGCACGGATTTATGATGTGCCGGAGCTGTACCGGAGAAAGAAGAAGCTAATGTGGGATGTGGCGGGAAGCATCGGAGAGGTGGAAGCGGTGGATATGAATGGTGGAAGTCTGGATGGAGGTGATCATGTGAGGGTGAGAGTTTGGCTTGATGTCAGGAAGTGTCTCACAAGGTTTGTTTCTTTCAAGCCAGAAGTGGGAGCTCAGGTGATTATGCGGGTGAAGTATGAGAAGATACCGCGGTTTTGTGCGATTTGTGGTCTCCTAGGTCATGAACAGGAGGAGTGCGGCTCGGGGGAATATACGCCAGAGGATGTTAGGTTTGGAAAATGGCTACTGGCGGACACAACATGGAACCGATCCCGTTTGTATGGAGGTGTTCCGAATCAGACTGCAGGAAGGGAGAAGAAGGGAGCGTGGCAGGATGAGAAGAGCCATGATTCGGGTTTTGGTGGGGGTCGCGGGAGTGTCTTGTCAGGGCGTGGAGGAGGCCGGGGAGTGCAGGAGGGGGGCCGCAGGCGTGGGAGTGGAGGACGTGGTCGGGCTGAAGTGCCGTGGGTTGAAAACAGAAAGAGATCTTCGGCAGAGGCAAGTTTGACGGAGGTGAGCCCGGAGAAGGGCGTGGCGGGTGTTCAGCCGGGTGCTCAGGCCCCTTTGTTGCTGCAGTGGAAGGAGAAGGGTGGGGTTGAGAAGGTTTCGGACGGGAGTGCAAAACAGAAGCTGGACTTTTCTGAAGAGTCCGACAATTGCTATTTGCCAAGGTCAGGAACTCCTCCGCCACCCCCTTCGGCGAGAGAACAGAAGCGTCCAAAGAAGCAGGTGCAGAAGAAGGACAAGAGTGTGGATACTGAGGCGGCCTCCGGTAGTGAGGGCCGCCAGGAGCAATGAGTATCTTAGGTGTGAACTGTCGCGGCCTCGGCGGGGGGGCGACAGTTCGTGAGCTTCGTGATCTCACGAAGCGCCATTCTCCGATGTTTCTGTGTGTTGTGGAGACTCAATTACATAAGAAAAGTGTGGAGAATTTATCGCGTTCTTTGGGTTTTGATAATAGTTTTGCTGTTAGCAGTTCTGGTCGTAGTGGCAGCCTGGGTTTGTTCTGGAATAAAGAAATAAAAATTGAAGTTTTACCCTACTCCCAGTATCATATTGACACCATTGTTAGGGAGCAGGGGCAGGACCCATGGAGATTTACGCTTGTTTATGGTGAAGCGCAAGTGAATGAGCGTCACAAAACGTGGGAGATGCTCCAGTACATACGTTCGACAAATGATCTACCATGGCTGTGCATGGGTGACTTCAATGAAGTGCTGCATCGCTCAGAGCATGTGGGTGTTAACGAACGGAGTTACAGCCAGATGGCTGGTTTTAGAGATACAGTCGATATTTGCGGCTGGTGTGATCTTGGCTATAAAGGGGTGGACTGGACATTTGAGAAGAAGGTAGCTGGCGGATCGTTTTGCAGATCCCGGCTGGATAGAGCCTTAGCTACACCACAATGGTGTACTCGTTACCCAATGGCAGAGGTGATGCACTTGGCAACGATGGCAACATCGGATCACTTGCCGATCCTTTTGCAAAGGGTGCCTAAAACTCCACAGGTTCGCCGTGGCAAGCCGAAGCCGTTCCGATATGAAGTTGCCTGGGAGAGCCACAAGGAGTTTGGGGAGACGCTGAAGCAATAGTGGAGTGCAGCAGGCAAGTGTGCGACGACAGTGGAGTTGCAAGGAAAATTGCATACACTGTCGGATGATTTGGACCAGTGGGGTAGGAGGTCTTTTGGAAATGTGAATATGCAGATACGCAGATTACAAAATGAGCTAGATAAACTGCGGTCTTCTCGAGACAGAACTGAACCTACTGAGAGAGAGATCCAGGTGGTGGAACGCCTGAAAGAGCTGCTCGATCAGGAGGAGGTAATGTGGCGGCAGCGGTCGCGTGTCCAGTGGCTCGCCGCGGGCGATCGTAATACCAGGTTCTTTCATCTGAGAGCAAGCCAGCGAAGAAAGAAGAATAGAGTCTCCGAGCTAAAGAGAGAGGATGACTCGATAGCAACAGATGAAAATGAGTTGGGAGATATGGCAACAAAATTCTATAGCGAGTTATATAAATCAGAAGGGGTGCAGGGGACGGATGAGGTGTTGTCTTCGGTTCCTGTCAAGGTAAGTGAGCTAATGAATAACATGCTGGACGCACCTTTCGACTCTGTAGAGGTGAAGACGGCACTGTTTGAGATGTACCCTACCAAGGCCCCGGGACCGGACGGTTTCCCTGCTCACTTTTTCCAGAGAAATTGGGACTTATGCGGGGAAGAAGTAACACGGTCAGTGTTACGGGTTTTATCAGGAGAGGATAACCCGGCTGTGGTAAACAAAACTTTTATTGTGATGATACCAAAGGTGGCGAGTCCATCTGAGCTGGGGCAATTTCGCCCCATCAGTTTATGTAACGTGATCTATAAGATTGCTTCAAAAGTGGCAGCAAATAGACTAAAGAAGATCTTGCCAGAGGTTATTTCGGAGGAGCAATCCGCTTTTGTGCCAGGGAGGCTCATAACAGACAATATTATTACTGCTTATGAGTGCTTGCACTTCATGAAGCGGAATAAGGCTAAGAAGCACCGGTCGTGTGCGCTCAAGCTTGATATGCGCAAGGCATATGACAGGGTGGAGTGGAGTTATTTACAAGCGATCATGTTGAAGCTTGGTTTCAGTAACAGATGGGTGACACTAGTAATGCGGTTAGTGTCGACGGTCTCCTTTTCGGTACTATTTAATGGAGTACCGCAAGGAGAGTTCTCTCCTACAAGAGGGATTCGGCAAGGAGATCCTATCTCACCTTACTTGTTTTTGTTGGCAGCAGAGGGCCTTTCGTGCCTCCTCAAAGTAAATGATCGATCATCAGCGCTTCATGGTATCAGAGTGGCGCCTACTGCTCCGGCAGTAAACCACTTATTATTTGCAGATGATAGCCTGCTGTTCTTCCAAGCAAGTAGTGAAGGAGCTTCTGAAATAAAAAACCTTCTGACCAAATATTGCAATGCATCAGGTCAACGAATCAATGTGGATAAATCTTCTATATTTTTTAGCAAGGGCTGTCCAGTAGAGATTCGAGAAGGGATCAAGATGGAACTTGAAGTTCAACGAGAGACTTTAAATGAGAAGTACCTTGGAATGCCATCGGATGTGGGCAAGTCCAAGAGTGGGTCTTTTAAGTACTTAAGAGACAAAGTTTGGAAGAAAATCCTAGGCTGGCTCGAGCAACTCTTGTCAGTTGGAGGTAAAGAAATTCTGATTAAGTCGGTCGCACAGGCGATACCTACATATTCTATGTCATGCTTCAAGCTCCCCCGCGGGTTATGTGAACATATAAATTCTATGCTCCGGAAATTTTGGTGGGGATGCAAGGATGGACAGAGGAGGACGAGCTGGGTTTCATGGGAGACTATGACACAGCCGAAGTTTGCAGGCGGCCTGGGGTTCCGCGATATTGAGCTTTTTAATTTGGCTTTGCTAGCACGCCAGGCATGGCGTATTCTCACAATCCCGGAGTCGCTAAGTGCAAGAATGTTGAAGGCGGTTTACTTCCCTAATGGAGATATTCTGACAGCCGAGGTAGGATCTCATCCCTCGCAAATCTGGCGGTCAATTCTTGAAGGGAGAGATGCCTTGCGCATTGGGTTGATACGGAGAATCGGAGATGGGTGTTCTACGGAGGTGTGGACGCAGAACTGGCTTCCTCGAGACGAGCGGCTGCGGCCGGTCGCACCGCGTGAGGAGGAAGATATCCCCTGGATGGTAAGTGAGCTGATTGATCACCAAACCAAAACTTGGGATTTATTGAAGTTGCAGAAATTCTTCTATCCTATGGACATCGAGGTAATCTCAAATATCCCTCTCAGCCATCGGGTAGCGGTGGACTTTTGGGCTTGGCACTGGGAGAAGTCTGGCATGTTTTCTGCCAGATCTTGCTATCGTGCTTTGGCAGCAACTAAACGGGTCCGCGAAGATTGGCTAGACGAACGGTCTAGTTCTTCAAGGTCGGCAAACGAAGGGAAGCTTTGGGAAAGGTTGTGGAAAATTGAGGTCCCTTCGAAAGTTCGAATTTTCATTTGGAGACTAGTGCGACTTTCTTTGCCCACTGGAGATGTTAGATTTCAGCGAAATATGGCTGCTTCTTCGGCCTGTTCGATTTGTGGGCAAGAGGACTCCTGGAGGCACTCGTTATTTGAGTGCAATCTAGCGAGGTGTGTGTGGGCTTTAGTTGATGAGGATCTCATTGAGCATGTTGTGTTGTCAACTGAGCCAGTGGCGAGGAACTGGATTTTCACTATGATCGAGGAGATCAAGAGAAAGGATGAACTTATCCGCCTGTTTGTGACAATGTGGGCAATTTGGCATGCTAAGCGGAAGGCAGTTCATGAGGACCATTACCAAAGCCCTATGGCCACCATGGCTTTCGTTAATAGGTTCATTGCGGACTTGGGCGAGAGTAAAGATCTCGGAGGTGGAGTGGGTGGCGGGACAAAGAAGAAGGTGCAGGCGAAACAGTGGATTGCGCCACCTGCGGGACATATGAAGATTAATGTGGACGCAGCGGTGGCTAAGTTTGTACCCAAGGGGGCTGTGGGAGTCGTCTGTCGTTCCCCCGAGGGGCTTTTTGCTGGGGCTTCAGCGGTGGTTTTCGATGGGCTAACCCATCCTGGGAGTCTCGAGGCGCTGGCGTGCCGGGAGGCGATCGACACGGCCGAGGATCTTCAGCTTGGACGTGTTCGCATCGCATCGGATTGTACAGAGGTAATCAATGGCCTCCAAGGAGCTTGTTTGGGGGTTTTCGGCACTATCCTTAGGGAGGTTCGAGATAGAGCGGCCCTGCGGGGCGATACCTACTTTGTTCATGAGGGTAGGGAGTCAAATGGAGAAGCACATCGGTTGGCAAGGTTCGCTTCTACCTTGCCGGTAGGGAGATATGTGTGGTTTGTACAACCACCGGATGGTGTAAACATTCCTGTAAGCTTAGCTGATATTTGAATAAAGGGGTGTGGTGTTTTCAAAAAAAAAAAAAATCCGTACATCATGCCACAAAAGGATTGGACCGTATCAACCGGTTAGAAATGATCAGTAAGTTGATCGGACGGTCGAGAACATCCAGTTCATGAGAGATTTTCCTCTTGTCTCAGTGTTAGTGTCCCTAATGTTCAATACACTACATTGAACTATGTTTATGTAATTATCAAAACAAAAAAGATACATAAAAAATCAAGGAGTAAAGAGAAATTGAAACATTTATAATTTATTTTAATTTTTTTTCAATATTTGTTTATGTACTTTAAAAATAGTTCACCTTTGCCCAAAAATAACATAATAGTGAATGAAATGAAAAATATGGAGTAAAATAAAATGAGAAAAATTAAAAATAAAAGGGTAGAATGAAAATATAAAAAAAAAGATACTAGAAAAGGAAACAAACCAACCAACAAAGAAGGCATTAAAGAAAATATAAGAAAAAAAGAGAAACAGAAAATGGCCAAGTCCATTTTCAAATTGAAGGTCTGCGGAGCGCCTGTTGGGCATGCTACGGGTGGTGAACATGAAACACACTCTTTGATGGTCGTGTAGGGCCGATTTTGCTTGGCACACTTTACATAAAGTCGTGCTTTTTTAGGGTTAGAAACCTAACATTTTATTCATATTTCCTACCATAATATTTGACCGCATGCTTCTACAAATGACATGAGTTTCATCAAAGTTGGTGGTTACTAAACTATGTTTGTATTGTATTTTTTACAATTTATTATGAAAATTAGTCACAAAATTAGGGAGACTATCAAACAAATATGGAACGGAGAAAAATCGGTTGCAAAAAAAGAGTTATTATAATCAAGCGCAATACCAAACGCAAGAGACATGCCATTTACCACAAATTGGGGAACATGCGTGGCGGATAGATGGCTTGTTTTCGGCGGCCGGTCTCGACAAGTTGTGGCCGAAACCTCGGGCTGGACGCGGCAGCGCGGAGGAGAGTGGAGGCGGGCGGGCAGAAATGTCTCGGGCACAGGCAGAAAGTTCCCTCCTGTCAAGGGTTTTCGCAATTGTAGAGGGTATCCTCGGGTTGGCCACGGAATCCTGGTTTCTATGGGCTGGGGTGGGGAGTTTCTCTGGCTCTCTTTAATAAAAAGTGTACCTGTACCTGTTCTACCCGCGTTTTTTCACTTTAAACTATAAAATAGCAGTTATTTTATGGATTCCGTGTTTGTAAAGGATTACTAGAGATGTTGTTAGCAGAAAAAAATTCGTACATTTCAGAGCGAAATAGCTTGTGACTTACAGGACCTGCATCTGCAGAGATAATTGTGCCTGCATTATTCCGCCCTGGCAAAGTCACAGGCCGTATGTCTATCTTTTTCGGTGCTACACATGCGGCATTTCTTCACGGAGCGTTTCAATAAACAGTGTTCATAACTTCATATGACCCCACAAGTTTTTCCTCTTCTTATACCTGAAGAACAGAGACGCATCGTCTTTTGGTGCTGCCTGATGGGTAAAGTCGAAGCCGATCCTTGGAAGGAATTGCACTCACTCGCTCGCCATGTATCAAAGCGTAGTGGTGTCGCTTCAGAGCCTGAAGAATGTCATGTCGAGCTACATACATAGTGGCAGCCGGCTCTGCAAAAGCAAAAAAAAAAAAAGGCTTTGTCCACTCCGACCAAAGCAAGCATGGTAAAAAGATAGAGGCAATCGAGCCCGTGATCAGATTCACACAAGCTTGCTGATGCGTCCAAAGTCTGTATTGACTTGTGAGCTCAATGGCCTGATCAATGGTCAGTACTGACGCCTTATCCTTTTGGGCATTTCCTGCAACCAAGGCAGTGCATCTACGTACTGCATCGATGGACCACGCTTGAACTGTACCTCTACTTACTCAGTTACTGCCCTTGATTAAAGTGTACTAGCAAGTACTGGACCATGCTGCATTGGACATCGAAGATTAGGCTGATCAACACGGTATCAAATGGGTAAATTGGAGCCATTGATCTAGCTTGGACAGGAATATACTGCATGGGAGGTAGTAAACTGGAGCCATTGATCTAGCTTGGAGAGGAATATACTGCATGGGAGAATACATCGATCAGTATCAAATGGGTAATTCCAGCATTGTCCTCGAACGATGGAACAGATGTCACACAAGAAACTAGATTTTGAGCGCAGACAATAATACACCATCACATTCTTCCACGGACGAATTTATACAGAAGACACCCCCACATAACAAAGATAACTACAGGGTACATAATCAACACGATCGAAGTTCACCAGGGAGACCAGAGACCTAAATTGACATAATGAAACGAAGAAACCACTAGCTGCATCCGATCCATCGATGTCATGGATCCATCCTAATTAATCAAGAGGCGTCGACGCTCCGGATCAGCGGCCGGAGCACTCCGGCGGCTGGACGGGGAAGCGGTCGGTGTCGACGCAGTAGTCGTAGACGAGGTGGTGTGCGCGCGCCCAGACGAGCTGGTGACTCTGGTGCACGGTGAGCTCCTGCATGTCCTTCTCCTTCCACCAGTACCTGCCCTCCTTGCCCCACGAGGTGCCCGTGCAGCGCGCCACCTCGCCGGCGTCGGAGTCGGTGGCGTTCTCCGCCCAGGCGCAGCCCTCGACGCTCACGTCCCGGAAGGTGGCCACGAAGGGCGCGTGCGACCAGTCCGTCTTGACCAGCCCGCCGCGGGTGGCCCAGTCGTCCGCGTTCCAGATGGAGCTGTAAACCGCCATGGGCTGCGGCGACGGGAACGCGGAGGTGGTGGTCGAGGTGGTGGTGTTGTTGGTGCCGTTGGGGTGGCGGTGGTGGCCCTTGGTGGCGGTCTTGTTCTCGTAGACGCGGATGGGGGTGTCGTCGACGAGGAAGACGACCTGGCTGGGGTTCCAGAGCACGGAGTAGGTGTGGAAGTCGGTGGTGGGGTCGAACCAGAGGTCGATGCGCTGCTCCCGGTTGCCCACGCCGTCGATGTAGAGGTTGGTCTGCACCAGGTAGGGCTCGCCGGTGACGTTGCCCAGGAACTCGAAGTCGAACTCGTTGTGCTTGTCCCCCGCCGACGACAACTGCATTCAGAGATGAGCAAGTTTAGTTTGATGCAAGATTTCCTAATGCAGAATGAATGCAGTAGTTCATAGAACGAAATGGCAACGTTTAGTTCATTTGGGGGCAAAGCAAAGGAAAGCAAAGCCTGCACTCACTCACATAGAAAGCGGTGACGACGCCGGCAGAGTCCCCAGGCACGAGCTTCAGATCGGCGGTGGCCTTGCCATACAGGAACTTGTTCTTGGACGCGAATCCCCCGCCTGTAGAGTAGAACCCAAATGCAGAAACAAGGCGTCAGCAAAAGAACCTCCATTTCAGAACAATGCGCCTCCTCTCTGAATACTGAGACGACGACGAGGGGATGTGTAGCTTACCTGAGGAGCTGTCGAGGCGGAGCTTGAGGAGGTCGTCCTCGTACAGCACGTGGTCGTTGGCCCAGCTGGGCTGCACCACGCCGTCGAACCTGCTCGCCGCCGCCGCCGCCCCGGCGCACACCACCGCAACAACCAAAGCCGAGACCAGGAGGACGCCGTTCTTCCACGACGCCATTGCTGCAACCTCGAACTGCTCTCCTCTGTACTGTGGTGACTTCGCCGTGTGAACCGAGCTCTGTTCGACTCGGCCGGGCTCCCCGGCCCGCGTTATATAGCCGGGGAGTCGGCTTGCGGAGGAAGGGTGGCACGTGACACGAGGGCGCCACGTAAGCGGCCAAGGTAGCCGTTGGCAGTAGGGCCAGCGGCGCAGTGATATCTTTGGCAACTTTCGCGGCACTGGGCTCGCAGCAGCTCGGGGCGAACAGTGCACGCATCATTCATCGATGGGTAGTACGATCATCCTGCTATGCAAGCTGGCCACAGCTGGGGCGTACGTGACACGGTAAAGAGCAAAGCGTGAAAGGTAGAAAAGTAAATATAGCAAAGAGTGTACCGTGGAGGGTACGGCGGCTATGTATCAATGTGTCTTTGTAACGTCGAGTAAAGAGGCGACCTGATTTCCGTCAAGTACGTACGTACAGCTGCGGCCCCTGCAGCTTCACAGCACGGCTTGATGGAGAAGCTAGCGAGAGGCACTGCTCTCTGGCGGTACCTCAGTGATGGGCAACGCTGAGCTTAGTAATCTGATCCTCTCTAGTCGTTAATTAAGCATAAGCACATGTAGAGTAGAAAGGGTATCTTAGCAGCTGGAGCTTAGCTAAAAGAGACAATTTTGTACCGATGGCCTCATAGAGACTTGGTTAAGAGAGCAGTTAAGTGCCAAGCCGTGACGTCAGAGAGCAAGGCACTGTTGTATTTGGCCGCATGAGAACCTGGTTAGAAGATTAGTCTATAGTTAATCCTGACAGTTACGGTTTACGACCTACATACTCCATTAGCAACATGTCCCAAGGAGGGAGCAGCAGAAAGTTGCTTCCAGCTGTGAATGACTGAGAGGCCATCAGCTTACTTTATTGGAAGCTGTCACGTTGCCAAACAAGGAAAATATTATAACCCAGTATTTGGCGCATAGTTTCAAAAACCGGATCGGTGAGTGAACCTGTAAGGTGATTGGCTCACTGGTTTACTGGTCCAACCGGTGGCTTAGCTGGTTCAATAACGACAAAAAACTATCAAATTTAATAATTAATTTAGTTAATTTTGGAAAAAATTAGCATCGAATCATATATTTTGTGTTTGCTTTCATAGTAGATCACAAACTAACTATAGTAAAGCTGGTATTAGGCCTTATACAAAGTATTTCGAGCAAGATTTTAGGTTTTATGATCATCTCCTCGCGAAAACACATTATTTTATGTAGTTTTTCTAGTTTTTTCTTAGTTTTTTTTTAGATAAAGGGCTTTTATTACTGAGTAGTTTTTTCTTAGTTGGACCAGTGATTCTTAAAAACCAATGAGGACTTTGGTTCAAAGTTTTTCTGGTCGAACCACCGAACCAGTTTGATTTTTAAAACTATGATTTAGCGTTGTATAATGCCTATTTCATATTTTATACTCCGGCTATAGTTGCAAAGCACGATGATGACATGTAGTACACGAGCACAAATGCACTGAACGGACAAAACTCACGAGGCATCATTCCAAGACCTATCCGCTTTTTCGCTTTCGCGACGCCGATACCTAGGCGCATAAGAGCAAGTATAATAAGGTTTAGTCAGCTGGCTATAAGAACTAAAATATTATATTTTAAATGAGTTGGAGGAGAGAGAAGAGAAGTGGGCTCTCATGCAAGAGTTAGCTCTTGCACGTGCTCCTAGGCACATTGTAAGAGTGTCAAGTGAGCCATACATTTATAAAGTAGTAGTCTCTTGTAGCTAACTATTGTACATGTTGACTATAAGCTAGTTATAGATAACTTGACAATGACTTATAGCCGGCTGATGACTATACTATTGCTCTTGCTCTAATCCTTGTCTCTCTCGACTCTCGCGTGGCGTACAGAATAGATTGAAAATTATATAAAATTCTGCAGTGCACGTGAACATAATCGTTCAGCCCACGTGCTGCTGTCGTTGGATTTCAGTGTCGCAATGGGTTTGCCCGCACAGAATCAACTTACCCCTGACAATAGCGTCGAAAAGATAACTTACCGTGACTAGCCACATCACATTAAGAAGTGCATCCACAAGACTATACCCTGACTAGCTTAAAAGTTCCAAGCTCCAAATTTCCAAAACTATTCTTTGCTGGACACAGCGCAATGCCAAAGAGAGTTGACAGAGGACGGGTAAAAGGCGAGACGTCACGCATCCGCTTATAAGCAGTTAAAAGTAGTCCACTCTGAAGGAAAGTTTATTCATCACAGTGGGGTTCCAGCCACTTCCATTTTAGGGTGGTTATTATGTCACCCACTGGGATGTTAGTGCTAGCGTGGCTGGTTCTGTACGCCGCAGCAGTAAAAGCTTGTGCTGTCCTTGGCAAAGCCAAAAGGAAAAGGTTTGGGAGTTTGGACTCATCTTTTCCTTCCAAAACTTTTTGATAACTCGACGGGGCCCAATCCACTTTATAATTAGCTCATAGTGTTTTCAAATTTAAAAATAGTGCCGTTGCTCGGGTAGCAAATTTGTACATACTATGTGCAGCGATCGATCAAAGGAGACTAGAGAGTACGTGCTGGCTATGAGACAGCAAGCAACACTGTGCAAAATGTGCCTTGCAAGCTAGCGCGCATGCGGCTACTCTATCTGTCCTGTAGCCGTAGGCTAGGAGTATCAGCTACTCTATTTGTTATAGTGTTTTTTCCTCTAACTAGCACCGTGGCCCTCGCAAAGATGATGGTAACAACTGAATTTTTTTATGAAATACATGTAGTATTTAATTTACAATTATATTATGCAATTAAGATTAATATATTTATATAGTCAACAAAATTTTAGTGGTAAATAAAAAGTGTGTAAAGCTCCGTTGTCATCTTTAATTTGTCAGCTAGTGATTACTTCAACATTTAAAATATCAGATAGATTCATAGAAGAAAATTTTATATGGTATCTGATATCACATAGAGACATGGTTAAAGCTCTGGACGGACTTAAAGCTACAAAGATAATTTAATGTCTAGTTAACAATTGGGATGCCACCACTAACATTTAGGTAGAATTATTCATATCTCTTAATCATGGTCTACTATAATTAAGAAGTAACAGATCATGGTATATATGATTATGGTGATATATTAGTTCCTGCATGTTTATGATAAGATTCAATAGATCAATCTATGAAAGAAGATTTTGTTAAGAAAGTGAAGAAACTTCTTGTTAACATATTCGCAAAACTACTAAATGTGTATTTTTTCTGGTTATCTTTTGCAAATCAATTTTCACTCAATATACAATGAAGGTATCAGTCTACTATAATTAAGAAGTAACAGATCATGGTATATATGATTATGGTGATATATTAGTTCCTGCATGTTTATGATAAGATTCAATAGATCAATCTATGAAAGAAGATTTTGTTAAGAAAGTGAAGAAACTTCTTGTTAACATATTCGCAAAACTACTAAATGTGTATTTTTCTGGTTATCTTTTCCAAATCAATTTTCACTCAATATACAATAAAGGTATCAATTTTGTATGTTTTAGAAATTCTACATTCCGATTAGAATCCTATATATTGTACCAGTAAATAATGTTGTACAACTATTAGGTCTATTGGATTAAATCATAACTGGAAGTTACTTATATTTTTCCTTCCCCGTACAGTAGATCGTCATCGTGCTTAGAATTTTAAAAGGAAACAAACGGTTACTCAATCTGCTCATGAATATAAGTTGTTCTAGCGTTTTGTAGATTCACTTATTTTGGTCTGTATGCAGACTATCTTTTTGGAGCAGCCGGAAAACTGGCCGAAAATCGAATATGTAGACTACTTTAGAGTGTAGATTCTCTCATTTTGATCCGTATCTAGTCTACTTTTTAAAATCTAACTAAAATATCTTATATTAGTGAAGAGATGGAATATGTATTTCCTTCCAAATACAACATTTTTTCAAAAAGGAGTAGCTCATCTATCAATTCATGCATACAGTCTTTTCGTTATTTTATTATTATAAAATAGTATTTCAGCTTATTACAATACATGTGATGGTGCTTGCGGCTTGCCCATTAAACTTACAAATTTATACAAGCCTTTTTATTTTGCTAGTCTTTAACTAAGGTGATTTTCATTAACTTTTTCTAAGAAATGGACCGTCGTAGTGCACCCGGACTCCTTTTATTTTTTTCTATGGACGTTTTCTCCTAATGAACGCATCTAGCGTAATGCATCTGGATTCCTTTTTTTTCCTACAAACAGTGTTGGGTACGTGCCAAACTTGGTGTCCACAACATATATGTTACGTAAAATCTTTAAATCTTGACCATTAAAATTACTGATCTAACAGCTAAAATAATTCTGATGATGTGGATCAATGTGGTGTCTCTATTTTAGACCCCCCGTATTGTGCTTTTAGTATATAATAGATTTATGTGTTCTGAATATAATTAATATGGACTAACGTTGTTTTCAGCAGAATTGATCTGGTGTCTCGTTTTTGTGCAGAAATCCAACTTTCAAAAAAATTCCTAGAAAATATGCAAAACTCCTATTTTACAAGAAGACTGACGGAGCGAGAAGACGAGACAGAGAAGAGCTACAAGGGGCCCACACCACCTGGTGGCGCGGACCAGGCCAGGCTGTGCCAGGGAGTGGTGTGGCCACCTCGGTCATCGCCTCGAGCCCTCCTTTCGCCTACATAAGGTCTCTGACCTGAAAATAGAGGGGGTTCGACGTTTTTCCCTGATAGAGGTCCGCTGCGCCGCCACCACCAGAAACCGCGATTCGAAACCAGAAACTCCGTTCTGGCATCCTGCCGGGACGGGAAATTGGAGGAGATCATCGCCATCATCATCACCGACGCCTCTCCATCAACCATCCATGATTCCCACATCCATGTGTGAGTAATTCCCGTTGTAGACTGAAGGGGGATGGTAGGAATTGGATGAGATCATTCATGGAATTGCTATAAAAATGTTAGAGCATGGTGCCTAGTATCCGTTATTAGAGCTTTTAACATTGTTGCAACTTGTTGTGCTTAATGCTTGTCACTTTGGGCCCGACTGTTATGATCTCAGATCTGAACATGTTATTGTTTCATGAAGATAATTATTGTTTGTGATCTTACCTGCAAGTTGTATACACATATCGTTGTCCGAAACCCGAGGCCCCAAAGTGACAGCAATTGGGATAACCGGAGGGGATGGCTGTGATGTGAGGATCACATGTGTTCACAGAGTGTTAATGCTTTGCTCCGATACTCTATTAAAATGAGTACCTTCATTACCAGTAGTTTCCCTTGAAGCCTCGATGTAAACGGGCTGGTAGGACAAAAGATGGTGTGCAAGTTTCTCACTGCGAGCACGTATGACTAAATACGGAACACATGCCTATGGTTACTTAGTACTAGGATGCTTTATCATAATTTATCTGCAATTGCCCATGTCTTGATTATTATATAAATTATCTTATCCATGCAACGCCCGTACATCCATCCCTATGCCTATAGTATTACAATCCTGCTGTTTACTATAGTCACGCTACTGTCTTTATTTTACTACTACTATCATTTCACTATTGCTACTACTATAAAACTGTTGCTACTGATAAATTGTTGCGAGCAAATCTATTTCCAGGTGCAGCTGAACTGACAACTCATCTGTTAAGGCTTATAAATATTCTTTGGCTCCCCTTGTGTCGAATCAATAAATTTGGGTTTTTCTTCCCTCGAAGACTGTTGCGATCCCCTATACTTGTGGGTCATCACGGGGCTAGGTGGATGTGGTCAAAAACAAGAGTGAAACTCTTAGCTTTGATGGATCTTGGCGAAGAATAGTTTGCATGGCATCGATTGAGTGGACGAAGAACCTGAAGCAGTAGGAGGTGAGTTGTTGCACCCGGAACATGGCTGCGGATCCCCGAGGCATGCTTGGAGGAGGACAGCAATGAGAAGCTTGTCGAAGGCGATGTCGGTGTTGTGAACGGAGGCAGACGGGGGAAAGGCAGGCCATGACACGCTCAGAGGAGCAATGGGCAAGCCTTGGCTCGAAGCGTCATTGGAAAACTGGAGACCCATGGTGTTTCCAACTCCGAGGAAAGCCCTGATGGCGGTTTGGGTTGGCAATTCATCTTCGATCAGGTAGGATGGAGGGGGAAGGGGTAGTGGTTCTGGGTTTGGGAGCGACGCTATCGCCGGAGTGAGCGCCGGCGGCGCGTGGAAGGGGGGTGTGGTGGGAGGAGGGCGTGGAGGGAGGGGAGGTTGGGAAGGAGCCATCATAAGTGTGGTCTATGACTGTAATCTTGTTTAGCAATGTTGTGAGTGTATTGATTTTCATTTCAATTCTAGTGAATAGTGATCAATTTAACTCTTCAAGTATCATTTGTGCACACGTCTCGTACTCTAGCCCTGGAGGAGAAGCTTGAAAGAAACATGCTCTGATCATCTACTAGTCGTTAATTAAGCATAAGAACCCTGACGCAGAATAGAAAGGGGGATCTTAGCAGCTGGAGCTTAGCTAAAAGGGACAATTAATTAAGTACTCACGGCCTCATGGGTACTTGGTTAAAAAGCAGTTAAGTGCCCAGCAGTGACGAAAGAGGACACATCACTACCGTATTTGGTCTTATAGAAACCTGGTTAGTAGAAGATTATTGTAGTGTTAATCCATACAATTACGGAGCACTACCACTCTTGTACAATTCCATCAGGAACGGGTCCCAACAGCAGGAAGCTGCTTCCAGCTATGAATGAGTGAGAGGCCATCACTACTTTATTCTGAAGGTGTCACGTTGCCAAACAAGGAAAATGTATATAATACTACAGTACAGTCTACTCATTGGTAAAAAAAGAATTAATATTACTTATATTTTATCCTTCTTCTAGTGTCAAGCACGATGATTCCATGGACACGAGCACAAATGCACCTGGAACGGACAAAGCTCACGAGCCATCATTCCGAGTGCTCTCTCTGCTTTCCGCTTTCACGGAGCCGATATCTAGGCGCATAATCTTTGTCTCTCTCGACTATCGCGCGGCGTACAGATTATTAGATTGAAAATTGTATATAAAAAATCTGCAGTGTACGTGAACATAATCGTTCAGCCCACGTACTGCTGTCGCTGAATTTCAGTGTCACAATGGGTTTGCACGCACAAGATGAACTTACCCTGACAATTGTAGAGTCGAAAAAGAACTTACCCTGACTAGCCGTATCACATTAAGAACTGCATCGATTGATGATAGTATCTATTGGTTAAAAAAGCGGGTCCACCAAGAGCGGAAGTTTCTCTAGGGGCGATCGGGAGGCGATCGCGATAGGTGCTAGGGTTTCCTCTCGAGGGTGGTGTAGATCGGCGGCAGAGGTGATCTTGACGGCAAGATCTCCCCTGTGCGGCGTGGTTCGTTCGTGTCTCTCGTCCTTTGTACTCGGGGAGTACGGGTTGGAGGCAGTCTATGGCTTCTCCGTCGCGATCTGGAGGCCGGGGAGGTGGTTCTTCGAGGCCACCGTCGCGATCTCCGGTGAAGTCGGGGGCGGAGGATCTGGCGGCGGGGCTCTCTGCTCGGATGGGAGAGCTTCTGCTAACGGAGAAGGAGACCACAGGGCTGGTCATCAGGGGGATGGGCTCGTCTCAGGTGCCACGTCCCCGATGGGCGGCAGTTGGCAAGGTCTGTTCACCGAGGAAGCTTATGATCGGAGCTCTGGACAGGGCGATGCAAAGGGCATGGGGTCTTCATCGCCCGGCGCAGTTTCGAGACATTGGTGACAACAGATTCATGGTCAGGTTTTCGTCGGAGGGCGACTGGAAGCATGCAATGAAGAATGGTCCTTGGCAATTTGACTTCAACGTGTCGTTGCTCAAGGACTACGATGGATCTATCCGTCCTTCAGACATGGTCTTTGACTCACTGGATATATGGGTAAGAGTTCTTGACCTACCCATGGATATGATGAATAAAGTTTACGGTGAGCTCATCGGTAATTGGATCGGGAGATTTATTTCGGTTGAAGTAGATGATGACGGTATGGCATGGGGAAAAGATCTCAGAATCAGAGTTGCTGTTAGGGTTGATCAACCTTTGCTTAGAGGGGTTCCACTGAAGGAATCTGAGGAGGAAGCAGAAGGCAAATGGTTTGACATAAAATATGAGCGGGTTCCGCACTTTTGTTTTGACTGTGGCTGCTTAGTTCATCCGGTGCAGGGTGTACTGCGAAGAGGGGAGATGTTAAACAGTGGAGGGAGTGGTTGCGTGCCTCACCCAGGAAGAATCAGAAGCCTCCTGCTGCAGCTCGGCCTACGGTCTCTTCATCGAGTTACAGTTACTATGCAGGGGAACCTGGACATAGGCGTGGTGATGGAGTGATGATCCGGGATTTACCTCCTAGACGCAATTTGGCATTTGATCAGGCTGAATCTGGCTCTTCTCGCACTGGCGGGTTTGAGCCAAGTAGGAGAAGTGAGGAAGTCATTAGCCCTGGGAAAGACTATCGGGTCAGAGATCATAACGACAGATCGGGTAAAGGCCTGGCTGACAATACTGGGAAAAGAATCAAGAAAGGAACATACGTTCGTAAACCCAGACAGGGGGAGAAAACAAACAGATGGAGCCTTCTCTGTTGCCGCCGAACACTGATAGGAAAAGGAGAACCAAGCAAGTCTGGATGCAGGTACCAGTCCGTGTGGTGGGGGAAGGGAGTTCGGAGTCGGCAGAGAAGAGGCAACACACAACAAATGTGTTCGACAGACTTGAGGAGGGTGGTGCGGGTGCTACATCCGTGTTTGACAGACTAGAAGACCCATCGGCGGACCCTGCGAGACAGGGCCGCCGGGAGCAATGAATCTTCTAAGCCTTAACTGCCGTGGATTGGGGTTGGACGCGGCGGTAGGCAAACTGAGGGACCTGTGTAGGTCATACAACCCGGAGGTGGTGTTTCTCAGTGAAACAAAGAAGAAGGACAAAGACATGGAAAAGATTAAATGGAGTCTAGGCTTCACTAATGGGATTGCAGTGAGCTCAATGGGGAGAAGTGGAGGCCTAGCCCTTTGGTGGCGTGATGGGGTAGATGTGTCAGTGAGACCGTGGTGCCAATACTACATCGATGCAAAAATTTCGTTGAACGGCTGTTCCTAGAGATTCACTGGAATCTACGGGGAACCACGCACGGAGCTCAGAAGCAAAACTTGGGAAGTGCTGCGCTATTTAAAGGCGCAAGACAACCTCCCTTGGTTATGTGCGGGGGACTTTAATGAAGTGCTGGCGCAACATGAATACTTGGGGCCAAATCAGAGAAGTCAAGCTCAAATGGCAGCGTTCCGAGACTGCTTGGACGACTGCGGCCTAACTGATTTAGGCTTCAAGGGATACAATTTCACATGGAATATCAAGCGCGAGGGACCTGAGAATGTCCAATGCAGACTAGATAGAGGCACTGCTACTGCCTCTTTCTTGGAGCTGTTCCCTTTCACTTCGGTGGAGCATATTGCAACAGAAGAGTCTGATCACATGGCAGTGCTAATCAAGGTGAGGGATGCACAAGCTGATGCGATCATGCAGAAGGCCAGGGGTTTTAAGTTCGAAGAGATGTGGTTGAAGCATGATAGCCACGAGGATATGGTTAAGGAGGCTTGGGAGAATAGGAAAGGAGGTAGTCTGAGCCTAAATAATCTCTGGAGACAGCTCCAGGAGATGTCTGGCGATATGAGAAGGTGGAGCTTTGAGGTTTTTGGGTCGGTGCGAGGTGAAATAAAACGACTCAGATCTCAACTCGATGAGGCGCGTGCGGCTGCACAAATTCAAGGATCCTCATTGCAGGTTCGGGAGTTGGAGAAGAAAATGCACGACATCTTCGAAAAGGAAGAGATCATGTATCGCCAGAGATCAAGACAAGATTGGCTAAAGGCAGGCGATAGGAATACAAAGTTTTTTCAGAATCGCTGCTCTCATAGACGTCGGAAAAATACAATCTTGGGACTAAGACGTGATGACGGTTCCATGTGCAAAACAAATGATGGAATGTGTGCACTGGCACAGAATTTCTATCAGTCGCTCTATGCATCGGAAGGTTCTGCCAATGCGGAAGGAGTCCTAGACCTCATGGGCTGTGCGGTGACTGATGAGATGAACTCGGCCCTAATGGCTCCATGGTCAGATGAGGAAATTACTAGGGCGCTGTTTCAGATGGGACCGATGAAATCCCCGGGACCGGATGGTCTGCCGGCTTTGTTTTACCAGAGGCACTGGCCTCTGCTAAAGAACCATGTTTGTGCTGCGGTAAGAGATTTCCTTGCTGGGAAAGATTGCCCGGACGATTTTAATGATACGGTTCTGGTTCTTATTCCGAAAGTTAATGCAGCGGATGTGCTCACGCAGTTCCGGCCGATCAGCTTATGCAATGTCCTATATAAGATTGCATCGAAGGTAATTGCGAACAGGCTCAAGGTGGTACTGCCTATCCTGATTTCGGAAGAGCAGAGTGCCTTCGTCCCAGGAAGACTCACAACGGATAATGTTTTCATTGCTTATGAATGTGTTCACGCAATCAGGAGTAGGAAGAGGAAGAAGGCGCTGACTGCGGTTAAGCTGGACATGATGAAGGCTTATGATAGAGTAGAGTGGGTGTTCTTGGAGAAAATGCTTCTGAAAGTGGGCTTCTCCAGTGCATGGGTGGAGATGGTGATGAGATGTGTGAGGACAGTCAGATTCTCTGTCAAAGTTAATGGGTGCCTCTCTGAGTCTTTTTGTCCGTCTAGAGGACTGAGACAAGGAGACCCGTTGTCACCGTATCTATTTCTATTCTGTGTGGAGGGTTTTTCAGCGCTGCTTAGGAAAGCCTAGCAGGAGAAGGAGCTGGCTGGGGTGAGGTTCGGAAAGGATGGTCCTACGATCACACATCTTCTTTTCGCGGACGATAGCATTGTTTTCTTGGAGGCTAGCCAATCAAGTTTTGAGGCGTTGAGGGAGGTGTTGAGGCGTTATGAGGAGTTCAGGACAGAAAGTTAATCTACAGAAGTCGTCGCTCTTCTTTGGTAAAGGGTGTGGGCAGAATATTAAAGAAAGTTTAAAGAACCGAATTGGGATTTAGTGTGAGGCGTTATCGGAGCGTTATCTGGGCTTACCAACAGTGGTGGGTCGCTCAAAACAAGGTGCGTTTAAGCATCTCACTGATCGCTCTCGAGGGAAAGTTTCTGGATGGAAAGGACAGGGGCTGTCAAAAGCGGGGAAGGAGGTCCTCGTCAAGTCAGTTCTCCAAGCTGTGTCCACTTATTCGATGGGGTGCTTTCAGTTATCAAAGGGACAATGCAAGGAGCTCTCCTCGGTGGCTGCACAGTTTTGGTGGGGTGACAAAAAAGAATCAGAGGAAGGTCCACTGGATAAGCTGGAAGAAGATGTGCGAGTCAAAGAGTAGAGGGGGTATGGGTTTCCGAGATAATGAGGATTTTAACCAAGCTCTCCTAGCGAAACAAGCGTGGAGGATGGTGACGAATCCGGACTCTCTCTGTGCAAGGGTGCTAAAAGCCCGATACTTCAGGGATGGAACGTTCTGGACAGCCGGACGTCCCAAGAAATCTTCGTACACATGGAAGAGTATATTGCATGGAAGGGATCTCTTGAAGGAAGGAGTGGTGTGGAGGATTGGGAATGGGGAGACCGTCGATGTATGGGAACATAATTGGATCCCGAGACAGTATGTTCAGAGACCCCTGGGGTGTAAACCAGGGGTAAATGTGAAGCTGGTGAAAGAACTTCTTGACCCTGATCAAAACAGCTGGGACTTGGAGAAGCTGAATGAATGTTTCTTTGAGGCGGATCTCGCGGACATTGTGAAGATTCCTATTGGTAGGGCTGGATCCGACAATTATATTGCGTGGAATTACACCAAAAATGGAGTCTTCAATGTGCGGTCGGCTTATCACCTCAAACAACGCATTAAGCGAGAAGCTGGGTCAGGGGCAGGAACATCGATGGATACCTCAGAACACCAGGGCTGGCTAAAGCTTTGGGCAGCAGATGTAGCCAGCAAAATAAAGGTACACTGCTGGCGGCTAGCGAAGAATGGCTTGGCTATGGGGGCGGAGTTGGAAAGGAGGAAAATCAAGGAGAATATTCGATGTGTAGTGTGTAACCGGGAGGAGACGTTGGTGCATAGGTTTTGGCAATGCCCGCATTCTGCAAGGGTTTGGGACATGCTTCGTTCCAACTCGGCGCTAAAACTTGCAAACCCGCCGATGGACCTGCGGTCTCACAGGGCTTTGCAGCACTGGCTGTTGAATTGGTTCAGGAACTTAAAGGAGGATGAGCTGGCGCTAGCCATGACAGCGATCTATCATCTGTGGTTAGCAAGGAACAATGCTAGGGACGATCCGATGATTGAAGACCCGTCTAATGTTGCTTCCAGGGTGCTGGCGCTGGCGGAGGAGTGGAGGTCCATGAAACGGACTAACGCAGCCAAGGAGGCAAGGGCGGTGACGTGCTGGCGTCCACCTCCAGAGGGATGGCACAAAAGTAACGCTGATGGTGCATACTCGGCTACGAGGGGTGCGGCGGTGGCGGTGTGATCATCCGTGATCACCATGGGGAGCCTGTGGCAGCGGCTCGCTGTTTTTTCCCCGTCGCGACTGATCCGGAGAGGGCGAAGCTGTTGGCGTGTCGGCGTGCTGTGTCTCTAGCCAAAGACGGGGGAGTGCGGAAATTGGTTCTGGAGACGGATTGCTTGGGTGCGGTGGCCAAGCTGTCAAGCAAGGAGATCGACAGGTCCATCCATGGACGGGTGGTGGAGGATATCAAGAAGATGCTGGGCGAGTTTGAAGCGTCTTCGATCATGCATGTGCGACGTTCGGGTAACGAGATAGCACATTGTTTAGCTAAAGAGGGCTGCTCGAATAAAGTTACGGACTCCTGGGTGGGTTTCCTACCTGAATTTGTAATGAACTTGTTGGCTTTGGATGCTGTGGTGTGATTAATGCAGCCGTTTTAAATCTAAAAAAAAAGAACTGCATCCACAAGACTATACCCTAACTAGCTTACTAGTATTTCATTGATCAACCTAATCTCCAAATTTCCAAAACTTCGGATGATGAACATTGCTCTCTGAGCGCGGTGGCTTTGGTTGAGTCGAGTGGAGGCCTTTCGGCCGTGGAAAGAGTTCGATATTCAAATCCCCCAAAGGGTAACGGAGGTCTTTGAAGCCGCGACCTCCTCGATTGTGGGAGATGGGGCCAGCACCTTCTTCTGGTTAGATAATTGGCTTTCAGATGGGCGCCTAAAGGACTTAGCGCCGCACCTCTTTGTACTGATCCCAAACAGGCTCTCTAGAGTAAGGTCGGTGCGTGACGCTCTTGATGGTGGGTGGCTGGAGGACACCCCCCCCCCGATCTTGATGCACTTGCAATTCAGGAGCTGCTGGCGGTTGCAGACCGTGTGGAGGGACTTACTGTCACCGAGGGTGTGGCTGATGAGTTCCGGTGGGACTGGGGTGGCAACGGGGTCTACTCCGCGAAGTCTTGCTATCTTGGCATGTTCCGTGGAAGTGTGGCCATGGCCGAAGCGCTCCAGGTCTGGAAATCCCGTGCTCCAGCCAAGTGTCGGTTCTTCCTCTGGCTTGTTTTGCGTGATAGGTGTTGGACTACGGACAGACTGGAGCGTCGGGGTTTGCCGCGGCCCTCAGCCTGCCCGTTCTGCGATCAGAGCCAGGAGTCCATCACTCATCTCCTGCTCGGTTGTGTGCTGGCAAGGTCAGTGTGGGCCGCTTGCCTACGCTGGTGGGACAGAGAGGACCGCCTCCCGACGCAGCTGGCTGTGTTCGTGGACTGGCTGCGTGCCTGGCATGGAGGGAAGGATGATCTGCGTGATTTCTGGACAGGCATTGCCCTTGTGTGCTGGTGCTTGTGGAGGCATCGTAACGACATTGTTTTTTAGGGGGCGTCGCCTTCCTCTGGGGCTGTTCTTCGCAAGATTCTCATGGAGGCTGAGGTGTGGAGAGCTGCCGGTCTCTTTAAGGCTAGGCTAGCATCCGTAGATAGGTGGAGGGTTGGTGAGTAGTTGCGTGTGTTCTGTTGCTGCCCTTGTGCAGCGTGGAGTTGCGCCCTTGACGTCTGTGTCGACGGCGCTGTAATTTGACCTCTTGGCCCTTCTTCTTAAAACCGATACATCTGTCCATGACGTATCCTTGAAAATTTCCAAAACTATTCTTTGCTGGACACAGCGCAATGCCAAATAGAGTTGACTGAGGACGGGTAAAAGGCGAGACGTCAGCGCAATGCCAAAGTAGTCCACTCCGAAGGAAAGTTTATTCATCACAGTGGGGTTCCAGCAATTTACGTTTTATGGTGGTGATGTCACCTACAGTAGTTGACAAAGGAATGACAAACGGGCCCCCGATATTTGCCTATCTGGTTTTCGGTCCAGGAAAGGTCTCTCTCGAAAGGCTCTTGAGGCCCATCAAGGCAGCGGTCTAGCGTGGCCTAGGAGCTAAACTTGGTGTGCAAGCAAGGACCCGAAGAATTGGAATTGGATTAGGTTTCGTTTGTTTGAGTACCGATCCAATCTGTATCTGGTTTGAGAGACCATCCCGAGACCCAGCCTTCGCATATAAAAGGCTGGGAGGGAGTCCTCGAAACCCTAGATGCTTTTCCACCCACCTCACGCCTGAGCGCTCGACAACTTAGAGCTCTCTAGTTCGGCTAGATCCAATCTACGCCACCATTGTAACACCATCATCAAAGCCACCCCATCAATACAAAGTCAGACAAGCAGGACGTAGGCCTTTTACCTTCTGAGGGGGCCGAACCTGGGTAAATCCCGTGTTCCTTTGCTTTCGTCTGATCGCCGTCGAGTTCGCCAGGTCCCCAATACGTTTCCTAGATCGAAAGCCCTTCGACATGGGCATTGCCGGGGATAAACCTCGTCAATTGGCGCCGACCGTGGGGACGACGGGATCTGGATCTACGGATTCGCCGGCTCCATCACCAACCATCGCCAAGATCGACATCGACACCATCAACGGCACCGTTGCGCCGACCAACGTCGACGCCACCACCAAGATCGACATCGACACCATCAACGGCACCGCTGCGCCGACCAACGTCGACGCCACCACCAAGATCGACATCGACACCACCGTCGGCATCGCTGTGCCGGCCGATATCGACACCAACTCGGCGGAACCAGAGGTCGACGTCGCCGATGCGATCGTCATCGACAACGTTTCGCCAAGCACCGCTAAGTCCGCTCCGGCGGCGAACGTCATCGACCCCACTTCAGGCACGACAGGGACAGTTCCCGGAGGCTACGACATGGCCTTCGGATTGTTCAACTTCCATGTGGACATCAACGGGGCGATGGAACTACTCTCCATCGGCGAATCGGCTCTACTCATGGCCGAAGCTACAACACCACCAGTCGTCGGGGGCAAACCCTCAACAAGCGCACTACTGGCGCCATCGGAGGAGGAACCGAAGCTGAAAATTTTGACCCCATCAGTTGGGTCGAACGATTTCGAAGATCCACCTCCATCCTCGACCACCGCATACTGTGTCGATTGCGACGCATACCACTACGTGGGCGCCGGAGATTTCTCATCCCACGAGATCGCCGGCTGTGAAGATCCTCGGGGGGGCACATCAGCTGTCTACCCGACGATATCTGAGTGCGATCGGGCTCTCAACGCCCTCACGCTCCGCACTGCACCGTATGACCCTGACTACGTCGAAGGGTTATACTCGGACTACACATGTTCAGATGACGACGACGACGTCTACCCCGAAGCTAAGGGAAAAATCGGCAATTCAGCAAGCTCTGCCTCACACTGCGAATCTGCCGCATCCAGCGATGGCTATGTGGCTGATTACGATTCTAACTTTATGATCGAAGTCGGGCCCTATGTCGAAAGCGACGACGTCTACCCTCCAGCGTTGGGCGAAATCAGCGACGATTCGACCCCGTGGACCGGGGGCCACTGCATGATGGCATCGCACGGCGACGGAAACAAGAACAGAGACAACGACGGCCGAAATCGGGCGGACAGCGGCCGCCAGGTAGTCAGGCACGACCAGATCCGGTTCGCAAGAAGGGTTTACGCGGGCGAGGCGAACTTTGGTCCCAACCCAAGCCCGAGTGAAATGGCTGCGCTCCGGTTCGTCGTTCAGGAGCAGAAGGACCAGATCAGTGCTGACAGGCGAGTACTGGAATGGCGCCGAGAGGAGGCCGATGCGTCCAGCAGAAGACGGGCCGAAAGATCGTCCCATTATTCATCAAGCGTCTAGCACAGATCAAGATCACGCACCCAGCCGGGGGCCGATATGCATAATATCACCCGAAATCTGGAGGCAGAGTTCAACGAGGCTGAATTGATGCCCAAGACCAAGGAGGCTGCGATCATGGCCGCGGCAGCATACATTGCCGCGAACGCATCCAATGGCGACGAACATATGCGACACCTGAGAAACCTGGCACTCGAAGGAGTAAGGGTGCTTCAAGGCACGCCCGACTCAGGACATGACGCGACGGCAAGGAGAACCGCCCCACTGGCGGAGCAAGCCAGGCACCCAGCACCGGTACCAGCCGCAGCACCTCAGGCGCAAGTAGTCGAACCTCTCAACGGGGAGCTTCGGCATGGTCTGGCCCAGAACAGAGTTGACCAAGGGTGAGCGCGGCGCGAAGCACGCCGCCTCGAGGGAGATTGCGAGGCGGAAACATTCGGCGGCACCAACGATGGACTGTGTGGGGCAGAATGCTTTAGCCTTTTGATCCGCTCCGCACCATTGCCGAAGGGAATCAAGCTCAGCGACGGCATAGTCAAGTTCAACGGGCAGCAGGACCCCCGAATTTTGCTCGATGACTTCATAACTGCTGTCAAAATTAGCGGCGGATCTAGAGACAACGCCCTCCAGTTGCTGTCGCTGCATCTAAAGGATAACGCAAGGGCATGGCTGAATAATCTCGCCCCAGATAGCATCCGCTCTTGGGAAGAGTTTCGGCAAGCGTTCATCGCCAACTTCCGAGGCACTTCGCGACGACCTACGCCGTTCGAAGAACTACGCCTATGCGTGCAGAGAACTGGAGAAAACCTGTGGTCATACATCTCACGGTGGATCAGCCTCCGGAACACGACGGAAAACATTTCGCCCGAAAGGGCCATCGATGCCTTTCGTGACGGCCTCTTCCGACGCGATTTCAAGGAAGAGCTTGGACGCTGCAAGCCAAGGACCGTCGACCACCTCATGAGCTTGGCGAATGAATGGGCCGATGGCGAAGACTCCATCGCGGCTCCCAGTAGCCGCCGTCGATCAGCAGAACGCGACGTTGACGCGAAAGACCAGTTCCACTCCGGGTCCTGAAAGAAGGGTCGTCGGAACCGCTACGACAACACAGAGAACACAGACATGGTAGCAGAAGGCTACGTGCACGAAGATCGTGATGACAACTGCGACTTACCGCGACGAGGAAACAATTACTATGGCAGTAGCAGCAGAAGTACCAATCGCGACTCGAAGCCAAGTAAGGAGTGGCGCCGACGATAGCCACAGCTGTCGGCAGAGGATATGCTCGATAGCGGATGCCCACGGCATACGTACCTCGACAAGGATGGAGTACGAAGACCTGCGCACCTACTCATCGAGTGTAGAGAATTCATTCGTCTCAACCGGGCACTTCAGGAAAGGATGGGCACCGAGCAACCAGTGGCAGGGGCAATAGCCTTCAACGCTCCACCACCACCGCCTAACCCACCAGCGAACGTCGTACAGCAGGGCCACCAGGCCGCCACGATCCAGCAAGCCGAGCCGCGGCAGCCGGCCAACGAGGAAGAAGAGTTCCCACCGTCAAGAGGTTTCGTGCCCATGATTCAGAGAGGGCGCCCAACAAATAAGGTTCAGCGGAAGCGCGCAAGAGAAGTGTTTCACGCCGAGCACGCACCGCCGGCCACTCCCGAATATCTGAACTGGTCCGAACATCCGATCGGTTTCGATAGGTCAGATCATCCACCGAAGATCCCACGCCCGGGACACCATGCCTTGGTCCTCGAAGCGCAGATAGGGGGTTTCACCTCAAAAAAGGTGTTCATGGACAGAGGCAGCAGCTTGAACCTCATCTACGCAGATACACTGCGAAAGATCAAGATCTCGTTAAACAATCTCCTGCCAACGGAGACCTCCTTCCACGGAATCGTCCCAGGAAAGCCGACGTACCCATTAGGGGCGATACATCTCGACGTCATCTTCGGCATGCCAGCAAACTTCAGAAAGGAGAAGATCGAATTCGAGGTCGTCGACTGGCCCTCGCAGTACCACGCCATCCTCGGACGTCCAACGTTCGCTCGATTCATGGCGGTACCGCACTACGCTTACCTCAAGCTGCGGATGCCCGCAAACAGAGGACCACTGACGATCAGCGGCAGCTTTGCCCGACCTGAAAACTGCGATAAGGACTTCAACACCATGTCCCAAACTTTTGGGCTGCACGAGGAGCTGCACCATATTCGGGAAGCCACTGTGATGGACATCGATCCACCGGCGCAGCAGAACGCCCCAGAATTGTCGTTCGATGCCACCAAGGACACCCGAGAGCACCAGATACACCCGACGGATCCAACCAACACGGCGCGGGTATCAAACTCTCTCTCTCCCGCATAGGAAAGCGCGCTCGTCGAGTTCCTCCGTGAGCACTGGAGGATGTTCGCCTGGTGTCCAGCAGATATGCCAGGCATCCCCAGGGAACTCGCCGAGCACGAGCTCAAGATCTTTCCCAACACGAAACCGGTCAAGCAGTCTATGCGCCGGTATAATCAAGAGAAGGCCAAATCGATGGGCGAAGAAATCAACCGCCTCCTCGAAGCCAAGTTCATCAGAGAGATCAAGGAAGCCACGTGGCTCTCGCCACCGGTCATGGTGGAGAAGAAGGACACCAAGATCTACAGGATGTGCATCGACTTCACGGCCCTAAACAAGCACTGCCCGAAGGACTACTTGCTCCTGCCCCGAATCGACCAGATCATCGATTCCACGGCAGGATGCGAGCGCCTTTCGTTCCTCGACGCCTACTCCGGGTATAACCAGATACGGCTGAAAGTAGAAGAAGAAGACAAGACGGCGTTCATCACCCCGCACAGGGTATTCTTCTACATGACGATGCCCTTCGGGCTCAAGAACGCCGGAGCCACCTATCAACGGTGCATGCAGGCGTGCCTAAAGGAGCAAATTGGCCGCAATATAGAGGTCTATGTAGACAACATTGTCATCAAGACCGCGAAGGCAGATAGCTTGCTCGATGACCTTCGAGAAACCTTCGCCAACCTCGACAAATATAGCATCAAGCTTAACCCGAAGAAGTGCTCTTTCGGGGTACCCACCGGCCAACTGCTGGGATACCTCATCTCCGAAAGGGGGATAGAAGGCAACCCAGAGAAGATACAGGCCATCATCAACATGCAGCCTCCAAGGACGCTTCGACATATCCAACAGTTGACAGGTCGACTCGCAGCGCTTAGCCGCTTCATCAGCAAGCTCGGCGAAAAAGCACTCCCCTTTTATCGGCTGCTCCAGAAAACAGACAACTTCACGTGGACCGAAGAGGTGCAATCCGCGTTCGACGACCTCAAACGTCGTCTGTCGACCTGCCCAGTTCTCGTCACACCCCGAGAGAAAGAACCGATGTTGCTATACATCGCGTCCACGAATCAAGTTGTCAGCTCAGTACTTGTGGTCGAACGCGCGGAGGAAGGCAAGGAGCACGGAGTACAGAGGCCTGTGTACTACCTAAGCGAAGTCTTATCTCCGACCAAGCAAAGATACCCCCATTATCAGAAGCTAGCATACGCTATCTACATGACGGGTAAGAAATTGCCGCACTACTTCGAATGCCACTCCATCATAGTGGTGGCCTCAAATCCAGTTTCCAGCATCCTCAACAATCCAGACGCCACAGGGCATGTATCGCTATGGGGAATCACGCTGGGGCCCTGGGAGATCACGTACCAGCGCCAGTCCGCAATCAAATCCCAAGTTCTACCGGATTTCATAGCCGAGTGGACGGAAGCTCAGATGCCCGAACTCCCAGACCTGTCAAACAGCTGGACCATATTTGTCGACGGATCCAAGCGGGTTTCGGGAGCAGTAGCAGGAGTGGTTCTCGTATCACCATAGGGGGACAGGATGCGCTATGTTCTCCGCATGCGTTTCCCAAATCCCTCGAACAACGAGGCAGAGTACGAAGCTGTTCTTCATGGTATGCGCATGGCAAAAGCCTGCGGGGCTACCCGCATCAAGATCCATGGAGATTCGAACCTTATCGCCCAGCAAGTCATGAAAGAGTGCGACGCAACCTGTGCAAACATGATTGCATATCGAGCCATGTACGATAAGCTCGAAGGCGAGATCGAGGGCTGCGAAGTGACGCACATCGGCAGAGAAAGCAATGAAGAGGCAGACAACCTGGCTAACGTCGGGTCGAGGTGCCTCCCAATACCACCCGGAGTCTTCTTCGAAGAGATATTCGAGCGCTCCGTCAAGATCAAACCAGTGACCGACCCGGCGTTAGCAACACGCTCGGGGGCTCGGCAGGCCAGCACTGCCCCAGCAACAGGAACAGAAGATCTCTCGAAAGACGCGGGCGCAGTCATGCTCATCGAAGCAACATGGACAAAGCCATATCTGGCCTACCTGATGCGGGGCGAGCTCCCGGAAGACCCTATCCATCGCCGCCAAGTCATGCGGTGTTCCAAGGCCTTCACGATAATCAACGGGGAGCTCTACAAGCGCAGCACCACAGGAGTGCTCCAGCGGTGCATAGCACAGGAAGATGGAATCACTCTCCTTCGAGAAATCCATGAAGGAATCTGTGGGCACCACGCTTGCAGCCGAACCCTCGTGGCCAAGGCTTTTCGGTCAGGATTCTACTGGCTATCCGCCCTCTACGACGCCAGGAACATCGTCCAGCACTGCGAAGCATGCCAGTTATTCGCCACCAAGCCTCATGCACCTGCGTCCGAACTGCACACCATCCCTGTGGCTTGGCCCTTCGCACAGTGGGGGCTCGATCAAGTGGGGCCTCTCCCCAAGTCATCCCGAGGAGGTCATACCTACCTGCTGGTCGCAGTGGACAAGTTTTCCAAATGGATAGAAGCTGTTCCGGTCACCAACCAAGAGGCGACCACGGCGGTCAAGTTCTTTGAGTCCATTGTCTACCGGTACGGCGTCCCGAACAGCATTATCACCGACAACGGCACCAACTTCACTTCGGGCGAATTCCAGGACTTCGCCAAAAACCTTGGCATCAAGCTCAAGTACGCTTCGGTAGCACACCCCAACTCTAATGGCCAGGTCGAAAAAGCCAACGGACTTGTATGCGGAGGCCTGAAGAAGCGACTGCTTCGACCTCTCAAACGCGCAGCAGGCGCCTGGGTCGAGGAACTGCCTTCGGTGCTCTGGAGCCTGCGAACAACACCCAATTCTTCGACGGGCTATACACCTTTCTTCCTGCTTTTCGGAGCAGAAGCAGTGCTACCTACCGATGTGCGCTACAGCGCGCCCCGCGTGGTCGCCTACGTCGAGGAAGATGCAGACAAGGCATTGGCGGACGCTCAAGATCTACTAGACGAAGCTCGAGATGTCGCCCTCGTTCGTTCGGCGGTTTATCAGCAGAGCCTCTGCAACTACCACAGCAGGCGGGTGCGCGGACGCTCATTCGAGCCGGGCAACCTTGTGCTCCGCCTCAAGTAGACAAGCATGTCGAAGCTGGAGCCACCATGGGAAGGCCCGTACCTCATCCATGAGGTCATCCCAAGAGGGGCATACCGCCTACGCAACCCGAAAACGGGGAAAGACATAGAGAACCCGTGGAACGCCGCGCAGCTGCGCCGCTTCTACCCTTAGCTAGCAAAGCTGTTTCTCCTACCCCCTCTACTATGTAATCAAGCGTCGGCAGCAGTCCACGCCCAACACTGTGCCTTCGGCACCAAGCAATAAAGTTCAAATTCTTCACTTCATGAATCGACATCTGTGTATGCTTACGCTCGGGGGCTTCGCCTTCCGACCCACGCTCGGGGGCTTGGCCTTTCGACCCACGCTCGGGGGCTTCACCCACGCTCGGGGGCTTGGCCTTTCGACCCACGCTCGGGGGCTTTGCCCTTCACCCACGCTCAGGGGCTTCACCCACGCTCGGGGGCTTCACCCATGCTCGGGGGCTTGGCCTTTCGACCCACGCTCGGGGGCTTCGCCTTCCGACCCACGCTCGGGGGCTTCACCCACGCCCGGGGGCTTGGCCTTTCGACCCACGCTCGGGGGCTTTGCCTTTCGCTCACGCCCGCGGGTTTCGCCCACGCTCGGGTTTTTCGCCTACGCGCGGGGGCTGCGCTCTCTCGACCTATGCTCGGGGGCTCCGCCCTCCGCTCGGGGGCTGTGTTCTCTCGACCTACGCTCGGGGGCTTCACCCTCCTGACCTACGCTCGGGGACTTCGCTTTTTTCGCCCCAGACAAACAAGATATACATATACAATATATACACAACATGGAGGTATAGACGCAGCCACAGGGCTAGTTCATGGCGCCGCGGCGCCTTGGTTTGCTCTCTGACGATCACTTTCGGTGATAATCTGTCGAGCGATACAGTCGGCTGTGCCTCTGCAAGCAGCATAGTGGTGCTCCATATCAAAGCGACCACTGGGAGACGGAGGAAGTGTCTTCAGAAGCTCCAGGTCGATCTCAGGATAGTGAGCATGTACGAAAGCAAGGGCGACCACGGATCCACAGCGCAAATGCTCCCGGACAAAGGAGTACACAGCGCTTCCGTTCTCAAACCGTTCGAGCAGCGCCGGCAGACCTTCGGGTTGTTTATTCAAAGTAAACATCACCTTGTGCACCAGAGCAAGTGCGCCTCGGCTCGTCTCAGCCAACACTCCGGCTTGGGCGATCCTGTCTTGAAGAAGTGTCAACTTCATCGCCTTCGACCGGTCCGCCTAGAAATTGTCAGCAATCGAATTGGCATGTGTTTGGGTAGCGATAAGATGCGCATTCACACGTCGGGTTTCAGCTGCGCTATCGAGGCACACATCTGCAGAAGAAAGATGAAGATTAAATTCGACAAAATTGAACAGCGAAGCAAAGGACACCGAAGACTCACATTTTAGAGCCTTCCCCAAGTTCTCGATTTCGTCAAGCAGAAACTTCTCGGTGTCGGCAGCCAGTGACGCCTTCGACAGAGCGACATCGACCTTAGCAGTAACTACCTTCAGTTGACGCTGCATGCTCTGGAGTTGGTCGCGCAGAGAATGAATCAGAGTCAATTTGCTCGAAGAAGGCGCCCTCCGCTTAACGACACCAGAGGTACTACCAACTGTTTCATACTCAACAGGCCAGGCGCTAGAGGTCGCGGACGGCTCCTGCATAAGAGGCCTAGCATCACACACAAGCATCGGCAACCAAATGTCAAGTAAATTAACAGAAGAGAAGAACAAGTTTTACAGCAGAAAATGGTCCTAATCAGAGTCAAAGCCCTTGGCGCGGTACCACAAAAGTTAATTACAGAGGCGCAGCAGGAGCACTACTCGCACTACGCTGAGCTACCAGCCTTGCTAGACGGTGCGCCAGATGCGCCACGTTTTCGAGCCCTCGCCGCCGCGCGTTTCTCGTTCCTCTCGGCCAAGAAGCTCGTCATCTGGGCAGCCAGATCACGAGCACGAGCAACATAACTCTTGGCGGACTTGTCGCGCCCGTCCTTGTCTTTTGGATAGGTGCTCGTGATCTTGTCAGCATCGAACTCCACATCGTGCATCATCATCATGGAGAAGACAGACTCTGAGCCGATAGTTACCTGTCGGTGAACCGCAGCAACTAACGGGTCTTCGTCGTCTGCCTTCACCGCCAGAGCTTCGATGATCCCCGCAATGGTGTCACTGACCGAGTCGGGGATAGACGTATCCCGAACGCAAACAAGCGTCGATCACACCCTCGCCAGGAGGTTGCCAACCTCTCGACTCAGGCGCTCGGCGAGGCCGACACTGGATTCGAGCCCAACGGGCTCCTTCATAGCTCCGGCGTCCAATTCGGCAGCGGCTACAAGAAAGAACAAACCGCCAGGTCAACAATAGGACCCTTTGGCACGAAATCTAATCCAGATGAGGTCGAGGACTCACCACGCAAAGCATCGAGCGAAGATTGCAGACGCTGCTGCATGTCTTTTTCCTTCGTTTCGGCCTCTATGCGACGCGTCCTGGCAAGCTCCTGGGCCTTGGTCGACTCGGCCTTCAGCTGGGCGACCTCGTCGGCTAGCTCAGCGGTCTTGGCCTTCAGTCCCGAATTCTCTGCCGCGAGGTCATCCAGCTGTGCCTTCAAGGACGTCTTGTCAGCGGCAGCTTGCGTGGCGATCCCTGATCATTCGGGAAAGAGCAGTATTACGGATAAAAGTATCAAGGCTACAATCAGAACTGGAAGTTAAGGAAGAAGAGTCAGTACTCACATCGTATGTCCTCGAGCTGCTCAGACAGCTTTTGGTTTTCTTCTTCCAAGGCGAAGATGCTCCTACAAACTTTCGATAGATCCCTAACAACGGGCTAAAAAAGGCACAACAAGAGATCAACCCTCGAGTCATCGTTCGGAGGGCAAGCCTAAGTGTAAACACTTAGGCTCACCCTCAAGGGCTACTGATGGTCAAACACACGAAACACAAGTTGGGAATCTTCGGACTTACATGTTTGTTAGGACCGGAAGGTTCGCCAGACGAAGAAACAAGGACGAACTCGTGCTCCATCATTTTCTTCTTCGAAGAGGTCGAAGGCTTCGTAAGAACGGCTTCGGGGGCGGCGACATCGGTGGCCTTCTCTTGCGAGTCCGCTGTTTCTTCGAGGGCGTCATCATGGGGCTGGACTCGATATTGGTCCTGGTCTCCCGGACACGTCGATGTCCCCTCGGAAGAAGATCTGAAGCAAATATTGGTGTCAAAACAAAGCAACGGATTCGAAGCAAGTTCACAGGATGTATGAGTTCTGCAAGGGAAACTTACGACGCGTCGATCCCGAATTTCGGAATGATCTTCTTCTCTGTTCGAGGAGGAGGACGGCAGCTCAAAGGCGAGGCAGGGATCGCGCTGTTGCCGTCATCGCCCGAAGTGAAACGGGTGTCATCGAAGTCCCCCGAGTCATTGACAACGTCTGTAATTTGCTGTCTCTTCGGGGCTCTCGACGGTGACGGAGCAGCGGAGGTCGATCCCTCCGGCACTTCGGTAAAATCGCGCCCCGGATACTCACCCATTTCGGGCTGGGGCGGATAGCATCGAGCTATTTCGATTACCTTTACAGGGATATAAATCGCATTCAATATTGGTTGATACAGCTATGGAATAAAAGTGGTACGCGATTAAGATTAATATCGTACCTTGGTGCGGGGAAAGGCTTTGCTGAAGGCCACCGCGCCGAAGATTTTTGGCACTGGAGACTTCTTCTTAATGTTCGTGACGGCGCGCACGCACTCGTCGATCTCAGCCTCGCGCAGCTCATCTTGGGAGATGCGGGTCGAATCCCGACGATCACTATAGTCCCACATGCAGTGGGCTCGAGCAGCGAGAGGCTGGATTCGACGCTCGATGAAGGTTCGGATCAGCTGGATCCCCGAAAGCTCTTTCTTCGGAGTAGCATGAAGCTGTTGGATCTTCTCCATCAGCGGCTCTGTGATCTTCATCTCCTCATCAGAAAGGTCATGCTTCCAAGACACGCGAGGTCGGAGGATGCCAGTGGGCTGAAACTCCTCAAGTCCGAAATTTTCGCCGTTGGAGGAATGGTCCTTGGCGTAGTACCATTTCGTCCTCCAGCCGGGATTGTTTTCGGGCGTTTGAAGATTAAAGTATTCAACGTCTGGGCGCACTGAGCAGCCGAAACCACCGGTCTGGAAAGGAAGGGGACGCCAGACAACAAAGATCCGGCGCCAAAGTGCCCAATGGGGTTCGATCCCCAGAAAGCATTCACAAAGCGTGATGAAACGCGCAATGTGCAGAATTGTGTTGGGATTCAGGTCATGGAGCTGAATCCCGTATGCAAATAGAAGGCCGCGGAGGAAAGGATGCGGAGGAAGAGACAAACCCCGTAACAGGAAAGCGATGAATATTACCCGGAATCCAGGGGGAGGCTGGGGAATGATCTCAGGGCCGGCGGCGAGCGATTCCGCCGGCGTGTTCTTCAACAGGCCCATCTTCTCGGCCTGGGACAGCTCCTTGTCCCCGACCTTGGTCTGAACCCAACGGCCGATGACGGAGGCATCGACGTCTCCAGTCTTGGGTTTCTTGGTGGCGGCGCCGGCGGCGGCACCGGTCGTGGTGGAACTCCTCTTGCCCATGGGCTCAGCACGCGGCAGAAGCTTTGAGAATGGAGATGAGGGAGCAGAGCTACAGGGGTGGTGCGCAAGGAAGAAGACAATGGCGGCGGAGTGGGACGGACTGTTTACCCCGCCTGCTGTTATTTATTTCTCCTCTGAAAATCTGCGACGGATCTTGGCCGTCTACGGTGAAGTGGAAACGGTAGAGCGGATCCAGCCGTCCACGTGTCAGTACTGCGGAAGCCACGGCGTCCACTACGCACGGTAATCAAGGAGATCGTGCCAGTTTTTTCTCACTCACGCGGGGGACGTGCGGTCAAACACTGTCAACGGCCGGGGCGTGCGGCCGGTGGACCCACTATACGTCTAGTCCTGCCAGAGTCAGGCCATTCCTGCAGAGGATGGCGTGACAACTCGAGGAAGCATATCGTCAGCAATGACGCGATTCTTTGGGCAAGCTGACCCTTTTTCGACTCAAAGGGCGAAGCTAACAAGGGTTTTTTCGGACATTAAAGGTACGCACTACTTGCAGTCAGATGATTTCTCGACCGAACTTCCTTTGGGATTTTGGTACTCCTCCTTCTTGTGTTACCTAAACACACTCAAGGTTTTTCGACGACTCTGTTTTTGATTTGAATTGGGTTTTTCGAGCAAGGAATACTTGCTCATTCGAGGCCGGACTTCGGTCCCTCGAATCGTCTTTTTTGGGCCAGCAGTGCCTTCAAGCCATTCGAGGCCGGACTTCGGTCCCTCGAATCGCCTTTTTCGGGCCAGCAGTGCCTTCAAGCTATTCGAGGCTGGGCTTCGGTCCCTCGAATTGTTTTTTACGGTCTAACAATACCTTCAAAATGTTTGAGCTTGAATTACGGACCCTCGAAACGCATCCCTAGGCCGCCTGCGTCTTCATTCTGTTCGAGTAAGGGCTGATGCCTTTACGAACCTTTCTTTTGGGCTATCAACGCTCCTCATTCAACATGCCCGAATCTTGGTGGCCATATACCAGTTCGGATGCCGTATGTCAAATACGAAGGTAAGTCCACAGTTAGCAACACTGGATGGCCCGGTATTCGTATCAAACGCGCTCTGCCGGAAATTTTCCATACCTACGGTATAAAGTTTGCACCGATGGACGCATCGAGTGCCTCACAATGAACTGGGCTCCGACCTGGTAAGTCCAACGCGGCTTGGGTCGGGGTAGCGCCAGCCCACGCGGGTTCGAGTCGGGGGACTCGAATCTGAGTAAGCTAACCGAATGTTTTTGCTGCTGTGCAATTAATTGAGACCCGACGTGAGTCTTAGGCCGGTTATGCGCATCCCTCTGCAAACCCGACTTAGCACTTTCGAGGCTCTGGATGAGCGTAGCTCGAAAATCTCATATCTAACAAGTGTATTACTCGAATGCTCTCTATTTTTACGATTTACAGACCAGGTGCGCATATCGGGTGCGGCTAAGAAGATTTTCGGGTGGAGTCCCTGCCATAGTCTTCGGCTATCCCAGGCACTCGGGGGCTACTGACGAAGGAATGACAAACGGGCCCCCGATATTTGCCTACCTAGTTTTCGGTCCAGGAAAGGTCTCTCTCGAAAGGCTCTTGAGGCCCATCAAGGCAGCGGTCTAGCGTGGCCCAGGAGCTAAACTTGGTGTGCAAGCAAGGACCCGAAGAATTAGAATTGGATTAGGTTTCGTTTGTTTGAGTACCGATCCAATCTGTATCTGGTTTGAGAGACCATCCCGAGACCCAGCCTTCGCATATAAAAGGCTGGGAGGGAGTCCTCGAAACCATAGACGCTTTTCCACCCACCTCACGCCTGAGCGCTCGACAACTTAGAGCTCTCTAGTTCGGCTAGATCCAATCTACGCCACCATTGTAACACCATCATCAAAGCCACCTCATCAATACAAAGTCAGACAAGCAGGACGTAGGCCTTTTACCTTCCGAGGGGGCCGAACCTGGGTAAATCCCGTGTTCCTTTGCTTTCGTCTGATCGCCGTCAAGTTCGCCAGGTCCCCAATACGTTTCCTAGATCGAAAGCCCTTCGACATAGGCATTGCCAGCAGTTGTGATGATAGTGCTAGCGTGGCAGCTTCTGTATGCCGCAGCAGTAAAAGTTCGTGCTGTCCTTGGCAAAGCCAAAAGGAAAAGGTTTGGGAGTTTGAACTCATCTTTTTTCCTTCCGAAATTTTTTGATAACTCGCCGGGGCCCAATCCACTTTATAACGAGCTCCTAGTGTTTTCAAATTTAAAAATAGTGCCGTTGCTCGTGTAGCAAGGTTTGTACATATTGGCACTGGCAGCGATCGACCAGACGATCGAGTGTACGTAGTCCTTGTGGACAGCAAGCAGCACTGTGCAAAATGTGCCTTGCAAGCTAGCGCGCCTGCGGCTACTCTACCTGTCCTGTGGCCGTAGGCTGGGAGTACCAGCTAGTACGAGGGAGTGCGCCAAATAAGTGTGCATTACCAACTGTACATACGGACGTTGAGAATCACTGCAATGCAATGATCTCTACCGTGACAGTACGGTGCACACACAGTAAGTTTCATGTGTTCAGTAAAAAATAAGCTACTATGTTAATTATTACCGACGAAGTAAAGAAATGAAATTTAAAAAGTTATAGATCTGTGACTGTCAAAAGTATGGGTGTGTCTGAAGCCATCAAATGAACGGTCGCCCAATCGACGTGACCCTGGCTCTGCTGCCAGATTCAGGCTCTGGAGTGTGGACATGCCCCAGCAGCGCCCATGCTTGGAACAAATTTATCTCCTCGCCTCGGTGAAACTTTCTTGTTTCTACCTCTCGCTCTCGCTCTCGTCGGCAGGAGCAGTAGCCTGTGTCCCTTTGCGCTCGTGACGGATTCGTCTCCATTATGCGCGCGGGCGCTCGATGGATAGATGGATCGACAGCGACGTGTGGGCGCTGCGGCGTGCTCCCTGCACGCATCGTCTCTATCCATCTCTCATTCATTCCGTGACGGCATACTCCCTCCGTCTATATATAAAAGAGATATTCCCTTCGTCCTAAATTACACTGTATTCTAGATTTATTTAAAGTTAAACTTTTTAACTTTGACTACGTGTATAAGATAGATATCGTTAGAATCATCATGAAAATATTTTTATATTATATGTATTTGATATTATAAAATTCTATATATTTTAACAATATATTTGATCAAACTTTATCTAGTTTGACTTTAACTAATAAACCTATAATGCAGGGTAAAAATAGACAAAGGGAGTAGTATATTTGATTTTTCTAAAAAATAAAGCTTTTTTATTGGAAATGTGACATCCATCATATTTCTCCTTTTTAATTTTCAAATACACTCTTTTGTGAATAAATTTTTGAACTAGATATACAGTTATTCATGGACGAAGGGAGCACGTGTGGGCCTCCATCTCCTATTCCTGCTGTAAAATGTTCGCGCGCGTCTGGACCGGTGCGCGACGCTCCAGCGATGCGGTGTATTCGGACCGAAGCATCCTGCGCGACGTATCCTGCGCCCAAATTTATGTTAAGTTTAAATGGTCCGTCCGGGTTTGCTCCCTCCAATCAGTAGCCACCTATATGTCCAAGCAATTCATTTGATGGATCTTCTATGGTCGCGCCTTAAGGGTTTGTGGGTTATGTGGCCAGCTGGCCACCATATAACCCATATATACAAAGCAATCTATTGCTTAGATCTTCTGTGATCATGGCTTAAGGCCATGTGTCTCATATGACCACATAAAATTATGGAAGTGAATTGATTGATCTATATAAATTCTGTCCAACATACTACCATTGCGTCGGCCCGCTGATTTGCGTCGGGCTCGAGATGCCTTAAGTACTCCAGCATTGTACCAGAGTTGCTTAAGACACTGTAGCGGAGTAGTTTCAGTGTACGTCATTCGACTATTAACATGTGTTGGATCTCCACTAAGGCCTTTCACAATACATTGGCTTTTAGCACGTTATTTTAGGTAGATGTTTATTCTAAGAGACAATCACCCCAATGCATTGAATGTAAAGATTGTATCTAAATTTAATAATTTTAGCCTCGTGCATACATGTGATTGGACTAGGCTTTTTGCCTATAACTTTGTGCAATGGTTATAGCTTAGCTAATATATAACTTCACTCTCTTTTATCATTTAATAGGGTGTCACATCAGCATTTTGCACGAAACTTGCATTGGGGAAGGCCTAAGGTGACATGGCGCATCATGAGTGATGATGTATGGCGATATGATGGCTCTGGGATCGTCAGCGACGGGCAGCTGCAGTGCGGTGAGCAAAGCCATGAACGAATGCCACACCAGGCGTGCCAAATTATTACTCTGTCCACGTCATGTCATGTCACGTCCTTTCGTCCTCGCCCAGACGCCCAGCACAATAAACTCGATCCTCCACACGCCAATGGCATTGCTGGCCGGCCTGCGGCTGCGGCGACGAGGAGACTAGACAAGTAATGTACTCCCTCCGTGCCCAAATGTAAGCTTTTTTTAGAGCATCCAGCTTCACACCGTCGGCGTTGGCATTATACTAGTGGCGTGCCACGGATCCACGACACCATTGCCTGAACGTATAGCCATCGGTGCGTCCTTTCATGCTCCGGCTCTTTCAAGTGGCCTTGTACCCAACGAGAGCATGAGTGGTGGCGTATGGAGGCTGCCTATTGCCAGCGATGAGCAAGGACTTGATCACATTTTCGCGATACTTGTTAGGGTGTTCTTCGTATAACGGTAGGACCTCGTTGTAATTTCTTTATTTTTGTACAGTCCTATCTGTAATTTATACCCACCGCCTAAGTAATGCAAGCTCTTGGTCCTTCCGGGCCTTTTTATACTAATTAAAAATATGGAATTCAAATTACACGTAACTCTTAAATTTTAAATTTTGAAATAATATGTAATATTTCAAAATAAATCTAAAAAGAATCCCACCTAGAGCCAATGATGTACACTACAAGTGCAAAATCTCAACGTGAACTACTTCCTTTTTCCACTTTAATTAGTGAATAGAGGGTGTACTTCATATTTTAGGCTACAAAAAAAATGATAAAAGGTCTGAATCTATGTATAAAACAATGCATATTTCAGAATTATAAAACTAGCCAGATTTCAATATATTCTGTAGCCTACAATATAAAGAAGTTTATATAGAGATTTTGCACACATCTGTTGACGTCTGATTTTTTTTAAACTTATAAATATAATTTTCAAAATTGTAAATTTAAAGGGCTAATGTAGCTGGACTTCCTTTGTCCACACCCTCTTTATCTAGCTTTTTTTTTCCTTTCTTCCTCGCAGCATACAGTAGAAAATTGCCCAGTGGGCTGCGGGCTATTTTGAGCTCGCCCAAAAAATGAGTCATGGGTCCAAATCTCCTGGAAAATGTTTTAACTCGAAACACTAAATTTGTACAATAATTTGTTATTAAATTTTTTCATCAATTTTGAATGTTGTATACTCTTTATATATGATAAGTTTTTTATATGAGGGTAATAAAAATGGTTTTGCTATTTCTCAGTAGACTGAGAAATAGCTTATGGCTTAGTAGAATTTTAGACCATTAGATTTGCATCGTGATTCGTGCAATTGAGTTGGAATTGAGATTTTTTTAGTTGTAAGTGATGTTGCAACTAGGAACCATACATCTAAACCGTTGGATTGCTTCACGATTCGTGCTAATAGTGAGTTGCAACATGAGTTGCAACTGAAATATGATGACATCATTCTATTGAGCCATAAGTTATTGCTCAGTAGACTGAGCACTAGACACACCCTAATAAAAATGGGCATTTTTTGGCATATACTATATTTTTAATACGACGGTAATAAACATTGGTCCAATTTGACTAGGCAGTGATGCTATAAAATTCTACACACCACCTTTAGCAGCCCCGATGGTCACGCCGCCTAATTTATTTGGCCGGTAGGACCATTTTAGCCCTCTTATTATTTTTCCTTTTCTTTTTTGTTTCTTTTTGCTTTTACTTTAACTTTTAATTTTTAATTTTTTGCTGGCAGGACCAAATTTGTTCAGATTTTGAGTTTGCTCAAAGTTTTCTGATTTAGATTTTTGTTCAAATTTGAACATATTTTGAATTTGTTCAGATTTCAAATTTGCTCAGATTTGAGTTTGTTCAAATTTGTTCAGATTTTGATTTTTGTTCAGACTTTTGGATTTTCTCAAATCTGAACAGGTTATAGATTAGTTCAAATTTTGAATTTACTCGGATTTCAAATTTAGTCAGATTTTTTTTTTTACAGATTTGAAAAAAAGTTTAGATTTTTGAAAAAAAAATAGATTTCTAATTTGTGTAGATTTGAAAAAATGAAAACAAGAAAATCAAAAGGGAAGAACCACATTTTTTAGAACAAAAAGGGAAGAACCACATACTAGAACAGGAAGGTATTTTCAAAAATAAAAATCATGAATTTTTAGAAATAAAAAGGGAAATTCAAGTAAAATAAAAATAAAAATAAATGAAACGAAAAATAAAAAGAAAAGAGAATGAAAATAATAAAATAACAAGCAGGGCGACCAAACTGGGCCGACCCATTGTCTGAATTTGCCAGATAGGATAGGCGGCTTGCCCTCTCTGTCCCGCTAATGAGCGGCATATAGGATTTTTCGGATAGAGGCCAACAGTGCTTTCGATGACGCGTATTTTTTTTTAAGAATACACCCGAGCAGGTGTATTAATCATATAGAAGGGTCAACGCCGAAGACCGGCAAGCCGCTGCCAACAAGGGGTGGCATCTCCCCAAGGTTCACACGGACTACTCTCCACCTATCCATGTCACCGGCTCCGCAAAGCCAAAAGAGTCAGAGCGAAACAACCTAGCTAGGCGCCAACTACTGTACTCCTCATGAACCCTCACCCTGATGGCCTCGGCGTCCGGCCGAGCTCCATTGAACACCACATCGTTGCGATGCCTCCAAATGCACCAAAAGAGCAAAATGCTCGCTGCGACGCCTTTGGACAGGGTCGAGAAGTCCACCATTGGAGAATCTCGGTGTGAGCCGTAGGAAGCCAATCCATCCTGTCCCAAAGGTTAAGAGCCCACACCCAAATTATCTGGGCTACCACGCACCCTAGCAGAAGGTGCTGCAACGTCTCAGGCACCTGATCGTCGAGAGGGTAGGCCGCAGGGTGAGGTAGCTTGCGCCGCTCTAGCCGGTCCGCTATCCAGCATCAGTCCCTAGAGACGATCCACGCAAAGAATTTGCAACCATAAGGCGCTCGCAAACGCCAGATCTAAGAGGACGCAGTAGCTCGCGTCCGTCCTCCAAAAAAAACCCCGTAAGCAACACCTTAATTAGTTGATGGTTTTAGGATCATATCCTCGCGAACGTCTAGGTTTTAGGATCATATCCTCGCGAAAACACATTATTTTTATGCAGTTTTTCTGGTTTTTTATTAGTTGGATCAGTGACTCTCAAAAAACCGGTGAGGCCTTCGGTTCAGGTTTTTTCTGGTCGAACCACCGAACCGGTTTGGTTTTTAAAACTATGATGCCATGGCCGGCTCCCGGTCCACGAAGATCATCGACATGGTGTGTATCGCCTCCAGCGTCTATGCTGCCGACAAACGCGACCTGGTTGATTAATCTATGTATTACTAAATTGTATTTTGGTACTCCATTCGTTCATAAAAGGACGTTGGAGATTTGTTAAAATTTGAATGTATATAGATTCTATTTATTGTATAGATACATTCAAATTTAAACAGATACATTCAAATTTTAACAAATCTCCAACATGCCTTAGAAATGGAGGGAGTAATACATTTGGATAGCTATCAGAGATAGCCATGATTAGGAAATGGAATATACGATTCATTTCTTTTTTCTCCCTTTATTTCAGTTGCATGGGAAGAAAAAGATAGTTGCGTTCAACGAAACTAGTATACAACAAGTCTGCACTTTCAGCAGTACTGATGACAAGGCACAACCTTTTTTTTTTTTTAGATGACAATGCACAACCTAAAGAGGAAGATGGGTCAGGTGGGCTGCAAGCAAGGCCCAAGTGCGATAGACACGCACCATCTCACTTTGCTGATCCTTGTAGCAAGATAGTTGCAAGATACTCTCTCCGATCTATATTACCTTTTCCACATATAAATATATTTAGTACTAAAATTTGTCTAAATACATTCGTATTTACGAAAGGTAATATGGTCGGAGGAAGTAGGAAGGATTAGGACAGAACTATATACATGAACTTATCACGATTTTGGTGTTCGGGGGAAGAGGGAAAACGAACACCATCATGCATAACATTAGTTGATCCCGATGTTCGACGGATTCCTAATGGTACTAGATTGTTCTTAACTATTTCTCTAACTTTTTCACTGAGAGGGAGTTACCACTGTGTTAGCATCTAATATTGTATCTATTAATAAGATGAACTGGGCGTTGACCAACTCGCGAGCAATGTGCGACCTGCTGTGCGTATGGCATGCCACTCCTTTTTGAACCCCGAGCTCCGTAGGCCCAAGTTGTTCACCTCTTAGGGTTTTTTTGTACATGAATAAAATGTAATGTAATGTCATGTTTCATTCCTATAGAATGAGTTCGGTTATGCTGATGTTTAATCGGAACGAAAAAGATTGAATGGAATGGTTTCGTCCCATGTTTGGTTGTGACAAATAGGTGGAATTGTATGGTTTCACTAGGATTTAGTTCAACTCACCTCTTTCACATGAGTGGTGAGGATACCTCGCAACATGCAATTATTGTTAATTAATTTGTAGCACAACACAATTAACATTTTTAGCAATAAGTTAAAAATACAGTCAAAATCATAACAAATATATAATATCAAACGGAACACATCTTTCAATCCATACAAGTCAATCCATATATATGAAATACGTCACAGTCCATTCAAAACATGTCTAGGTAAGGACATACTAGCCATACAAAATCGCACATAGTTGAAGTTCATTGCAGTCCATGAACCATTTCAAGTTCATAGCATAGTACCCATCGAGCAACACCTAAATGAAGTAAGTTCATACAGTTCATACAATCACTTCAAATATAGACGAGTGCCAGGTGCAGAATAATTTTATTACATTCTACTTGTATACCGAACCAAACTCATGATTCATTTTAAGCAATAGGACCTTGTAGGGCAGTTAAATAATTGTCATGTATGTTTTTTATTTATAAAAGGGTTAATTGGATCTATGCCACTACAACTTTCAGACATTGGAAAAATGCTACTGTATTATAAAAACTGAACTTGAAAATATGCCACTACAACTTCTCCATACCTCTATATATGCAATTGTTATCATTTAAGAAATTAACAATTCATAGAATACATGTATTTCAGTGTGTACAGCTGTATTTTGTCAAACCATGTCAACTGAATTTTTTCAAACCATGTCAAATATATTTCATCTAAATTCTCTATGCATGGTTTGACAAAATTCTCTACAGACATTGACATGTCAGTTTCAGGGTCCATTTGTGCCCATAATCGGCTTATATTTGAACAGTACACTCATATTAGCGTATTTGATTTTCTGTAATGTTTTCAGATTTTTTTTGAGAAGTTCAAATTTTGAACATAAATGTTAATTTAAGGGTGCATATATGTCCAAAATTGGCTCATATTTGAATGGTAGACTCGTATTTGTGTTTTTGATTTTCTATAAAAAAAATTAAGATTTTTGTGAGAAGTCCAATTTTTGACCAAAATTTGTTTTTTAGTTTTTTTGGGCGCCCGGATGACCAAAAGTAGCCGCCCAAAGTTTGTTACAGGGGTATTATGGTAAATACAAAAGTAACCCTGAAATACATGTATTCTATGAACCGTTATTTCCTTAAATGACCATAGTGGCATATATAGAGGTATGTAGAAGTTGTAGTGGCATATTTCTAAGTTCAATTTTTGTAATGGCATTTCCCCAAAGTGCAAAAGTTAAAGTGGCATAGATCTAATTAACCCTTTATAAAATGCCCTTTTTAATTTTTTTGAACTTTAGAAAATGAAAATAGGTAAGTTCATGTTCCGCCTAATTAGAATTATACAAAATCATTTTATTTATAAAAATGATTCATGGGCCTTTAGCAACTCCTCAAAGTTTTTTTTTGGCTTTAAAGTATCAACATGGTTAAGAAATTTAGTCAACCTATCATACTGGTTTAACATTTCAAAATTTAGAAAAGTTTGAGATTTTAAATGTGTGGACAACATCGTGTCTCAAAGGGTTGCGCGGGCAGATGTGGGACAAAGTGCAACAAAACAAGCTCCACGGTCCTATGTGGAAAGGATTCGCGAGGGATGAGCAGCTTATTTAGCCTATGCGAAGTGCAAAGCATAAGCGAAGAGTGTAGCGAAGCGAGTGTAATACTTGTAGCGAATATAAGTTATGTCAAAGGCTACACTTGCTTAGCTCTGCATATGTTTTTGGGATGAAGACGGTGAGACAATACCAGTGATGATAAGATTCACTCATTGACGAGGGGTTAACTCGACAAATGTCCTAAATGAAGGACTTAGGATCGGGGAGATAGGGCGTCGGATGAACTCGAAGGTAAACTTAGTCAAACAAGGTGGCTATGAAAGTAAACGTGGGTGTAGAACCTGGCTTGCTTTCAATCTGTCCCACACCGTCCCCTCCTGGCCCCTATATATAGATGGCCAGGTCTCGAGGATCGGGTGAGATCCGACACAGATTACAATATCGACATACGATATGAACTCGTATTTCGACTAGTATTACAATTGGGCCTAGCCTAACGGGCCTCAGGGGTACTCAACTGACGGGCTCTATTATCTATACCCTTGTCAGTAGCCCCCGAGATTCTACCAGAATTGCAGATTCGGGTTGAATCTTTGATTTTTAATTCTTTGACTTGATCAATACTTTGTTGGAATTATGCCCTAGAGGCAATAATAAAGATGTTATTATTATAATTCTTGTTCATGATAATGTTTATATTCCATGCTAGAATTGTATTAAGCGGAAACTTTAATACTTGTGTGGTTTATGAACAACACCGTGTCCCTAGTACGCCTCTATGGACTAGCTCATTGATTAATGATGGTTAAGGTTTCCTAACCATAGACATGAGTTGTCAATTAATAATGAGATCATATCATTAGGAGAATGATATGATGGACAGACCCAAATAAAGCAGAGCAATTAGATCGTGTCATCGTGTTCATCTTTGCGAAGCTTTTTCTATGTCATGTATTGTATTCCTTAGACCATGAGATAATACAACTCCCTAGTATCGGAAGAAAGCTTTGAAGTCATCAAACGTCATCCTATGTGAGGGTGATAATAAAGGTGTCTCTCAGGTGATCGGAAAGTACTTGTTGGGTTGTATGTATCGAGATGGAATTTGTCCCTCCCAAGTCGGAGAGATATACTTCGGGCCCACTCGGTAATCGATATCAACACCGCTTGCAAGTATGTGGTTAAGGAGTTAATCGCAAAGTGATATCGGATTACGGAACGAGTAAAGTACTTGCTGTGAACGAGATTGAACTAGGTATGGCGATACCGACGATCAAATCTCGGGCGAGTAAAATATCGTGTGACGAAGGGAATACATATACGGGATTAATTGAATCCTGACATCGTGGTTCATTCGATATGATCATCGATGAATATGTGGGAGTCAATATGGGTTTCCAGATCCCGCTGTTGATTATTGATAGAAGATCATGTCTACATATTCTCGAACCCGTAGTGCCACACACTTAACGTGTATCGATGCTAGGATAGAATGGATAATTGGTTTATGAGTTTTAGTTCGGAGTCTCGGATGAGATCCAGGATGTCACGAGAGGTTCTGGAATGGTCCGGAGAATAAGATTCATATAAAGGAAAGCAGTTTTTGGATTCCAGAAAGGTTTCGGAGTTTATCGGTATTGTACCGGAAGGTTCTAGAAGGTTCCGGAGTGGGACCAATGTGGGCCCACTTGACGGAGGCCTGCGTGGGCCTAAGGGGAAGTGCCCTGGCCGCCCTGGGCCAGGCGCACAAGGCCCCTAAGGCCCAGCCGGCCAGCCCAAGGGGAAACCCTAAGGGAGTCTTCAAAGAAGGAAAGGGGGAAAACTTGCCCCCCACTCTTCCTACTCCAAGTCGGCGCCCTAGGGTTTGGGGAGAGGCCAAGCTGGCCGGCCACCCCTCTATATATAGGGGGGCAAGGGCGCAGCCCTCTCTACCCCTTAACCCAAACCCTAGCCGCCAACTGCTGCCCTCCCTCTCTCTCTCTCGCGACTGCGTGTAGGCGAAGCCCTGCCGCAGAAACTCTCCACCATAAGCACCACGCCGTCGTGCTGCTGATCTAATCTATCTCTCCACCATACTTGCTGGACCAAGGAAGGAGGAGACGTCGCTGCACCGCACGTGTGCAACTCTCGGAGGCGCCGCCACTTGCGGCGTAGGATCGGATCGGATCGCGAGGAGGAGACGGCAAGTACGACTACGTCAACCACGTTCTATTGAACGTTTCCGCTGTGCGAATCTTCAAGGGTATGAAGATCTCATCTACCTCTCTCGTTGATTACATCTCCTAGATTAGATCTTGGCTTTCTTGTTCGCATCCGTAGGAAATTTTTTGATTTACTATGCTGCGAATCCCTTCAGTGGTATCAGAGCTAGATCTATGCGTAGATGTGTTTCACGAGTAGAACGCAACATGCTTGTTGCGGGCGTTGATGTTTTCTGTTGCAAACCTCTTGTTGTGTATTTCTTATGGCGCGGTATAGTGAGATCGAAGCGGTCCAGGCCAACTTTACGCGACCGCGTTCGCGAGACCGGCTCCGCACTTGACGTGTGGCTTGTTCCACACATGCGGCTGGTGGATGCCAGTTTCTCTCACTATAGTAGTCATGGGACTTACATCGGATGTTAGCAACCATAATATCACCGTTCTGGCTTTTCGTAGGTAAGAATCGTTCTTAGCTTGCTACTCCCATAAGCCACGTAAAACATGCAACAACAAAGTAGAGGCGTCTAACTTGTTTTTGCAGGGAGTGTTTTGTGATATGGTATGGCCCAAGACATGATGAGTATGAATTGAGTTGTATGCAATGATCATGTTTTGTAATCTTTCACGACTTGCATGTCGATGAGTTCACAACCGGCAGGAGCCATATGGTTGTCTTTATAATTATGTATGACCTGCGTGTCAACTTCTTATACGCCATGTAATAGCTTTACTTTATCGCTAAGTAGTTAGCAATAGTTGTAGTTGCTATTCGTGGTGGAGGCAATCATGGTGGAGTGATGGAGATCATGCCGGCGCGCACAAGATGGAGATCATGGCGTGGAGATTGGCTATACCATGTCACATAAAATTATATGCATGTGATGTTTATCCTTTTATGTATCTTATTATGCTTAGATCGCGACGGTAGCATTATAAGATGATTCCTCACTTAAAGATCAAGATAAAATTGTGTTCTCCCTTCGTATGCGCCGTTGCGAAAGATCGTCGTTTTCAAGCACCTCGTGATGATCGGGTGCTATAAACTCTACGTTCACATACAACGGGTGAAAGCCAGTTTTGCACACGCGGAAAATACTTGGGTTTGACTTGACGAGCCTAGCATGTACAGACATGGCCTCGGAACACATGAACCGAAAGGTTAATCATGAGTCATATGAATAATATGATCGACACTGAGTTGTCCACCATTGAAACCACATCTCTTCTCGTGAAGATCGGATTAGGTGTGGTGAATTTGGATCGTGTTCACTAAACAACTTGAGGGATGTTGAATTTAGTGGGAGTTCATCTAGTAATTTGATTAAGTTGAACTAGTTATCATGAACATAGTCTAAAATTGTACTTGCAATGTTGTAGATCAAATGGCTAAGTCCAACTTCAACTTCAACGTGTTTGCTGAGAAAGAAAAGCTTAAGAACAATGGGTCTAACTTCACCAACTGGTTCCGCAATCTGAGAATCATACTCGCTGGCGGACAAAAAGCCTATGTACTTGACAAAGCGCTAGGTGACACCCCTGCTGCAACTGCGAAAACTGAAGAACTTGCTGACTTCAATGCTCGTAGAGATGATTGTGATGTGATTATGAGTACCATGCTGTTTTCTATGGAACCGGAACTTCAAAATCGTTTTGAGAAGTACCGCGGGCCTTATGAGATACTTGAGGAACTGAAAACCATGTTTCAGACTCAAGCCCGTTCTGAGAGATATGAGATCTCTTAGAAGTTCTTTAACTGCAAGATGGAGGAAGGGAGTTCCGTTAGTGAGCACGCCATTAAGATGTCGGGCTACACTCAACGCCTTGAGCAACTGGACTGCAAGATTCCAGAGGAGCTCAAGATTGACAGAGTTCTGCAATCACTCCCTCCTAGCTACAAAGGTTTTGTAGTTACTCATAATCAAATTGGTTCCACTGATACGATCACTGAGCTCTTCGCTAAGCTGAAAGCTGCGGAGGTGGATATCAAGAAAGACAATCATGTGTTGATGGTCAACAAGACCACTAGCTTTAAGAAAGCTAAGGGAGCAAAGGGATCCTTCAAGAAAGGCAGCGGCAAGCGTGTTGCTCCTGTTGAGAAGAAGCTCAAGTCTGGACCTAAGCCGGACACTGGGTGCTTCTATTGCAAGGTCAAGGGTCACTGGAAGCGAAACTGTCCGAAGTACTTAGCGGACAAGAAGGCTGGCACCATCAAAGGTATATTTGATATACATGTTATTGATGTCTACCTTACTAGCGCTCGTTGTAGTGCCTGGGTATATGATACTGGTTCAGTTGCTAATATTTGTAACTCGAAACAGGAGCTACGGAATAGACAGCGGCTAGCAAGGGATGAGGTGACGATGCGCGTTGGCAATGGATCAAAAGTTGATGTGATGGCCGTCGGCACGCTCTCCTTAGTTTTACCTTCGGGATTAGTTTTAAACCTTAATAAGTGTTATTATGTGCCTGCGTTGAGCATGAACATTATATCTGGATCGTGTTTATTGCAAGACGGTTATTCATTTAAATCTGAGAATAATGGTTGTTCTATTTATATGAATAACATCTTTTATGGTCATGCACCTGTTGTGAATGGTTTATTTCTTCTGAATCTCGAAAGCAATGAAACACACATCCATAACATTGAGGCTAAAAGATGCAAAGTAGATAGTGATAATCCAACTTATTTGTGGCACTGCCGTCTAGGTCATATTGGTGTAAAACGCATGAAGAAACTCCATTCTGATGGACTTTTAGAGTCTCTTGATTTTGAATCATTTGACACGTGCGAACCATGCCTCATGGGCAAAATGATCAAAACCCCGTTCTCCGGAATAATGGAGCGAGCAACGGACTTATTGGAAATCATACATACCGATGTGTGCGGACCAATGAGTATTTCGACGCGCGGTGGATATCGCTATTTTCTCACTTTTACTGATGACTTAAGTAGATATGGGTATATCTATTTAATGAAACATAAATCTGAAACATTTGAAAAGTTCAAAGAATTTCAGAACGAAGTGGAAAACCATCGTAATAGGAAAATTAAATTTCTGCGATCCGATCGTGGAGGTGAGTATTTGAGTTATGATTTTCTCACGCATCTTAAAGCAAGCGGAATTGTTTCGCAACTCACGCCACCCGGAACACCACAGCGCAATGGTGTGTCTGAACGCCGGAATCGAACTCTATTAGATATGGTGCGATCAATGATGTCTCTTACAGATTTGCCGTTATCATTTTGGGGTTATGCATTAGAAACCGCTGCATTCACTTTAAATAGGGCACCATCTAAATCCGTTGAGACGACACCGTATGAACTATGGTTTGGTGCTAAACCTAAGTTGTCGTTTCTTAAAGTTTGGGGATGCGAAGCTTACGTCAAGAAGTTGATGCCGGACAAGCTCGAACCCAAAGCGGAGAAATGCGTCTTCATAGGATACCCTAAGGAAACGATTGGGTATACCTTCTACCACAGATCCGAAGGCAAAGTGTTTGTTGCTAAGAACGGATCATTTCTTGAGAAGGAGTTTCTCTCGAAAGAAGTGAGTGGGAGGAAGGTAGAGCTAGACGAGGTTATTGAACCTTCTCTCGAGTTGGAGAGTAGCGCAGCACCAGAAATTGTTCCGGCGACGCCTGCATCAACAAGAGAGGAAGCTAATGATAAAGATCATGAAACTTCGAACGATGCTACTACTGAACTTCGCAGGTCGACAAGGTCACGTGCCACTCCTGAATGGTATGGCAACCATGTCTTAACCGTCTTGTTGTTAGACAACAGCGAACCTGCGAACTATGAGGAAGCAATGATGAGCCCAGACTCTGAGAAATGGCTAGAAGCCATGAAATCCGAATTGGGATCCATGAGCGAAAACCAAGTGTGGACTTTGGTAGACCCTCCTAGCGACCGTAAGGCCGTTGAATGCAAATGGATTTTCAAGAAGAAAACGGACGCGGATGGTAATGTTACTGTCTATAAAGCTCGGCTTGTCGCAAAAGGTTTTCGGCAAGTTCAAGGTGTTGACTACGATGAGACTTTCTCTCCCGTAGCGATGTTTAAGTCCATTCGGATTTTATTAGCAATTGCTGCATTTCATGATTATGAAATATGGCAGATGGATGTCAAGACTGCGTTCCTCAATGGCAACATTGATGAAGAGTTGTATATGATGCAGCCCGAAGGTTTTGTCGATCCTAAGGATGCTAATAAGGTGTGCAAACTTCAGCGTTCCATTTATGGACTGAAGCAAGCATCTCGGAGTTGGAACCTTCGTTTTGATCAAGTGATCAAGAGTTTTGGATTTGTTCCAAATTGCTACGAAGCTTGTATGTACAAGAAAGTGAGTGGGAGCTCGGTGACATTTTTAGTACTATATGTGGATGACATATTGATTATTGGAAATGACATCGGTATGCTTAAACGATGTGAAGAGTTATTTGAATAAATGTTTTTCAATGAAAGACCTAGGGGAAGCTGCTTATATATTAGGCATCAAAATCTATAGAGATAGAGAAAGACGCCTAATAGCTTTAAGCCAAAGTACATATCTGGACAAAGTTCTGAAGAGGTTCAGAATGGATAAAGCAAAGAAAGGTTCATTGCCCATGTTGTCAGGTAAGATATTGAACAAGGCTCAGTGTCCAGCTACGGTAAAAGATAGAGAAACTATGAGCAAAGTGCCATATGCCTCGGCCATAGGTTCTATCATGTATGCCATGCTGTGTACTAGACCGGATGTATCCAATGCTCTTAGTTTGACGAGCAGATACCAAAGTGATCCAGGAGTGGAACACTGGACAGCCGTAAAGAACATCCTAAAGTATTTAAATAGGACTAAAGAAATGTTCTTGGTCTATGGAGGTGACGAGGAGCTCGTCGTAAAAGGTTACGTCGACGCTAGCTTCGACACCGACCCGGATGATTCTAAATCTCAGACAGGATACGTTTATATTTTGAATGGTGGAGCTGTGAGCTGGAGAAGCTGCAAGCAAAGCGTAATCGCGGGATCTACAACAGAAGCGGAATACATGGCTGCTTCAGAAGCATCAAGTGAAGGAGTTTGGATCAGAAACTTCATCACTGAGCTTGGTGTGGTTCCAAATGCCTTGGATCCACTGGAGATATTGTGCGACAACACTGGCGCCTTAGCACTAGCTAAGGAACCAAGATATCATCCAAAAACCAAGCACATCAACCGCCGTTTCCATATAATTTGAGATTATATAGCAGATGGAGATCTGAAGATTAGCAAAGTACATACAGATCTGAATGTCGCAGATCCATTGACTAAACCTCTTCCACGAGCAAAACATGATCAGCATCTTAATGCCATGGGTGTTAGATTGTTGCCAGATGTAAACTAGATTATTGACTCTAGTGCAAGTGGGAGACTGTTGGAATTATGCCCTAGAGGCAATAATAAAGATGTTATTATTATAATTCTTGTTCATGATAATGTTTATATTCCATGCTAGAATTGTATTAAGCGGAAACTTTAATACTTGTGTGGTTTATGAACAACACCGTGTCCCTAGTACGCCTCTATGGACTAGCTCATTGATTAATGATGGTTAAGGTTTCCTAACCATAGACATGAGTTGTCAATTAATAATGAGATCATATCATTAGGAGAATGATATGATGGACAGACCCAAATAAAGCAGAGCAATTAGATCGTGTCATCGTGTTCATCTTTGCGAAGCTTTTTCTATGTCATGTATTGTATTCCTTAGACCATGAGATAATACAACTCCCTAGTATCGGAAGAAAGCTTTGAAGTCATCAAACGTCATCCTATGTGAGGGTGATAATAAAGGTGTCTCTCAGGTGATCGGAAAGTACTTGTTGGGTTGTATGTATCGAGATGGAATTTGTCCCTCCCAAGTCGGAGAGATATACTTCGGGCCCACTCGGTAATCGATATCAACACCGCTTGCAAGCATGTGGTTAAGGAGTTAATCACAAAGTGATATCGGATTACGGAACGAGTAAAGTACTTGCTGTGAACGAGATTGAACTAGGTATGGCGATACCGACGATCAAATCTCGGGCGAGTAAAATATCGTGTGACGAAGGGAATACATATACGGGATTAATTGAATCCTGACATCGTGGTTCATTCGATATGATCATCGATGAATATGTGGGAGTCAATATGGGTTTCCAGATCCCGCTGTTGATTATTGATAGAAGATCATGTCTACATATTCTCAAACCCGTAGGGTCACACACTTAATGTGTATCGATGCTAGGATAGAATGGATAATTGGTTTATGAGTTTTAGTTCGGAGTCTCGGATGAGATCCAGGACATCACGAGAGGTTCCGGAATGGTCCGGAGAATAAGATTCATATAAAGGAAAGCAATTTTTGGATTCCGGAAAGGTTTCGGAGTTTATCGGTATTGTACCGGAAGGTTCTAGAAGGTTCCGGAGTGGGACCAACGTGGGCCCACTTGACGGAGGCCTGCGTGGGCCTAAGGGGAAGTGCCCTGGCTGCCCTGGGCCAGGCGCACAAGGCCCCTAAGGCCTAGCCGGCCAGCCCAAGGGGAAACCCTAAGGGAGTCTTCAAAGAAGGAAAGGGGGAAAACTTGCCCCCCACTCTTCCTACTCCAAGTCGGCGCCCTAGGGTTTGGGGAGAGGCCAAGCTGGCCGGCCACCCCTCTATATATAGGGGGGCAAGGGCGCAGCCCTCTCTACCCCTTAACCCAAACCCTAGCCGCCAACTGCTGCCCTCCCTCTCTCTCTCTCGCGACTGCGTGTAGGCGAAGCCCTGCCGCAGAAACTCTCCACCATAAGCACCACGCCGTCGTGCTGCTGATCCAATCTATCTCTCCACCATACTTGCTGGACCAAGGAAGGAGGAGACGTCGCTGCACCGCACGTGTGCAACTCTCGGAGGCGCCGCCACTTGCGGCGTAGGATCGGATCGGATCGCGAGGAGGAGACGGCAAGTACGACTACGTCAACCACGTTCTATTGAATGTTTCCGCTGTGCGAATCTTCAAGGGTATGAAGATCTCATCTACCTCTCTCGTTGATTACATCTCCTAGATTAGATCTTGGCTTTCTTGTTCGCATCCGTAGGAAATTTTTTGATTTACTATGCTGCGAATCCCTTCATACTTGACTTCTTTGAATCTTGAAATCTTCAACTTGGTCTTTTCGACTTATCTTTTTGTTATGATATATCACAAGGGGTTTTGATGAACAAGCCTGACAACTCTGACGGATCAAGAGGCCAGTTAACTGCCGGAACAGATACTTGTCACCTACTTCAAATTCAATCCCCTTGGACTTGAATTCGGGAAACCGGTCAAACCTATTCTTTTACCGCATTTAGGACTTACAAAAAATGAATCCCAGTGGTTCTCAAGGTACCCAGTGCGTCCACCAGGATTTTTCTTTGCATCGTAGACACGGATACATACCAGCAGAGCGCATCCATGTGCGTATACCAGGACACATAGGACGGATCCTGGGGTCTTACCTTCGTGATATATTTCAACCACGGCATTCGAGTTTTATCGCGATGACGCAACTTGAGAATCACATGTCGCAGCCTTGTTTGACTGTTCTAACATGTTAAATATTCGGGTTATTCCACTTTAATTGATAAGACTCCCTCCCGATGGTAGTAGTGATATCTTCAAAGTCTCTTCTGCATCCTTTCCTCCATTGTTCATTATAAAACATCATCGGGTGCGCGCCCAGCGCTCCCGATGGGAGTAGCCCCTGAGGGTATAGTCGAAAAAATCTTTTTTTGAGTATAGGCTCAAAGACAGTGTGCCTTATTTCATGTCATGAGATCATAATGCGACTCAATAATATCATCGGGTGCGCGCCCAGCGCTCCCGATGGTAGTAGCCCCCGAGGCTATAGCCGAATATTTTTTGGGTATAGACTCAAAGAATGATTCCTCCTTTGCGAGGCTCAATTTTTCCTCGGCTTCCTTGATCTTCCCTTATTCAAGTTCGCCATCTCGAACCATCTTTGGAATGTTCATCTTACTAGTGTCCACTGCTATCATAGTCTTTAGTTCTCGTTACCGACACATTTGTGACGTCATTAATATAATCAATATGTTTGTAATTATCTCTTGATTTTGACCGTTATCCATGGGTAGTGTGGTAATTTCGCAATTTCTCTGCCCGTTAGTGGGCTACCGTTTCCGCTCCTTGCGCCACGTCTCAGCCCACATTCCGTTACCTGGAAGCTATATAAGGGGAGAGTGGGGAAAATCACTGTTTACCAGCTCATTACTTCCGCCGTCGCCATTGTTGCAATCTCTGCGCACCTCTGATCTCCCGCATAGCCCCCGTGCGCAAATCGTAGATGCGCGTGAAGCATTTGGCGCAGAAGAACAAGATGACCAAGGGGAAGACTGCGAACGCCGCGACCAGCTGGGTGCCTTCTGTCTTCACGCAGAAGGATCTGAACAAGGCCTGAGCCGATGGCCTCGTCTCCGATGAAGATCAGGTCATCTTCCCGAGCACCGAACGGATCCTCAAGCCTAGATATGGCTTTCGGGTGATGTTTTTCGCCTTTCTCTTGTGTGGTCTTTCCCTTCCTGCCCACGAGTTCCTTCGTGGGCTTCTTTTCGTTTATGGTGTGCAGCTTCATCAGCTCACACCAAATTTCATCCTGCATATTGCTTGCTTCATAACTCTTTGCGAGTCATTTCTGGGGATCGATCCCCACTTTCTTCTCTGGAAATCCCTCTTTCGGCTCCGCCCCAGTGTCTCATTATCAAAGAAACCTAAACTGGGTGGAGCTTGTATTTCTGTCCGTGCTGAATCGCAGTACTTGGAGTTTTCCATGGCTGGCTCGGTACAAGGTTGGAGGACCAAGTGGTTTTACATCAAAGACCGCAAGATTTCTGCCTCCGACAAATATGGTATTGCTCCATTTGATGCCTCCCAAGAATTGAAGAAATTGGCCTCGTTGGATTCGCCTCCCACGGAAGCCGAGATGGAGGAGATCAAGCCACTTCTGGCCCGCATCCAGGAGCTGAAAGGTGGTAGAGGAGGTGCACTTTCGGGTACTCAACTCATGGCATATTTCTTGCAACGTCGAGTTCAACCCCTGCAGCATCGTCCCTCCAAGTTATGGACTTTTTCCGGCTTGGAGGATCCTTCTCGAGTATCCGAAGATCTTATGGAGAAGAAGGATCTCGACAAACGTGTGAGAGCGCTTACTACTCTCACCAAGGATCATGAAGTTGCGGATTTGGTCGCTAGCTACTTCGACTTCGAGCATCCCTTGCTTGTGGTATGTTACTGTCTTTACTTATCTTGTTTTTCTCTTATCATTGTTCGCCTTGTAACTTTCGGGTTGCTTTTCTTTTCAGGATCATCGTCTTCTTGTTTCTCGCCCTCCTCTCCTAGATGGAGGGGCCATTCCACATGTGCCTATTTCCGCGGCCTCCGAAGCCCCCGAGACTGAGGACAACCAAGATGGAGACGAAGACGAAGATTCGCTGGAAAGGACTAGCTCAACGATGTCACCTCCTCCTGCGCTTTCTGAAGATCTTGGTGTTGACAAGAAAAGGAAGTGTGTCGAAGAGTTTACTTCCTCGAGTGCGTCCGCTCATAGAACTGTGGCCAGGGAAACTTTTGCTCCAGAGGACGACGGAGAGCTCTTCGATCTCATGGACTCGTGAGTGTCCTTCTACTTGTTTTCATATACTATCTTTTTCCTGTCGACTTCGGTAGATGACTTTACCTTTTGCTCCTTTTCTCAGTGACGAGGAGAACCCGAAAAGATTTGCTGTTGCTGCCCCTATCACTGATACTCCTGTTGTCGACGAACCACCGTCACAAGATGTCGATCCAGCAGCAAAATCTCCAAAAGCTTCGAAAAAGCCCATGAAGAAGGTAGTCACTGTTCGTACTTCTAAGAGCTTAAAGAAATCATCCGACGCTGGTGCTACTCTTGAGGCCCATCAGTCCACAAGCTCCTTTGATGATGTACATGAACATACTGGTATATTTACTTCTACTTTGCGTGTTGATACTCACGTCCTTTTTTCTGGACAGAACTTGATGAAGAAATTTGTCGCCTTGGGCAACGAATGTGTCGAGTACTTGAAAGTTGCTAAGGCCTCCGAAGGTAAATTTCTTTTCCTATATTTGCTTGTCTTGTATGCCTTTCTTTTCTTATTTTCTTTACTTTTCTTTCCTCTTTGATGAACTGCAGATGTTCTAGCAACAGCCAATGCTCGCATTTCGTCGCTGGAAGCTGAACTCGAAGCTACCAGGAAAGCTTTTGACGCTGCCACTGCTGCCAAGGTCAATGTTGAGAAGTCTACTAAATCAGCACGGGCTAAGGCAAAGAAAGCAGAAAAGGCCCTGACTGATGCTAACAAGGAGCACCTCCAGCGAGAACAGGTCGTGGCTGATCGGCTGAACAAGATGTCTGCTGCTGCTGGAGGTATATACTATACCTTTCTTTCCTTTTGCTGACTTGCTTGCTCTCTTATGCTTGCTGATATATTCTTTGCCTGCTATTTTCTGTCTCCTTTGTTTTTGCAGAATATACTGAGTTGTCTGCGTCGACTTTGCAACCAGACAACGATCCTCTCTTGGCCGCGGTTAGCTTGCTGGAAGCAAACTGGATATCTGTCCAGGAGATCTTCGAGTTGGTTAACCACGTGCTTACGCGGATTTTTGTCGGGTTGTGGCCCAAGCAAAAGGCGGAGGTGCCAGATTTGAAAAACCTTGCCAAGGCCTTCGACACCCCTAAAGATCCCATACTTGCTATGAAGGGCCTCTCCTTGAAGCGAGGTGCCGAGGGGGCCATTGCATTTTCATATGCACATGGTGAGGAGGTTAACTGGGAGAAGGTGAGCTCTTCCCACGGCCGTCCCCGTTCGGAACTGAAGGCTTTCTTTGAGAAGGCGAAAAAGTATGCGCCAGGCATCGTGTCGCTGATTTCTCCTTCGGCGGCTTCTGCGACCTCTACTACGCCAATTTCTTCGACTCCAGCGACAAGTGGGTCCATGCCTCCTCTCAATGCTGGTGCTGCTTTTGCTACGCCGGCGTCTGCCGCGGATTGCGAGGCCGAGGTAGCGTAGACCTGGCCCCCTGTTGTAATTTTTAGTTTTATTCTGATGTAGCAAACTCTTAGTCGCATGTAGCCCGAGAACTTTAGTCAGAGGGCTTTTACTTTTGTAAATATTTCTTCTTTGTGAAATGTCATGTTCGATTCAGCTTCTGAGATGCTTCTCTTTTCTTTTCTTTTGGCTCCCAGCGTATTCGTGCTGGTAGATCGTCGGGTCGCGATCAGGCTCCCTCTCCTGCCGATGTTTTTGACTCTAGGACTTCGTCGCCTCCTCATCCATCTTGCAATTGTGCTGAGTACTCCTCGAGGATTTTGGACCTTGAGAGCCGCTTGTCTCTGTCAAAGCGCCAAGTGCAGATGGCTATGGATAAGGCCAGCAAATCTTGCGGGTTTACGAAACAGATATCCATTCTTGAGGATAAGGTGTCGAGTCTGATGGCGAAAATCGTTCATCTCGAAGAATGCGACTCTTTCCTCATCGGTATTGTCAAGTCTGTTTGTGAGATGTCGCGATGTGAGGTTCCTTGCGGCTTCTCTTATTTCCTTTTATTCCACTACTGCCGCCTAACATCTTTTGTTGTCTTAGATACTTGTCTGGATTTTGCTGCTGAAGCACGTCGAGTCGCTGAGCGAAATACAGCTCTGGAGAAGGCATCAGAGGGGATCGACATTTTGTGGTCTAATCCTCGACGCCGTCATGCTATTGTGCTGCTGCAAGATCGTGCCCAGTATATTGGAGAGGCAGTTGATGGCTGTCGAAGATCTCTGATAACCATGCACTCTATCATGCTTCCTCGCAATCCTCTTCCTGGAAGCTTTTCATTGCTACTCGATTCTTTCAGATCGAGTCAGCGAATTCATCGGCTGATAGAGCTGAACTTGGTGGCTAGAGCTAATTTTGCTCTTGGGTGGGTGCGTAAGTGGTATCCAAGGCTTAATTATAGTTCCATGTCACTGAGTTATCCTCCAGGTGGAGCTAGTTTGCGAGTTCATCTGGAGAATACCCTGCAGCCTGCCAGAAGGATTATAGCTAGGCTGTTGCGAGAGGGTGCCGCGTTTTTTCGCGAGCATCATTACTTAGATCCCCTGGGGGTGGATGATTCTGATAACCCGATATTGTGATGTAATACTTGTATGTATTTTTGTGCGTATAATGCGAGAGTTTTTGTTTTCTAACTTTTTATGTTAGAAATTTTTTCCTCAGAGCATTTTTACTCTGTGTATATGTTGGTGCGCTTGCCGCAGCTTTTGAAGACACGTAAACTCAAATAAGAGGAACTTTTGTCTTTTATTTATGCATATAATGTAAGATACATGGGATAACCCAAGAGATCCGACCAATGATCCGTCTTCTAGATCTAGAGGGTATTGCCCTAGAATAACTCGTGGCTTTTACAGCCTTATTTTCCTACTCTACTTATTTGTTTGTCTTGTCGCCTATGTCGCTTGAGTTTTCTCTTCTTTTCCTGTAGTCTTCTCTTGCTCTGGTTGCTGTACCCGAGGTTTCTTTACTTCTGGTTCCTTGGGGTTTCCTTCGAGTTGCTGCGTGACTCCTTTAGTCGTGCCTTTTGTTTTGTAGTTAGTTTCCCCGTAGCTTGCCATCATGCCAAAATTTTGGGCCATCTTGTGAAATTATTTGTCACATAGGTCTGATAACTCAAAGCTTCCTTTGACTGTAATAATTCCTTTGGGTCCTGGCATTTTTAATACCAAGTAAGTATAATGAGGTACTGCCATGAAACGCGAAAACGCGGGTCGCCCGAGGATCGCATGATATTGTGATGGCCAGTCCATTACTTTGAAGTCAGGTTTTTCCCTTCTGTAGTTTTGCCGATTTCCGAAGCAGACGTTGAGTGCTATTCGACCAAGTGGATAGTTAGCACTCCCTGGGAGTATTCTGTGAAAGGAGCAATCAGTTGGCTTCAGGAACTCCAATGAAATGTGCATTGCCCATAGGGTTTTTGCGTAGATTAGGTTTATCCCACTTCCCGCATCCATGAATATTCTGTCGACATCGTACGTCCCTATTTGAGCTTTGAGTACCAAGGACGCGTTACCTGGCCGAGGTACTGTTATTGGGTAGTCGTCTCTGCTGAATTCTATGGGTTGCTCTGACCAATGTAGATATTCCGTTGTTACAGGAGGTGAGGTTATTGCGAGATGAACTTGCCGGGTTATGCTTTTCTCCTCTTTGTTCGACTTGGGCACTGGCTGTATCATTGTTGTAATATGCCCTTTAGATGGAACATATCCTTCATCATCGTCGCGTCCCTGGTTTGATGATCTTGGCCTTTGGGAGCTCCGTTGTTTCCTTGTTGGGTTGCAGGTGTGTTGCTTGTGTTTCCTTCGTATCCCTGGCGTTTTGCCTCGGCTTCCTTGTTAAGTGCTGCTTCTTGTAGTTTCAAGAATGTAGTGCAATCTTTCATTGCGTGCCTGGATACTCGTTTCCCATCAACAAACGCAGAGTGAATATGACATGGTCCGTTGAGCATATCTTCTGGTGATGGGTTGTACTCTCTGGATTCCCTTGGCAGAAATTTTTTGTAGTCTTCTTTGCTTTTACGGTCGTTGCCTTGGTAGCTGTTGTCTTTGTATTCTGCGGCTACTTGGCTGTGAGAGCCGTCATTGTCATAATTGTGGGAACTTCTCCTTTGACCTCCATATCTGTGATGAGGGGTGACCTCTTGGGTGTGGCCCGATCTTCATGGATTCACGAGATTTGTGGCTGGGAACGAGGATGAACACGAAGAACACGATGAACACGATGAACAAATCGAGGGCAAACACAAACACACACAAGATACACACCGGTTGTCCTCATTGGCCCGATTCACCAACTCAATAGAATCACAAGAAAGAGACTCCAAGAGTAGAATTCCTTGTGAGAGATTGATTTGCTAGGAGTAGAATTCCACTTGGGGAAGAGACCAAATCAATGGATAGAATTACACACAAAAGTATGCAAGAGATCCACTACAAGGTAGAATTCCCCAAATAGAAGAGACCCCAAACAAAGAGGGATGATGGTTTACTCTAGATTTGAGATCTAGGAGTAAGTTCCCTAAGGGAAAGGGCATGAAGCCATGTTTTATCTTAATTCTTGTCTAATCTAGAAAGGGGAAGAGAGAGCCATATAAATAGGCAGCCACGTCCTGGGGGCAACTTGGTAATTTAGGGGAAGATTACAAAGGTGGCTTCAAGGCCAAAGCCGCGTTGACTCGGCCAGGCCGGCTTTAGCCGGTGTTAAGTCCGGCTTTAGCCGGTCTGGCCGGCTATAGCCGGTGTTGGGGCCGGCTAAAGCCGGTGGTCGGCTATAGCCGGTGTCAGAGCCGGCTTTAGCCGGTCCGTCGCTTGCTCCGACTTCTTCTTCCGGCGTTTCCATGCTTCCTCTTCATGTTCCTCGTCCTTGGTCGTCTCTCCATGTGGTTCATAACGGACTGCACAAATGATGTTGCCATGAGGTAGCGAACCATACACCGTATGTTCAAGATCAAGTATGTTTAGGAGGAAATTCACCTTATCATGGAGGGCTTTAGCTCGAGCTCTTGTCAATGGCCCTTGTGGGGGACTTGGCGGTCTTGAGGCGGAGGTGTTCGAAGGCCACCCCACATCATCTCCCCCCCCCTTGGGAAAGAATCAACCTCGACTCTTCATCGACCATCTCACCATGAAAGGGGGATAGGTCCTTGATGTTGAAGGTGTTGCTTACGAGGTACTTGGAAGTTGGAATGTCGATGACGTAAGCATTGTCATTAATGCTCTTGAGTACCATGAAGGGACCATCACTTCGTGGCCTGAGTTTTGAACTGCGTTCATGTGGAAACCGATCCTTGCTCAAATGAATCCAAACAAGGTCGCCCTCCTCGAAGATGCGTGGAGTCTTGTTCTTGTTGATCATGGCAGTATGGCGATTGACATGGTCCTCAATTGTCTTCCGTGTGTTCTCGTGCAAGTTCTTCATGATGTCGGCACGCTTGGTGATGTCCATGTTGATGCGCTCGTGAAGCGGGAGTGGAAGAAGGTCGAGTGCCGTTGGTGGGTTGAACCCATAGACGATCTCAAAGGGGCTTCGCTTGGTGGTTCTATGTTCGGCGCGGTTGTAGGCAAACTCCGCATGACGAATGCATTCCTCCCATGACTTTGGGTTCTTCTTGATCAACACACGGAGGAGGTTCCCAAGACTCCGGTTCACCACTTCGGTTTGCCCATCCGTTTGTGGATGTGATGATGAAGAAAAGAGGAGCTTGATCCCTAGCTTGGCCATTAGGGTCTTCCATAAGTAGCTCATGAACTTGATGTCGCGATCCGATACGATGCTTGTTGGAAACCCATGAAGTTGAATGATATCCCTGAAAAACAAATTAGCAATATGTGAAGCATCGTCGGTCTTGTGACAAGGAATGAAATGTGCCATTTTGGAAAAATGGTCAACTACCACAAATATTGAATCATGTCCATTGTGTGTACGTTGCAAACCTAAAACAAAATCCATGCTAATGTTCGACCAAGGTGCATGTGGAATAGGTAAAGGCATATAGAGACCCAAGGAATTCGTTTTGGACTTAGCTTGTATACATGTGGTGCATCGTTGGACGTTCCTCTCGACGTCACGGTACATTCTTGGCCAAAAGTAGTGTGTTGAAAGCATTGCATAAGTCTTCTCACGTCCGAAATGTCCCATGAGTCCTCCACCATGTGCCTCTTGCAATAACAACATACGAAGAGAGGACTCGGGAATGCATAATTTGTTAGCCTTAAAAAGGAAACCATCATATAAATAGAAATCATCGACCCTTCGGGAGGTCGAGCATTGTTCAAATATTGTTCCAAAGAAAGAATCGGAAGGATACAAATTTGGTAGCTCATCCAAACCCAAAATATGTGTGTCAATGCGAGTGAGAAGGTTGGTATTTTTGCGAGATAGAGCATCCGCGACCACGTTTTCTTTGCCCTTTTTGTACTTGATGACATAAGGGAAAGATTCAATGAATTCAACCCACTTCGCATGACGCTTGTTCAAATTTGCTTGGCTTTTCAAAAACTTCAAGGATTCATGGTCCGAATGGATGACAAATTCTTTTGGCCAAAGATAATGTTGCCAAACTTCCAAAACACGAACAAGAGCAAAGAGTTCTTTGTCATAAATTGAATAGTGGAGGCGCGCACCAGCCAACTTTTCACTATGATAAGCAACGGGGCGTCCATTTTGCATGAGAACACCACCTATTCCAATTCCACTAGCATCACATTCAATTTCAAAGGTTTGTTGGAAATCGGGTAAAACAAGCAATGGTGCCTCCATAAGGCGTTTCTTTAGTTCATCGAAAGCATTTTGTTGAGCTTTGCCCCAAACGAAAGGTACATTTTTCTTTACTTGCTATAAATGAGGATGTCGTCAAAATAAACCACAACAAATTTGCTAATAAAAGATTGCAAAACGTGGTTCATAAGACGCATAAAAGTCGACGGTGCATTAGATAAACCAAAAGGCATGACAAGCCATTCATAGAGACCAAGTTTGGTCTTGAATGCCGTCTTCCATTCATCGCCAATGGCCATGCGTATTTGATGGTATCCAATACGAAGATCAATTTTAGAAAATATAGTGGAACCCGCAAGCTCATCAAGCATGTCGTCTAAGCGAGGAATAGGATGGCGATAACGAACGGAATGGCATTGATGGGATGACAATCCATACACTTTCGAAGTGTGTCATCACTCTTGGGGACAAGAATTACCGGAATGGCACAAGGAGATAGGCTTTCACGCACATACCCTTTTTGTAGAAGGTCATGAATTTGACGTTCGATCTCCTTTGTCTCTTCCGGATTTGTGCGGTACGCGGCGCGGTTTGGAAGGGGGGCGCCCGGAATGAGGTCGATCCGATGTTCGATGCCGCGTAGAGGTGGTAGTCCATGAGGAAGTTCGTCCAGAAAAACATCTTGAAATTCCTTCAAAAGAGACAACAAAGTAGAAGGAATCGTGGAATGATCATTAGTAGTTAGAATGGTGCCCTTGCAAATGAGCACAAAGTGCAAGGTGGATGGGTTGTAGTGTAAATCCCTCATCTCACTTTTGGTGGCAATCAAGGCGTGGGTGTTTCTATCGCTCATATATGGCTTGTGGCGCTCACTTTCTTTGTTGTGGCTAAGTCGCTCATCACTCAACTCACTTGGAAAGGCAACTTGTTGGACCCTCGCTAAAGCCTTTGCATTGTCCGCAATGATTTGGCTAGGAGTCATCAGGCTAAGCGTGAAGGTCTTGTCATCTTCCTTGAAGGTGTAAGCATTTGTATATCCATTGTGTATGGCCTTCTTGTCAAATTGCCAAGGGTGGCCAAGAAGTACGTGACACACCATCATGGGAACAACATCACACTCCACCGTGTCTTCATAAGCTCCAATCTTGAATGTAACGGAGACGGTGTGTTCAATCTTGACATTGCCGTTGTCGCTTAACCATTGCACATGGTATGGGTGAGCATGCTTGCGTAGTTGAAGATTGAGCTTGGAACATAACTCGGTGCTTGCAAGGTTGTGGCAACTTCCTCCATCAATTATCACCTTGATTGACTTTCCATGAATGCCGGCTTTTGTTTGGAAGATGTTGCATCGTTGGTCTTCTAAGTCATGGGATTGAGTAGTCAACACCTTTGTGACGACAAGTGATGGGCTAGTGTCATGAGTGCATAGCACATGTTTCTCTTCATCACCCATTTCATCCGCTTCCATGGCCATGGCCGCTTGGACAAATGCTTCATACTCATCTTCATCATAGTAGTCAATGGTTCCATTGTCTTTGGTGATCATCACCCTAGTGTTCTTGCACTCAAATGACTTGTGTCCTTGAACGCCACGCTTGAAACAAGTTACTTTGGGAGGTGCCGATGATGCTTTGGAGGAGGTTGTTGTAGAAGGTGCGGGAACTTGAGTTGTTGGTTGTGGTGGTTTGGAGAAAGGCTTGGACGAAGATGCAAATGATGGCTTGATTGTTGGTGGAGTGCTTGCCGAAGAATTGCGGGAGGCGAAGAAACCTTTGGTGCGCTCATACTTGGCATCTTCTTGGAGTTGGCACTCGGCTCGAGTTGCTTTGTGTACAAGATCACACACGGTGGTGTAAGGTAGGAACTCCACAATGCGCTTGATGGGATGGTTCAATCCATTGAAGAAGCGTGCCAATGTTTGTTCTTCTTTCTCCTCCAACTTAAGGCGCATCATAGTCAATTGCATTTCCTTGTAGTATTCTTCCACGGACTTGGTGCCTTGAGTTAACTTTTGAAGCTTGTTGAAAAGGTCACGGTTGTAATGACCCGGGACGAAGCGGGTTTGCATTTCAAGCTTCATGTCTTCCCAAGTGTCAATTGGTTCCATGAGGTCTTCTTCTCGTTTGGCCACCACTTGTTCCCACCAAATATTGGCATAGCCCTCAAACTCAAGGGAAGCCATGGCGACTTTCTTCTCTTCGGAGTAATTGTGCAAGCGGAAGATCTTGTCAACCTTGATGGCCCATGAGAAGTAAGCGTCGGCGCCGTCGTCGCCCATGAACTTTGGTATGGTGAACTTGAGTTTGCCAAACTTGTTGTCCGCATCAAATGGGCGACGAGGAGGTCGTGCATCATCATCATCATCATCAAATTGTCGACGCGGAGGTCTTGCAAAAATGTGTAGGTCTTGGTCACGGTGGCGATGTTGTGGTTGGGGACGCGGTTCCTCATCATTGTGTGGGCGGTGTCGGCGAGGTTGCACACTATCTTCACTTAACGCCCCTTGGCGATCATGTTGAAGTTGAAACTCATGGCGGCGATGGTGGTCATGGTGTTGGCGTCCATCTTGATCATGGAGAATTGAGCGGTGACCATCATGGTCATGTGGAAGATGACATCGACCATCTTGTTGTGGAGGTCGACCGACGGGCCCGGTGGCGTGGGGAGCTTGTGGACGGTTCACATGGAGAAGTTGTCATTCTTGATTGAGAATCGGTTGGGCGTCACGTTGAGCTTGACCTTGAGGAGGATGCTCCGCTTGGGGTTGATCTTGGTTGACAATGTGTTGATCTCCTTGGTGTGCTTGGCCTTGGGGTGGGTGGTCCGCTTGGGGACGCTCTTGAGTCTCCCGACGGGGAGCGTCATGTTGGGGATGCTTATGAGGCGAAGGAAGAGGTTGTTGGAGATGCACATGGTCATCCGCATGGTTGGAGTAGGAAGAAGATCTTGGCGAGCGTGACCTTGAGCGGTGACGTTGTCGCGCCGAGTTGTCGAAAGACGACATGAATTTCTTCATCGTCGCGCTCAAGTCCTCAATGCTTGCGCGCGAGTCCTCAATGATTGCGCGCGAGTCCTCAATACTTTCGTTGAGCGTGGCGTGTGAGTCCACCATTCTTGCTTCGAGCCTTTCGTGAGAGTCCTCCATTCTTGCTTCGAGCCTTGCTTGCGATTCCACAAAGCCGTCGAATTTTTTGTTGATCTCGCACTTGAGGGTGGCGAGGTCCTTGTCGGTGGCTTGTTGATGTCCTTGTGTGGTGAATAAATGATTGTCGGTGGCGAGCATGTTGGCCTCAAGTCGTTGGAGTGAGGCATTGATGTTCCCGAACGTTGAAGCATTGGTAGCTTGGAGAGTGTCGAGGCGCTCGGCCAAGGACTCCTCACCGTGTTCCGATGTGTCTCTCCTAGGCATGGTCACAAAAGAGAAAGAATTTGGTTGAAAGGTAAGTGAGTTAGAGGAAAACACACTTGAAAACACGTCCCGTAAAAACTATTGAATTGATGAAAACACCCAAGGACAACCGTTGTGCACAAGTTAGAACACACGCAAAGGGGCTATCTAGTGGATGGGAAGGAAAAGTGGCAATGCCAAACGAAAATGATCAAAAGAGAAGTGTATTGTCGAATGTGGAGGTGATGCAAAAATTTCAAATGTCAAAAGGGCGATCAAAAAGGACACACATGTGGAGATGGATGGGGTTAGTGCGACGGACAAAACGAGCACAACAAAAATGGTCCTAACGACGACTACGCTCAATGTCGCACTAACACTCGAGAGACAGTGGCTTGGTTGCAAAAAGGAGAAGCAACGAGATTCGCACACTTGCCTCTCTTCTCACTCTCTCTTTTGCTTACAAGCTTGTGGACTCTTTTGTATTTGTGGACTATGGATGGCACACACACACTCTATTTGTTTCTTCTCTTTCTTTCTCTTTGTTTGTTTGATTGGGAGTATCTCTTTTCTCTTTCTCTTGGTCCACTTCAAAACTTTGTATGGTCTGGTATAACACACACTCTCACAATTTGGGGTCAAGTGTACGATGCTTCGCAACACTAAGAAAACCACTCTCAGAGGACAAGGTCACCAAAAGAAGAGATGTTTTGCAAGGAGGAAGGAAATCTGCGCGTACCAGTCTAGGCCGGCTTTAGCCGGTGTGTAGGCCGGCTATAGCCGGTGGCCAGCTTTAGCCGGTGTGTAGGCCGGCTATAGCCGGTGGCCAGCTTTAGCCGGTGGCCAGCTTTAGCCGGTGTCTAGGCCGGCTTTAGCCGGTTCGGTCTTTTTCGAGAAAACTGGACAGGCCGGCTATTTATTGCGCAGGCCGGCTTTAGCCGGATCGGACAATTTCGCACGAGCACTTCGTCTTTGGTGGCGGAAATTGGGCACAAAAATCCTCAAATCCGGAAGAATTAGGCTAAGGGAACGCAAAGGAAGGTAGATCAGCACTTGAGACACGAAATCCTTGGATCAAAACCACAAAAAACTCAACAAATCTTGAGATCAAAATTCGAGGCAATTTTGGGGCTATTTTTTGGATTTTCAAAATTTATGGTGGAAATCACAAACAAGAGTAAATCCGTGGCAACCAAAAGCTGCTGATACCATATGATGAGGGGTGACCTCTTGGGTGTGGCCTGATCTTCACGGATTCACGAGATTTGTGGCGGGGAACGAGGATGAACACGAAGAACACGATGAACACGATGAACAAATCGAGGGCAAACACACACACACACACACACACACACACACAAGATACACACCGGTTGTCCTTGTTGGCCCGATTTACCAACTCAATAGAATCACAAGGAAGAGACTCCAAGAGTAGAATTCCTTGTGAGAGATTGATTTGCTAGGAGTAGAATTCCACTTGGGGAAGAGACCAAATCAATGGATAGAATTACACACAAAAGTATGCAAGAGATCCACTACAAGGTAGAATTCCCCAAATAGAAGAGACCCCAAACAAAGAGGGATGATGGTTTACTCTAGATTTGAGATCTAGGAGTAAGTTCCCTAAGGGAAAGGGCATGAAGCCATGTTTTATCTTAATTCTTGTCTAATCTAGAAAGGGGAAGAGAGAGCCATATAAATAGGCAGCCACGTCCTGGGGGCAACTTGGTAATTTAGGGGAAGATTACAAAGGTGGCTTCAAGGCCAAAGGCGCGTTGACTCAGCCAGGCCGGCTATAGCTGGTGTTAAGTCCGGCTTTAGCCGGTCTGGCCGGCTATAGCCGGTGTTGGGGCCGGCTAAAGCCGGTGGCCGGCTATAGCCGGTGTCAGAGCCGGCTTTAGCCGGTCCGTCGCTTGCTCTGACTTCTTCTTCCGGCGTTTCCATGCTTCCTCTTCATGTTCCTCGTCCTTGGTCGTCTCTCCATGTGGTTCGTAACGGACTGCACAAATGATGTTGCCATGAGGTAGCGAACCATTCACCGTATGTTCAAGATCAAGTATGTTTAGGAGCAAATTCACCTTATCATGGAGGGCTTTAGCTCGAGCTCTTGTCAATGGCCCTTGTGGGGGACTTGGCGATCTTGAGGCGGAGGTGTTCGAAGGCCACCCCACATCAATCTGTTTCCTCTATCGTCCTCTGGTGATCGCGTGCGTTTATTGTTGCACGCATCTTCTCCATCTACAAATCTATTTGCCACATCCATTAGATCTGATACTGTTTTCGGCTTGATTCTGCCCATCTCTTCGACTAGGTCTCCTCGTCGTAACCCGACTATGAATGCGTCTATTGCTCTTTCATCCGAGACTTCGACTGCCGAATTTTTGATTATACTCCACCTTTGGATATATGCTCTTAATGTCTCCCCGCTTTGCTGCACGCAGGCTTTGACTTCTTCTATGGATGCTGGCCGCTTATATGTCGACTTGAAGTTACTCGTAAATTGTTTTGTGAGCTCCTCCCAGCTTCCGGTTGTTTCCTTTTCTAGTTTGCTTAACCATGATCTTGCTGCGCCGGTGAGGTGTAATTGTAAACTTTGCATTGCTGTTTCCCTGGTTCCTCCTAATAGTTTTACTGCTTGTAGATAGTCTGAAAGCCATGATTGTGGCTCCTAAGATCCGTCATACTTTTGTTGGTCATGGGGTAATTTGAAACCTTTGGGTACTGGCGTGATGCGAACCCTACGGGTAAAGCATGGCGCCCCCATCTCCTTTTCATCGTCTTCATAGTCATATGCTCTGTTGGGAGTTCTGGATCATCGGGTTCCTTTGTTCTTTGGACTGTTGTATCGTTCTGGTGATGGCGTCCTAGATCGGCGACTTCTACTTCTATGCCGAGGACTGTTGTGACGGCGTGGTGATCTTGGTTTATGGGTTCCTTTATTGCGGTATGCCTCCTCCTCTTTTGCTGATAATTTGTTGCCTACCATCTTCAATCCATTTAGCGCTGCGCGGTGCATATGTTCCCTTGGGTCTCCTGGATTTGGTCGTGTTGTATGCAGGTATGCTTGAGCTACCACCAATGCTGCTTTAGGAGTTTTTAGTATAATATTTCCTTGCTCGTCGACCGATAGGAAGGACGAGTCGAGGTTTTTCGAGATACTTTGCCTTTCTGAGTACTCGAGATTTTCATATCTTGATCCATGTCGATGATTTCTTCTGTTTGTGTACGACGTGTCACTATGTGCTCTATGAGCAGCGTCGCTTGCTGCAATGGCTGAATCCTTCCTTTTCTGTATTTCAATCCTCTCCTTTGCTAACTGCTTCGTCTGCTGCCTTAGGGCGTAATGGTATCCCAAAAGCATATTTTGGCTGGAATTCGTTGGTATTGGCGTGCCGTGCTCCACGGCTGTCTTAATTGTTCTCCACTCATCGGCTGATAGTCGAACCTTCTCCCTTGTTGCGAGGGAGTCAGCGGTTTCTCCTTCTGCTAAGTGATTTGCCCCTCTGTTTATGTTTGCTAGATTAAGCACTGGGTTGTTATTGTCGTCGAGTTCTTCTGAATTATCTCCTGTGATGGCGAGTATCTGGTATCGATTGTCGAGTTTGCTGTTGTGACTTGAGAAGATCGAATTGTCATCTTCAGAAAGTTCTAGTCCTGTCTTCCAGGTGTCTGTTGATTGATCTGAGGTGTTATCGTGGCAGATCATGCGATCTTCGAGTTACCCTTCTAAGTCAAAATTCTCCATGGTTTCGTCGCCTCCTGCGATTTTTCCTTCTTCTGCTTCTGCCTAGTTGACCAGCGAGTTTACCTCGCTGGAAGAGCCTTCTGATGATTTCGACATTGCTACTGTATCGTGCTCACTTGCCGATGGATCTGAAAGGCGAATCGAACCTAGTGATCCGATGCGAAAGTTTAAACTTCCGATCGTTAACTCCATATCTTGATCCATACTCTCAAACACTTGCGAGAAACTTGACTGGTGAGGTTGAAAATCGACGGTTCCGAAGGGTATCTGAATTTCGTCGACTTGCGGATTGCTGTTGGCTAAAGGCGAAAAAGTCGTCGAATTCATAATTCCAACGTCGAGACTCCCCACGGTCGGTGCCAATTGATGAGGGGTTAACTCGACAAATGTACTAAATGAAGGACTTAGGATCGGGAAGATAGGGCGTCGGATGAACTCGAAGGTAAACTCAGTCAACAAGGTGGCTATGAAAGTAAACGTGGGTGTAAAACCTGGCTTGCTTTCAATCTGTCCCACACCGTTCCCTTCTGGTCCCTATATATAGATGGCCAGGTCTCGAGGATCGGGTGTGATCTGACACAAATTACAATATCGACATACGACATAAACTCGTATTTCGACTAGTATTACAATTGGATCTAGCCTAACGGGCCTCAGGGGTACTCAACTGACGGGCTCTATTATCTATACCCTTGTCACTCATATCATAGCATAGGTGGAAGATCCATCTCATTTTTTGTATAGATTTTTTTGTTCAAAGAAAAGACACCTAAAAATCATTCAGGTGCATCTGTGATCGGTACGGCGAGCCTCTCGGCTATCTTGCCGGCGCGGGAGAAGGAGGAGAGAGTGATGAGAGAATCGCCATCATCTCCGAACTTCCAGTCTGTTTTCTTTCCTCTATCTGAATCTATGCTTCAGGAAAGAGCCTCCTGCCTCTCATCGATGTAGTTTGTCAGTTATGTTAAATGGAAAATCGATTGTCGGCATCACCCGCTTGGGTATAAGTAATTTGCCAGTCGATTCACAAATTAACATTCTTTTGATTAATCTACAGTTGTTACACGAAAATCTACCTTCGCCTTATACAAACAGCGATCTACAGATGAGTTCCCTCCGACTGAAACATTTGTTCTACTAACATCATTCAGTATGACGATACACGTGAAACAGAGCTCTCCATGAAAATTGACATGATTTGAGATTCCAACTACGCCTTGCCCTTACTTCAGGAGGGTTTTCTCCCCTTCCTCCAGACCGGCCATGGTATCATAGAGGGGTTTGTTCATCGTCTCTGGGAGATAGAGCACCAGCAACCCGCCAATGATCCCCGACACGCCAAACACCGCGAATGGCACCCGCTCCCCGAGCACCACCACCATCGGCGCCAGTATAGCCCCCAATTGTGCCGCCTGCGTCGCGCACCCTAAAGCCGCATTTCGCACCACCGTAGGGAACAGCTCCGCCGTGTATATGAACAGCAGATTGTACGTCGCAGCCATTCCGAAGATCCCCACCACGCCACACGCCATCCTCACCAACCTGCAATATCGCATGCTCAAATTTATTTATTCTGACGAAGAAGATGAAGGAGGTTACCTGAACTCTGAATTAATTTACCTCATGGCACCCACGCCGGGGATGAAGCTCGCAATGGTGCAGAAGACACCACTGAGAAGCATGGTGCCGATGCCGAGCGGCTTCCGGCCGAAGCGGTCGAGGAGCTGCGCAGTGAGCAGGTAGGCCGGCATCTCAGCGAGCGAGTTGACTACGACGCTGACGTAGAGGTTAGTCTTGAGGTTGACGACGTTGAGGCTGAGCCCGTAGTACACCACCGAACAAAGGAGGTTGATGAGCACGGACAGCACCAGCCTGACCCGCGTGGTCTTGGACCGGAACACATCAAGGATGGATCCCGACGATGACGCCGCGGAAGAATCCTCGATCTCCTTGTCATCGCCCTCGTCGTCGAGCTTGAGTGTGACGCCGTCCGGGATGCGCCTGCCGTTGGCGGCCGCGATGTCGCGCAGGACGCGCAGGGCGTCGTCGGCGCGGCGGCGCACGAGGTACCACCGCGGGGACTCGGACACGAAGGGCAGCACGGCGAGGACGTACGCGAGGGAGGGGAGCGAGGTGACGACGTAGAGGAGGCGCCAGGAGGACTGGAAGAGCGCGGCGATGCCGGCGAGGACGGCGATGCCGCCGGAGAAGAAGTAGAAGGTGGACATGCCGGCCATGCCGCGGCGGGAGGGCCCGATGGGCTCGTTGGCGAGGACGAAGGAGCAGAGGCCGACGCTGCCGGTGCTGAAGCCAGTGGCGAGGCGCAGCGCGACGTAGACCCAGTAGTTTGGGGCGAGCGCGGTGAGGAGGCCGAAGACGGCGTTGAGGATGCAGGCCAGCTGCAGCGCGCCCTTCCGGCCCAGAAACGAGTCGGATAGGTGCCCAAACACGCCAGCCCCTGTGAAAAAACAGAAACGACACTATTAGGGCGTGTTCGGTAATTCTCCGACTTCTAGCTTCTCTAAAATCCGCGATGGAGCAGCACCGAACACATAAACTCCGCGGAGCTAGATTCGAGAAGCTGGCCAAAAACTATGTACAAAACGCGAAGCAGCTCATCTGCAAATCCCGGAGCAGCAAAAGGACGGAGCAGCAATAAATTACGAAAGACTGCCACCGCGAAGTGAAAAGTAACGTTTCGCTGGTGCTTTTCCACGCTCTTTTCCCTCGTCTTCGACAAATCCCCAATCGAGTTCCGTCTCTCCTATGACCTAGCCGCCGCGCCGCCGGCAGCGCACGTGTGCTCCACCCCACCGCCGCCGACCGGAGACCTCTCCTCCGGCGAGCACGCAGTAGCCGCCTCGCGCTCTATCCGTCCGCCGCCGAGCGCCCCTACATCTACTCCCGCGCGCCATCCATGCATCTCCGCCCGCACTGAGCTTGGTACATACTGTGAGCTAGGATAGCTAGCTGATTGTAGTTGGGCCAGAGAATCATTGGATCGATTGATTCCTTCCCAGCACATACACATGCGGACATGTTTCAGCTAAAATCGATGGGGAAAAAAGAGAGGAGCGTGCCGAACGTTTTTCAGTCCAGTTGGGAAGCTGGCGACAGGTCGGCAAGCTGGAAACCAGGAGTTTTGGGAAGCTAGGCGATTGCCGAACACACCCAAAGCTCAAAATGGGCATTTAAAAAACAAACTCGAAACGGGAGAGCATTTCTTGTGTGCCGCTGTGTTCCCAGCCTAAGGTGTTTATGTCAAATAGTACAACTTATATGCCGGATAGCTAGCCTCCAATGCAATTTCCATTGTTCTCCTCTACTAATGGCATCCTTTTGAACCTCAACGTGTATTGTCAAAAGACATTAAGCAGATTATTTATCCAAATAAACTCAGGTAAAACGAATGCCAGAGATAGTGCATGCCAATTTTGCACGCATGCACTATATTTAGGATATCTTTAACTCAAACTATATGGGAGTGGAAAAATAGCTCCTGAGCTCCATTGAGCTTGTTTAAAAAAATTCGAAAAAGACATTAAAAGTTTCAAAAAAAACAGGAAAAATCCTAAATAAAGATAATTATGAGATCTAGTCGCGTGCACAATCTGAAATTCGTTGTATTTTAGGCTCGACAAAAATGATAAATAGGTGGAGTTGGGTGTAGTGAACAGTGCACAATTTCAAATTTTGAAAAAGTGTCAGGTTTGTCATTCTATGCAGCCTAAAATACATAGAATTTTGAATTGAGATTTTACACACTGGTCAAAATTATCTACATCTAGACTTTTTCCGATTTATCTAAAACTTACAAATATCAATTTTGATTTTTCAAAAAGAGCCCCCCAAGAGCTTGAGCTCCATTTGAGGTTGTTGGTAATTACTGTTTAAAATAACAAGTTGGTTATCATGTATCGAAGTAAGCAAATATCGTACCGAAGTAACCGTGTGGGTAGTAGGGCGACAGTGGCCTCGGCTGCTCACGCACCAGATCTGGAAGGTCAGTTCCCGCGCTTCCCTTTGGCTAGGGTTGGTTCCTGGCTGGGAGAAATCCCTGGTCCTCTGACCACAATGGCGACGGCAACTTTTGGGCGCCGCTACCTCCATGAAGACTCTGTTGAGGTCCCATCCCCCACACACTAGCACCGTCCCGATCGAAGCCCAAGATTCACTTTAGATTGGACGACGTCGGCGCTGTCGACGTCGTTTCTCCTTGGACGCGTCGTTTGGGGTACGGTGGTTTAGATGGCTGAGTGGTGCCATGGTTGGGAGTGTTAGACTACATGTACTGGTTAGATTAGACTAGGACTCTAGGTTTTTTGTCTTGTACTTGTACTCTAAGTCTCTACCTACCCCCTTGTACTCCATATATACCCTCACCCGGGTCAGATCAATACAATATAGAAATTAGGGATTCACAACTTTCCACATGGTATCAAAGCGGTTTGTCTCACGATACCGATCCTAGGTTCCTAAACCACTTCTGTATCGCGCCGCCCCCAGGGAGATCTCTCCTCGGGGGCGCGGCATCCGATCTCGATCAATGATCGGATCGGTTCTTTAGACTAGATTAGATCAAATTTCGAATTCTCTATTTTCCTAGATCAGATCCAAATTAGCTAAATAAATCCCTACCACAACCCACAGATCTCCGGTGAAAATCCAGAAATTCGATGCTACAGGCGACGCTAGTTCAACCACACCCGGCCGTGCACGGCGGCCAGATCAGATCACAGGAGGGCGTCTCCCGCACCTGGCCGTGCACGTCGGCTTCACGAAGTGCGCAGGACTCCAAGCGGCAATCCGATCTTCAAGGAGCAACATCAAGGAGCAGCCTACACGTGCGGTGAAGGACGTGCAGCTACACTTGCCCAACACATGCGCCCAGGTACACCATGTCTGTGATTAATTGACATATAGCTGATCGATCAGCCTCAAGGTCTACGGCGCAAACTCCAAACAACGGCTTTGCGCCGACATGACGTCAACATCAACAACGGCCGTACCGAGATATCAAGCTACACCGAGCCACCGAAGGACTTCATCAACATCAAGATTTGCAATGCATCAAGCCGGACTACATTGATCCGAATATAGACGTCATGTTGTACGACTATATCAAATTATGACCAAAATCTTCATCGAGTTCTACATCGCCAACACAAACATCGCCAAGGTCTACATCCACGTGGTCTTCCGTCGCCGCCGACAAAAATCCTGCCGCCGCCGCCTACGACAAGACCCGTCGCTGCTGCACAACCGCTGCCGCCGCCGCCTAAACCCCCCCCCCCCCCCCCCCCCGCCGCCGCTGCAGAATACCTGCCGCCGCCGCCTAAAACCCGCCGCCGCCACAGTGATCCTGCCGCCGCCGCAGTAACCCTGCCGCCGCCGCCAAAAACACGCAATTTTTTGCGCCTCTGGCTCTATGGCTACAACGACCACGACAACCTCGACCACGGCTATATCATGATCGGCTACCTCGACATCGACATCAAGAACAACGTCTGCAGTAACTCAAGCACTCCAGTCAACAGCATCCGCGTCGTCACTTGCGTCCACAACACTCCCGCTGTGACTGCGGGAGGGAAGAGAGGAGAGACCGGGAAGGCACTAGAGGTGCCAAGCCATCAGAGATGCAGTTGATGATGACAAAGGAGGAGGAGACGACAGAAACGCATGACTTCAAATCCAGTCGCAATCGTCCGCTTCACTCCCGCTACGACTGAGGGGGAATGTTAGACTACATGTACTGGTTAGATTAGACTAGGACTCTAGGTTTCTTGCCTTGTACTCCAAGTCTCTACCTACCCCCTTGTACTCCATATATATCCCCACCCGGGTCAGATCAATACAACATAGAAATTAGAGATTCACAACTTTCCACAAGGAGGAGGCTGACGGTGGTGTGGTCGTGGTGCTGGCGGCGGCGAGAAGGTTGGCGATTTTGGTCTGTATTCGTTTGGGGCCTCTGTGCTTGTAAGCACCATTGTAACTGGTGGGAACGATGGTTGTCTGCTCCACTCGACGTCCATACAACTTCGTGATTGCCGTCTGCTCCTACGTTTTCCCTCTTCGTCTTGGTTGCCTTGGGCTCTGAACCTGCTTGCTTTGCTGCTGTGCTCGTCGCAGCGAGGGGATCTTGTGTGGTCTCGCCTTTTGGTGGTCTCTTGGTTTGCACATCTTTGTTATAGGGTGAACATCTCCTTCGCTTGACGGTCTGGCGCCCTTTCATCTAGGGTGAGGGGGTAGGGTCCATCTTCCACGATGGAGGATGTTAATGTGGTTCCTTAGGCATCTTAAGGTAACCTCTTTGCGATGACCTCAAGCTGCTTTGTTGTTCTGCTGCTGCTAGTATGCTTCTGCTTTGGCTCTCAAGCGTGAGGAATCCGTCTTCTTCAAGTAGCACATGTGTATTTGGGTTGGACGTTGTGTTGTAAGCTGTCTAATGTCAACCTCTTATATCTAACATACTGGTTTTATTAATTTAAAGCTAGACATTTATGCCTTCTGTTTAAAAAAAATATGTACAAAAGTGAGTGCAACCCTGTCACTTCACTCCTTGAGAGTTGTTGTACTGTTGCAGCATGTAACTACAAATAATAATAATTGAGAGGATATCCTTGACACTGACAAGAACCTTATTTGAAAGGTGCTAGTCACATGCATGAAGGATCAGCCCGCGGGATGCTTGGATCTCCCGAAAGATCCCCAAGTATATCTGATTGCATAAACTGCCAAAAGTGCTTCGAAAACAGATTGCGACACGCCGTAGTGAGAGTCAGACTAATCTAAACGAGTTCTGCACTTGGTCAAAGCATGGTGCTTTGAATCAGATCAGTGAAACTGTCAGCTAGTATCATTCTATTTGGTAATCTGAGCTAGCTGATCATGTTTTGCTTCACTTGTCTAGTCTACTATATAAGAGAACGGAATGCCTCGGGTCAAACAAAGGCTGAAATTAAGTAAACTACATCTATCGTATCTACTCAACTAGTATCTCCGCATATTCGCATCGGTCCAAATGCTCGGCTAGTGACGAAGGCTGAATGCTACTACTGCCATGAACGCATACGGCGCCTGCGCGGCGAAATTGTAAGCTAGTTTGTGGTGCCACGACAAGTCGCGCCCTCAAAGAAGAGGAATCGCTACACGAACTCTGAAAGGATAGTCGAACAGATAATGTCTGATGAGACACCAAAACAGCAATACACCACCGCCACTGAATATAAGAGACAAATAACAAACTGACCCCCCGCACTGTTGCCTAATTTCAGACGTTGCTAGTACTCCTACGTAATCTCAGCGTGTTTTTGCTACCAGACAAGGCGACGTTCACCCATGTGGCAGAATTAATGGGGAATTTAATCGACTGATGGGAGCAGAGCAGTGAAGCACGTACCGACCATGCACCCGGCGAAGAAGATGGCCTGGCCGAGCCCGACCTTGTACCGCTCGCCGCAGACCAGGCCCCACTCCGCCACCGTCGACGAGGCGCTCCCCTGGACCCACTCCCACCCGGCGGCGGCGCCGGCGCACCGGTCGCCGCACCGCCCGTCTCCCGCTGGGCACCACATGGCCGGCTCCCGGTCCGCGAAGATGATGACCATGGTGTGCAGCGCCTCCAGCGCCCACGCCGCCGACACCAGCACGAAGTGCCGCAGCTGCCACCGCCCGAACTCCCCGGCATGCTGCGCCAGCGCCTCGTCGATGCTCACCCGCTGGCTCGTCGCCGCTCCGCCTACGTCTTCGCCGCCGACGAGAAGCGCCTGGGTGGACATGGCTGATTCGTTACAGTGGGGTGATTCGCGTGCTCTATTTGTAGGTTGTAGCTAGGGGAGCGAGGCATATATGCATGTGCGGGAGGCGACTGGGCAGCCAGTGATGGCGCCGGATTATATATGTGGAAACCATTTACGGCGTCCTGCTCGCCGCCTGCTGCTAAACGATGTCATCATATTGTATTGGAGTACAAAGCTGTTTGGGTTCTGGCTCTTGACACTAGTATACTGCATCGGAAAATTAAACTGTGGTTAACAAAAATGTTCCATAGCACTGGTCACGCTTGGAAAAGTTCTAGTGTCAAATTGGTTGTATACTGCAGTAGTAGCATTCAGCTGCCCGAGAAGTCCTATGTAGCGCCTGTTTCCTGATCTAAACGTCAGTGAATGTAGAAAGTGCAGACAGAATTAAAAAACCAGTCTTAGCTGAAATTCGGTCTTATAGCTAGCAATGTATTTTGTTCAAATCGAATGATTTAGTCTCTCACTCCAGGAGTCAAATCGCATGAACCGGTCTCGGTCTAGTGTATCTGGACACGATAACACAGACAGCCAGGGGAGAAAACGGCGGATCACAAGATGGGCTTGTTTTCTTTGTTGACGAAGAGAACATTGCCACGGTATCGACAGATGATACGCTGCTCCACCTAGTCGATCATGGCCAATGGCAATGGTTGTCTCCATATTTCTACTCTCCCTGTTCACTTTAAGAACTAGTCCGGTTTAGTCTAAAAGAAGAGGTACTCCGGTTAACCTCCTACTTGGCTGATGCCTACCTTCCTAGCAGCACTACATCCCTGTAAGAGTTTAAAGGCCCTTTAAAACGCCCTAAAAGATTATTATTAGGGCACACTAAGAAAATTAACAATGTATTAGCGCCTGTAAAAGTTTTAGGGGCACTTTGGCAAAGTGCTCTTGATTAAAGTTAATACTTTAGTTCATTTTTTTATATTTACCTAAAAAATAGGGGGTGGGGGCACTTCTCTAAAATGCCCAACCTTTTTGAGGCACCTCTCCAAACTGCCCTAAAAAGTTATTAGCGCACTTGTCTATAAAAGTTATTAGGGCACTTAGCACACTGCCTTAAAAAGTTTTCAAGGCTCTTTGGCAAATCATAATTTTCAATTCATTCAAAATTTAGTTTCCAAAATTCAGATAAGAAATCACTCCATTCAATATTTAGTTTTCAGCTAAACTGCATTCTCCAACTTAACTCAACATAAACACTAAATTCACTATTAATAGCTCACATAAGATGTAGAAAATAGACATTAATTAATGTTTGAAACGAATATAGTTTAGAAATATAGTCTTAGAATTGCATTTGAATATAGCTTAAGAATTATATTCAGAGCCTTGTCCATCTGAAAAGAGAGCAGGTTCAAACTCAGCCAAAAAAACTAATAAAACCATTAGAATACTAACATACTGCCAAGAGTTTAGGCTACTATGGGAATGAACCCGTTTCAAATGGGAAAGCGGTGCACAAAATCAATCGACAAAACTAGTTACGGTTTCGTAAATAAGGTGCATACATCATGTAAACCGATGGGTGCACGCAACACTTCCAAATGCTATCTTCACATTGCACTAGTGCACACCAACATATCTCTTACAATGAACTACATATTGTCCCAATTATCTAAAGGGTACCTAAACATTCATAAGTAATCAGTAACCCTAAGTCCTTGTTCTATTTGATTAAAAACTATTGAAAATTCAAAATCCTACCATTGTGGACCTAAAATCTCCCGTAAGTGGTGCTGGAACAATTCATAATGAAGTGTTAAAAATGAGATGTGGAATGCACAATGAGATGTGGAATCATAGACATTGTTCAAACAGGGACATTCATGTATGTCATGCTTCCTTGAGTACATCACATAGAATAATTAGTCAATGTTTATTTTAATTGAGGATCAACTAAGCAACATCATAAAAGAGATCCAAGCATTCAACAAAAACCTGAAAACCATGTGATGCTACCCTTCTAGTTTGTTTATAGATGAACATATTTCCAGAGTCTAAATCAAACATAATCAATAGAGCACTCACATACTTGAAGTCTCTGAAGACTGTTGTGTGAACTGGGACAAAATGGGAAGGTGGATGCAAATATTGCATGAACAAAGTCGTTGTTTACATCATGTAAACCAGTCAGTACACGCAACACTTGTAAGTCCAAACATTATTGAAGTACCTACTGATGATGAGGTAGCAAACACTTCTAAGTACATGAACACTTTTCAATGGTGCATGGTAGCAGATCTTCGACAATGAAGTACTTGCTGCCAAGAATATCAAAAAAGGCACCTAAACATGAAAAACAACATGCAACTCGTAACTGCAAGTTTTCATCCAATCGAATTACAAACTTTTATAGCCTAAAGTTGGATATATGGATGCAAAAATTTAGGGACACTAATAGCACACTCGTAACAACCAAATCCTACCAATGCAAACAACAAATTTCCCACAAAAGGCGTTGTAGAAACATTTTAGAATGGAAATTTTGAACTGAGATGTGGAAGCATATGCATAGTTAAAATTGGAATGATCATGTATTCTATGCTTCATTGAGTATAACACACACATACCAGTGTCAATGTCTCTCATTATCTAGTTTAGGGTCAACCAAGCAACATCACCAAAGATATCTAATCATTCAACAAAAAACCTCATAACCAAACTAGTTTGTTATGGAAGAACAAATTTCTAGAGTCTAAATCAGATACAACCAATAGAAGCACTAACATACTCCCAAGTTTGTGAAGGCGATTGTGCGAACTAGGAAAAAAATATGAAGGTACATTCAATTATTAACTCAAAAAGACTTTTTGTTGTTTACAACATGTAAACATGTCAGTGTACACTTAGGATACATGAAGACATAGAAATCTGTCTGTTCGTTTGGTCCACAGCGCTCCAAAAGCATTAGCCATTCAAAGCTAGTTGAAGCGGCGAAAACTACTTTGTATAACAGACAACAAAATTAGCATATGTGGACAACATCAATCCTGCCATGTGCATTTGCTGATGAAGCAGATGTGCCGGTGGCTTGTATGTTGCATTTTAGTACACACAACAACCATAAGTCCTATCATCGCAATGGTACACTAATGATCTCAAGTGTAGGGGATCATTGTTGGACTTCTCAATGTGGACATATGATACGTCTCAAACGTATCTATAATTTTTGATGCTCCATGCTTGTTTCTACACCATTTGCCTATTGTTTCGTTACACTTAGTGGCATTTTTATGCATTTTCCGGAACTAACCTATTAACGAAGTGCCACAGTGCCAGTTTCCTGTTTTCTGCTGTTTTTGTGTTTCAGAAGTGATACACAGGAAATATTCTCGGAATTGGACGAAACAAGTTCCTGAAGTCTTATTTTACCCGGAAGCTTCCAGAGATCCGAAGAAGTGTCGGAGGGGGGCCACCAGGGCCCCACACAAGGGGGCGGCGCGACCTGGCCCCTGGCCGCGCCACCCCTGTGTGAGAGCCCCTGGCTCCACCTCTGACATCGCCCCTTCGCCTATAAAGACCCCCCGACGAGAAAAACCTAAGCCCGATCAGTTTTCCAGAATACATCGCGATCCGCCGCCACCGTCGACCCGAAGATCGGGAGGGTCCAGAAGCTCTTCCCGGCACCCTGCCGGAGAGGGGAATCGCCACCGGAGGTCTTCTTCATCGCCATGCTTGCCTCCGGAGCGATGAGTGAGTAGTCTACCTTGGACTATGGGTCCATAGCAGTAGCTAGATGGTTGTCCTCTCCACCATGTGCTTCATGTTTAGATCTCATGAGCTGCCCTACATGATTGAGATCACCGTTATGTAATTCTATGATGTTGGTTTGTTGGGATCCGATGAATATTGGTGTTTATGATTAAGTTGCTGTACTGAATTATATCTTTTGTTATCTCTATGTTGTTTATGATCTTGCATGCTCTCCGTTGTTAGTAGCTATCTTGGCCGAGTAGTTGCTAGTGACTCCAAGAGGGGGTATTTATGCTCGATAGTGGGTTCATGTCTCTATTTCACCTGGGGGAGTGACAGAAACCTCTAAGGTGGTAGATGTGCTGTTGCTACTAGGGAGAAAACAACATTCATATGCTCAAGGGCATATGCTTTGTTTACATTACACACTTTGCTTAATGCAATTATCTGTTGTTCGCAACTTAATACTTCTAGGGTGTTCGGATGATATCCCCGGGGGTGGATTATTAGTCATAGATGCAGTTGGATGGCGGTCTATGTATTTTGTTGTAATGCCCAGAGTAAATCTCATAGTGATCTTCTTGACATATCACGTTATCTTTATTCTATCAATTGCCCAACTGTAATTTGTTTACCCAGCATGTTATTTTATCTATGGAGAGACACCACTAGTGAACTGTGGACCCCGGTCCTATTTTAATCATATTGCAATCACCTGTTTACTTTTCCCGCACTGTTTACTTTACTCGCATATTACTACTGTTTTCCACTCGATACACTCATAACCTTTGTTTCAAGCAAACCGGTGAGATTGACAACCTCATCGCAAGTTGGGAACAAAGTATTTGTTTGTGTGTGTGCAGGTTTCGCGTTGCTGCTGGCCGAAGACGAGTCAACAAGTATCGTTAACGGCGCCCTTGTTGGAGTGTTACTAAGCCAGTCTGCATCACCTTCAGTCGTCACCGTCTCTCTTCTTCAAGATCGACATTAAACCTTGGTTTCTTAATTGAGGGAAAACTAGCCGCTACACTCATCATACCTTCCTCTTGGGGTTCCCAACGGGCTGGTCATTCACCACGCACAAGGACAGTTTACTCCCACATCAACTTGGAGTAGCAGCTACTTTTCTGGCGCCGTTGCCGGGGAAGAGAGAAGACTTCTACGAGGGGAGTTCTTCGCACACACATTCTTTACTTTGTTATTTGTTTTGCTTTACTTTATTTTATTTTACCTGCATTGCTTTTTATATCAAAAACCCAAAAAAATTAGAATCCTTGGTAGTTGTTATTTCTTTGCTTTTAGTTTATCATGTCTAGTTTAGTTGCTACTACTATGTCCCCCGAGGACATGATCTTTACCTTTAAGCAGAAAGATGAGGAAAGCTTTAAAGAAGCTTGGTCTAAAATTATGATTGGCATGGAAAAGCTGAACCTAAAATGACTTTGAGTTTGCTTCTTAGTAGCTTTTACTTTGGACTTTCTCTTCGTTATAGATATGCTTTGGATGCTACTGCAGAAGGAGATTTCCTTCATTGTGATGGAGATCAAGCCTTCAATATTATTAAAAAGTTGATTACAATTTATAGCATGCCAACCTATTTTGATTCCTCTCTTGTGAGCATTTTTAATAGACTTAATACTCTTGAGACTCACACTGCTAGTTTGAGTTCTTGCTACAATACTTTGCGCCAGCATTTTGATTATGTGCCAACAAATACTGAACCTTCGAGCTGGTATCCTACAATAAAAATCACCATTAGTGGTGAAAATTTTCATGCTCGTTGTGATATTATGTCTGAATTTTGTCTCATGCCAAAGGATGTTTATGAATCTTTGAGCCTTTGGAAGCTTTCTGAGGGAGGAGAAGAAATTTTTCTTACTAACAATGCCACCATATCTCCCCTTGGAAGAGCTGAAGGAGTCTTTACAAAAATCCTAGGAAGAATGATATCTACTAATTATCTTGTTATTGAATGTGTAGGAAAAGGACAAATCACACTTGGAAGATCCATTCTGAAGCTCCTTGGCGCCGTTATCGATGTGGGAAAAGGCAATATAACATTTACTACTCCACCTTGCAATAACCATGTTTTTCCTAGAGTCAAGAGAAAAGGTAAGAAAGGGAGACGTAAGGCACGTGCTGATCCTAGCACTTCATCACTTGATATTACTTGATTCGCACTTTTCTGCGCCTAGCTCAAAGGCGTTAAAGAAAAGCACTCTTGGGAGATAACCCATTGTTTTCTTTTCAGTAATTTTTCTTTTATTTGAGTCATGGAAGTCATTACTACTGTAATGACCGCTCCTTATCTTGTTTATTTCGTTTTTGTGCCAAGAGAAGCCTCTAATTTGAGTGAGGTAAAGATTTGGGGATGTTGCTGTCCTGAAACTGTTTTCGGTGCTGCACCGTAAAAATTCGTGAAACTTCTCTGTTTATCTTTTGGACCTGCGATTTCTTGTGCATATGCCCCAGGTTATATCCAAACTTTTCTTAGTTGAACACTTTTTGATTTGAGCAACGAAAAATCCCTCAAAAATTCGTCCTTTGTCAGCTGTTCAGTTTTGACAGATTTCTGCCAATATTTGTTTTTGCCACTTTATCGCTTTCTTTTGAGTTCTTTTTATCATGGAACTCTTGTGGAAGTTGCTACAGTAGTATATACTTTATATGTGGTGGTTTTGGGTTGAAACCTGAAGCTAAAAGAGGTTGAATATATTTTATGCTTACACTAATGTTGCTAATAGAATTGTGTTTAGTTTTGTATGAAGGAAGTTTTCAAGTGTAGGGATTGGAGAATGATGAGATGAGTTGAAGAATGGACAAAAGCTCAAGCTTGGGGATTCCCATGCATCACCCCAAGAAATATCCAAGAAGTACAAGCGTCAAGCTTGGGGATGCCCCCGAGGCACCCCTTCTTCATCGGCAAAAATCAGGTCACCTTTCAAGACACTATATTTTTATTGCTTCATGCACTATGTGTTTTTCTTGGAGCGTCAGTTGTTTTAGTTTTCTTAGTTTGTTTGTTTGCTGCAATAAATGGTTGGACCCCAACAAATTTCTTTTGGAGAAGTTGCCTTGTTTTCATTTGCAAAGAACGCTCTAGTTTTCACTCTTATTAAAATCGAGTGTTCTTCTTTTTCTGCTACTGCTTTTGGTTTTCGTTTTCGCCTTGATTTGCGTTCAGACCTTGTCATATCTTTTTATCAAGGTGTATTTTTTGCCTCTGATCTTTATTGGTTTTCATCAAAAGAGGTATTTATAAAAATTTCAAATGGTGTTGGAAAAGAGAAAAAGCTTTGTGCAAAATAGTGGTACAAGAAGGAGCTTGTGTAGACTGCGGCTTAGGCTTTTTCATGTCATGCTTGATGTATTTTTGATAGTATGCTTAGTGGTTTTGCTGTAGCATGACTTGTCTCAAATAACTGAGATTGCTTAATGAGCCTTTGAAAAAATCATGCGTTGTTTTTATTGTATGGAAGCATTATTTTGGTTTTCTCCTTGATGCTTTATTTGGGTTGACTTGGCGCATGCTCACACACGTTAGACTCTTACAAAGTCGCCATTAGCCTTCATGATCATTTAGTTTTTGACTTTTGATGCCATCGTATGCTTCTTTTAATGCCGCTTTGTCGCTTTGCATGATTATGGCCATTATTGCTCTCTTAGTTGGTCGCTCCCAGTCTTTTGCTAGCCCTCGCCTTGTACTGAGTATGAGCTCTACTCGTGCATCCAACTCCTAAAAGCCAAGTTTGCCATTGTGTCCACTATAAATTCCTATGCATGGTATTTGTAAGCCATTCCAAAGTAAAATTTTCGTGTGCTACCTTTCAAAAACCTTCAAAACACCTCTCGTTTTGTGACACTGTTTTTAGCTCATGGGGACGTAGTGGTCGGATTTGCTATCTTCCATATTGCTTATTCCAAAAAGAAAAAAAAGAGAAAAAAAGAAAGAAAAAAAGGCACTCCTCCAATGAATGTGAATGTTGGTGGGCACCCGATGGAATCGGTTAGCCATGGTATGTGAAAGGAAAAGGTGGGGAGGAGTGCCAAGTTTTATAAAAAGAGCACAAGAGTGCCAATCTCTCTCTCAAAAACTTGCTTTATTTTTTGTATGGAAGATAGTAAGAACCCCATTGCCAGTCGTTGACAAAGACAACCACCTCTCAAAATCAAGTTTTATCTCTCTGTTTTACAAATGAAAAGCTCTAGCACATGTTTAAATCACTGATTCCCTCTGCGAAGGGCCTTTCTTTTACTTTTATGTTGAGTCACCACCTTCTTTCTTTATGCACCATTAAGAGAGCATAGTTGTCATTCTTAGTGTGATATGCATTGTCCCAAAGTTCATTGATTGATTCATATTGTTGGTTTCACTTGTTCTTAAATTATTTGTATCTAGTCGCCCTCTTAAACTTTGAGGTGTCCTATGCATTTATGTTTTGCTCTCTTTGAAGGACAAGCTGAAAACCATTTGTATGTTTTTCCTTATGATTTGAACACACGTTTGATTTTCATTGTTTCATTATCATGATCTTTTGTTTGTGTTCATTTACATGTTTACAACATAGTTGCTAAGTTCTTATTGTCATGATTATATCTTTCATGCCCATGTTTTGAGTTCTATTGATCCCAGCTCACCAATGCTTACATTTATGATCAAGATTGTGTAGGTGCATGTCACCTCAAAAATTATTCTTTGTTATCACTTACCTACTCGAGGACGAGCAGGAGTTAAGCTTGGGGATGCTTGATACGTCTCAAACGTATCTATAATTTTTGATGCTCCATGCTTGTTTCTACACCATTTGCCTATTGTTTCGTTACACTTAGTGGCATTTTTATGCATTTTCCGGAACTAACCTATTAACGAAGTGCCACAGTGCCAGTTTCCTGTTTTCTGCTGTTTTTGTGTTTCAGAAGTGATACACAGGAAATATTCTCGGAATTGGACGAAACAAGTTCCTGAAGTCTTATTTTACCCGGAAGCTTCCAGAGATCCGAAGAAGTGTCGGAGGGGGGCCACCAGGGCCCCACACAAGGGGGCGGCGCGGCCTGGCCCCTGGCCACGCCACCCCTGTGTGAGAGCCCCTGGCTCCACCTCTGACATCGCCCCTTCGCCTATAAAGACCCCCCGACGAGAAAAACCTAAGCCCGATCAGTTTTCCAGAATACATCGCGATCCGCCGCCACCGTCGACCCGAAGATCGGGAGGGTCCAGAAGCTCTTCCCGGCACCCTGCCGGAGAGGGGAATCGCCACCGGAGGTCTTCTTCATCGCCATGCTTGCCTCCGGAGCGATGAGTGAGTAGTCTACCTTGGACTATGGGTCCATAGCAGTAGCTAGATGGTTGTCCTCTCCACCATGTGCTTCATGTTTAGATCTCATGAGCTGCCCTACATGATTGAGATCACCGTTATGTAATTCTATGATGTTGGTTTGTTGGGATCCGATGAATATTGGTGTTTATGATTAAGTTGCTGTACTGAATTATATCTTTTGTTATCTCTATGTTGTTTATGATCTTGCATGCTCTCCGTTGTTAGTAGCTATCTTGGCCGAGTAGTTGCTAGTGACTCCAAGAGGGGGTATTTATGCTCGATAGTGGGTTCATGTCTTTATTTCACCTGGGGGAGTGACAGAAACCTCTAAGGTGGTAGATGTGCTGTTGCTACTAGGGAGAAAACAACATTCATATGCTCAAGGGCATATGCTTTGTTTACATTACACACTTTGCTTAATGCAATTATCTGTTGTTCGCAACTTAATACTTCTAGGGTGTTCGGATGATATCCCCGGGGGTGGATTATTAGTCATAGATGCAGTTGGATGGCGGTCTATGTATTTTGTTGTAATGCCCAGAGTAAATCTCATAGTGATCTTCTTGACATATCACGTTATCTTTATTCTATCAATTGCCCAACTGTAATTTGTTTACCCAGCATGTTATTTTATCTATGGAGAGACACCACTAGTGAACTGTGGACCCCGGTCCTATTTTAATCATATTGCAATCACATGTTTACTTTTCCCGCACTGTTTACTTTACTCGCATATTACTACTGTTTTCCACTCGATACACTCATAACCTTTGTTTCAAGCAAACTAGTGAGATTGACAACCTCATCGCAAGTTGGGAACAAAGTATTTGTTTGTGTGTGTGCAGGTTCCGCGTTGCTGCTGGCCGAAGACGAGTCAACAAGTATCATTAACGGCACCCTTGTTGGAGTGTTACTAAGCCAGTCTGCATCACCTTCAGTCGTCACCGTCTCTCTTCTTCAAGATCGACATTAAACCTTGGTTTCTTAATTGAGGGAAAACTAGCCGCTACACTCATCATACCTTCCTCTTGGGGTTCCCAACGGGCTGGTCATTCACCACGCACAAGGACAGTTTGCTCCCACATCAACTTGGAGTAGCAACATAGTGCGTATCAAATTTTAGGAGCAAGAAGGTAAAGCAATTTATACCCTCAAATTAGTGTCACAACTCTAGTAATCCATGCATTGCAAAAAAATAAAGGAACAAGGGTAATTGAACTGATGCTTGAAAGTAAAGTGCAACAAAGGGATGACTGCAAGAAAATTCAAAAGATATCCCAATCCTTTACAATCCAAGAGGACATGACAAAGTTTTTACTCTTATGTAAATAGTGCACCTGGGTTCATGGGTTCACTTGATCTCTCTCCCTCCATCCCTCTCTCTCCCTTCCTCTCTCCCTCTCTCTCTCCTGATGGTGACATAGTAATGAGATCTGAATGATACACAAGTGTTATGCAAGACATGCATATGGGCAACATCTCACAGAACATGAGGTTGAGAAGCAAAGTACCTAAAGGATGCCACTTTCACTTGGCCCCAAGTACATGTTCTCCATTATCCCTAAGTGGACGTGTACCAAGAGATGAATTGCATCACTAGGACACATTCCTAAATATCGTTACAACTTAATACAAACAATGTTCATCATTCTAGTGCACTTAACATAGAAATATTACATAAAGGGTGGAGCCATAAATAGGTGCAACCATTATCATATGCCATTACACCCCTAGTGATTGATTTAAGGCCACGACCATGCACAATCAAATAATTTATTAAGACATAAAGTACAACCACCACATAAAGTTTCAAGGTCCCAATTATTCCCCTACAACTTGCATCAATAAGTGATGTCAACAATTCTACTGTTTAAATTTCCACTAGTTGGGACTCCATGCATAGAGGGATGCAACAAGTGTGCTTTTCTCCACAAGGGTGACTCGGGAGTTTATATTAAATTCTCGAGAAAAAGTGGTTCTCTTCCTTGACCTCTTCAAGCAACCTGCAACAACTAACACCAGTTTTGTTCCTTAACACACCAGAGTGTTTGTCAGGCACTCACAGCATGCAAGAAACACAAATATTAACTTAATAAGTAAAGGAAGAAGTAAAGTTATTTTTGTTTTTGGATTTAATAATAACTTGAAATAAAATAGCACGTAAACTAGTGTAGAAGGTGTTTCTTATGATTAAAAGTGGACCCAGAATCATGGTTTCACTTGATCTCTCTCTCTCATAAACATGGTGGTGGCGATAAAGCTTCACACAAAAAGTTCAGAACATGCAAACAACTAGTGAGTTATTGATAAGCATAGATATGGGCATCACGTCTAACCATAGAGTTGATGCAATACTATTCTCTAATACTCCAACAGCAATGGAATACTTCCTCAAGCAATATTTAAGTATTACAGAGTATCGCCATAAGATCTATGATATGATGTTAACATAATTGCACTACCTTAGAGCAAACAAGACCATCTTTTCTGAGCACAAGCATTCATTTATCCCTAGTGATGGAATCAACGAGAAGGTAAAACCATGGCATCATGAGGCATCCAAAATGCATTCACTTTTCCTACCACTATGCTCATTATTTTGTCCAGAATCGAACCAACACTTGGATAAAAAACTATGAGAACTGGTGTTGTTTTTAGCCTCCATTTTGTCTTTTTCGTGCATGAAACAAAGGAAATAATTTCAGAAAAAATTCCTAGGAAGTTTTTATGCTAGGGAAACCCCTGAGCAAAGGGAGGGACCACAAGAGCTACGAGGGCCAAAAGAGGCTGTACCACGCGGCCTAGAACCCCAGCCACACGATACATGCCCAATTTGGCCTTGTAGCTTCCCTTGCTGAGTCCTTGTGCATGACTCCTTATAAATGTTAAAAAATCATGATCCTAGAAGCACAGAGCTTTTTGTGACCCAGAGCGCTGTCATCATCAAAAATAAGAGTTTTGGATCAGATTGATCTCTCTCTCCGCTCCAAGGAGGGGGATTTTTTGCCTTCATCATCATCATCGACTCCATGACGATTTCCACCGCCATGTCTTCATCACCCCATCACCATGTTTGATTAATTCTCTGTAGGCACATGAGGTGTAGGGGAATTGGATGAGATCAATCATGCTTGCTTATGTATGATTGTTATTGCACCTTTGTTATGCTTAATGCTTGTTACTATAGCTCGATTAACTTGATTTGTGGTACTCCCTCCGATCAGAAATAACTGTTGGCAATTTTGTACTAGCTTAGTACAAAGTTTGTACTATGTGCCCGACAGTTATTTCTGATCAGAGGGAGTATTAAACTTTTACGTTTCATCATATATATTGGTTTTGGTATTGATCTGCTTTGTGTTTGTACTTGCTGAGGTGTTGATTCTGTGAACCCTAAGGTGATAGGTAGGGAAACAAGGATGATATGTTCTACTTTGAGGATTATGTGAGATCTTGGAGTGTTAATGTGTTCCGGATGTCTTAAAAGGTACATCCTTAATAACCCTTAGTTCCTTTATGGCCCCGGTGAAATAGGAGGGTTTGAGAAAAAATGTTGTGCAAGTTTTTTGTAAGCATGCACAACTATATCTGATTTCATACCTACTTTTAACTAAGTTAGGATCAAGCGTTTGTTGTGTTAATTGGTAAGTTATTATATGAACAATCTCATTTGTGTAACGTCCCCGTAATACTCCGTGCTTACGCGTTTAGCCACTTAAAGTTTCACTAAAAACACTTCCGGTGAAAACTAGAAATGGGCTGTTGATATTTTAGTTTTATTTCACTATGTCTGTTTCAACTGCTACTCTTGACAAATTGTTTCTTTGAGGATACTGATTTACAGGTGTGTTTGAGAGTGACGCCTCAATTGCTAAAGTCTTACTGGTATTCTTTTGCTCCCGTCATGTCGAATTATATATTTGAGCTAATACTTCCCAATGAAGATTTCAACAATCCCTTGTATTTGTGGGTATCACAACACCTAGAATTTTTGTCACTTTCTTATGCATACCAACATATTACTCCGCCTAACACACATATCCCCCACACATGTTCTTGCATACAAGTTTGATTAGAATAAAGCAAACATGAATAGAGTAACATATACATCTAGCAATATATCAGGAACAAATAGAAATTTGCATCTCATGAATCCTCTCAATAACAAAAGATCCACCACAGGGGTGATACAAATATGGTCACAATGATGATAAACAGCTCATGTCACTCTGATTTGTGAAACATAATAGAAAGACTGATACAAGTTACTTCCACAATCTCATAGTTATGGGATGAACTACTTCCTCTTTATCATGGTGGCAAAGGAGATGATGTCGATGGAGTCAAAGAGAAGCCGTAGGCGACTCTAGCAGCATCTCCCCTCCTATCCTCGCTGTCTACAGACTCGTTTTGTGTATTGCGTGTTTTTCCACTGCCTCATTGCGATGTCGTCGAAGGGGTCATATATAAATAGTTGGTTTTAGGTCAATACGCTTTCGTAGAGCCAAAATAGAGGGAAAATGGCACATGAGGAGGGAGATGGGCCACACCATGCGGCCAACCATGCATTGGATGTGGGGCCATGTGGCATACCCCCCTTTTCTCCTCGTGGCATTCCACGTTGACTTCTTCCTCTCATTTGATGTGTTTCTTCAAAAAAAATGTACCAAAAAGATTGGGCCGGTTCGACGTCTGAAAGGTTTTTGCAACTCAAAAATACGCAAAAGCAGAGATTCCTGTTCTGCAGAGTTAAAACTAAAATAAGAGGATCGTTTAGAAAATCTTCAAAAACAACATAAAACATCTCCACGTCCTTATAGATAACTATCAAACCTAACAAAATATGATCTAATAAAATACAAACTTTATACATTTTACATGCACCAACAAGCAATAGTGCAATCCTGTCTACATGCAAGAGAACATGAACAAAACACATCTATAAACATCTCCTCATGATATGGACAGGAACTCCCCTAATATTAATCGTACTCGTATGTATGCTTTTCGCGCCTTTGTGAAAAACTGTGGCTTGTTTGATTTGGGTTTTAGTGGTCCTGCTTACACCTGGACTAATAAACGTTTTTCCTCTAAACCCACTTTTGAAAGATTAGATCGTTGTTTGGTCAATGCTGAATGGTGCAATGCCTTTCCAATTTCAAATGTTTACAATATGCCTTTAATCTATAATCTTAGTGATCATGCTGCCATTCTTCTCTCAACGGAAGGTACGGTTAATAACAAAATTAAAAAACCCTTCAAGTTTGAAAACTGGTGGCTTAAAGAGAATGATTTCCAAGACCATGCAAAAAAAATATGGGTTGCCTCTAAAAACAAATCCTTTTCGAATAGGACTAACCATCTTGCAGGAGCCCTCAAAATCTGGTGCAAGAAGAAAAAGCCGCTGCAACAAGAGTTAAACAACCTAGAAGACCAGATCAAGCAAATACAACAAAAACCTTTGAAGGAACAAGACCACAAGAAGGAGGCAATCTTGGTGACAAGGTATGAGCAAACAATTACGAAACTAACTAAATCTTATATGCAGAGAGCAAAAAAGCATTGGATCAAGGATGGAGACAGGAACACAACCTTCTTCCATCGAGCAATTGCAAAGAGAAGAAGAAGGAATACTATTGTCTCTGTCAAAGATGAAAACAATGTTGTTCAATTTATGCCTGAGAGAATTAGTAATACTTTTGTCAATTACTTCAGGTCTATATTTGGTTCCACTCATACTAACAATGGCAGGCCTTTTCTCCACACACAACCACCAGAAGAAACTCAAGATTTCACTTACTCAATTCCAGATGAAAATGAAATTCTAGAAACTCTAAAAGATATGAAAAGAAATGCTTCTCCAGGTCCAAACGGCTTCAATGTTGAATTCTACATTGCAACCTGAAATTGGATTGGGAAAGATGTCACCCAGCTGGTAAGGAATTTTTTCCAAACAGGTAAGATGCCAGCACATATCAATGATACGCACATTGCTCTTATTCCGAAAAAACTTGTCCCTGTAGTTTCGGCTGATTATAGATCTATTAGTCTCTGCAATGTTATCTATAAAATCATTGCTAAATGCATTGCCAACAGATTAAAACCTCACTTGCCGGACTACATTCATCCCTCCCAACAAGCTTTTATTGAAGGAAGACGAATTAGTAATAACATAATTATTGCTCAAGAAATCACTCACTCTTTTGCTCTCAAATCTTGGAAAAATAAAGCTTTCATGTTAAAAATTGATCTTGCTAAAGCTTTTGATAGAGTAGAATGGAATTTCATTGTTACGGCTCTCGAACATAAAGGGTTGCATGGTCATTTCAAAAATCTTATCATGCTTGTATCTCCTCGCCAACTTTTTCTGTTATCATTAATGGCCAACCGTTTGTGAAATTCAAAGGTGACAGAGGTATCCGACAAGGATGTCCTTTGTCCCTGTATCTTTTTGTCCTTGCCATAAATGAACTCTCTATTGCCTTGCAGGAAGCCATGACTAACAATCATTTTGCAGGAATAATGCTAGGGCCAAATTGCCCCTCTATCCACTCTCTTCTTTTTGCAGATGATCTTCTAGTTTGCGGTCAAGCAACAGAACAAGAAGCACTAAGAATGAAACAAATCTTACAAAATTTTGCAACCAATCAGGGCAAACTCCAAATTGGGGGAAATCTGGAATCATTTTCAGCAAAAATGTCTCGGTAAGTACAAAAGTAGTTATTAAACACATCTTTCCGGTTCCAGACATAGATAAAAACTTTACTCATCTCGGACACCCCCTTATAATTTCTGGTAAAAATAGAACTGATGCTTATGACTTTGTTTTTGACAAATTTAAATCAAAACTTTCAACCTATAAGGCTGATCAGCTCTCACACGCTGCTAGACTTGAACTCATTCCTGTTTACTATATGTCAAATATTCTCTTCACTAAAAAGTTTATTGCTAAGCTTACTTCTATCATAAGAAACTTTTGGTGGATGGGAATAAGAGAAGAAACAAATTCTAAAAGCCTCTGTCTCAAAGCTTGGAAAGACATTTGCTCCCCAAAAAATGAAGGAGGTCTGGGTATAAGAAACTTACAGGCAATGAATCAAGGTCTCATTCTTATGGCTGCCTAGAGAATAGCAGACCAGCCGAATAACTTCCTTCATGCTGTTTTGAAATCAAAATATTTTCCAGACTCTTCTATTTGGCGACCCAAGCCCAGGGCCTCCATCATAAAGGTAATGCCTATCCTCAAAGCTCATTCTTTTTACCAGCTTTCACAGGGCAACATTTCTATTTGGAGCACTCCTTGGTGTAATAACTGGAATAGTATCTATGATAACTTAATTATCCTATCAGACAACTATAACTATCCTTCTAAAGTTAAGGACCTTTGGATACCAAATGAACAAAGATGGAACCATGATTTAATTGAAAAAAATTTCAAACCCAAATGGCCGATACTATAAAAAACACTCCAATTATTTGCTCTCAGGAAGAGGATTTCTTGTGTTGGAAACTCACGCCTTCTGGTAAGTGCAACTCCAAAAGCGCATACCGTGCCTGTCTTCAAAGTTTGCAGGATCAAGGAGAACCAAAGCCAAGAGAAGTTAACCCCGACACAAAGATGCTTCTTCGACAAATATGGAAGAACAAACAGATGACTCCAAGAGTACAAACTTTTGGATGGAGGCTACTACAAAAAGCCATGCCAACAGGAGCAAGAGCAGGTAAGTATACAGACCACATCCCAAAAACTTGCTGCAGATGTGGCTTTGAGGAGAATGAAAAACATCTTTTCTTCACCTGCAGTTTTGCTAGAGCTGCTTGGTTTACCGAGCCTTGGTATATCAGTTATGACATTCTCACGGCTGACACTAATTCCATCACTCAAATAATTCTAAATCTTCTGAATATGAACCATCCAAATGCTAGCATCAATAATATTCTTACATTTATGTGGTGTATTTGGAAAAATAGAAATGACTGCCTCTTCAAAAGGAAAGAAAATCTCCCAACTCAGGTACACCACATGGCTGATGCTATTAACAGAAATCTCGAGATGCTGGATGTTGTGCAGATTCTGAAATCAAACAGGTTAAAAGCGCAAGATCAAGATAGCATGAATGATGAAGAAGAAGGAAGCAGAGAGGGAACAATGAAGCAAGGAGAAACAATAAAATCAGACCAAGCAATAAAAGGAAGCAGGTTATACTCCGATGCAGCATGGAAAACAAAAGAATCAACAGGAACCCAGGAAGACAGTCTCGCATGACTGGGAATTTTTGGCCAAATACAGCAGGACCAAATGAATGCCACAATCCTAGTACAAGCCACTACCTCAAGAACTTCTTCACCTTTACAGGCCGAAGCCATAGCTCTCACTCTAGCAGCCCAAATTGCAAACAGACTACAACTTCAACAGGTCACTTTCTTGATGGATAACCTCTCTCTTTCTAGAGCCGCTGCTTCTAATAGAGCTTCAGACCCCCACATTCCCTGGGAGATCAGAGAATAGATTGCAAGCTTTATGCATGCTAGCAGGAACATTGATAAGCAAGTCTATCACCTAAAAAGAGACTTCAACAAAGCAGCTCACAGATGTGCTCATCAGGCAATTAGACATCCTCAGTCTAGGCCTACTTTTAGGTGTTTAAATTCAGCTCATCGAAATAGCAGATGCCATGTACTAAATTCTTTGCAAAAAAATTCTCCACAGGGAATTGTACTGCAAATTGTAAACTGTGTTTGAGCTGAATAAAATTTGGCGCCCCCGGCGCCTACCTGTGTTCAAAAAAAACCAAAGATTCACCAAATAATTACATAAAACTGACCATAATCATGTGGGGCAACTCATATGTTTCTAATAAATAAAAGCACATAGAGAGATTCGATCAAGTTACTAACGTTAACCCAAGTCCAGAGGAGGACTATTCCAAAATCATGTTAGAGAAAAGGAATATAGAGAGGGGAAACTAGGGCCGATCTATAGGAGAAACCAAAAAGAAGCCGGTCAACATGCCTTTCCCGTACGAAGAAAAGGAGAAAGAACAAAGTTCGCTTTTCCCCCCTAAACTTATCACATGGTTTATGTTTGCCCCCTAAACTTTTCTTGTCTCACTAAACCCCCCTAAACTATCACTAATGGTCCATGTTACCCCCTTAATCTGGTATTTTACCCAGCCAAACAGTGGGGCTAGGGCTATATCTTCGCAAATCTACAATTAGTCGCATGCCAACACATGGCCATGACTAATGTGAGCTAAATTTAATGGGAAATTTTGTTGTTTAGGGGGGTTTATTGAGCCAAGTAAAAGTTTAGAGGGAAAACACGATCCAAGTGAAAAGTTTAGGGGACAAAAACAGACTTTGTTCAAGGAGAAACAAAAAATCCTAGTGGTAAGGATGCATAGTACCGATCTCCCACCTATAGTAGAAATTCCTTGTGTGGCATCATTCGATTGCAACAATACACGACGTGAACAGTCTCCTGATCGCTGAGATTTGCCTAATTTGTACGACTTCCATATAGGTAGTATTCTATCTACTACTCCCTATATATCAAAGTATAGTGCAGTTTTGTCAAAGTTAACCCGACTAAACCTTGACCAAGTTTGTATAAAAAATTATAAAGATGAAATCAATACCATTTGATTCATCATGAAGTATATTTTAATATAGCACGCACTTGGTAATATAGATATCAACAATTTTTTCAATAAACTTAGTTAAAGTTAGTGCTGTTTGACTTACACGAAAACCAGTATGTACTATATTATGGGAGTGTTGGCGTGCAATTATTGGCTGCAACACAAGCCCAAGAACTCGTAACCTGAGTGCACGCCGCAGCCAGCGCTCCATACTTGAAAAAGGCCGAAGATCCATAACCATGTCAAGCTAAAAAGCAATTGATCCGTAACACCCTGCGCTGGCTCCACATCGTGAGACCTATAGTTTTTGCATGTTTCCAAAACTAGCTTAATTTGCACATAATTGCCGAGATCACCGGCTTGATGAGCATTCCGCTGATCTATGAAAAAATGAATCTACAGTCCGTTGAAAAAAAAATATAGAAACTTCTAACAACGACCAAAAAAGTAACAGATACAATTCAACCAGTTCTCCCGTGCGGGCGCTGCCGCGCCTGCACCAGGGCGCCGTCGCCCTCCCTGCTCGAGGCCGCCCCCGCCTCCCCCTCCCCTCCACCGCCGCCGGCGAAAACGCCTAGGCAAAGCCTGGGTGGCCGGCGGCGGTGGTTTCTCTCTCAATCCGCGGTGGTCCCATCACTAGTGGGAAAAGGCTTATAGATAGATGTTTTACTAGTGGAGCACATTAATCAATATGCTCCACTAGTATTTACTAGTGGCGCATTATCAAATATGCTCCACTGATAATTTTGTTACTAGTGGCGCATTCTTCTCGAAATGCGCCACCAATACGTCTGTGGGACCCACCAGAAGGGTCGTCGACAAAATATCTTGGATTATCAATGGCGCATTTGCAATATGCGTCAGACATATTTAACCCTTTAGTGACGCATATTATGCATAATGCGCCACTGATAAGTCTGTGGGACCCACCTGGGCCCCACTGGCCTGACCCCTGCCAGTGTTATGCATGGCGTATACAGGAATATGCGCCACTTATAAATAAAATATCAATGGCGCATATTGCTATATGCGCCACGCATAGCTAGTGGGGCCCACGCCTCTGAAAAGGTGGCAGAGTTATCAGTGGCGCATTTTGTTCAATATGCGCCACTGATAAGGTCGGCCAGATCTATAAGTTGGCAGCCCCACCACTACCATTTCATTCTTCTCCATCCAACACCAAACTAGATCTAGGTCGTCCTCCTCCTCCCCACCACCTCAATTTCTCCATTCTTGCCTCCATTCTTGGTTTTTAAACCTACTTTGCTCCATAGTTTTGAGAGGGGAAGCCTCTCTAAGTTGTAGATCTACTAAACCAACTAGGTGAGTTGTTGGAAGACATGCATGTGGATGTTTTATGTGGCCGGTGGACGTCTCGCGTGTGTTGTACACGTATGCATGCTTGCGTGTGGTGCATGAATGTTTACAGGTGACGAAGAAGCAAGAGCATGTTGCTTGCTACGGCGTGGTGCATGGATGTTTGCCGAAATGTTGATTAACTTCCGTTTCGGCAAATTTTTGCACTACCCATACGTCCTATTTTTAGGAGAGGTCATGCCGAATTTTTTCGGCGACCATGCATGCATGTGTGTATGTGTGTGTGTGTGAGCACATGATGATGTGTGATTCTAAGGTACTCTATTTTCTCTATACCGCGCAGGCAACCATGGTCAGACACATGAGCGAAGGTCAAGTGGCTAGATACAAGGAACGCGCGGTGGCCGATATGAGGATAAACAAGAGGACCCACATAAGATGTCTGTGTCGAACATGCAAACTCGGGAGCTTACTCGACCCTGATTCCGCAGACCTGGAGAGTCACCTGCTCACGCGTGGTTTCATGCCCGGCTATGATTCTGAAGATGACGAGGATGTCAACAATGGTGTTTCTGAAGACGAGGACGTACAAGATGATCATCATGAAGGAGATGGCGGCGGCGGACATGATGATGATCATCACGAAGGAGATGGCGGCGGCGGACATGATGATGATCATCACGAAGGAGATGGCGGCGACGAACATGCTGCTCCTTGTAGGTGAGGTATATTCCGAGCCCTACCGTGGTCTCGGAATGATTCCGCTGCAGTTTCCACGCCGCGTCGACGTACAGCTTTGGTCCTGCAAAATAGAAATCAGTACTTACCGAGTCGCCAGACTTGGGAGAGAAGCTTCTTGTATTTGCCGGACGAGTCTCCTGCTCATGCTGTCGAATGGAATCTGGTTGAGTCTCCATGTTTCTGAGCAGTGCATTGGATTGGACTTCCATTTGCTGAGGTCTGTGTTTTTTCCTGCAAAAAAGTTCATCGTTCCTTGCTTTCCAAATGCACCACATGAAGGTGGCGATCGAGGTTAGGTTTATTTCAGGAAGGTTAAGCCAGAGCAAGGATTGAATGGCCGTGGCAACAGACTGGGCGAGGCCGACCTTGTACCGCTCGCCGCAGACGAGGCCCCACTCGGCCACCGTCGACGACGCGCTCCCCTGGACCCACTCCCACCCGGCGGCGGCGCCGGCACACCGGTCGCCGCACCGCCCTTCCCCGGCGGGACACGACATGTCCGGCTCCCGGTCCGCGAAGATGATCACCATGGTGTGCAGCGCCTCCAGCACCCACGCCGACGACACCACCACGAAGTGCCGCAGCTGCCACCGCCCAAACTCCCCCGCGTGATGCGCCAGTGCGTCGTCGATGCTCACGCGCCGGCTCGTTGCCACTCCCCCGCCGCCGGAGGCGAGCAGCGCCTCTGTAGACATGGCTGGAGCGACTCGATTAATCTATGTGCAGTTAGATTTGTCAAAGCATCTATGTGCAGAAGGTGACTATGCAGCCACTGATGGCGGGTGTTTATATGGAAGCTATTTACCCCGTCTCACTGCCTGCTGGTAAAAGCTACAGTCAAGTTGGATTGCAGAGCACCGGCACTAGTGTACTACATTCGGTCCAATAAATAAGTTTTGTATTTTCCTCAAAAATAAAACTACGAAAAGTTGGACCATGTTTCTAGAATATACATCATGAAATATATTTTCACATAATATATACATAACATTATCGTTACGGATACTATCTCTATCCATTATTACCCTGCATTCTTAATATGGAGGAAGTCAAACTTTATGAAATTTGACCAAGCAAGGGAGTGTTGTTTTGGCTTTTGGGTGCATATGCTCTTATTTTAAATGACATCTTTAACACAATTTAAAATTTCAGGAAATTCCAAACGAAAAATTCACGTGTACATTTTCATCTTTTACATAGCACAAAGTTGTTTCACGAAAAATTGACCTGTTGTTTTGCCTGTGTCTGTACTAAGACTAATACTTTTTACCAGACATGTTTGGTGTTTTTGCAGTGACATAAATTTTTTTTGTGGAACTGTACGAACGCACTTATGGAGATATATATGCAAAAAATTTATTAAAATTATTTGACACTTCAAAATACCTTTCCTGGTGAAGGAAGCATAGGCACCCGGGAGCCGAGTTAAATTTATGCAAGCATAAAGATAAAACTATTAACATCTATAATACCAGATACATATAATATAAAAATATATGTAATCAAATTCTAATAATGTTCTTTTTTATTGCCAATTTTGATACCTTTTCTCAAATTCTTAGTCAAAGTTTATAAAGTTTGACTTTTAATAAACCGAGAATGCAATTTAATTGTGAAAAGAAGGATTAGTTTTTCTAAAAATTTGATCAAACTTTAATTTACTTGACTTAAAGAATATATAAGACTTATCCATAAAACAGAGGGAGTACAATACAACGGATCTTTAGATTTTGGTTCTGGAATCTGGACTCTACTTTTGAAATAAGTTGCCAATGACATGATTTTGGTGGTAAATCCTGTGTTGTTTGTTGATTATCACTAGTGGAAAAACGGGCTTCCATTCGTCCCATTTGTCCCGAACCAAATTCGATCCGCAGCTAAAGGGTCCATCAGTCCCGGTTCATTTGAAAATGTGGGCCAGGGGGCATTAGTCCCGGTTCAAAAGGGACCTTCAGTCCCGGTTTCATCTAACAGCCGGGACTAATGCCCCATGGGCCTTTAGTCCCGGCTCGTGGCACAAACTGGGACTAAAGGTCATCCTTTAGTCCCGGTTCGTTCCACGAGCCGGGACCAATGACCCGTTTGAACGAACCGCCCACTTCGCGCCAGTTATCGATCGACGACGCTTCGGATATCGATCGACATTACGAGCGACGATCGGGAACCGGCGCCGGCGACCTTGAAACTCGCCTGCATTCACATATCAATGCCGGTGTGCTCCTCATCTTCCCTCTTTCACTATATAAAGCACTCATATTTGATCATCTTCTTCCCCCAAAACATCTCCCTAGCCTCTTCTTCCCCAAAACCTCTCCACACATCACCACATACCGCCGGCGCCCGCGAGCTCTCTCTCCCTCGACGACAATGGAGGAGCAACTTTGGCCCCGGTCTCGGATCTACTACGTGGTCATCGAAGAGATAAACTTCACCATCACGGAGACTCTCTGTGCTTCGAGGGTGGAGAAGTGGATCCGCATGGTCAAGCGTCGGTTCCTCGACGACGCACCGGTCAAGTGCGTGGGCTTGGACTGTGAGTTCACCACTCACGCGCGCCCTCAACGTACCGCCATCCTTCAACTCTCGGTGGAGTCCGAGATATTGGTCTTTCAAATTTGCAAGGCCAATGGCGTGCCGCAACTACTCAAGGACTTCTTGAAGGACACCACCATCAAGTTTTGTGGTGCGGCTATCGACAACGATCTGCGCAAGCTAAGGCCATACGGAATTGTTATTCCGTCCGCGTATGATCTTCAACAAGTTGTCCCAAACCCCACTAGCAAGCCAACGCCGAGTCTCTATGATTTGGCCAATGCTACTATTGGGACACATCTTGAGAAGAAGAAGAGGGACAACAAGAAGAAGAAGGACAAGAAGAAGAAGGAGAAGAAGTACAAGAAGAAGGGAGAAGAAGAAGAAGAAGAAGAAGAAGAAGAAGAAGAAGATGATGATGATGATGAAGAAGATGAACTAATTTTTGGTTGGGAAAAAGTTCCATTGAGCTTCAACCAACTAAAATATGCCGCTTTAGACGCTCGCCTAGGCTTTGAGATAGCTAGGAGATTCTGGAAGCTAAAGGGCTGCAATAGCCATGTTGATCGTCTTAACCTTAATAATTAGGTGGATGATTATGTATGGAAAAATGTTGGATGAGCTTGCTTGGAAAATGTACTTCATTTGAGCCATGTTGGATGAGTATGTTTGGAAAAATGTACTCCCTTTGTTTCGGTTAACAAAGTCTATTAATTTTCGAATTTGTGATTTTTCAAGTATTTTGGCTTTTTTGAATATTTTAATCATCTAAAAATTAAATTATATATAAAGATTATTTGAAATTCATTGGTGCTTATTATTCGTAATCATTGTTTCTTATTTTGTGAATTTATTTGGAATTTAAAAAAGTAATATTATATATTACCAAAGTGTATATGTTAATAGGATTGGTACCATACCATTATCAAGAAGTCGCGAGCGCAGTCTTGAAAGCTAGTAGGGAAGGAATGGAGAAGTTAAGCGTGCTAAGGGTGGAGCAGTGTGAGGATGAGTGACCGACCGGGAAGTGAGGACCACAAGTACTTGTAATTTGATATGAGATATGGAGTGAGAGCCATAAGTATCTAATGTGATATGAGAATAGAGATGATTAGATAATAGAGAAATAAAGAAAAATAGAGAAATAAAGAAAATACAGAAATTCTAAAACAGAAAATACAATTTTATTCCGAATGGACCTATAGTCCCGGTCCGTGTTACGAACCGGGACCATAGGTCCTCAAGCCGCAGCACATGTCCCGGGCCACGTGGAGGACCATTGGTCCCGGTTCCTAAGCAACCGGGACTAAAGGCTGGAGCCTTTAGTCGCGCTTTGTTAGTCCCGATTACGGCAACCGGGATTAATGGGCTTTACAAACCGGGATTGAAGGCATTTTTTCCACCAGTGTATATGTTAAATGTTATTCTCCAGTACCAACAGGCATTTTCGGATGAAGGTTCTAATAGAAGTTAGAATTTCTAGTTTTACCTGGCTAATCCTTTCTAGTAGCCATGCCACTCAAACCATCGTTGCCAGCAGCGATATGTGCTCTCCCTCGAGGTCGGCTTGGCAATTAATTTTGGTGGCACAAAAATTCGATCCCTACCATGATAGTTGCTTGGACATCTTATGAGTGGATTTTACACGTGTTTAGTTGTTTTTATCTTTGTTTAGACTGAATGTACTCATATTTTGGACCAATAAATCTTTAATAATTGTGGCAACCCTATGAGATGGAACAATGCCAAAGTTGGACAATTTAATCCACAATATTGCGAAGGTATGGTCAAGGCGTTAGAAGAAAGCATCACCCAATTATCTATTGTAAAGTTATATGTCTAATGTCTACCAGTGCTTATTATCTCCAAGATTCCAACATGTGTTCGAGATAGGGGTGAAAAGAAAACTGATTATTTTCGATCTACCGACCTACCGAATAAAGGCTTATGGAAGGCAAAAATGGATTTGGTCTGATAGTTGCCAGATACAGCAACAACGGATATGAAAAAGGATATGGTTTTACTAATATCCGACCGTATCCAAAGATATACCGTGTTTTACAGTAATATCCGACAAAATATTAGGCAACTAATACATCAATTCTTAGGCCCATTAATATATAAAATTGCAGCCTGGCCAAAAATTGATGTCCTATCTATATATACCCTACCGCCTATTGTCATAACCCTACACTCCTTAGCTGTCAGCTCCATAACGCATGTACCCTATTTGCCTGTGTGTCAATAATCACTTTATGAAAGTTTGCATAATGAATTGTTGGCTTTATACATTTTTTTTACTTCTGAGAACGTGACTAGGGTGAGAAAATAAAAGAGAGGTATACATGTTATTGTCTTATTATACACAAACACCACCACACAGGGCACAAGCTATCATCTTATATATGGATATATAATCACGTGTGTAGAAAAATTTTACAAACTGATTTGTACTCCACTTGACCATCCTATTTTTGCTACTGACAAGGATATAGCTAATAGAGCCCGCTAGTTGAGTACCCCTGAGGCCCGTTAAGCTAGACCCAATTATAATGATAGTCGAGATACGAGTTCTTACCGTATGTCGATATTGTAATCTGTATCGAACCCTACCCGGTCCTCGAGACCTGGCCACCTATATATAGGGGCCAGGAGGGGACGGTGTAGGGCAGATTGAAAGCAAGCCAGGTTCAACACCCAAGTTTACTTTCGATATACATCTATTTCGACTAACCTTACCTTCGAGTCCATCCGACGCCATATTCCCCCGATCCTAAGTCCTTCATCTAGGACATTTGTCGAGTTAACCCTCGTCAAAGAGAGATCCATTAAAATGTTTATCCATAACCCAACCATGTTCGTCCTGTATCTGGTCTGTAGTTGTTACCATAGGATCCGATTCCATATTTGTATCTGCATACTATTCACTTAGAATCCAAATCTGATACAGTTTGACAATTATCCTTACGTATCCGCTCCGTTTTCACCCTTGGTTGGAGACAACTTTGAAGCACCATGCTGAAGTTCGAACAAAATGTCCTGGTGTTGCCTTGTTGGTGAAGTTGACACGAATATTTGTGGGAAACAAGTACCACTTCTTTCAATTACATTGCATATTAGTAGTTTTGTTCAATGTCAAAAGATTTAAAGTTGACCAAGGCAAATGGGAAAAATACAATATATACAACATCAATTAATATTGTTCAAATCAACATGACCTATACTATTGTATTGTATGCATTTGAGACTTATAAATGTTTACCCTTTCCGCCATTTCTTGATTAAACTTTTCAGAGTTTAACTTTGATCAAAGGTAGGTAATATGTGAAATTATGTAAAACGTGGAATGACTAGGAAAATTGTGGATACACTGCCGGTCGTGGCTGGCAGGAAAGCTGGGAGGACTAGACTTGATATGCTTTGCTTTCAATGTTTATCGAGCAACTACTCTCTTTCAATTCGCTGCGAAGTTAATATCACCACTGTGGAGCACGTAGGCATCACATGCACAAACATGTCCCATTTTGAATTCCTTTTTCTCTGCTCTCTCTGTATACACGTGCAAACACATGTATATGTACGTCCAAGTCCAACAAAGGAGAGCACACGGAAAGCACCTACGGCTGCACACGATATTAATTTCACAACATAAGGCGCCGCACCAAAATGATCGCCGCGCTGGGTAGACGCTGCCGCCGGCCGCTTTTGCTCGAAACTTCGGAATTAGTTGTCGCTTCCTACTCGTGTCGTGCTGCGATCCGTCGTATGCTTTGCTACTTCTACGCGTGTAGGGAAACTAGGGGGCTGTTTGGTTCAGTGGCTATCCACTGGATGGTAGTGGATATCCACTTTTTTGGTGGCTATCTATTGTTTGGTTAAGAGGGTGGAGGAGATAGGGATAACCACTTTTGTCTCAAAATGATGGTTGAGCATATCCCACCAAATCTGCTGGATGAGCTCAACCACTTTTGGCAAGCGTCGATAGCCTCACCCGAACCGTTTTATTCTTGAGTCGTTCGTTCACTAACCATTATCCATTCCCCTTCTCTTCTCGTTTCCTCTCTCCGACCACTGTGGTGGTGGCCCGTGGAGGGCTGAGCAGGGGCGGAGAGGCCCGAGCTCGCGGCCGGCGGCCGGGAGGCATGAGCTTGCTGCTTGAGGCGGTAGGGAGGGGCGAGCTGCGCGGCCTGAGACGACGGGGAGGGGTGAGCAGCACGGCGGGTGGCGGTCTGCGGGTAGGGGCATGCAGCGCGGCGGCGGCCGGTGGCGAGGAGTGGCGAGAAGTGTAGCCCGTGGCCGGCGCCGGGTCGGCGCAAGCTCGCGGTCGGCGCCGGGGAGGGAGGCAGGAGGTGGGACGGCCTCCGAGACGTGGGCGGATGCAGGCGCGCCACTGGGCAGAGGTAGGCACGGGCGGGCGGGAGTAGCACAGCTTGGGATGGCGCCGGCTTACCGGAGGCGAGCGGGTCAAGCACGGGCCGACCGGGCTTCGCTGGGGAAGCGAGCAGGAGGAGGAAGAAGATAAGAGGAAAGGGGAATGGCTAACCACTTTTTTGTCATACCTAGCCAAACAGAAAAATGGCTATCCCTAACCAGCTGGTTGGGGATATCCTTATCCCCTAAATGCCATCCCCTGAACCAAACAGCCCCTAGATGGATGTCCCGCACGTTGCGGCCGGTATATGTGAAATTAAATTATTAAATATCTGAAAAATTAAAATATTGAAATATTGGTTTAGAACATTGTGTTATCTGGAGAAACTGCATTTGGCATGGAATAATGTAAGTTTGGAGAAAATGTTAGCTGACCGTGACTATTTCAAATTCCACTATCATTGTAGCCTCGTAGGAATCTTGTAATAAAATCTTGTAGGTGCCTGTGCTGGTATATTAAACCATACTTATATGTGCATGTTAATCTCGTATTGGACTGCTTTCTGAAGAGATTTGAAAATATTTCAGACTTTTGTAAGAACATGTTAAAAATATTGCAGATGTAGAGATTTACTAAACCTTTCAACTTAGCATTCAAGATCAGTATACTAAAAAAATTATGATGCATCATGTATATAAACCGCATAAATTTGCTGATAACTAAGAGGGGGTTCAAAACCGAGAACACTTGAGCTTGATCTAAGGCACAACAACAAAATTCAGTTATGAGTTGCATGCATACTACAATTAATTATGAGAGAGTTTCAACGCCAGGGGTTGCATGCATTCTATAATTATTAAAAGACACTTGAATGCACTCACGCATATTATATAGTGGTGTGTAGATCAGACGGTTGTTGTTAGGTTAAACTTGTAATCCGAGGGCTAAAATAATTTTGCTGATGTGAATAAACTGTATGTGAAGATAGATAACTTAAATGCCTTCTTAGTAGGATCTTGCTTCATAAAATATATAGATAGGATGCGACTGGGGCTCCAAGCCTCCAAGGGCTGCCCGCATGTGTCATCGCCAGCCGCATCCGTACTTGACCTACGCGGCTGGGAAGCGGTTCGACGGCGAAGTGGCAATTCGATGCAGGAATATGGTGTGCCCGCGTGCTGTATCCTCTACTTTTTTTTTGCGGGGACTGTATGCTCTACTAGATGATCCAGCTCACACAAGCGTTGCCGTACATTACATACTTCAGGTGAGGGACCGCTGATTGACAACTTTTTTTATCGATAGGAGCTCCTCTTCATCTCTTTTGCGGAGTAAAGTCCAAAACAAACCTTGAAGTCGTAGAGGTTAGTCAATTTGAACCCCAAACTCTTAATCCCGGAAATCAGCACTCTGTAATTACGAATCCCGGTCTATTTAGAACCTTAATTGGTTTTAGCGATGAAAATGCCGATGTGGACAGGATTATAGTCAGGTGTGGGCCGCGAACGAATCCATAAAACTGGACGGGTGGCATTGAAGCGGTACGCGCGTGGAGAGAGACAGAGAAGATTGGGGAAAGAAATTAGGGTTAGGGAAGGAGGTTGCGGCGGCGATTTGACAGAGGCGTTGCGGGAAGGAGGTTGCGGCGGCGGCGACAGAGAATGTCGTGGTCTTCTGGTGGTTCATCGGCTCCTAGCTTCCGTGGAGCGGCTGGAAGAAGGAGGGGAACAGAAGCTAGGTCTCCGGTGCGGTATCGTGAGAATCCAATGGCGTACGAGCCGCCGATCTATTGCGAGTGTAATCCACCGAGGAAGGCACCTAGGTGGATCTCCTGGAGCGTGCAGAACCCCGGCAGGAGGTACTATTCATGCGTCGATGCAATGGTAAGCTCGAATTTCTTCTGACTTTACTGCATTTCTGTTTCTTTTGTTGCCTTCTCTGAATCGTCTCTTGTTTTACATTTTGATTCAGAATGGATCTGGATGTGGTTTTGTGGAATGGCATGATCCTCCATTGCCAAAGTTTTGGACCGTCTTGCTTGGTGATTTGAGAGATGAAGTTTGGAGGCTACGGGCTGGAGGGGTACAGATAGGTTCATCCGTGGAGCAAGGAGGAAATCAAGCCATTTTGCAAGATTGATACGTCTCCAACGTATCTATAATTTTTGATGCTCTATGCTTGTTTTTACACCATTTGCCTACTGTTTCGTTACACTTCGTGGCACTTTTATGCATTTTCCGGAACTAACCTACTAACAAGTTGCCACAGTGCCAGTTCCCTGTTTTCTGCTGTTTTTGTGTTTCAGAAGTGGTACACAGGAAATATTCTCAGAATTGGACGAAACAAGTTCCTGAAGTCTTATTTTGTCCGGGAGCTTCCAGAGATCCGAAGGAGAGTATGAGGGGAGCCATAGGGGCCCCACACGCCAGGCCGGCGTGGCCAGGGCCTGGCCCGCGCCGTCCTGGTGTGAGGCCACCTGGCTCCACCTCTGACATCGCTCCTTCGCCTATAAAGACCCCCCGACGGGAAAAACCTAAGGACCCGATCAATTTTCCAGAACACATCGTGATCCGCCGCCGCCGTTGACCCGAAGATCGGGAGGGTCCAGAAGCTCTTCCCGGCACCCTGCCGGAGAGGGGAATCGCCACCGGAGGTCTTCTTTATCGCCATGCTTGCCTCCGGAGCGATGAGTGAGTAGTCTACCTTGGACTATGGGTCCATAGCAGTAGCTAGATGGTTGTCTTATCCACCATGTGCTTCATGTTTAGATCTCATGAGCTGCCCTACATGATTGAGATCACCGTTATGTAATTCTACATGTTTGGTTTGTTGGGATCCGATGAATATTGGTGTTATGATTGAGTTGCTATACTGAAATATATCTTTTGTTATCTCTATGTTATTTATGATCTTGCATGCTCTCCGTTGTTAGTAGCTATCTTGGCCGAGTAGTTGCTAGTGACTCCAAGAGGGGGTATTTATGCTCGATAGTGGGTTCATGCCTCTATTTAACCTGGGGGAGTGACAGAAACCTCTAAGGTTGTAGATGTGCTGTTGCTACTAGGGAGAAAACAACATTCATATGCTCAAGGGCATATGCTTTGTTTACATTACACACTTTGCTTAATGCAATTATATGTTGTTCGCAACTTAATACTTGTGGAGTTCTCGGATTGATTCGTCACAAGTGGATTATTAGTCATAGATGCAGTTGGATGGCGGTCTATGTATTTTGTTTTAATGCCCAGAGTAAATCTCATAGTGATCTTCTTGACATATCACGTTTATCTTTATTCTATCAATTGCCCAACTGTAATTTGTTTACCCAGCATGTGTTATTTATCTTATAGAGAGACACCACTAGTGAACTGTGGACCCCGGTCCTATTTCCATCATATTGCTATCACCTGTTTACTTTGCTCGCACTATTTACTTTACTCGCATACTCTACTGTTTTCCACTCGATACGCTCATAACCTTTGTTTCAAGCAAACCGGTGAGATTGACAACCTCATCGCAAGTTGGGAGCAAAGTACTTGGTTGTGTTGTGTGCAGGTTCCGCGTTGCAGTTAGCAAGCAAAGCTTGGACGAGGCGCCATATATAAATTGTCCGAAGCTGTCGCAAACTAGCAAGCATCACCTTTAGTCGTAATTGTCTGCTCTTCTCCTGAATGATTAAACCTTGGTTTCTTAACTGAGGGAAAACAAGCTACTATACTCATCACACCTTCCTCTTGGAGTTCCCAACTGGCCGGTTATTTACTTCATCAAATCGGTAGCATCAAGCTTCTTTTCTGGCGCCGTTGCCGGGGAAGAGTGGAAGACCTCTGTAAGGGGAGTTTTTCGCACGCACATCCTTTACTTTGTTATTGTTTTGCTTTACTTTATTTATTTTACTTGCATCGTTTTATATCAAAAACCAAAAAAAAATTAGAATCCTTGGTAGTTGTTTTTACTTGTTTACTTTAGTTTTGCTGAAATGGCCAATCCTGAAAACACCAAGTTGTGTGACTTTACTAGCACGAACAATAGTGATTTTATCTGCACTCCTATTGCACCACCTGCTCCTGCTGCAAACTTTTATGAGATTAAGCCTGCTTTGTTGAACCTTGTTATGAAAGAGCAATTTTCTGGTGCTAGTACTGAAGATGCTGCAGCTCATCTCAACAATTTTGTTGAGCTATGTGAGATGCAAAAGTATAAGGATGTAGAAAGTGATATTATTAAGCTCAAGTTGTTTCCTTTTTCTTTGAGAGGAAAAGCTAAAGATTGGTTGTTGTCTTTGACTAAGAATAGTATTGATTCATGGGCTAAGCGTAAGGATGCTTTTATTGGTAGATACTATCCTCCTGCTAAGATTATATCTCTGCGTAGCAATATTATGAAGTTTACTCAGTTTGATAATGAACATGTTGCTCATGCTTGGGAAAGAATGAAATCTATGATAAAGAATTGCCCCACTCATGGACTGACTACTTGGATGATTGTCCAAACTTTTTATGCAGGACTGAATTTTTCTTCGAGGAACCTATTGGATTCAGCTGCTGGAGGCACTTTTATGTCCCTTACCTTGGGCGCCGCAACAAAGCTACTTGACAACATGATGGTAAATTACTCCGAATGGCACACCGAGAGAGCTCCACAAGGTAAGAAGGTAAATTCTATTGAGGAAACCTCTTTCTTGAATGATAAGATTGATACCATTATGGCTATGCTTGCTAATGATAGGACTCATGTTGATCCTAATAATGTTCCTTTAGCCTCTCTGGTTGCTCAAGAAGAGCATGTTGATGTGAATTTCATTAGAAATAATAATTTTAACAACAATGCTTATAGGAACAATTTTGCTAGTAACAATTATAGGCCGTATCCTTCTACCAATCGTAATGGTTATGGTAATTCTTATGGTAATTCCTACAACAACACTAGGGCCGCGCCCTCTGAGCTTGAGGTAATGCTCAAGGACTTCATCGGTAAGCAAACTGCTTTTAACAAGTCTGTTGAGGAAAAGTTAGGCAAAATTGATATTCTTGCTTCTAAAGTTGATAGCCTTGCTCATGATGTTGAACTTCTGAAATTAAAAGTGTTGTCTAATGATGTGAAAGAGAACAATGTTTTTGCTACTGCTAACGCTATTCAAGTTGGAATTGATAAAAATATTAGATTGTTAGAGGAATTGCATGCCAGGTGGGAAAGAGAAGATGAGATGGCTAGAGAAATAAAGGTATGTACCATTACTACCTCTAATGATGTTGCTCCTAATGCTAGCAATCCTCTTACTTTGATTGGGGTAGAGAAAACTCCCACTCCTTGTGTTAAAAAGCCTAAAACTGCCAAAACTTTTTCTCAAAAGAGTGCTGAAATTTTTTGGAGTATGGGGGATGATAGCTCTATTTCTTTTAATAATTTTGATGTTGATGGCTGCAATATATCGGAAGTTATTTTGTTCTTGCAAAAGCTTGCTTTGACTCCCAATGCTAGTTCTCTAAATATTGCTTTTACTAAGCATATTACCAATGCTCTCATAAAAATTAGGGATGAAAAGTTGAAGCAAAAAGCCTCTGTTCCCAAGAAGTTAGAAGATGGTTGGGAACCCATCATTGATATGCATGTTAATGGTTTTGATTGCCATGCTTTATGTGATCTAGGTGCTAGTACTTCTATCATGCCTAGAAAGATTTATGACATGCTTGATTTACCACCGCTTGAAAAATGTTATTATGATGTTCCTATTGCTAATGTTGCTAAGAAGAAACCTTTAGGAAGGATTAATGATGTTCTTATTGTGGTTAACAATAACCTTGTTCCCGTTGATTTTCTTGTTCTGGACGTTGAATGCCATGCTTCATGTCCTATTATTTTGGGAAGACCCTTTCTTCGAACTGTAGGTGCCATCATTGATATGAGAGAAGGCACCATCAAATATCAATTCCCACTCAAGAAAGGTATGGAACACTTCCCTAGGAAAAGAAAGAAATTATTTTTTGACTCTATTATTAGAGCAAATTATGAGCTTGATGCTTCATCACTTGACGTTACTTGATTCGCAATTTTCTGCGCCTAGCTCAAAGGCGTTAAAGAAAAGCACTCTTGGCAGATAACCCAATGTTTTATTTCTAGTACTTTTTATTTTATTTGAGTCTTGTAAGTCATTACTATTGTAATGACCGCTCCTTATCTTGTTTATTTTTTTTTTGTGCCAAGAGAAGCCTCTAATTTGAGTGAGGTAAAGATTTGGGGATGTTGTTGTCCTGAAACTGTTTTCGGTGCTGCACCGTAAAAATTCGTATAAATTCTCTGTATATCTTTTGGACCTGCGATTTCTTGTGCATATGCCCCAGGTTATATCCAAACTTTCGTTAGTTGAACACATTTTTATTTGAGCAACAGAAAACCCCTCAAAAATTCGACCTTTGTCAGCTGTTCTGTTTTGACAAATTTCTGCCAATATTTGTGTTTGCCGCTTTCTCGCTTTCTTTTGAGTTCTTTTGATCACAGAACTTTTGGGGAAGTTGCTACAGTAGTATTTGCTCTATATGTGGTGGTTTTGAGTTGAAACCTGAAGCAAAAAGAGGTTGATTATATGTTATGCTACACTAATGTTGCTAATAGATTTGTGTTTAGTTTTGTATGAAGGAAGTTTTCAAGTGTAGGGATTGGAGAATGATGAGATGAGTTGAAGAATGGAAAAAAGCTCAAGCTTGGGGATGCCCATGCATCACCCCAAGAGATATCCAAGAAGTACAAGCGTCAAAGCTTGGGGGTGCCCCCGAGGCACCCCTTCTTCATCGACAAAAATCAGGTCACCTTTCAAAACACTATATTTTTATTGCTTCATGCACTATGTGTTTTTCTTGGAGCGTTAGTTGTTTTAGTTTTCTTAGTTAGTTTAGTTTTGTTTGCTGCAATAAATGGTTGGACCCCAACAAATTTCCTTTGGAGGAGATATACTCGTTTTCATTTGCCAAGAACACTCCGTTTTTCATTCTTACAATTTCACCGAGTGTTCTTCTTTTTCCGCTACTGCTTTTGGTTTTCATTTTCGCCTTGATTTGCGTTCAGACTTTGTCATATCTTTTCATCAAGGTGTATTTTTGCCTCTGATCTTTATTGGTTTTCATCAAGAGAGGTGTTTATAAAAATTTCAAATGGTGTTGGAAAAGAGAAAAAGCTTTATGCAAAATACTGGTACAAGAAGGAGCTTGTCTAGACTGCGGCTTAGGCTTTTTCATGTCATGCTTGATGTCTTTTTGATAGTATGCTTAGTGGTTTTTCTGTAGCATGACTTGTCTCAAATAACTGAGATTGCTTAATGAGCCTTTGAAAAAATCATGCGTTGTTTTTAATTGTTTGGAAGCATTATTTTGGTTTTCTCCTTGATGCTTTATTTGGGTTGACTTGGCGCATGCTCACACATGTTAGACTCTTACAAAGTCGCCAATAGCCTCTATGATCATTTAGTTTTTGACTTTTGATGCCATCTTATGCTTCTTTTAATGTCGCTTTGCATGATTATGGCCATTATTGCTCTCTTAGTTGGTCGCTCCCAGTCTTTTGCTAGCCCTCGCCTTGTACTGAGTATGAGCTCTACTCGTGCATCCAACTCCTAAAAACCAAGTTTGCCAAAGTGTCCACCATACATACCTACTAGCAATTTGCTATTCCAAGTAAATTTGACTTGCTTTTATTTTCTCTTCAAATTAAACTCTTACCAGTGTTATGCGAAATTCGGTCAGTAAAGCTCTCACGAACCGGAAGGCACACTTTACTTTTTCCTGTTCTTAAAAATTTGACATTGTGGTCTCTTATGTTGAGTTGTTATGCTTGCAAGTTGTAAGTTGGAGACTAGCCCAGCCATGCAGTCATGGGCAAGCTTTCAACGTTGCACTTCTTAGTTGAGTTGATATCGTGATCTTTTGTTTATGGATGCCCGCGGGGTGAAATGAATTGGGAATCTTGTGGGGATCATGGAGTTTGTATATGTGTTAGAGAAACACCGGGCCGCTAATCTAAGCCATGCATAATTCATGGTGGAAATTTGCAGCATACCCATGGTGGACATTCGACGATGCATCTCACAATAAAAAGCTAAACAAATGGCAAATAAAAGAGATGTCGAGGTGTTCATTATCTGCTTGTCCTGTTATTTTGATGTGGGCTTGTTCCATGTCATCGGGCACGGAGGTACCCCATTGGCAGTTCTCAATGATATGCATATACTTACAATGACAAGAGCCTTGCTTGGGACTCTAAGTAAAGTAGCATGAGGTTTGGGTACTCGTATTCACGGGACACTAGGTTTTCAACTTATGACTTGTCAAGCATATGCATCATAATTGTTCTCGCATTAACTTTAACCATTCAAGATGCTTATGATGGGGGCAATGAGAGCTCAAAGCCGGTAGGTACCATAATTTTTGAAGGTTATAAAACTTGCAATCACTGCTTCCCTCTGCGAAGGGCCTTTCTTCTACTTTTATGTTGAGTCACCACCTTCTAACTTTATGCACCATTAAGAGAGCATAGTTGTCATTCTTAGTATAATGTGCATTATCCCAAAGTTTTCATTGATTGATTCATATTGTTGGTTTCACTTGTTCTCAAATTATTTGTATCTAGTCGCCCTCTTAAACTTGAAGGTGTCCTATGCATTTATATTTTGCTCTCTTTGAAGGACAAGCTGAAAACCATTTGTATGTTTTTCCTTATGATTTGAACACACGTTTGACTTTCATTGTTTCATTTTCATGATCTTTTGTTTGTGTTCATTTGCATGTTTACAACATGGTTGCTAAGTTTCTATTGTCAAGATTATATCTTTCATGCCCATGTTTTAAGTTCTTATGATCCCAGCTCACAAATGCTTACATATATGATCAAGATTGTGTAGGTGCATGTCACCTCAAAAATTATTCTTTGTTATCACTTACCTACTCGAGGATGAGCAGGAGTTAAGCTTGGGGATGCTTGATACGTCTCCAACGTATCTATAATTTTTGATGCTCCATGCTTGTTTTTACACCATTTGCCTACTGTTTCGTTACACTTCGTGGCACTTTTATGCATTTTCTAGAACTAACCTACTAACAAGTTGCCACAGTGCCAGTTTCCTGTTTTCTGCTGTTTTTGTGTTTCAGAAGTGATACACAGGAAATATTCTCGGAATTGGACGAAACAAGTTCCTGAAGTCTTATTTTGTCCGGGAGCTTCCAGAGATCCGAAGGAGAGTAGGAGGGGAGCCACAGGGGCCCCACACGCCAGGCCGGCGCGGCCAGGGCCTGGCCCGCACCGCCCTGGTGTGAGGCCACCTGGCTCCACCTCTGACATCGCCCCTTCGCCTATAAAGACCCCCCGACGGGAAAAACCTAAGGACCCGATCAATTTTCTAGAACACATCGCGATCCGCCGCCGCCGTTGACTCGAAGATCGGGAAGGTCCAGAAGCTCTTCCCGGCACCCTGCCGGAGAGGGGAATCGCCATTGGAGGTCTTCTTCATCGCCATGCTTGCCTCCGGAGCGATGAGTGAGTAGTCTACCTTGGACTATGGTCCATAGCAGTAGCTAGATGGTTGTCTTCTTCACCTTGTGCTTCATGTTTAGATCTCATAAGCTGCCCTACATGATTGAGATCACCGTTATGTAATTCTACATGTTTGGTTTGTTGGGATCCGATGAATATTGGTGTTATGATTGAGTTGCTATACTGAAATATATCTTTTGTTATCTCTATGTTGTTTATGATCTTGCATGCTCTCTGTTGTTAGTAGCTATCTTGGTCGAGTAGTTGCTAGTGACTCCAAGAGGGGGTATTTATGCTCGATAGTGGGTTCATGCCTCTATTTAACCTGGGGGAGTGACAGAAACCTCTAAGGTTGTAGATGTGCTGTTGCTACTAGGGAGAAAACAACATTCATATGCTCAAGGGCATATGCTTTGTTTACATTACACACTTTGCTTAATGCAATTATCGGTTGTTCGCAACTTAATACTTGTGGAGTTCTCGGATTGATTCGCCACAAGTGGATTATTAGTCATAGATGCAGTTGGATGGTGGTCTATGTATTTTGTTGTAATGCCCAGAGTAAATCTCATAGTGATCTTCTTGACATATCACGTTTATCTTTATTCCATCAATTGTCTAACTGTAATTTGTTTACCCAGCATGTGTTATTTATCTTATGGAGAGACACCACTAGTGAACTGTGGACCCCGGTCCTATTTCCATCATATTGCTATCACCTGTTTACTTTACTCGCACTGTTTACTTTACTCGCATACTCTACTGTTTTTCACTCGATACGCTCATAACCTTTGTTTCAAGCAAACCGGTGAGATTGACAACCTCATCGCAAGTTGGGAGCAAAGTACTTGGTTGTGTTGTGTGCAGGTTCCGCGTTGCAGCTAGCAAGCAAAGCTTGGACGAGGCGCCATATATAAATTATCTGAAGCTGTCGCAAACTAGCAAGCATCACCTTCAGTCGTAATTGTCTGCTCTTCTCCTAAACGATTAAACCTTGGTTTCTTAACTGAGGGAAAACAAGCTGCTATACTCATCACACCTTCCTCTTGGGGTTCCCAACTAGCCGGTTATTTACTTCATCAAATCGGTAGCATCAAAGATCTGCAAGATCAGTTGAAAGAACAGAATGTACAGATAGGTGCTTTGAAGAGGAAATATGAGATTGTAGTTCTCCTTTTCATTGTATTTGCTGTTGGTTTAGTGGTAGGCAAGATGTGTATGCAGTGAAGTAGTTCACTGATGAGTTCACTGATGTTTGAAGCAACATGTACCAGATGCTATGTATCAGTGTATTTGCCCCTGTTCACTGATGTTTGAAGCAAAATGTACCAGATGCTATGTTTCATTATATTGTGTGAATTATCCATCATTTTGAGCAGTTTAGAACCAAATAAATTAAGTGTATTTGCCCCTGTTCACTGATGTTTGAAGCAAAATGAACCAGATGCTATGTTTCATTATAATGTGTGAATTATCCATCATTTTGAGCAGTTCAGAACCAAATAAATTCGGAGTGGCAACAAAAGATGTTGCAGCATACAAATCATGTTTACATAGCAGGTTCATAGTAGTTTGCATCATAACAAGACCACCAAAAGATGTTGCAGCATAGAATTCATGTTTGCAACAATACCAACACTCACTCACATAGATTTGAGCATTACATCCAAAAGGCATGACACAAAGTTTGTCATAGTAATCAGAGCTAAATTACATCTTAGACATTTCCACTTGCAGTGAAATAAGAGTAAGATGGAATTGAAGAAGCTGCTCTGCCCCTTTTCTTCCCTCTTCCTGTGACTGGCACAGCACTTGCAGATGCACTAGCTTGAGCAGTTTGAGATGCTCCAGGAACAGCAGCAGGTTTGGTTCTTGGTGCTTTAAACCTTTTTGGCTTTGGTGGAGCTGTAGTGGTAGATGTTTGTGCCCTTGCTGCTGGAGCTTGTTGCACCCTTGCTGCTGGAGCTTGCACCCTTGCTGCTGGAGCTTGTACCCTTTCTGCTGGAGCTTGCACCTTTGCTGCTGGAGCTTGTGCCCTTGCTGATGGTTTCCTTGCAGCTGTAGATGCTTGAGATGCTGTATTTGCTTCAGGTGCACTTGATTGCTGTGGAAAATGCAAATACAAAAAGCAAGTTAAATAGTTAAAATTATACTAGATGGTTGATACGTCTCAAACGTATCTATAATTTTTGATGCTCCATGCTTGTTTTTACACCATTTGCCTTGTGTTTCGTTACACTTCATGGCGTTTTTATGCGATTTCTGGAACTAACCTATTGACAAGATGCCACAGTGCCAGTTCCCTGTTTTCTGCTGTTTTGTGTTTCAGAAAAGCTACACAGGAAATATTCTTGGAATTGGACGAAACAAGTTCCAGAAGTCTTATTTTCCCCGGAAGCTTCCCGAAGACCGAAAGAGAGCTGGAGGGGGGCCAGAGGCCACCCTCACACGTAGGGGATGCAGCCCAGCCCCTGGCCGCGCCCACCTGGTGTGAGGAGCCCCTGGCTGCCCCCTGACGACGCCCCTTCGCCTATATTAAGCCTCGGGACGGAAAACCCTAAGGGAGTCGGCAATTTTCCAGAAAGAGTTCCGCAGCTCCGCTGCCGCCGTCAACAAATTTCGGGGGACAGAAGTCTCTGTTCCGGCACCCTACCGAGACGGGGAAGTGCCCCCGGAGCCATCTCCATCGGTCTCCATCGCCATCTCCGTCGTCTCCATCGACCTCACCGCCATCTCCATCAACCTTGCTGTCTCCTATGATGAGGAGGAAGTAGTTCTCCCCCGGGGCTTAGGGCTCTACCGGTAGCTATGTGGTTCACCTCTCTCTCCCATGATGTGATCTTTATGTGATCGTGAGCTTTGTATCATGTTGAATAAGTAGATGTTACTCTTCTTCATTATGTGTACGCTAGTGTGTTATTAAAGTAATCTATTCCTCCTGCCATGGTGTAACAGTGACAGTGCGTGCATCATGGTGGTACTTGGTCTAGGCTACGATTGTGATCTCTTATGGATTATGAGAATAATTACCACTATGATAGTATTGAAGTGATCTATTCCTCCTTTCATGGTGTAATGTTGACAGTGTGTGCACCGTGTTAGTACTTGGTCTAAGTTGCAATAATATCTATCTTGAGTTGTGATTTGATTTGGATATCTCTATGAGTGGTGTTTGTCAAGTACTTGATGAACTTTGAGGAGTGCTTCATAGCCCTACGCAATGATTAGTGTTATTCAATAGAAGAGTAATTCAGAGTACCATGGTGAAGAAAAGTTATTTATTTGTTCAATTATGTTATATTTGTTGGGAGTGTGTCCACTAGTGAAAGTATGATCCCTAGGCCTTGTTTCCAAGCTTTGCACACCGTTTACTTGCTGTTTTGTTACTTGTTTGCTTGCTGCCATTTTTATTCCAGATTGCATTTACTACTTGTAATCATCCATACCACTTGTATTTCACTATCTCTTCGCCGAACTAGTGCACCTATACATCTGACAAGTGTATTGGGTGTGTTGGGGACACAAGAGACTTTCTGTATCGTAATTGCATGGTTGCTTGAGAGGGATAGCTTTGACCTCTTCCTCCCTGAGTTCGATAAACCTTGGGTGATCCACTTAAGGGAAACTTGCTGCTGCTCTACAAACCTCTGCACTTGGAGGCCCAACACTGTCTACAAGAATAGAAGCGTGTGTAGACATCAAGCACTTTTCTGGCGCCGTTGCCGGGGAGGTAAGGTAAAAGGTACTCACATTCTTTGGTTACTAAGTCTTTTAGTTGCTGGTGAGTGCTCGAAGTTATTTCCTTTAGATTCTGCAATTATATCTTTTTGTTTCTTGTTTTTATTTTCACTAGTTAGGCTTAATGGAAAACAAAGAGTTCTCTAGTCTTTTTCCTGAGTTTAGATATGAAGTGTTTGAAGAGAAAATTGAAAAACCTTTGGAGCTTAATTTGCATGCTAATAGTGATGTTAGTATGAATGCTTTGAACACCGTTATTACTAATGCTGTAGAAAAGTCTAAGCTTGGGGAAGCTGGTTTTGTTAAGCATGATATTTTTAGTTCCCCAGCTTTAGTGGAGAAAGTTTGTTCTGATAATATTTTATCTCTCATATGTGACGTTCCTTCTTATGATGATATGTTTGAAGAATATGCTTTGCGAAATAGTTGTTCTTTAGCTTGTGATGATACTAAACCTCTAGTTTATGATGGTTATGATGATGGATATAATATTTTCAATTCACCTACTTTTGAGGAGAAAATTAGTTATGATTACAATATGCCTCCTATTTTTGATGATTATGGTGATGAGAATAATTATTCTGTTAAATCTGCTCCTACTACTATTGTTCCTGTGGTGAGTATTAATTCTTTTATGCATGTGGCTCATGATAGGGATGTTTTATGTGATAGTTATATTGTTAGTTCTATTCATGATGCTACTGAAATTTATTATGAGAGAGGAAAATATGGTTTGATGGATCTCAACAATATTAAGTTTCCCCTCTTTATGTTGCAAATCTTGAAGTGGCACTTGTTTTATCTATCCATGCTTGCTACTATGTGCCTCGTTGATTTATTTTCTTACAAGATTCCTATGCATAGGAAGTGGTTCAGATATAAATGTCTTTCATATCTGCTTTTTGATGCTCTCTATTGCTTTAAGTTCCTATATGGCGCCTTTGCCTCAAGCTCTTATATGGCGCCCACATGAGCATCTTTGCAAATTACTGCGCCTAGCTCAAAGGCGTTAAAGAAAAGCACTCTTGGGAGATAACCCATTGTTTTATTTTCAGTACTTTTTCTTTTATTTGAGTCTTGGAAGTTATTACTACTGTAATAACTGCTCCTTATCTTGTTTATTTCGTTGTTGTGCCAAGAGAAGCCTCTAATTTGAGTGAGGTGAGATTTGGGGATGTTGCTGTCCTGAAACTGTTTTCGGTGCTGCACCGTAAAAATTCGTATAAATTCTCTGTATATCTTTTGGATCTGCGATTTCTTGTGCATATGCCCCAGGTTATATCCAAACTTTTATTAGTTGAACACTTTTTGATTTGAGGAACAGAAAACCCCTCAAAAATTCGACCTTTGTCAGCTGTTCTGTTTTGACAGATTTTTGCCAATATTTGTGTTTGTCGCTTTATCACTTTCATTTTGAGTTCTTTTGATCGCGGAACTTTTGGGGAAGTTGCTACAGTAGTATATGCTTTATATGTGGTGGTTTTAGGTTGAAACCTGAAGCAAAAAGGGTTGATTCAATGCTATGCTTACACTAATGTTGCTAATAGAATTGTGTTTAGTTTTGTATGAAGGAAGTTTTCAAGTGTAGGGATTAGAGAATGATGAGATGAGATGAAGAATGGAAAAAAGCTCAAGCTTGGCGATGCCCATGTCACCCCAAGAAACATCCAAGAAGTACAAGCGTCAAAGCTTGGGGATGCCCCCGAGGCACCCCCTTCTTCGTCGGCAATCAGGTCACCTTTCAAGACACTATATTTTTATTGCTTCATGCACTATGCATTTTTCTTGGTGCGTCAGTTGTTTTAGTTTTTAGTTTTCTTTTGTTTTGTTTGCTGCAATAAATGGTTGGATCACATCATGTTTCTTTTGGAGGAGATGAACTCGTTTTTCATTGCCAAGAACACTCTAGTTTTCACTCTTATCGTTCAACGAGTGTTCTCTTTTTCTGCTACTGCGTTTAGCTTTGTTTTTCGTCTTGATTTTTGTTCAGATCTTGTTATATCTTTGCATCAAGGTGTATTTTTTCCTCTGATCTTTATTGGTTTTCATCAAAAGAGGTGTTTATAAAAAATTTGAATGGTGTTGGAAAAGAGAAAAAGTTTCATGCAAAAAAGTGGTACAAGAAGGAGCTTGTTTAGACTGCGGCTTAGACTTTTGCATGTCATGCTTGATGTCTTTTTGATAGTATGCTTAGTGGTTTTGTTGTAGCATGACTTGTCTCAAACAACTGAGATTGCTTAATGAGCCTTTGAAAAAATCATGCGTTGTTTTTATTATATGAAAGCATTTATTTGGTTTTCTCCTTGATGCTTTATTTGGGTTGACTTGGCGCATGCTCACACATGTTAGACTCTTACAAAGTCGCCAATAGCCTCTATGATCATTTAGTTTTTGACTTTTGATGCCATCTTATGCTTCTTTTAATGTTGCTTTGTCGCTTTGCATGATTATGGCCGTTATTGCTCTCTTAGTTGGTCGCTCCCAGTCTTTTGCTAGCCCTCGCCTTGTACTGAGTATGAGCTCTACTCGTGCATCCAACTCCTAAAAACCAAGTTTGCCATTGTGTCCACTATAAATTCCTATGCATGGTATTTGTAAGCCATTCCAAAGTAAATTTTCATGTGCTACCTTTCAAAACTTTCAACTACTTCTCGTTTTGTGACACTGTTTTCAGCTCATGGGGACGTAGTGGTCGGATTTGCTATCTTCCATATTGTCTTATTCCAAAAAGAAAAAAAAGAGAAAAAAGAAAGAAAAAAGGCACTCCTCCATGGTATGTGAATGTTGGTGGGCACCCGATGGAATCGGTTAGCCATGGTTTGAGAAAGGAAAAAAGGTGGGGAGGAGTGCCAAGCTTTATAAAAAAGAGCACAAAAGTGCCAATCTCTCTCTCAAAAACTTGCTTCATTTTTGTATGGAAGATAGTAAGAACCCCATTGCCAGTCGTTGACAAAAGCAACCACCTCTAAAAACCCAATTTTTATCTCTCTGTTTTACAAATGAAAAGCTCTAGCACATGTTTAATCACTGCTTCCCTCCGCGAAGGGCCTTTCTTCTACTTTTATGTTGAGCCACCACCTTCTATCTTTATGCACCATTAAGAGAGCATAGTTGTCATTCTTAGTATAATGTGCATTGTCCCTAAGTTTATCATTGATTGATTCATATTGTTGGTTTCACTTATTCTCAAATTATTTGTATCTAGTCACCCTCTTAAACTTGAAGGTGTCCTATGCATTTATGTTTTGCTCTCCATGAAGGACAAGCTGAAAACCATTTGTATGTTTTTCCTTATGATTTGAACACATGTTTGACTTTCATTGTTTCATTTTCATGATCTTTTGTTTGTGTTCATTTTCATGTTATAACATGGTTGCTAAGTTTCTATTATCAAGATTATGTCTTTCATGCCCATGTTTTAAGTTCTTATGATCCCAGCTCACAAATGCTTACATATATGATCAAGATTGTGATGGTGCATGTCACCTCAAAAATTATTTCTTTTGTTATCACTTACCTACTCGAGGACGAGCAGGAGTTAAGCTTAGGGATGCTTGATACGTCTCAAACGTATCTATAATTTTTGATGCTCCATGCTTGTTTTTACACCATTTGCCTTGTGTTTTGTTACACTTCGTGGCGTTTTTATGCGATTTCCGGAACTAACCTATTGACAAGATGCCACAGTGCCAGTTCCCTATTTTCTGCTGTTTTGTCTTTCAAAAAAGCTACACAGGAAATATTCTCGGAATTGGACGAAAAAAGTTTCAGAAGTCTTATTTTTCCCGGAAGCTTCCCGAAGACCGAAAGAGAGCCAGAGGGGGGCCAGAGGCCGCCCTCACACGTAGGGGGCGCGGCCCAGCCCCTGGCCGCGCCCACCTGGTGTGAGGAGCCCCTAGCTGCCCCCTGACAATGCCCCGTTGCCTATATTAAGCCTCGGGATGGAAAACCCTAAGGGGGTCGGCAATTTTCCAGAAAGAGTTCCGCAGCTCCGCCGCCGCCGTCGACAAATTTCGGGGGACAGAAGTCTCTGTTCCGGCACCCTGCCGGGACGGGGAAGTGCCCCCGGAGCCATCTCCATCGGTCTCCATCGCCGTCTCCGCCGTCTCCATCGACCTCACCGCCATCTCCATCAACCTTGCTGTGTCCTATGATGAGGAGGGAGTAGTTCTCCCCCGGAGCTGAGGGCTCTACCGGTAGCTATGTGGTTCACCTCTCTCTCCCATGATGTGATCTTTATGTGATCGTGAGCTTTGTATCATGTTGAATAAGTAGATGTTACTCTTCTTCATTATGTGTACTCTAGTGTGTTATTAAAGTAATCTATTCCTCCTGCCATGGTGTAACGGTGACAGTGCGTGCATCATGGTGGTACTTGGTCTAGGCTACGATTGTGATCTCTTATGGATTATGAGAATAATTATCACTATGATAGTATTGAAGTGATCTATTCCTCCTTTCATGGTGTAATGTTGACAGTGTGTGCACCATGTTAGTACTTGGTCTAAGTTGCAATAATATCTATCTTGAGTTGTGATTTGATTTGGATATCTCTATGAGTGGTGTTTGTCAAGTACTTGATGAACTTTGAGGAGTGCTTCATAGCCCTATGCAATGATTAGTGTTATTCAATAGAAGAGTAATTCAAAGTGCCATGGTGAAGAGAAGTTATTTATTTGTTCAATTATGTTATATTTGTTGGGAGTGTGTCCACTAGTGAAAGTATGATCCCTAGGCCTTGTTTCCAAGCTTTGCACACCGTTTACTTGCTGTTTTGTTACTTGTTTGCTTGCTGCCATTTTTATTCCAGATTGCATTTACTACTTGTAATCATCCATACCACTTGTATTTCACTATCTCTTCGCCGAACTAGTGCACCTATACATCTGACAAGTGTATTGGGTGTGTTGGGGACACAAGAGACTTTCTGTATCGTAATTGCAGGGTTGCTTGAGAGGGATAGCTTTGACCTCTTTCTCCCTGAGTTCGATAAACCTTGGGTGATCCACTTAAGAGAAACTTGCTGCTGCTCTACAAACCTCTGCACTTGAAGGCCCAACACTGTCTACAAGAACAGAAGCGTGTGTAGACATCAATGGTTGCAAGGTTTATGTTTCAGGTGAGTTACCTCTTTGCCCTTGCTTTTCTTTGCAAGATGCTAAAATTTCTTGTTCCCTCTTTCAGGATTTGCTTTGTAACCAGACTTGTTGTGTCCAGTTGTGCCACAGAGGGAACAAACAATTATAGTCCCATGCTTGCCCATTTTCTTGCCCCTTGGTTTCTCACTTTCTTCCCTTTTCCTGTCATTTTTCTTGGGCCTTCCTGGCATTCTAACATAACCAGGAGCTTGTGGCCTAGGCTTCTCAGAGATGGGCCACATTTCTTCACCTTTTACTGGTTGCAGGCAGTGCTCATATATCTGTTTGAACACAGCAACATAATAACAAGGTGCAATGAAATCTTCAACTAGTTTACCACACTTGTAGATTGCTGTTATGGCATGTGGACAAGGTAGTCCAGATAGCTGAAAATAGTCACATGAGCATGTTCTGTTGTCCAGGCTTACAGTGTACTGCCTCCTTCTTCCAGTTAGCAATTTAACTTCAAACCCATCTTTGCCATTCCATAGAACTTCCATGAACTGTGTTCTTGCTATGGCAGCCTGCAACTTCTTAAATATGCTTGGGCATATTTTCCCATGGAACTTCTCACCCTTGGCCCTCTGTTCCTAAATCCTAGTAAAGATCTTTTTCCTACAATATACAGAGTAGCAAACAATTAGTCAGTAGGGAGTAAAGATTGTTTTCTACAGAGTAAAGATTGTTTCCCACAATATTAGTTAGTATGGAGTAAAGATTAGTTAGTACCTGATCTTTTCCATCATGGATATTATTGGGTAGAACCTTGCATCAACAATAGCATGATTGAATGATTCACACAGATTATTATCAATTGATTCACACATGGAACCAACTGGAAAGAAAGCCCTAGCCCAATGTTCTGGCTCATTTTTCATAATGTCCTTAGCACCTTCTGGTGTCTCTTGTGCTAACTTAGCTTTGTAGTAATTGAAGTCATGCTTGTTTGCTGCTTTGGCCACTGCCCAGAATTTCTTCTGCCACTCATGTGCCCTATGTTTCTTCCTCCAGTTGGCATAGATATGCCTGGCACACATCCTATGCTCTGCATTGGGCAAATAATCCTTCATGGCATTTATTAACCCTTTCTGCTGGTCAGAAATGAACACCCAGCCAGCTCCATTGTTATTGATGTTCAGATCTTTAATGAGCAAACCAATGAACTATTTCCAAGATTCATTAGTTTCTTGTTCAACTACTGCCCAAGCCACTGGGTACATTTGATTGTTAGCATCTCTACCAATGGCACACAAGAGTTCTCCCTTCACTGCTCCCTTGAAAAAGCATCCATCCAGTCCTATAACTTGCCTGCAACCAGCCTTGAAACCCTCTTTCAGAGCATGAAAGCAAACATAGAAGCTTTGAAAGATATTCTGGTCCATGTTTGTTGGATCCAAACAAACAAAAACTGTACTACCAGGATTACTTCTAAGCAGCTCTAGTTAATAATCAAACACTCTAGTTGACAAGGGTATAGTTAATAGAGCCCGTTAGTTGAGTACCCCTGAGGCCCGTTAAGCTAGGCCCAATGGTAATGATAGTCGAATACGAGTTCTTACCGTATGTCGATATTGTAATCTGTATCGGACCCTACCCGATCCTCGAGACCTGGCCATCTATATATAGGGGCCAGGAGGGGACGGTGTAGGGAAGATTGAAAGCAAGCTAGGTTGAACACCTATGTTTACTTTCGACATACACCTATTTAGACTAACTTTACCTTCGAGTTCATCCGACGCCCTATCTCCCCGATCCTAAGTCCTTCATTTAGGACATTTGTCGAGTTAACCCTCGTCAATTGGCGCCGACCGTGGGGAGCGGGGCATTGGAATCATGAATTCGACGGTTTTTTCGCTTTTAGCCAACAGCAGTCCAGAACTCGACTGAAATCAAGAGATGGAGTTAACCATTGGAAGTTTGAGCATCGTTATCGGGCCATCGGGTTCATCCCGCCTCTCGGATTCGACAAAATCAGATCCGTCAGCAAACAAGCCCGAAACAGAGGAAACGTGGGAATCATCAGAAGACTCTTCCAGCGAGGTAAACTCGCCGGTCAGCTTCGACAAAGCACCAATCGCAGAAGGCGACAAAATTTGGGAAAATTTCGACTCAGAAGAAAGAGCGTGCCAGACGCACAACAACGCGAAGGACTTCGCCGTGGGAAGCAGCGGCATTTCCAAAATACATTAGTTATGCGTTATTATCACCGAAGCAGAAGAAGAAAACAACAGCGAAGGAAATAAAAAGGTCGACAGGCTAGTCAACAAAATGAAAGAACACAACAAAAAGGAAAAGGAGAAAGTCCACGTTTCGGCTGGCAAATGGAGAATGATCAAATCAGCTATCAATTATGGTACAGAAGTACCCGAAGGATCGAGAAGAGAAGTTCTAATGGGCTATCAGTATGCATTATACCAACACAAGAAGAAACTAAGGGAGGAAAGAGACATGGTTTTTCAAGACAATAACAGTATATCAAGGGAGGAGTACTGGGAAGACCATAGCGAAGATTCAGAGTACAGCAGAGAAAGGCACGGAGACCCAAAGCACAATAGAGAGGCGATGGCGCGTAGCAGAGAAGAAAGGTGCTCAAGGAGCCCTACCCCACAGCTAGAAGAGGAGGAAGACGACTTCATACAAGAAACACCAGAGCAGCATTGGTAGCAGCACAAGCGTATTTACTAACTACAAGGCCAGAACCTGGGGACCCGCGAGAAGATATGCACCGAGCCGCGATACGAAGCCTTGGAATAGTGGAAAGCAAGATCAGGGAAAAAGGCCCAGAGATAAAATCGACAAGCTGCAAGGAAAAGCAAAAGGAGAAGTTCAGATACAACTTCGCAAATAACGAGTACAGCGAGTCATCAGAAGAGGAAAGACGGCAGAAGAGGAAAGAGGACGCAAGAAATATAATAACGCAAGCTCGAGTAAACAAATCGCGTCATGCTTGGAGGGAAGAGAATTATGAAGACAACAATACAGAGATGGGGGTGTTATGCTTTACCCGCAGGGTTCGCAAAACACGGGTACCCAAAGGATTCAAACTACCACACGACCAGCATAAGTATGATGGGTCGCAAGAACCTATCCTATGGTTATCAGACTATCTGCAGGCAGTACAGATATTGGGGGGAACAAAGGCGACTGCAATGCAAAGTTTGTAGCTACACCTCACCGGCGTAGCACGGTCCTGGTTGAATACCCTACCCAACGAATCCATCGGAAGTTGGGGGAACTCGAAAGTCAATTCGCACGAAATTTTCGTTCAACATATAAGCGCCCAGCATCACTGGAGGAAGTTAAGGCGTGCGTGCAGAGAAAAGGTGAAACTCTACGCTCTTATATACAACGCTGGAGCATAATCAAAAACTCAGTAGAGGACGTCTCCGACGAACGAGCAATAGACGCCTTTACGGCCGGACTTCGTCGCTCAGATCTCGTGGAAGAAATAGGAAGAACAAGACCTACGACAGTAGCCGAGTTAATGAAACAAGTCAACAAATTCGCTGATGGAGAAGACGCATACAATAACAAAAGAGGACGTTCACCAGAAGTCAACAGAATAAGCAGACAGAGGAGACGATACCGCAGCAGGGGTAACCAAGAAAGGCGAACTCAGGTAGCCATGGGCTACGTAGTAGAAGAAGAGGAAGGATATGACAGTAGGAGATTTCAAGCAAAAGGAGTAGAAAAGTAGAGATATTCCGGTCCTTCGGCCGAGGATATGCTATACGGACCTTGTCGAATCCACTACGCATATCTCGACGGGAAAAGAGTCTCAAACCATCAGATGAAGGATTGTAGAACATTCCTAAGGCTGCAAAGCGCCATGGGCTCAAGCCAAGGAGGGAGGCAAGGAGAACAACACAGAAGTCAAGGATATCAAATGCAAAGGCTAGCAAAGCACCTAGAGTCAAAAGTTTACATATCAGCCATGATTCAACCGGTGCCCAGGTCAAAGAAGGAGCGAAAAAGCATATCCAGGCAAGTAAACCTAGCAATATCATCACCACCAGCTACCACAGAGTACCTACGGTGGTCAGACCAACCAGTTAAGTTCAGTAGAGCAGACCACCCGAAGAAAGTTCCCAGGCCAGGCCACTCGCCTATGGTTTTAAAGGCGCAAATAGGAGGGTACGATATCGGAAGAGTGTTCATGGATGCAGGGAGTGGCATAAACTTAATATATGCTAGAACCCTAAAGGCAATGTGCATCTCGCTGTCGAGTCTGAAGCCAACAGATTGCTCCTTCCACGGAATAGTACCAGGAGCCGCAAACTACCCTTTGGGAAGAATAGAACTCGATGTCTGCTTTGGCAGTAGCGGCAACTACCGAAGAGAGAAGCTAGAATTCGAAGTCATGGATTGGCCGTCACAATATCATGCAATCCTGGGGCGCCCACCATTTGCAAAATTCATGGCAGTACCACACTACGCGTATCTTACATTAAAAATTCTAGGACCCAAAGGAACAATCACAGTACAAGGGAGCTTTGAAGTAGCCAACACATGCGACAGAGAATTCAACAGGATGGCGCAAACCTTCGGCATGACAGCAGAATACGAGAGGTTAAAAGGAGAAACGGATCATAATGTACTACCCGATGTTGGACAATCCCTGCCAGATCAGGCTTTTGACACAACTTAGGACTCGAAGAAAATCCAGGTCCACCCTACAGATGCAAACAAGACGACATCAATTGCGGTGAACTTGGATCCCGCATAGGAAAGCGCGCTCGTCGAGTTCCTCCGTGAGCGCTAGGAAATCTTCGCCTGGTGTCCGTCAGACATGCCAGGGGTTCCCAGGGAACTCGTCGAGCACGCATTAAATGTAGATCCCAAGGCAAAGCCAGTCAAGCAGCCATTGCGACGATTTGATGAACCTAAAAGGAAGGCGATAGCATCAGAGTTTCACAGGCTAGAAAATGCCGGATTTATCAGAGAAATCAAAACTTCGAGTTGGGTGTCGAACCCAGTCATAGTACCCAAGAAGAACACAGACGTACAAAGAGTATGTGTCGACTACACATCTCTCAATAAGCATTGTCCAAAGGATCCCTTCCCTCTACCCCGCATCGACCAGATAATCGATTTAACAGCGGGATGCGTGAGGCTTTCATTTTTGAACGCATATTCTGGTTACAATCAGATCAAATTGAAGAAAAAATGGCCTTCATCACACCATATGGAGTGTTTTGCTACCAAGTGATGCCGTTCGGCCTAAAAAATGCGGGAGCAACTTATCAACGGATGATGCAAAATTGCCTCAGAAGCCAAATAGGGCGCAACATCCAAGTCTACATTGATGATGTAGTCATCACCACAAGAGAGGAGAAATCTTTGATCAGCGACTTGGCAGAAACCTTCGACAACCTGAGTAGGTACAAGCTTAAGCTTAACCCGACAAAATGTTCCTTCGGCGTATCAGCAGGACAACTTTTAGGGTTCCTGGTATCAGCATGAGGAATAGAGGCGAACCCAGAGAAGATTCAAGCAATTTTGACGATGGGGAAACCCACGAAACTACACGACGTACAGAAACTCGCAGGACGCGTCGCCGCACTAAGTCGCTTCGTTGCTTGACTAGGGGAGAAGGCGCTTCCTTTTTACGCACTTATGAAAAAGTCAGATGATAAGTTTGAATGGACAGAAGAAGCAGACGCAGCGTTTGCACAGTTAAAAAAAGTGCTTTCCACGCCACCAGTGCTGGTCGCACCAAAAGAAAAAGAACCACTACTATTGTACATCGCCGCAACCCATCAGGTGGTGAGTACAGTATTAGTAGTCGAAAGAAGTGAAGAAGGAAAAGCGCACGGCGTCCAGAGGCCGGTATATTTCATCAGTGAAGAAGGTATTCATTTTTCATGCCACTCATTAATCTGTCCATGACAAGCTTCTTTGCATGCTTGCATTTAGATGATGTCACATCAGCAAACATGTCTTGCAAGACAGTAGCTTTCATACTCTCTATCTTCCACATGGGATTTGCAAGAATGAAATGTTCATATCTTTCTGCAATCACCCTTGCAGTCACCAGCCTATTATCTATGTTTTGAGCACAGTGATGTTCATCATTCAGTGTTATTATCTAAAATATGCTACACCTTGATGTTTTGGCTGCATAAAGCATCCAAGGATAGCTTGGCCAGTCACATTTCACTCTAACTCTGTCTACCTCTGACTTCACAAATTTAATACTCTTCTTTGTAACTAGTCCATACCTTTTCACTGCTTTCACCAACTGATTCTTACTCCTAAATACCATTGTCAACATGAAGTGGGGAACTTCTGTGTCAGTCTTGAATCTAGGGTACTTGCTCTTCCTCCTCACCACCTTTCCATCTGAATCTTCATCATAAGAATAGTCTTCATCAGAAGAATCAAAGTTCCAGTCTTTCTCTTCTTCCCCTAAAAGTTCCTCCATGTTTGCAATCAAATCAATTGGCACTGCAGTTCCAGAATCTCTGCCAATCCAACTCTTTGTGTCTCTCATCCTTTTCTTGAATTTTTCTTACATGCTTCCTTAGCTCTAACACCTCTGAATCTTCACCACTGTCCTCACTATGGGCCACATATTCCAAGTCCTCCTCTGAATCACTGCCAGCTGAATCATCACTCTCAGGAGTTGGAATTGGATTGGGCCCTTGACTTGGATCACATAGCTGAGAAATTGCAATCTGAGAATTCTCAACTTGATTTACTTCAGTGTGAGTTGCTATTCTTCTAGCACTTGTCCTCTTCACTGGATTGTTAATGATTTGTGTTATCACACCTGTGCAATCAGGAACAAGCACTTGTTCCACTATGAAAACTTCATCTTCTTCACTGTCAGCAGGTTCAACACTGATAACTGTATGTGGTTGATCTTCTTCAGATTCAGCAGGTTCAACACTGATAACTGCATCTGGTTGATCTTCAGCAACAGTCCAGTCAAGCATCTCATCCTCAAAATCACTGCAACTGCTGCTATCCTGGCTGTCCTCTTCTCCATGATATTCAACATACACCTCCGCAAATCCTCCAACATCAGTGTGATCTGCCATTTGCATACAGTTACTGTCAGTGTGCAAAAACACTAAGCCATCAGCAAGTTCCTTCCCAGGAAGCAAAAAATACAGCTTCATTGAATCTTTCCAAGGCATATGATCATTCAGATGTCCTTTCACCTCCAGCAGTGACAACTTGTCCCTCTCGATCTCTGATATCTCCTCATCCCCCCCCAACATACTGCATTTCTTTCCCGAAGCGGATGAACTCGCCTCCGATATGGAATCGGACGTTCAGAATCTCGGTCGGATCCATGATTGCACTGAATGAAAATCATAAATACACTCAGGTCTATCCTAAACGCAATGAAATCCATGCAAAAAACACTCCTGGCCTCATCAAAAATCAATCTTTTCCCTAACCGAAAACCCCCAAATTTTCCCGCTAAAAACCCTAACCTAATCCTGGAATCAGCAGTCCAATCTACGAAGAAAGGACGAGGAGGGCGATGCGGAACATACCCGCGCCGTCGATTGTCGCTGCGCGGTCCGAATCGTCGCCGTTCCTGTCGCCTGCCGCCGATTACTCGCCGTCCGCCATTGCCATCGCAGGAGCTGAGTTGAATGCCAGGGGACGCCTCGAACGCATCGGTCTGGGCCGCTCTTATGGGCCGGGCTTACTTCTACTCACCGAATCGCCCATTTCCTTCCTTTCCCTCACCAATCCCAGACACGTCGACAATCCCCGTTTGGCAAGCGAGCGAGGGTTCTAAATAGACTGGGATTCGTAATTACAGAGTGCTGATTTCCGAGATTAAGAGTTTGGGGTTCAAATTGACTAACCTCTACGACTTCAAGGTTTGTTTTGGACTTTACTCTTTTTTGCGGGTAAGCTCCTCTTCATCTTGATCCTGGCTCCTTGATTGTCAGCAAAGTTGTTACTACTACTTTATTATTTCGATTTGTCCTGTAGTTAATGACATCAATTTTATCAAGAAAAACTAATCAAATAAATGAAAAATTATCAAATAATTTTTTTTGTTTATAGATAGGTCGTGGACAGGGTGCTATTTTTTTATTAAATAATTCAAACCATTTTATTGATATGAGTGTTCTATATATAAAAAATTCTGCATTACGTATATCCCATTTTTAAGTATTCCAATAGTCTCCATTACGTATATCCCATTTTTACCTATAGTACTAGGAAGACTCCATTTTTGCCTGGACTTCTAACAGTTTAGCTTTAACCGTGTAAATAGTCTCACATTATTGGTTAATAGAGAATCAATGAGTAGTGCACTGTTTTGGTGCACAAAAATTGTTAGGGAGGATATAAAACAACATGAGCACTGAAATACGGAACTGTAGGTATGTTTTAGTACATAATGTAGGGGTTCGTCCGTGGCTACAACACAAGGTCAAACGTCAAACTGACTCTGAATTTCTCAAACGCCTAACTTTGTTCGACAATGAAGAAGAAATTAATTAAAACACCTATATTAAATCTAAATAGCTACAAGCGAGGAAACATTCTGGAATGTAAGAATGGAACCACATCATAATAACAAATGGATGTGAATCATTAATTTTATAGGGGTTCATCAGTCCGTACCCAACTCATCACACAGCATTGATATACTAACTATCCCCCAGTTCATCGCCTAACTAACTAAACATAAACTCATGACAACACCCAAGCATTACAACGACTGCCCATAAACTGATCATATTACATACATTATTCAGTGTTGCAGTTTAAGGTAAACCAAAAAAAAATGTGGCAGCTCTCACAATCAGTATAATTGTGACGTTGGGCCTAAATTTCTAATCAAGGTTTCTTCTCGTATTTTTTAATATAGCTTAATATAATGCGTAAAGAAACCTTAGTTTCCTAGTACTAGCAATTGAGTTAGTTATGTCATGCATGCCTATCCTACTTGCCGAGTATTATTAAATTGAAACAGGAGGTGATGGTAGGTTGCCAAATTTTTATTTTAGTCTTTAATTTTTTTTAGAATTCAACATGCTGCTTCGATGTTTGGCTGGAGGGAGTTAGAACAAGGGAATAGAAGGGGACCTGAAATCTCTCGTATGGTTGGAGGGATTGGGAGGTCAGCACAAAAGGGGGAAGGGAATTAGGGAGGTGAACTCCATCGTAACCAAGCTAAGATTGGGGATTGGCGAATAAAATAGAGAGACTTTGTCAAATGTACCATCTGTGATAACAAACCATAAAAATCTTGCGAGTCTTTGTCAGTGCGCGGAAGAATTTAGAAACGACACCATTTCCGCCAGTCTACCCCTCGGTGGCCCTGAATTCACCCACGCCATCACCGTCGCCTTGCTTCCGCATAGCTGTCTCCTACGGCATCGCACGAGCGTCACCTTTTCCGACCTCGTGCCCACCAGTGACACTTGCTATGATGCCCGCAACCTCGTAGTAGTGAAGACTTGGTCGACATGATCTAAATTCAAAATGCTCTTCTCCAGTGACAGAGAAAGCTTAAGTTGTTGTTACACATTCATGTCTCGCGGACTCCTTTGTGCTCCTTTGCAGCATCTGCCACTTGTTCAACAAAATGCATGAGACTACTATGACATCAAAAAGGTCGCCTCGGCCTGGTCCCAATTAGCTTTTTTGACGTGTTCTTCTCCTTTCTACCGACGGATGAGGCATTGCAGACCTGCAACACCTATTTTTGCAAGTATGTAATACTTACTGAGATACCCGACCTTACTTCATTATGTATATAAAGTACAGAGCATGCATGTAAATACAATTGTTAGATTCAGGAACATGACCATGGAAGAACCAACAAAAGAGCAAGATCGACGATTTGGGACAAACTCTATATATACACGTTATATATGCTCAAGGATTTTCTACATACACGTAGGATTGACACTCAAGCACTAGAACCTCGGACATGTCTTAAACTATATATATATGTCTGCTACGATATCTGAAAGTACCACATGTATATTCTTGAACAAATACATATATATATATATATATATATATATATATATATATATATATATATATATATATATATATATATCGACGCGGATTTGCTAGCCACCCGGCTAGCTGTGCATATACCCGCAGCCGTCAGATGATGGGGAGCACATGCTCCCCGGGCTCACGTCTTGAAATGGCACCGTTAGCTAGGAGTGGTCTCCGTCAAACAAATAGAGCACCCGTTTTTGTTTTTTGTGCAAGAGTGGCCATGCATGCACCCCCGTGTTTTGGAAAGTTTCCATATAGTGTTGGAAAGTTTTCAAAAGCTACACCGGTCTTGGAAAGTTGCTACGTGGTGTTTTGGAAAGTTTTCAAAAGCTACACCGGTCTTGGAAAGTTGCTACGTGGTGTTTTGGAAACTTTTCAAAAGCTCCATGCCGCATGTCTCAACACTGGTTTTGTTTTCTTTTTTAGAAGATGGTAGATGTATACCACCCGTTTTGGTAGATTATAAGTCAGCGTTTTGGGTTTCGTAAATCACAGCAACACTCAAAAAACTGGTGATAGAAAAAAAAGCATAGAGGGACATAGAGGACCAGAAGATGGCAAGCCAAGAAACAACACCAGGATACAAAATGAGCGCGATGAAGAAGGAAAACAAAAGTGGCTGTACCCTTAGGGGGGAGAGAGAACCAAATGAGTGTAAGCTGCAAAGAAAAAGCCGGGGGTAGTGGACGCCGGTTTGGAAAGTTTTCAAAAGTTGGGCAAGTGAATGCATGCATGAGAAGAAAAAACAAAACTAGTGGCAACTTTGGAAAAGAAAACAAAAGTGGGCATGTGAACGGGAACAAACGCGTCTGACGAAAGCATGCATGAAATGAAAACAAAACCAAGACAACATCTGTAGTGACGTGGAGGGAAGAAGAAAACAAAAATGAAATGATGCATGTTGTGCTCTCTATGTAACGGCATTAGAGGCCGGTGTGTTATAATCAGAGACCAATGTATTGCATGTGCCAGATCCAACGGTTGGATGCATATGCACACCTACCATGGTGGCTATCCCACTATTTCCCATATATATATACATATATCTAGGTAATTGGCATAGACTAGTTCCTAAACATATGTGATATTTGTATGTACTTTGTCCATCAAGAAGAATTGGGTTTTAAAGCTATGGTTTTTGAGCATGAAACAACTAATTCACTTCCCTTTCATGATAGTGTCTAGAATTTCTGTAGGTGTATTAGCAATGGTAATCCTTAATATGTATATTTGAATATAATTTTAATGTTTACCAACATTGTTATGTGGTTAATTTTCCTAAGTATAATAACAAAATAAAATATCAATGCTCATTTGTTGAGACAAAGAGCTATAAACAAATAGAAAATTGTTTGAGATAGCTACAATCATGGCCTCGAGGAGAAGTGAAACAGCTATCGGGATGAATTTGTTGAGAGATATTAAGGCAAACATTGTATAGAGTTTAGACCATGTTTTGGTGGAAATTATGAATGACTAAAAATAAAAATATCTTTAAATACCTAGTGTTTCATTTTGGTGATGCATTATAAAGTATAGTTATATAGGTAAGAAACGATTTAACAACTCAGTAGATAACATCATTACAAAAGAATTTTATGTAAGATGTGAAATGCTATAAAATATTAGAAAATAAATGTAGACCCATCGAATAAATGTTAGTAGCATAATTCACTTGTATTGTTGTCACTTATTTTGAGACAATTCATCTAATGTAGCGTTGAGGTGTGCAATGACCTTCGAAGCAATATTCAAACTAAATATCTAGCAAGCAGGCCTACACCTAGCCCAATGATGACATCATGCCCATCAACTAGATAACATATGCACATCTAGCAATATATGGATATCAAGAAGTTTCTTGTAATTTTATTCCATTTATCATCATAGTGAGATCTGGCAGAGGAAAATCTACAGTGCACCAATCTTTTTCATAAAAGTTTACCCAAATCAGGTATTAGAATATAACAGACATAGAAGTCACATTTATGAAAGAAATGTAACTCTTTTGGTTGGGTGGTGTTGATTTAGTCGCAAAACATCTAAACAAGGGTTTCCGACATTCAACTATAAACAATTTTTTTATTTGATCTCTCGAAGTTCTTTTTCTTTTCTTTTTTGACCCTTGAAATGTTTATTTCTCATCAAAGTTCAGTTTTTGAAACAAATTTTTTGTAGTTTTCCCACATATACATGCTACCATACTCCAAATATATTTTTTTTGCGGGGAAAGAAATAAATTAAACAGAAGCACAAAGATTACAATCGTTGGTAATGGCTATGGAAACTTCCCGCGGGAAGTCCCTTAACCAAAACCCAGTTCTGCGTTGGGTACGCCCCAACTATGCCAGATCATGACTTATAGAATTACAGCCACGAGGAATTTTAACTAGGGACACATCTCTTTCTCGAAAGAGCCTATTAATTGCTGTTACAACGAACACATAAGCGGAGATATTCGGTTGCTTCCCAATGATCAAGCCCACTGCGTCTGCGTAGTCAGTCTCCACGACAATGTTCAGATTCGACCAGGTCATAGCTAGCTTGACACCCTCTTCAATCGCCAGCAGCTCCGCTTGAAGAGCCCCATCGCATTGATCCAGGGGACGGCAAGCAGTGAACACCGTCTCCCCATTATGGTCACGGAGAATCATGCCTATACCCGCGCCAGTCTTAGTAAAAGATCCATCAACATTCAGCTTAACCGTGCCTGGAGGAGGTCGAGTCCATCGGCAGGTGTCTTGTTTTTCCTTCTTCTCTCCTTTTGCCGTACAAAAACCTTGCTCCGGGTCAAGGACCATCTTCCCCTTGGCGATATCTGCACTAGGAAATTATTTTATCAGCAGCAGGGAATTCATATAACTGATTAGGAATCGACGTGAACCTTCAATCGGTGGGCAAGGTTTCCCATGCGTCATTTCGTTATGGGCATGCCAAATGCGCCACAAAGTGAGAAGAGTCGATGCCCTCTGTTTCTCACCGGCGTTCTGCAGTAGGCTGAGTAACCACTCAGTACCTGTATGCTTTAACTTACTGTCCTCCAGGAGTGGCCACACCTCCTTCATCGCAAGCCAGAGCTGACGGGCATGTGGGCATCGCATGAACACATGAAATGTGTCTTCCTCTTCCATCCCACAAATCGTACAAGTACCATGGGTTGTCATATGTCTTCTCATCATGCTCTGTTGAGTGGCAATAGCGTTACTATAGATCTTCCAAGCCAGCATTTTTACTTTGGGAGGTACCGGGCACTTCCAAATGGTTCTCCAGACAGGTCTTGCACCATCAGGTCTTGCGTTGGATGCACCTCTATCCTGTTGTTTCATTTGTTTGCTCAACCCTAGACGGTAGGCTGATTTAACTGTAAAGATTCCCAGCTTTTCTGGATACCATGCAATGAAGTCCCCCTCATTTCTACTTGATGCTTTGATCTTTAGAATTTCTACAACATCATCTTCATGGAAGAATTGGCCCAGGCGCATATACTCCAAATATATTAATACTGAATTTTTCTTTACACTCAGTGCCTACCTTAGCATACTTGACCTAGGGGTGCCATAATAGTTGGCTAATGTACACCATTTCTGGAAATAGAGGAATAGCCATATCATCAACAACACATGTCTTGACCTAGGGGTGCCATAATAGTTGGCTAATGTTCTATTCCCTAGGGTTTCACGGCGCTCTGGCGACGAGCGACTCCCAGGCCTAGAACTACCTCTGAGACCGTGATCTCGATCGCGTTTCTCGATTCCTTCGTCAATTCTCTTGCTGCTTCGCAACCTCGCCCTCTCTCTGCTCTGATCTTGCCTCTGTTCGTCTTGGTTCGGGGTGACTAAGGGGTACTCTTGTAGTACTGCCCACCCTTGGCCAGGTGCGGGAGGGGTCAGATTGGCAGCGGTTAATGGCGGGATTGTCGGCAGAAGGGGCGAAAGGTACTCCTGTGGTGGTCGAACCCAACAAGGAGGGTGGTGGTGTTTCCTCGGAACCGCCACGATCTGAGAAGGGGAAGATGGCGGCGGCGGTTGGAGTGGAAGATACGGCTGGGGCTTCTGGTTCGGGGATCCCAGTGGAGAAGATGATGGCGCGTCTGCGTCTGACGGCTGTGGAATCCACGGCGGTGGTCATTGATGATCAAGATGATGCCGATCTGGTGGATCCGGATCGGGCGTTTGTGGGTAAGGTTTTGGCTCCCAATGTCCTTCATATTCAAACGATCTCGGCGGCCATGAGGCCGGCGTGGGGGAATCTGAAAGGTCTGACTATCAACACCGCGGGCAACAACTTGTTCACCGCGGAGTTCGGATCAATGGCCGATAGGGACCGGATTATGGATGGATCGCCATGGAGAGTTGGCAAGCATGCCGTGTTACTGAAAAAGTATGACGCTGATATTGAGCCACAGCGGGTTGTGTTTGATCGGTTGGCCATCTGGGCCAGAATCATTGCTCTTCCGCCGTGGCTGATGAAGGTGGAGAGAGGCTTTGAGATTGCTAGGCCAATTGGAGTGGTTAAGAAGATTGATTCTGATGATCGGGGCCGGTGCTGGGGCGGCTTCATGCGGCTGCGGGTGGAGATCGCAGTTCAGGAACCTCTGGTTCGTGTTGTGACTGTCTTCTCAAGTCGTCTTCAGACGACGGAGGCTTACGAGGTGCAGTATGAGCGCCTCCCTTTCTACTGTTTTTCCTGTGGGCTTCTAGGTCACTCTGCTCTGGCTTGCCCAAGCCCGGCAGAGAGGGATGATAATGGTGATCTTCCATACCCTGCAAAGAAGTTGTCGGTGGATGAGATTTATAAGCTGGCAGGACACTCGAGATCTGGGCACACTGGAAGCTCTACTGGGGATCAGTCTACCTAGGAGTCCAAAGGTTCTGTGGGTGGTTCCTCCTCCAATGGTGGTCGTGGTCGCGGCAAACCAAGCCAGATGGGGCGCGGTCAGCAGGATGAGGGAGAGGTGTCCTCGCCTTTAAAAGGTGGCCGTGGCAATGGTAGAGGCAGAGGGCAAGCTGCCCGTGGGCGTGGAAGGGGACGTTCTTCGGCAGGGAAGGAGTTGTTCCCGGCTGGGCCTGCTAAGGTGTCGACTGCAGGGTAGAAACGTAAGACTGGGAAACAGAAGGAACCACAGCTTTTGCTTGAGGGCCCTGTCCCTCCAAATGTTTCAGGCCCTTCTGGCGCGAGTAACCTGGAGACCTCAGCTGAGAGAGTTGAGGATGATGTGCGCAGTTCAGACTCAAACAAAAAGCAGAAAACTTCAAGATCGGCGGATCTGGCGGAGGCTGTGGATCAGCCCCGCCTAACGCAATGAGTCTCTTATGCTGGAATTGTCGCGGTCTAGGGTCTGACGCGACAATTGGAGAACTTCGCTGGTTAGTGAAGAAGTTCAGACCTGCTGTCCTATTCTTGTCTGAGACCAAGATGTGGGATAAGAAGGCGCGAGGTTTTATGTGGTCTCTTGGATACACAGGATCCTTCGCCGTTAGTTGCGAGGGCCGCAGTGGCGGTCTTGCGCTTTTCTGGAAGCTGCCGTACTTACTGTCTATCCAGGGGTTCAATGCTCACTGCATCGACGTGACAGTGAACCAGGAGGACTCTACTCCATGGCATGCTACCTTTGTTTACGGAGAGCCGAAACGAGAGCGTCGGCACACATTTTGGGATCTCCTTCGTCATTTAAGGAGAAGTGATGATGATGCTTGGATCTGCTGCGGTGATTTTAACGAGGTGTTGTGCTATGATGAGCACTACGGATCACGTGATAGATCAGAAGCTCAGATGGAGTTGTTTCGAAACTGTCTCCAAGATTGTAATCTGATTGACATGGGTTTTTCTGGCCCAAAGTTCACTTGGTCGAACAGACAGGAGGCCCAGTGCAATGTTCGAGTCCGTCTCGATCGAGCGGTTGCCACTACAGCTTTTGCTTCCCGGTTTGCAGAGTGCCATGTTGAGAATGTTGTGGCAACATCTTCAGACCACTATGCAATAGTTATTGCTTTTTCTGGCAGCAGTGTGATGTAGCAGCAGCCACAAGTGCAACAAGGCTTCCGATATGAGGCAATGTGGAAACGGGCCGACGACTACAAGGCCACGGTGGAGGTGGCCTGGAAGAATCGTCCTGTTGGGCCAGACCCGCTGCAGTCTACATGGGCCTCGCTGATTCAAACGGCCGGTTCCCTCCAGAAATGGAGTAGGGTATCCTTTGGCTCTGTCCGTCGTAAAATTCAGCAAGCTGAGAAGCGGCTTAGGTCGCTCCGTGAGTCACCCTTGACTGACGACACTCTAGCTCAGGAGAGAGAGGTAGAAAATCAGCTGTGTGAATTGTTTGAGAGAGAGGAAATTATGGCAAAACAAAGGTCTAGGATTGAATGGCTTCGCGAAGGAGATCGCAATACAGCTTTTTTCCATGCTCATGCTTCAGCTCGGAAAAGAACAAATCGTATTGATGCTCTGATGCGGGAAGATGGATCCAAGTGTGAGGATCAAGAGGAGATCAAAGGGATGGTCCACAGTTTCTATGAGGATCTCTTTTCTTCTGAACCAACTCGCTCTATGGATTCTGTTCTCGACTGCATTCCGGTCAAGGTTGATGATCGGATGAATGAAAGTCTGTGTGCCCCATACACCAACGACGAGATTCGTGCTGCCCTGTTCCAAATGGGTCCCACGAAGGCGCCAGGCCCGGATGGTTTCCCTGCGTTGTTCTACCAAACTCATTGGGATCTTATCCAAGGTGAGGTGTGTGATGCCATTAGAAGTTTCCTGGCAGGTAATGCAATACCTGAGGGGTTTTGTGACTCGGTTATAGTCTTGATCCCGAAGGTGAACAAAGCTAAACACCTGTCCAAATTTCGTCCTATTAGTTTATGCAACGTTCTTTACAAGATTGCTTCTAAAGTTCTTGCTAATAGGCTGAAGGTGTTTCTTCCTGATGTGGTCTCAGAATTTCAGAGTGCTTTTGTCCCCGGACGACTCATTACTGATAGTGCTCTGATAGCTTTCGAATGTTTGCATACTGTTCGCAGACAAAAGAAAAAGAAGAATCCTTTCTTTGCCCTTAAAATTGACATGATGAAGGCGTATGACCGTATTGAGTGGGAATACCTTCATGGTTGTCTGAGTAAATTGGGCTTTGCTCCTGGCTGGATCTCCTCGGTCATGAGGTGTGTGACAACAGCAAGGTATGCAGTTAAGGTTAATGGTGCATTGACCTCTCCAGTCGTACCCTCTCGAGGCATTCGTCAGGGGGATCCGATTAGTCCGTATCTATTTCTTTTGTGCACAGAAGGTTTGTCGAGTTTACTGCAAAAAAGGGAGGTTCTTGGTGAGCTACAAGGTATCAAAAATGGTAGACAAGGACCCCCAATCTCACACTTGTTGTTTGCAGACGACAGTATTTTCTTTGCACGAAGCGATGATCGGAGTGTTAGTGCTCTTAAGGATGCTCTGAATACCTACTGTGAGGCCTCGGGCCAGAAGATAAACCTTCAGAAGTCTTCGGTCTTCTTTGGGTCCAAGTCTCCTGACCATGTGAAGCTTGCGGTCAAATCTGTACTGGAAGTGGATAATGAGGTGTTACAGGACACTTACTTGGGTATGCCCACGGAGATAGCTAGATCAATCTCCTCCTCCTTCAAGTTTCTCCCTGACCGGGTGTGGAGAAGTGTGGCAAACTGGAATGATCGCCCTATGTCAAGGGCGGGTAAGGAGGCGAAACTGAAGTCAGTAGCGCAATCCATACCAAATTATGTGATGAGTTGTTTTCAAGTGCCTGTGGGTACGTGTAATAAGATGAAAACAAGTATTGCCAACGACTGGTGGGGCTTTGAGGATGGAAAGAGAAAAATGCATTGGCGTTCCTGGTCATGGATGTCAACCCCCAAGGCTCTTGGCGGTATGGGGTTTAAAGATTTCGTTCTGTTCAACCAAGCAATGCTTGGTAAGCAATGTTGGAGGTTACTGACGGAACCTACCTCTCTGTGTGCTCGGGTCCTCAAGGGGAGATACTTCCCTGACACTGATTTCCTATCAGCGGTTAAACCTAGAGCTGCATCGTTCACGTGGCGTTCTATTCTCTTTGGCAGAGAACTTCTATTAAAGGGTTTGTTGTGGAGAATCGGGAATGGAGCACAGACCCAGATACTAAGAGATCACTGGATCCCGGGCATCAAACCGGGTACGTTCTCCACCCTAGAGTTTCTGCCCGAGAATGCAAAGGTTCAGATGCTTTTGTCTGAGAATGGCACTGGTTGGGATTTGGAGACGGTCAGTAAGTTCTTTTCGGAGGAAATTGCTGAAGAAATTCTGAAGATCCCAATAAGCAAGCATGGAGGGGATGATTTTGCGGCTTGGCCGTTCGATAGGTTTGGTATCTATACTGTCAAGTCAGCTTACTACCTGGCCAGGTCCGAGAAGTTTTTCACCTGTCAAGGGGCTAAGAATCATGGGGGTGGTTCGAATCTTACAGGCCAAGGTAAAGATTGGAAAGCTCTCTGGGCCATTTCGGCTCCAGAGAAGATGAAAATCGTGCTATGGCGTATGGTTCATGACTGTTTGCCAACAGGGTTCCAGCTAAGGCATCGCCAGATTACTTCTGACGATAGTTGTACTTTCTGCAGTCGCTCAGAGAGGGTGGAGCACCTGTTCTTGTTCTGTCCATTTGCTGAGGCAGTTTGGGCTTCAGTCAAAGAGCTGATTCCTGTGCAGCTAATGAGACGATCATTTTCTGATATGCGGAGCTGGCTGTTCGAGTTCATCGCCAGGTCCTCGGCAATTCAGAGAACTACCCTAGCTGTCTCTTGTTGGCAAATTTGGGAAGCTCGAAATGATGCTCGGAATGAGCAGGGGTCTATTCATCCGGTTAGAGTGGCAGCAAAAATCAAGGCATACGTTGACAACATTGCTGAGCACTGTTTCAAGCCCACTCCTGGTTCAAAGGATGGGACTATACACACTCGCTGGGTTCCCCCGCCGGTGGGGGTGTTGTGTGTCAATGTGGATGCTGCCATTTTCAAGCAAGAGAATCGGATGGGGTGGGGAGCTGTGGTGCGCGATCATGCAGGCGGTCTCAAGCTTGCATGCAATGAAAGCATCAATGGTATTCTGTCTCCGGAGTTAGCTGAAGCTATGGCTATTCAGCGTGCTCTTTTGGTCTCTAAAGATAGGGGATTCCAAGATATTGTCATGGTGTCCGACTGCCTCTCGATGATCCAGCGGATCATGTCGACCGAGAAGGATCGTTCTGGTGTGGGTTCTGTAGTGGGTGATATCAAAAAGTCGCAGCTGATTTCTCTACCTGTATTTTTAAGCACTCTAGTAGGAGAGCCAATGTCGCAGCACACCTGTTAGCCCGCCGTAGTGAGGCCTCAGTTTGTAATCTCTCTTTTGATGTGGTTCCGGAGTATATCCGGGAAGTACTTTGTAATGATGTGAAGTAATCAATAAAGCTGCGATGTTTCAAAAAAAAAAAACACATGTCTTACTCAGTTTGAGGGAGTCAGGTGACCACCCACGATAAATGAAGAAAGTTTATACCTATACTAATAACTATGTGTGATAACAAGAAAGAAATATATGACACCTATACTAAATCTCAATAGCTACAGGTGAGGGTACTTTCTACAATGTAATACAATAATTACATAGTTTCTTTTCGAAAAGGGGCAGAGTGCTCTCGCTGGTGCATCTAGTGATGCACACAACCTTTTATTATTTAATTTCAAAAAAACTAGCAGCCGAACACGTTTGACCTAGAAAAAAATCTGAGGTCATATTTCGTGCGATAATAACTCCACCAGACAACCACTACTAACCCTATGGAAAAAATAGAAACAAACAAAAATTACGCAGCTCCTGGGCTATGCATTCAAGAAGGAAACGCCTCATGTTAGCTGATGGTGACTAGTCCAACCATACGTCTATCATATACTCCCTCCGTTTCAAAATATAAGATGTTTTAGCTTTGTGAAGCAAATGTATGTAGACATCTTTTAGTGTGTAGGTTCACTCGAATATACACACTAAAAGATGTCTAGATACATTTGGTTCACAAACCTAAAACATCTTATATTTTGAAACGGAGGGAGTAATTTTCATCTCCAAATTCAATCTTTAGTTCATCACCTTTATCAAGAACACGAGAACGGAACCACATAGTAATAGTTAGATGTGAAGCATTCTGCAGCGGCTCATTTGTCTGTAACTGCTCATCACACAGTACTGGTATATGTACATCCATGAATTCATCACCTAACTAACTATCTAAATTTTATGGCAACACCCAACCATCATAACGACTACTCATAAACTAATCTTTTTATAGACATAGTCTACCGAGCCTAAACGTGCAGCTTTGTTCTCGTATGTTTTTAATAAGTGGAAGATATCAAGTTCATGCGGCTTCTACAATAACTCAATATCACGAGCAATACGACATCGAGTTGATGCACACGGACAAGCTATATAAGAACCAAAATCTAAGGAACATCGTAAGCAACAACTATAGGAACGAAAACTACAAATGTAGTTCAAGCTACATGTAGCTTGATTTTTGAAAAATTCAAAAACAGTGTTTTTAAGTTTCAAAAAAATCTGAAATGAACTCTACATATGTACAATATTGAGATCTACAAACGTGCAAAATTTCAACTCAAAATACGATGTGGGCTGGGCAAAAATAACAAAGTCTGACATATATAGTAGTGAACAGTGTAAACTTTCAAAATCTTTCAAATTTTGTCATTTTTATGGAGCCTAGAATATAAGGTATTTGGAACTGAAACTTTGCACGATGATAGAACAGAACATTGCCTATATCTAGAATTTTTTACAGATGTTTTTGAAATTTAAATAGTATTTTCAAATTTTGGAAAAAATAGCTACATGTAGCTCGAGCTACAAAAATCTATATTTCTATATCAAGAATCCCGACGAGGTTTGTGTTTACAAGAAAGTAAGTGGGAGCGCAGTAGCATTGGTGCTTTATGTGGATGACATACTGTTAATTGGAAACAATGTACCATTTCTAAACAAGGTGAAAGATTATTTGAAAAGTAAATTTCCTATGAAGGACTTAGGCAAAGCTGCATACATATTGGACATCAAGATCTTTATAGATAGAACTAGACGCCTAATAGGGCTTAGCCAAGATACATACTTAGACAAAGTGATGAAAAGGTTTCATATGGAGAATTCCAAAAAGGTAATGCTGCCAATGATTACTGGTAAACCACTAAGTAAAGCTCAGCATCCACAGATAGACGAAGAGCAATAGTATATAAGTGAGGTATCGTTCGCTTTGGCGATCGGGTCAATCATGTATGCTATAATATGTACTTGTCCTGATGTGTCTTTTTTGCTCTTAGTGCTACGAGCAGACACCAAAGTGATCCAGGAAAGGAACACTGGGTTGCAGTGAAGAGAATCCTAAAGTACTTAAGAAGAACTAAGGATCTGTTTCTAGTTGATGGAGGTGACAAAGAATTGGTTGTAAAGGGTTACACCAATGCAAGCTTTGTCACTGATCCAGATGATTCGAAATCACAATCGGGCTATGTGTTTACACTAAACAGAGGTGCATTTAGTTGGAAGAGTTCAAATCTACAACAGAAGCGGAGTATATCGCGGCTTCGAAAGCAGCTAAGGAGCGCGTTTGGATCAAGAAGTTCATGATAGAACTTGGTGTGGTTCCAAGTGTGCAAGGACCAATGGAGATCTATTCTGACAGCAATGGTGCCATTGCCCAAGCCAAGGAACCAAGGTCTCACTAGAAGAACAAACATATACTTCGCAAGTATCACTTAATCCGAGAGTATGTGGATTAAGATGAAATCAAGCTATGTAAAATTCATACAGACCTGAATGTGGCAGATCCGTTAACTAAGCCTTCATTGCTTGCAAAGCATGTGCAACACCGAGATGCCATTGGTGTAAGACAGCTATTTGTAAACTAGATAATTGACTCTAGTGCAAGTGGGAGACTGATGGGAATATGCCCTAGAGGCAATAATAAAGTTGTATTATTAATATTCCTTTTGTTCATAATTGATGTTTATGTTTCATGCTATAACTATATATTGGTTCAGAATACGAGATTTGGAGGAAAACCTAATTACACATGTGGAATAATAAACAACAAAGAGATCTCTAGTCTTGCCTCTAAGACTAGCTCGCATATTATCCTATAGTCTTGTTTTCCTGACTATGGGCATAAGTAATCCGTTATGAGGTTGCCGATAATAAGTGAGAGCACATTGTTCAGGGAGAACAATGTGTTGGACAAGACCCCGTTGATATACCATGAAACTTAGTCGTCAATATGTTGTTGGTATTTAATCATGAAAGACATTGTCGTTTATATGTTTTGAAAGACCATGAGAGAAATAGACATGGGTACCAAAAGATTGCTTTCGCTACACTTAACGTTATCCGTAAAAGGTTGATTACTAAAGTGATGGTGGAGTACTCAGAAAGTACGCTATAGTTCTATTGTCTCGAGATTGGGATTTACTACTCCGATGGTGGAGAGATATTCTCTAGACCCGCTCAGTGTTATGATGTTTGTCATCGTTTGGCCGGACACGTGACTAAGACGTTAGTCACAAGAACATCAATAACATGGATAGAGTAAAGAGAGCACGTCGGGTAACGAGATACAACATAACAGTTTCATCTCGGGTCATGGAAAGTATCGCTAAGTAAACCAAAACCCTAACGGACATTGTAACGGTTCAAACGATATAGATATTTGTGTTATATGTAGGGATCATTGCAGTGATTCAAGAGCATGCACATGATCATTGTCATGGAAACATTTCCGGGGGCATGTCTACATATATCTGAACCCATTGGGTCACACACTTAAGAGTTTCGCGTCTATTGAATATGAGTCTGGTGTTTTGATCAAAGAGAGAGGGAGACTCCAAAAGTGGTTCAAGGAAGTCTCGGAATGGTTCCACTATATCAATGATGGTTCCGGAAGGGTTTGAAACCCTACCTAGTGATATATAGAAGGTGTCAGAAAGAAGTTAGGTCAAACCGGAATATTTATGGAAGGTCTGGAATATTCCGGAAGGTCAAACCTCAGAGGTGGACCACCATGGGCTAGGGGCCACATGGGTCCCACCCCTAGCCGGCCGCACCATAAGGTGGTGGAGTCCTAGTCAAGGACTCCACCCCTAGGGCGGTTTTGGTAAGTGGGGAACGAGTTCGACATGGAACCCAATTGTCCCCTCTAGGTTTGGAAAGAAAGGATGGAGTTCAAGTAGGAACCTGAACTTCACACCAACTCGGTTTGGGGGGGCATCCAGCCCTAGGGCTTGGACCGCCTATATAAAGGGGCGGGGGGAGGCCAAGGGCACTCCAAGTCCCAAGACCCCCCGCGCTCGAAACCCTAGCTGTCGATCACTACCACCGCGTCGCCGCCCTAGGCCGCCGCTGCCCTAGCCGGTCGTCGCCGTAGCCACTGCCGGCCACCCTCATCGCCTTCGCTTCACTGTCGTCAACATCCTCTCTCTCTCTCTATCTTGGAGTGTTGCCCATCTTCTACCCCGATTCCATCAGTGACGCGGAAGCGCTGTCGGATCTTCACCGACATATTTCACGTAGTTTGTGTGCTCGATCACACGTTCAACGCGGCAACACCAAGCTCGTACATGTGAATACCATCGGAGGTGTTGCACGTGGGAGTTGGAGGAGGATAATACATCTTCTCGCGACTAACCGAGGTTAGTTGCGGGAATCGAATCATGTCTACATCAACCTCGTCATTGACAAACTCTTCCGCTAGCTCGATTGAATGAGGTATGCGAACCGTTATCTCCTCTTTGCAAGCTTTGATCCTGGTTTAAGCGCTAGAAAAATTTTATTTGCGTAGCGCGTTTCCCAACACCACACACATCAGTATGTATGATTCCCAACAAGTCGGTCGCCCGTTCAACAAAATCGGTGAACGATGTCCTAGTCATTTTGCTCATAAGGCACGGCTCACACGTGTCAAAGGAATCAAAATCCAATGATACAAGAAGTCCACGATTATGGAGCTTCTTCATGCGCTTTACGCCAACATGACCCAGACGGCAATACCACATGTACATGTCATTATCATCACTAAGTTTGCATCTCTTAGCATCCACACTATTGATATGCGATTCATTACAATCAAGATCCAAAATATATAAACCATCACAAACAGGTGCATGAACATAGAAAATATCAACTTTAAAAATGGAACAACCATTTGTTACAGACTTAAAGAAATATCTGTCTCACGACACGCGAGACCCGCTTACAATGTTCATGCTCAATGCTGGAACATGATAACATTTATTCAAAATTAATAAAAATCCGGAGGGAAGCTGAAGATGAAGAGTGCCAATAGGCACAACGTCAACACGATATCCGCTGCCCACTAGCGTCATCACCTTGTTCCTCACCAAGCGCCGCTTACTCTTCAGATCCTGCCGAGGGTTACATATGTGAGCAACAGAACCGGTATCAAATATCCATGAGTTACTCTGGGCACTTGTAAGATAAATATAAATTATATGTATATCACACATACATTTGTCTCTGGCAACAACCTTGCCGGCCTTCTTGTCTTCAAGGTACTTCGGGAAATTGCACTTCCAGTGACCATCCCCCTTGTAGTAGAAGCACTTGACTCCGGGCTTTGGCTTAGGCGCCTTGGGAGACTGGCAACAAACTTGCCATCCATCTGAGGCTTCTTGCCCTTCGGACCCTTTGTCTTCCTATCGGATTTCTTGAAATCCGTAGTCTCGTTGACCATCAACATGTTGTGCACCTTCTTGATCTCCACCTCGGCAGTCTTGAGCATGGCGAACAACTCAGAAAGGTACTTAGACATCCCTTGCATGTTGTAGTTCAGGACGAATCCTTTATAGCTAGGGGCAGCGACTGCAACACCATATCAATCGCAAGCTCATCCAGAATCTGGCATTCCAGGGCGTTCAAGCATTGAACGTAGCCAGACATCTTGACTACGTGCTCGCTCACACTGTTGTGCTCGTCCATTCGGGAGGAGAAGAATAGCTTGGAAGCCTTGTATCTATCCGCCCTCGCCTGAGGTGCAAAAATGGCCTTGAGATCAGTGATTATCTCAAATGCACTCATCTTTTCAAAGCGCTTTTGCATATCAGACTCCATGGCAAATAGCATGCCACTTTGGATGAAAGAACGTCCACCTTTGTTTAGTAGACGGCCTTCTCATCCTTGGAGGCGCCTTCCTTGGGCGCGGTGCCAACGGCGGCATCAAGAACATACCCCATCCTATGGGGAGCGAGGATGATCCTCAAAGTGCAGAACCAGGTGGTGAAGTTTGAACCATCAGTTTTTAGTTTTTCTTTCTCAAGGAATGCTCCTAGGTTGAAGGTAGGGTGAGATATCTACATATGGATTTTCAAAGACACTTAGACGTTGTTCATAATATGAGTTCAGTTGCTTATTAATCAAATTAATGCAAAACTAGATGAAATCCCACTTAAACTAACATCCCTCAAAGTTGTTTAGAGATTACACGATTCTAATTCACTATACCACCCCTGATCGTCATGATCGATGATATAGCTTTAAAGGTAGACTGGGTCTTTTCAATCACAATCAACATGTGACTCGTGCTTAACCTTTCGGTCACTTATGTTCTGAGGCCATGTCTACACATGCTAGGCTTGCCAACACAACCTTAGTGTTTAGCTTGGCACATACATGGCTTGTACCCATGCCTTATGTGAACTTAGATATGTCTAGCCCCCGACCGTCACGGCCGGCTTCATAACAAAGATCTTTCATGGGAATTGCTCACCAAGGGGGAACATGTTTGTTGGAATTTATTAGAGGGATCATCTTAAAATGCTACCGTCACATATATTATTAATATAACAAATTTTAAGATTACCTTGCCTTTTTGTAAAATTAAGTTAGACCCTTCTACTTTATCTTTTGCAAGTTTTACGTGGCTGTGATACGTTGCAAATGTATCTATAATTTTTTATGCTCCATGCTTGTTTTAACACCAATTGCTTTGTGTGTTTGTTTACACTTTGTGGCATTTTTATGCATTTTCCAGAACTAACCTATTAACAAGATGCCACAGTGCCAGTTCCTGTTTTCTGCTGTTTTTGTGTTTCAGAAAAGTTACACAGGAAATATTCTCGGAATTGGATGAAATGAAAGCCAGAATTCCTATTTACCTGACACGAAGACGGAGTCCAAAGGAGAGACAGAGAGCCAGGAGGAAGCCGCACCATAGGGTGGCGCGGGCCACCCCCTGGCCGTGCCACTAGGTGGTGTGGGCCCCTGGTCCACCTTCTGACATCGCCCTTCCGCCTATAAATTCCCTTCATCGAGAAAACCCTAAAGGACGAAATACTTTTCCACGAAACATACTGCAAGCCGCCGCCATCGTCGTCCCGAGATTGGGAGAGTCTAGAAGCTCTTCTTGGCACCCTGCCAAAGAGGGGAATCATCACCGGAGGCCTTCTTCATCACCATGTTAGCCTCCGGAGTGATGCGTGAGTAGTCCACCACTAGACCATGGGTCCATAGCAGTAGCTAGATGGTTGTCTGATACGTCTCAAACGTATCTATAATTTTTTATGCTCCATGCTTGTGTATGCACCATTTGCTTTGTGTTTTGTTACACTTCGTGGCGTTTTTATGCATTTTATAGAACTAACCTATTAACGAGATGCCACAATGCCAGTTCCATGTTTTCTATTGTTTTTGTGTTTCAGAAAAGCTACACAAGAAATATTTTCGGAATTGGACGAAACAAAAGTCGAAGTTCCTATTTTTCTAGACAAGAGACGGAGTCCAAAGCTGAGACGGAGGGGAACCAGGGGCCACCCACACCATGGGGTGGCGCGGGCTAGCCCCTGGCCGCGCCACCAGGTGGTGGGGCCACCTGGCCCACCTCCTGATGCCGCCCTTCTGCCTATATATTTCCCTCGACGGGAAAACCCTAGGGACCGGATCAATTTTCCACGAAACATACTGCAAGTCGCTGCCGTCGTCGACGCGAGATCGGGAGGGTCCAGAAGCTCTTCCCAGCATCCTGCCGGAGAGGGGAATCACCGCCGGAGGCCTTCTTCATCACCATGCCTGCCTCCGGAGTGATGCGTGAGTAGTCTACCTTGGACTACAGGTCCATAGCAGTAGCTAGATGGTTGTCATCTCCTCCATGTGCTTCATGTTTAGATCTTGTGAGCTGCCTATCATGATCAAGATTATTGTTGTGTAATTCTACATGTTGTGTTTGTTGGGATCTGATGAATATTGGTACTTTGTCAAGTTGATCTATTGATTTATCATCTTTATGTTATCTCTATGTTGTTTATGATCTTGCATGCTCTCCGTTGCTAGTAGATATCTTGGCCGAGTAGATGCTAGTGACTCCAAGAGGGAGTATTTATGCTCGATAGTGGGTTCATGCCTCTAGTAACTTGGGGGAGTGACAGAAACATCTAAAGTTGTAGATGTGCTGTTGCTACTAGGGAGAAAACAACAATCTTGTGTTCAAGGACATTTGTATTGTTTACATTGCACACTTTGCTTAAGGCGATAATCTGTTGCTTGCAACTTAATACCCAACGGTTGCTCGGATGACATCCGGTGGGTGGATTATTAGTCATAGATGTAGTTGGATTACGGTCTATGTATTATGCTGTAATGCCCAAGTGAATCTCATAGTGATCCTCATGACATTTGTATGCTTGCTTTATTCTATCAATTGCCCAGCTGTAATTTGTTTACCCAGCATGTTATTTATCTTATGGAGACACACCTCTAGTGAACTATGGACCCCGGTCCATTCTTTTATATTGCTATTACCGTTTACCATTTACTCACTTTATTTACATTCTTGCAAACTACTATCTTTTACCACTCGATACGATTAATCCTTTGTTTACAGCAAACCGGTGAGATTGACAATCTCGCTGTAAGTTGGGGCAAAGTACTCGGTTGTGTTGTGTGCAGGTTCCATGTTGTTGCTGGTGCAAAGCTACGTCCTGGACGAGGGGCCATATATAAATTGTCCGGAGCTGTCATGAAGCTAGCAAGCATCAACCTTCGGAAGTTGGTTCTTTCTCCTACTGATTTGATAAACCTTGGTTTCATACTGAGGGAAGACTTACTGTTGTGCCCTTCCTCTTGGGGTTCACAACTGGGCGGTCATCTACACGCCATCAAGCAATTTTCCTAGCGCCGTTGCCAGGGAGAAAGAGGATTTCTGCAAGGGGAGTCTCTCGCTTCCAATCTTTTACTTTGTTATTGTTTTGCTCTATTTTATTTTTGCTTGCATCTTTTTATCAAAAATATAAAAAAAAATAGTTCCTTTGATAGTTGGTTCTTCATTACTTTTACTTTTAGTTTATTATGTTGTTCCCTAAGTACGCTCTGGAGGACCTTACAATAGGTAGTGGTTCTATAATTGGGAAAGGTAATATTGAGGAGTTCTTTAATCATGTTAGTATGCATAAAGATGTTGAGGATAGATCTTTAGCCGAGCTTGCCGAGCTTGCTCCTAGTTATGAAGTTGCTGCTGCTTATTTAGTTCACATGTTGGAGGCTAGGTTTGTTAACCTTAATCCTTTTATGCAACAAATGTTTCTTAAGCTTCATGATATAGAGGACTCCAAAAAGAAAGATTTTATTTTGGAGACTTTGCGTAGAGAATTTAAAGATATTGCTATAGAAGCTAGGAAAGTTTTTGAGCATTTTAATATGCTTGGCTCACGTGTAAATGTTGTTGGTACAACCAAAGAAGACATCAAAGTACCAATACCTTGCAAACTTGTATGATTGCATGAAGCTTTGGAAAAGAATTTTGATTGGATTGTTCCAGAAAACCCTTTTGATGAAAGTAGTGAACCCAAGAGTGTTCATCAGGGATCTTCAAAAACACACTGGGATACAATAAAATTCATTGTTGAAAGGACTTCTGCAATCGATCTTGATGCTTCATCGCTTGATATTACTTGATTTCCACTTTCTGCGTCTAGCTCAAAGGCATTAAAGAAAATCACTCTTGGGAGATAACCCAATATTTTCTTTTTAGTACTTTTTCCTTTTGTTGAGTCTTGGAAGTTATTACTACTGTAATGACCTCTCCTTATCATTTTTATTTCGTTTTTGTGCCAAGAAGAACCTCTAATTTGAGGAAGGTAAGATTTGGGGAAATTGTTGTCCTAAAACAGATTTCTGTGCTGCACCGTAAAAATTCATGAAATTCTCAAATATCTTTTTGATCTGCGATTTCTTGTGCACATGCCCCAGGTTATTTGCAAACTTTTATTAGTTTTGCACTTTTCGATTTGAGTAACATAAGGTCCTCGGAAAAATCGATCTTTGTCAGCTGTTCTATTTTGACAGATTTCTGCCACTTTTGTGTTTGCCTCTCGATCGCTTTCTTTTTTAGTTCTTTTGATCACGGAACTTTTGAGGAAGTTACTACAGTATCTTATGCTTTCATGGATGGTATATTTGAGTTGGAAACTGAACCAAAAGAGTAGATTTACTATCATGCTTATACTAATATTGCTAATAGAATTGTGTGAAGTTTTGTATAAAGGAAGTTTTCAAGTGTAGGGAAAGGAGAATGATGAGATGAGATGAAGTATGGACAAAAGCTCAAGCTTGGGGATTCCCATGTCACCCCAAGAAATATCCAAGAGGTACAAGCGTCAAAGCTTGGGGATGCCCCCGAGGCACCCCTTCTTCATCGGCAAAAATCAGGTCACCTTTCAAGACACTATATTTTTATTGCTTCATGTACTATGCATTTTTATTGGAGCGTCTTTACTTTTGCTTTCAATTTTCTTTTGTTTTATTTGCTGCAATAAAAGGTTGGACCCCAACAAATTTCTTTTGGAGAAGACACACTCTGTTTTTCATTGCCAGGAACACTCTAGTTTTCACTTTTATCGTTCAATGAGTGTTCTCTTTTTCTAGTACTGCGTTTAGCTTTCATTTTTTTGCCTTGATTTTTGTTAAGATCTTGTTATATCTTTGTATCAAGGTGTATTTAGACCACTGGTCTATGTTGGTTTTCATCTCAAAAGAGTGGTTATAAAAAGGTTGAATGGTGTTGGAAAAGAGAAAAAAAAGTTTCATGCCTATAATGGTATAAATGGGAGCTTGTTTAGACTGTGGCTTAGACTTTTTCATGTCATGCTTGATGTTATTTTGATAGTATGCTTAGTAGTTTTTGCTGTAGCATGACTTGTCTCAAATGACTGAGGTTGCTTAATGTGCCTTTGAAAGAATCATGCGTTGTTTTTATTATATGGGAGCATATTATTGTGGTTTTCTCCTTTGATGCTTTATTTGGGTTGACTTGGCGCATGCTTACAACATGTTTGACTTATCAAGTCGCCATAAGCCTCAATGGTCATTTGGTTTTTGACTTGTGATACCACTTTATGCTTCAGTTAATGATGTTTTGTTGCTATGCATGATTATGGCCGTTATTGCTCTCTTAGTTGGTCGCTCCCAGTCTTTTGCTAGCCTTTATTTTGTACTGAGAGGGAATACTTCTCGTGCATCCAACCACCAAAAACCAAGTTCATTCCAAAGAGTCCACTATAAATTCCTATGCATGGTATTTGCAAGCCATTCCAAGTAAATTTTCATGTGCTACCTTTCAAAAAAACCTTCAAAATACTTCTCATTTTGTGACACTATTTTCAGCTCATGGGGACGTAGTGGTCGGATTTGCTATCTTCCATATTGTTTTATTCTGAAAAAAAGAGGAAAAAAAGAAAAGAAAAGAAAAAGGCACTCTTCCATGGTATGTGAAAGTTGGTGGGCACCTGCTGGAATCGGTTAGGCATGGTTTGTGAAAGGAAAAGTGGGGAGGAGTGCCAAGCTTTATAAAAGAGCACAAAAGTGCCAATCTCTCTCTCAAAAACCTGCTTAGTATGGAAGATAGTAAGAACCCCATTGCCAGTCGTTGACAAGAACAAGCACCTCTTAAAAAAATCTCTCTGTTTTACAAATGAAAAGCTCTAGCACATGCTTAATCACTACTTCCCTCTACGAAAGGCCTTTCTTTTACTTTATGTTGAGTCTCCACCTTCTACCTTTATGCACCGTCTGAGAGAGCATAGTTGTCATTCTGAGTTTAATGTGCATAGTCCCAAAATTTATTATTGATTGGTTCATGATTATGGTTTTGCTTGTTCTTAAATTATTTGTATCTAGTCGCCCTCTTAAACTTGAAGGTGTCCTATGCATTTATGTTTTGCTATTCCATGAAGGACAAGCTGAAAACCACTTTGCTATGTTTTTCTATATGGTTGAAACAAACACTTGACTTTCAATGCATCATTACTCATGATCTTTTGTTTGTGTTACTTTTCATGTTATAATATGGTTGCTAAGTTTTATTGTCAAGATTATGTCTTTTATGCCCATGTTTAAAGTACTTTGATCTCAGCACTCAATGCTTTACATCGTTTGATCAAGATTGTGTTAGTGCATGTCACCTCAAAAATTATTGTTTTCTTATCACTTACCTACTCGAGGACGAGCAGGAGTTAAGCTTGGGGATGCTTGATACGTCTCAAACGTATATATAATTTTTGATGCTCCATGCTTGTTTATGCAACATTTGCTTTGTGTTTTGTTACACTTCGTGGCGTTTTTATGCATTTCCCAGAACTAACCTATTAACGAGATGCCATAGTGCCAGTTCCCTGTTTTCTGCTATTTTTGTGTTTCAGAAAAGCTACACAGGAAATATTCTCAGAATTGGACAAAACAAAAGCCGAAGTTCCTATTTTTCCAGACACGAGATGGAGTCCGAAGCTGAGATGGAGGGGGACTAGGGGCCGCCCACACCATGGGGTGGTACGGGCTAGCCCCTGGCCACGCCACCAGGTGGTGGGGCCACCTGGCCCACCTCCTGACGCCGTCCTTCCGCCTATATATTCCCCTCGACGGAAAAACCCTAGGGAGCCAATCAATTTTCCACGAAACATACTGCAAGCCGCTGCTGTCGTCGACGCGAGATCAGGAGGGTCCAGAAGCTCTTCCCGACACCCTGCAGGAGAGGGGAATCACCGCCGGAGGCCTTCTTCATCACCATGCCTGCCTTCGGAGTGATGCGTGAATAGTCTACCTTGGACTATGGGTCCATATCAGTAGCTAGATGGTTGTCATCTCCTCCATGTGCTTCATATTTAGATCTTGTGAGCTGCCTATCATGATCAAGATCATCGTTGTGTAATTCTACATGTTATGTTTATTGGGATCCGATGAATATTGGTACTTTGTCAAGTTGATCTATTGATTTATCATCTTTATGTTATCTCTATGTTGTTTATGATCTTGCATGCTCTCCGTTGCTAGTAGATATCTTGGCCGAGTAGATGCTAGTGACTCCAAGAGGGAGTATTGATGCTCGATGGTGGGTTCATGCCTCTAGTAACTTGGGGGAGTGACAGAAACCTCTAAAGTTGTAGATGTGTTGTTGCTACTAGGTAGAAAACAATAATCTTGTGTTCAAGGACATTTGTATTGTTTACATTACACACTTTGCTTAAGGCGATAATCTATTGCTTACAACTTAATACCCAGTGGTTGCTCGGATGACATCTGGCGGGTGGATTATTAGTCATAGATGTAGTTGGATTACGGTCTATGTATTATGTTGTAATCCCAAGTGAATCTCATAGTGATCCTCATGACATTTGTATGCTTGCTTTATTCTATCAATTGCCCAACTGTAATTTGTTTACCTAGCATGTTATTTATCTTATGGAGCGACACCTCTAGTGAACTGTGGACCCCGATCCATTCTTTTACATTGCTATTACCGTTTACCATTTACTCGCTTTATTTACATTCTTGCAAACTACTATCTTTTACCACTCGATACGCTGAATCCTTTGTTTACAGCAAACCTGTGAGATTGACAACCTCACTGTAAGTTGGGGCAAAGTACTCGGTTGTGTTGTGTGCAGGTTCCACATTGCTGCTAGTGCAAAGCTACGCCCTGGACGAGGCGCCATATATAAATTGTCCGGAGCTGTCGCGAAGAACAACATCTACCAATTCAACTAGGTACAAAGCTCATGATCACATATAGATCACATCATGGGAGAGAGAGGTGAACCACATAGCTACCGGTAGAGCCCTCAGCCTCGGGGGAGAACTACTCCCTCCTCATCATGGGAGACAACAATGTCGATGGAGATGGCGGTGAATGATACGTCCAAAATGTATCTACTTTCCCGAACACTTTCGCTATTGTTTCTCCTCTAATTTGTGTGTTTTGAATATAACTAACACGGACTAACGCTGTTTTCAGCAGAATTGCTCTAGTGTCTCGTTTTTGTGCAAAAATCCGACTTTCAGAAAAAAAATCCCGGAAAATACTGCAAAAATTCTATTTTGCCAGAAGACCCACGGAGCCAGAAGGAGAGACGGAGGGGGCTGTGGCCTGGGCTCACCACCAGGGGGCGCGGCCCAGCCCTGGCCGTTCCCACCTATGGTGAGGCCGCCTCGGCCGTCGCTTCGACCCCTCCTTCCGCCTACATATACCCTCTGACCTGAAAGGAGTGGGGGTTTGGCGTTTTTCCCAGATAGACTTCTGCTGCGCCGCCGCCATCAGAAACCGCGATTCGGAACCAGAAACTCCGTTCTGGCACCCTGCCGGGACGGGGATTGATGGCGCGGTGATGATGATGCCAAAAAACTTGATTGTGTGTAGTAAATGACCGGCCAGTTTGAAACCCCAAGAGAAGGTTTGATGAATATAGCAGCAAGTTTTCCCTCAGTTATGAAACCAAGGTTATCAATCCAGTAGGAGGACGACAATACGACTGAAGGTGATGCCCACTAGCTTCGCGACAGCTTCAGACAATTTATAGGGCACCTCATCCAAGCTTTGCTTTGCGAGCGGCAATGTGGAACCTGCACACAACACAACCAAATACTTTGTTCCCAACTTACGATGAGGTTGTCAATCTCACCGGTTTCCTTGAAACAAAGGGTATGAGCGTATCGAGTGAAAAGCAATAGTAATATGCGAGTAAAGTAAACAGTGCGAGTAAAGTAAACAGGTGATAGCAACATAAAGGAAATAGGAACGGGGTCCACAGTTCACTAGTGGTGTCTCTCCATAAGATAAAATAACACATGCTGGGTAAACAAATTACAGTTGGGCAATTGATAGAATAAAGAAAACGTGCATATGTCGAGAGGATCACTATGAGATTTACTCTGGGCATTACAACAAGATACATAGACCGTCATCCAACTACATATATGACTAATAATCCACTTGTGGCGAATCAATCCAAGAACTCCACAAGTATTAAGTTGCGAACAATAGATAATTGCATTAAGCAAAGTGTGTAATGTAAACAAAGCATATGCCCTTGAGCATATGAATGTTATTTTCCCCCTAGTAGCAACAACACATCTACAACCTTAGAGGTTTCTGTCACTCTCCCAGATTAAATAGAGGCATGAACCCACTATCGAGCATAAATACCCCATCTTGGAGTCACTAGCAACTACTTGGCCAAGATAGCTACTAACAACGAAGAGCATGCAAGATCATAAACAACATAGAGATAACATAATATAAAATTCAGTACTTCAACTCAATCATAACACCAATATTCATCGGATCCCAACAAACACAACATGTAGAATTACATAACGGTGATCTCGATCATGTAAGGCAGCTCACGAGATCTAAACATGAAGCACATGGTGGAGAAGACAACCATCTAGCTACTGCTATGGACCCATAGTCCAAGGTAGACTACTCACTCATCGCACCGGAGGCAAGCATGGCGATGAAGAAGACCTCCGGTGGCGATTCCCCTCTCCGGCAGGGTGCCGGGAAGAGCTTCTGGACCCTCCCAATCTTCGGGTCGACGGCGGCGGCGGATCGCGATGTATTCTGGAAAAGTGATCAGGTATTTAGATTTTTCCCGTCGAGGGGTCTTTATAGGCGAAGAGGCGGCGTCAGAGGTGGCCCTGGTGGGGTTCACCATAGGGGGGCGCGGGCCAGCCCTAGGCCACGCCCCCTGGTGGTGTGGCCCACCAGTGGCTCTCCTCCGGCTCCTCTTCGGTGTTCTGGAAGCTTCGTGAAATATCTGGACGTCTGGCTTTGATTTCGTCCAATTTCGAGAATATTTACGGTGTAACTTTTCTGAAACACAAAAACAGCAGAAAATAGGGAACTGGCACTGTGGCATCTCGTTAATAGGTTAGTTCCGGAAAATGCATAAAAATGCCACAAAGTGTAACGAAACACTAAGCAAATGGTGTAAAAACAAGCATGGAGCATCAAAAATTATGTATACGTTGGAGTCGTATCAGGGATTTGGAGGAGATCTTCATCACCATCATCACCAACGTCTCTCCATCAACCATCCATGACTCCCCCATCCACGTGTGAGTAATTCCCACTGTAGGCGATAGGGATGGTAGGGATTGGATGAGATTATTCATGTAATTTGCTATGAGATTGTTAGGGCATAGTGCCTAGTATCTTTTATTAGTGCTTATGACATTGTTGCAACTTGTTGTGCTTAATGCTTGTCACTTTGGGCCCGAGTGCCATGATTTTAGATCTGACCTTGTTATTGTTTTATGATGATACTTGTTGTTTATGGTCTTACCTACAAGTTATATACACATATTGTTGTCTGGAACCCGAGGCCCCAAAGTGACAGAAATTGGGATAACCGGAGGGGATGGCTATGATGTGAGGATCACATGTGTTCACCGAGTGCTAATGCTTTGCTCCGGTACTTTATTAAAAGGAGTACCTTAATTACCAGTAGTTTCCCTTTAGGCCCTGCTGCAACAGGCTGGTAGGACAAAAGATGTCGTGCAAGTTTCTCATTGTGAGCACGTACGACTATATGCGGAACACATGCCTATGATTGTTAGTACTAGGATGCTTTATATTATTTATCTGCAATTGTCCATGTCTCACTGATTTCATGAATTATCTTATCCATGCAACGCCCGTACAACCATCCCTATGCCTACAGTATTCCATCCTACTGTTTACTATTGCTACTATTACCGCTTTTATTTTACTATTGCTATTACTGTTTCACTACTATCACCACTATAAAACTGTTGCTACTGATAAACCGCTGCGAGCAAGTTTGTTTCCAGGTGCAGCTGAATTGACAACTCATCTGTTAAGGCTTATAAATATTCTTTGGCTCTCCTTGTGTCGAATCAATAAATTTGGGTTTTACTTCCCTCGAAGACTGTTGCGATCCCCTATACTTGTGGGTCATCAAGACTATTTTTTGGCGCCGTTGCTGGGGAGCATAGCTTTATTTGTAAGTTCACTTGGAATTCATATTGTTCGCTGTAATCCTTTCATCATGGGTAAACCCCGTGATGGAAAAGTTCCTATATTGCCATCCACTATAAGAAGAGGTACGACTTTGAACACCTCTGTTGCTCTTGATTCACCATCTGTTATGAGTAAGTTGCTTACACCACCACACGCACACGCTACTGCTACTACTTCTGCTGAGCTTGAAAATGCCACCGATAATTTTGATGATGCTTCTACTGTGCTTGATGAGAGTGGTTCGCTAGGTTCCTTTTTAGATGCTACAATTGCTAGAGCTAAGATGGGAAACACCACTGTTACACCTGTTAGTTCACCTGAGTCTAGGGAATGTCGTAGTGATGATTTTGATGATGCTTATATTGAGCTTGACGATGATTTTATTGCTGAAGCTCGTGCTACTCGTGATGCTAAAGCTGTTAAGGAACTTCTAGCGAGACGTGATGTTAGATATAAATTGTCTCCTGATCCTAAGTTTGCTTCTTCTCCCATTAATATTAGAGATAAGGATTATGATTTCTCTTTAGATTTATCTTACATATCTATTGTTGAGAAAGAGCCTTTTTGTGGTACTGAGAATGAAAGTGCTATGGAGCACATGAATGAGCTTTCTACTTTGGGTAATTTGTTTTCTGATGATATTAAGCTTTGCACTTACTTTGTTGCTAAGATTTTTTCCTTTCTCGTTGAAAGATGCAGCTAAAACTTGGTTTAATAGCTTGTCTCCTGGATCTATTCATAGTCCTATTGCTTTGGTTAATGCTTTCTTTTAGAAATATTTTCCTGCTAGTGCTCAACATGCTGCTGTGCAGAAAATCTTTGACTTTGAACAGGGAAAATGAGAGATATTGCCTGAATCTTGGACAAGGTTTTGTTCTTTAATTAGAGCTTTGCCTAAAGAACCATTGCCTAAAAATGAACTCCTTGATATATTTTATAATGGACTAAGTGATGAATCTAAGTCATATCTGGATAGTTGTGCTGGTTGTGTTTTCAGGGAAAGAACTGCTTGTTGCGTGGTAAATGACCAGCCCGTTGGGAACCCCAAGAGGAAGGTGTGATGAATATAGCAGCAAATTTCCCTCAGTTAAGAAATCAAGGTATGTCGATCTTGGAGAGGAGAGACAAACGACTGAAGGTGATGCAGACTGGCTTACTTGCACTCCAACAAGGGCGCACTTGTTGACTCATCTTCGGCCAATAGCAACGCGGAACCTGCACACACACAACCAAATACTTTGTTCCCAACTTACGATGAGGTTGTCAATCTCACCGGTTGGCTTGAAACAAAGGGTATGAGCGTATCGAGTGAAAAGTGATAATAGCATGCGAGTAAAATAAACAGTGCGAGTAAAGTAAACAGGTGATAGCAATATGATGGAAATAGGACCGGGGTCCACAGTTCACTAGCGGTGTCTCTCCATAAGATAAATAACACATGCTGGGTAAACAAATTACAGTTGGGCAATTGATAGAATAAAGATAAACGTGATATGTCAAGAAGATCACTATGCGATTTACTCTGGGCATTAAAAACAAAATACATAGACCGCCATCCAACTGCATCTATGACTAATAATCCACTCACGGGGATATCGTCCGAACACCCCATAAGTATTAAGTTGCGAACAACAGATAATTGCATTAAGCAAAGTGTGTAATGTAAATAAAGCATATGCCCTTGAGCATATGAATATTGTTTTCTCCCTAGTAGCAACAACACATCTACAACCGTAGAGGTTTCTGTCACTCCCCCAGGTTAAATAGAGGCATGAACCCACTATCGAGCATAAATACCCCCTCTTGGAGTCACTAGCAACTACTCGGCCAAGATAGCTACTAACAACGGAGAGCATGCAAGATCATAAACAACATAGAGATAACATAAGATATATTTCAGTATAGCAACTCAATCATAACACCAATATTCATCGGATCCCAACAAACCAAACATGTAGAATTACATAACAGTGATCTCAATCATGTAGGGCAGCTCATGAGATCTAAACATGAAGCACATGGTGGAGGAGACAACCATCTAGCTACTGCTATGGACCCATAGTCCAAGGTAGACTACTCACTCATCGCTCCGGAGGCAAGCATGGCGATGAAGAAGACTTTCGGTGGCGATTCCCCTCTCCGGCAGGGTGCCGGGAAGATCTTCTGGACCCTCCCGATCTCGGGTCGACGACGGCGGTGGATCGCGATGTGTTTCTGGAAAATTGATCGGGGACTTAGGTTTTTCCCATCGGGGGGGTCTTTATAGGTGAAGGGGCATCGTCAGAGGTGGACCGAGGCGACCTCACACGTAGGGGCGCGGCCAGGGGCTGGGCCGCGCCGCCCTGGTGTGTGGGGCCCTCGTGGCCCCCATCTGACTCCTCTTCGGATCTCTGGAAGCTTCCGGGAAAAATAAGACTTCAGGAACTTGTTTCGTCCAATTCCGAGAATATTTCCTGTGTATCACTTCTGAAACACAAAAACAGCAGAAAACAGGGAACTGACACTGTGGCGACTTGTTAATAGGTTAGTTCCGGAAAATGCATAAAAGTGCCACGAAGTGTAACGAAACATTAGACAAATGGTGTAAAAACAAGCATGGAGCATCAAAAATTATGGATACGTTGGAGACGTATCAAGCATCCCCAAGCTTAACTCCTGCTCGTCCTCGAGTCGGTAAGTGATAACAAAAGAAATAATTTTTGAGGTGACATGCACCTACACAATCTTGATCATATATGTAAGCATTGTGAGCTGGGATCATAAGAACTTAAAACATGGGCATGAAAGATATAATCTTGACAATAAGAAACTTAGCAACCATGTTATAAACATGCAAATGAACACAAACAAAAGATCATGAAAATAAAACAATGAAAGTCAAACATGTGTTCAAATCATAAGGAAAAACATACAAATGGTTTTCAGCTTGTCCTTCATAGAGAGCAAAACATAAATGCATAGGACACCTTCAAGTTTAAGAGGGTGACTAGATACAAATAATTTGAGAACAAGTGAAACCAACAAAATGCATCAATCAATGAAAACTTTGGGACAATGCACATTATACTAAGAATGACAACTATGCTCTCTTAATGGTGCATAAAGATAGAAGGTGGTGACTCAACATAAAAGTAAAAGAAAGGCCCTTCGCTGAGGGAAGCAGTGATTGCAAGTTTTATAACCTTCAAAAATTATGTTACTTACCGGCTTTGAGCTCTCATTGCCCCCATCTTAAGCATCTTGAATGGTTAGAGTTAATGCGAGAACACTTACGCTGCATATGCTTGACAAATCATAAGTTGAAAACCTCGTGTCCCGTGAATACGAGTACGCAAACCTCATGCTACTTTACTTAGAGTCCCAAGCAAGGCTCTTGTCATTGTAAGTATATGCATATCATTGAGAACCGCCAACGGGGTACCTCCGTGCCCGATGACATGGAATAAGCCCACATCAAAATGACAGGACAAGCAGACAATGAACACCTCGACATCTCTTTTATTTACCATTTGTTTAGCTTTTTATTTTGAGATGCATCGTCGAATGTCCACTATGTGTATGCTGCAAATTTCCACCATGAATTATGCATGGCTTAGATTGGCGGCCCAGGCGTTTCCCTAACACATATACAAACTCCATGATCCCCACAAGATTCCCAATTCATTTTACACCGCGGGCATCCATAAACAAAAGATCACGATATCAACTCAAAAGAGAAGTGCAATGTTGAAAGCTTGCCCATGACTGCATGGCTGGGCTAGTCTCCAACTTACAACTTGTAGGCATAACAACTCAACATAAGAGACCAAAATGTCAAAATTTTAAGAACAGGAAAAAGTAAAGTGTGCCTTCCGGTTCGTGAGAGCTTTACTGACCAATTTTCGCATAACACTGGTAAGAGTTTAATTTGAAGAGAAAATAAAAGCAAGTCAAATTTACTTGGAATAGCAAATTGCTAGTAGGTATGTATGGTGGACACTTTGGCAAGACTTGGTTTTTAGGAGTTGGATGCACGAGTAGAGCTCATACTCAGTACAAGGCAAGGGCTTGCAAAAGACTGGGAGCGACCAACTAAGAGAGCAATAATGGCCATAATCATGCAAAGTGACAAAACGACATTAAAAGAAGCATAAGATGGCATCAAAAGTCAAAAACTAAATGATCATATAGGCTATTGGCGACTTTGTAACAGTCTAACATGTGTGAGCATGCGCCAAGTCAACCCAAATAAAGCATCAAGGAGAAAACAAAAATAATGCTTCCAAATAATTAAAAACAACGCATGATTTTTTCAAAGGCTTATTAAGCAATCTCAGTTATTTAAGACAAGTCATGCTACAGAAAAAATCACTAAGCATACTATCAAAAAGACATCAAGCATGACATGAAAAAGCCTAAGCCGCAGTCTACACAAGCTCCTTCTTGTACCACTTTTTTGCATAAAGCTTTTTCTCTTTTCCAACACCATTCAAACTTTTTATAAACACCTCTTTTGATGAAAACCAATAAAGATCAGAGGCAAAAATACACCTTGATGAATAAATATAAGAAGATCTGAACGCAAATCAAGGCGAAAACGAAAACCAAAAGCAGTAGCAGAAAAAGAAGAACACTCGGTTTTTGATAAGAATGAAAACTAGAGCGTTCTTGGCAAATGAAAAGCAAGGCAACTTCTCCAAAAGAAATTTGTTGGGGTCCAACCATTTATTGAAGCGAACAAACTAAACTAATAAAGAAAACTAAAACAACAGACGCTCCAAGAAAAACACATAGTGCATGAAGCAATAAAAATATAGTATTTTGAAAGGTGACCTGATTTTTGCCGATGAAGAAGGGGTGCCTCGGGGGCATCCCCAAGCTGTGACGCTTGTACTTCTTGAATATTTCTTGGGGTGATGCATGGGCATCCCCAAGCTTGAGCTTTTGTCCATTCTTCAACTCATCTCATCATTCTCCAATCCCTACACTTGAAAACTTCCTTCATACAGAACTAAACACAAATCTATTAGCAACATTAGTGTAGCATAACATATAATCAACCTCTTTTTGCTTCAGGTTTCAACCTAAAACCACCATATATATAGCATATACTACTGTAGCAACTTCCCCAAAAGTTTCGTGATCAAAAGAACTCAAAAGAAAGCGATAAAGCGGCGAACACAAATATTGACAGAAATCTGTCAAAACAGAACAGCTGACAAAGGCCGAATTTTTGAGGGGTTTTCTGTTGCTCATATCAAAAAGTGTTCAACTAATGAAAGTTTGGATATAACCTGGGGCATATGCACAAGAAATCGTAGGTTCAAAAGATTTACAGAGAATTTATACGAATTTTTACGGTGCAGCACCAAAAACAGTTTCAGGACAGCAACATACCCAAATCTTACCTCACTCAAATTAGAGGCTTCTCTTGGCACAACAATGAAATAAAAAGGATAAGGAGTGGTAATTACAGTAGTAATGACTTCCAAGACTCAAATAAAAGAAAAAGTACTGAAAATAAAACATTGGGTTATCTCCCAAGAGTGCTTTTCTTTAACGCCTTTGAGCTAGGCGCAGAAAATTGCGAATCAAGTAATTTTAGAAGAAGCATTAAGATCAACTACAGAGGTCTTGTCAATAAGGCATTGTATTTCATCCACATAAGTTTTTGAAGACCCTTTGTGATCACGCTTTGGTTCACTCAAATTACTAAAAAGATTCTTAGGACAGATCCAGTTAAAATTATTTTTGAAAGCTTCATACAATCCCAAGAGCTTGCTAGGTATAGGTATTTCGGTTCCATCATTGTTTGTACTAATAACCTTTATAGGTGAACCAAGTTTATTAAAACGCTTAAGAACTTTCCTAGATTCAATAGCAACATCTTTGAATTCTAAGCGCAAAGTTTCCAAGATAAAGGCTTTCTTTTCAGGATCTTCAATTTCATGAAGCTTAAGGAACATGTTTTGAATAAAAGGATTAAGACTAGCAAACCTAGCTTCCAACATGTGAATTAAATAAGTAGAAGCAACTTCAATACTAGGAGCTAGCTCAACCAAAGACTTTTTCTCAACTTCTTTATGCATACTAATGTGATTAAAGAACTCCTCAATGTTATCCTTCCCAATAATTGAACCACTACCTACTGAGAGGTCCTCCAGAACAAACTTAGGGAACAACATAATGAACTAAAGTAAAGAAATAATAACTACCAAGGATTCTAATTTTTTTGGGTTTTTGATATAAAACAATGCAAGTAAAAATAAATAAAGTAAAGCAAAACAATAAAACAAAGTAAAGGATGTGCGTGCAAAAAACTCCCCTCGCAGAATTCTTCTACTTCCTCCCCGGCAACGGAGCCAGAAAAGTGTTGCTTGTTGCGTGGTAAATGACCAGCCCGTTGGGAACCCTAAGAGGAAGGTGTGATGAATATAGCAGCAAATTTCCCTCAATTAAGAAACCAAGGTATGTCGATCTTGGAGAGGAGAGACAAATGACTGAAGGTGATGCAGACTGGCTTAATAGCACTCCAACAAGGGCGCACTTGTTGACTCGTCTTCGGCCAATAGCAATGCGGAACCTGCACACACACAACCAAATACTTTGTTCCCAACTTACGATGAGGTTGTCAATCTCACCGGTTTGCTTGAAACAAAGGGTATGAGTGTATCGAGTGGAAAGTGATAATAGTATGCGAGTAAAATAAACAGTGCGAGTAAAGTAAACAGGTGATAGCAATATGATGGAAATAGGACCGGGGTCCACAGTTCACTAGCGGTGTCTCTCCATAAGATAAATAACACATGCTGGGTAAACAAATTACAATTGGGCAATTGATAGAATAAAGATAAACGTGATATATCAAGAAGATCACTATGCGATTTACTCTGGGCATTACAACAAAATACATAGACCGCCATCCAACTGCATCTATGACTAATAATCCACTCACGGGGATATCGTTCGAACACCCCATGAGTATTAAGTTGCGAACAATAGATAATGCATTAAGCAAAGTGTGTAATGTAAATAAAGCATATGCCCTTGAGCATATGAATGTTGTTTTCTCCCTAGTAGCAACAACACATCTACAACCTTAGAGGTTTCTGTCACTCCCCCAGGTTAAATAGAGGCATGAACCCACTATCGAGCATAAATACCCCCTCTTGGAGTCACTAGCAACTACTCGGCCAAGATAGCTACTAACAACGGAGAGCATGCAAGATCATAAATAACATAGAGATAACATAAGATATATTTCAGTATAGCAACTCAATCATAACACCAATATTCATCGGATCCCAACAAACCAAACATGTAGAATTACATAACGGTGATCTCAATCATGTAGGGTAGCTCATGAGATCTAAACATGAAGCACATGGCGGAGGAGACAACCATCTAGCTACTGCTATGGACCCATAGTCCAAGGTAGACTACTCACTCATTGCTTCGGAGGCAAGCATGGCGATGAAGAAGACCTCCAGTGGCGATTCCCCTCTCCGGCAGGGTGTCGGGAAGAGCTTCTGGACCCTCCCGATCTCGGGTCGACGACGGCAGCGGATCGCGATGTGTTTCTGGAAAATTGATCGGGGACTTAGGTTTTTCCCGTCGAGGGGGTCTTTATAGGCGAAGGGGCATCATCAGAGGTGGACCGAGGCGACCTCACACGTAGGAGGCGCGGCCAGGGGCTGGGCCACGCTGCCCTGGTGTGTGGGGCCCTCGTGGCCCCCCTCCGACTCCTCTTCGGATCTCTGGAAGCTTCTGGGAAAAATAAGACTTCAGGAACTTGTTTCGTCCAATTCCGAGAATATTTCCTGTGTATCACTTTTGAAACACAAAAACAGCAGAAAACAGGGAACTGGCATTGTGGCGACTTGTTAATAGGTTAGTTCCGGAAAATGCATAAAAGTGCCACGAAGTGTAACGAAACATTAGACAAATGGTATAAAAACAAGCATGGAGCATCAAAAATTATGGATACGTTGGAGACGTATCAAGAACTCCGGCTTAAGCTGAAGAATTAATGGCTAAAATAAGCCGGAATCATGATGATTGGACTCTAGTTGAGCCAACACCAGCACCAACACCTGCACCGGTCACAGAGCCGACACCGAAGAAGAGAGGAATGATTGAATTAAATGATGAAGTTATGAGGAAAGCTAAGAAATCTCTTAAGGAGAAAGGTATTAAGGCCGAAGATGTAAAGAATTTACCTCCTATAGAAGAATTATGTAAGCCAATCCCTCACTCATCTACTATTGAGGTACATTCTCTCCAACTGACAAGGGTATAATTGCTAGAGCCCGTTAGTTGAGTACCCCTGAGGCCCGTTAAGCTAGGCCCAACTGTAATGATAGTCGAATACGAGTTATTACCGTATGTCGATATTTGTAATCTGTATCGAACCCGACCCGATCCTCGAGGCCTGGCCACCTATATATAGGGGCCAGGAGGGGACGGTGGAGGGCAGATTGAAAGCAAGCCAGGTTGAACACCCAAGTTTACTTTCGATACACACCTATTTCGACTAACTTTACCTTCGAGTTCATCCGACGCCCTATCTCCCCGATCCTAAGTCCTTCATCTAGGACATTTGTCGAGTTAACCCTCGTCAATTGGCGCCGACCGTGGGGACTTTGGGCGTTGGAATCATGAATTCGACGACTTTTTCGCTTTTAGCCAACAGCAGTCAAGAAATCGACGGAAGTCAAGAGGTGGAGCTAACCATCGGAAGTTTGAGCATCCTCATCGGGCCGTCGGGTTCATCCCGCCTTTCGGATCCGACGAAACAAAATCCATCGGCAAGCGAACCTGAAACAACAGCAATAATGGAGTATTCCGACGGCTCATCCAGCGAGGTAAACTCGCCGGTCAGCTTAGAAGAAGTGCAAAAGAGGGAAATTTCAGAAGACAACAAAGAAAAGGGCAAACTCAGTACAGAAATCCAACTCGATGATCTCACGATCTGCCTCGACAATATCTCAGACAACTCAACAGATACATGGAGGACAGGGTTAGAGCTTTCTGAAGACAGCGACTCGATCTTTTCAAACTTTAATAGCAACATCGGCAAGCAGTGCCAGGTACTCGCCATTGTGGGCGACAACTCAGAGGAATTCGATGAAAATAACAACCCAGTGGTAAACCCAGCAAATATCGACAGAGGAGCAAATCACCTAGCAGAAGGACAAACAGTGGAATCCCTCACGGCCAGGGAAAAAATTCGACTATCAGTCGACGAGTGGAAAATAATAAGAGAAGCCGTAGAACACGGCACACCACTACCATCCAGCTCCAGCAAAGACATGCTTTTTGGGTATCATTATGTCCTAAGGCAGCAAGCAAAGCAATTAGCAAAGGAAAAAATAGAGATACAAAGAAGAAAAGATTCAGCCATTGCAGCCAGCGAAGCTGCTCGTAGAGCACGAAGCGACGCATCATACAGCAATGCAAGGAAAAATCGTCGACATGGCTCAAGGTATGACAACCTCGAGTACTCCGACAGGCAAAGTATTTCGAAAAACCTCGATTCGTCCTTCCTATCGGTCGACGAGCAGGGAAACATCCTACCAAAAACCCCTGAAGCAGCATTAGTAGCAGCGCAAGCATATCTGCTCACAACTCGACCAAGTCCAGGAGATCCTAGGGAGCACATGCATAGAGCAGCATTGAACGGACTAAACATGGTAGGCCATAAGCTATCAACAAAGGGAGAAGAAGCACATCATCACAAAGAAGTACACAAGGCAAGATCTCCTCGTCGTCACAACAGTCCTCGACATAGAAGCAATAAGCACCGGTCTCGATCGCCATCACCAAAACAGCATGGTGGAACTCGAAGATCGCGATCCCCAAACGAAAGGCGCGACTATGAAGACAGCGAAAAAGAGATGGGGGCATCGTGCTTTACCCGTAGGGTTCGCACCACTCCAGTGCCTAAGGGATTCAAGCTACCTCATGATCAGCAAAAATACGATGGATCACAGGAACCACAATCATGGCTCGCAGATTACTTACAAGCAGTTCAAATACTAGGAGGAACCAAAGAAACAGCGATGCAAAGTTTGCAACTACACCTCACCGGCGCAGCAAGGTCATGGTTGAGCAAACTAGAAAAGGAATCCATTGGAAGCTGGGAAGACCTTACAAAGCAATTTACAAGCAACTTCAGGTCGACATACAAACGGCCAACATCAATAGAAGAAGTCAAGGCGTGCGTACAGCAACGCGACGAAACACTACGGGCATACATCCAAAGATGGAGCCTCATTAAAAACTCAGCAGTCGAAGTTTCAGACGAAAGAGCAATAGACGCGTTCATCATTGGATTAAGACGAAGAGACCTAGTCGAAGAGATGGGTAGAATCAAACCAAAAACAGTGTCAGATCTCATGGACACAGCAAACAGATTTGCAGATGGAGAAGATGCGTGCAACAACAAACGGCCACGATCTCCAGAGGACGACAGAAGAAACAGATATGGAAGTCAAAGGAGACGATCCCGAAACTACGACACCTACGGCTCTCATAGCCAAGTCGCCGCAGGATATAAAGACAACAGTTATCAAGGAAACGATCGCAGAAGCTCGGGATATCGCAGCTACGGAAAAGAGGACTACAAAAAGTTCCCACCAAGAGAATCCAGAGAGTACAACCCATCACCAGAGGATATGCTCAACGGGCCTTGTCATATACACTCAGCGTTCGTCGACGGGAAGCAAGTATCAAGGCACGCAATGAAAGACTGTACAACATTCTTAAAACTCAAAGAAGCAGCAGTAAACAAACAAACCGAAGCAAGGCGACAAGGATTTGAAGGAAGTAACAATCCCCCGATAAGCCAGCAAGGAAACAACGGAGCTCATCAAGGGCAAGATCAGCAAACCAAGGGACACGACGACGACGACGAAGGGTACGTCCCATCAAAAGGACACATCACAGCAATGATACAACCCGTGCCCAAGTCGAATAAAGAAGAAAAGAGTATAACTTGACAAGTCAATCTAGCAATCATGTCGCCTCCAGCTACGACAGAATATCTGCACTGGTCAGAACAGCCAATTGAGTTCAATAGAGAGGACCACCCCATAACAGTACCTCGGCCAGGAAACGCGCCTCTGGTACTCAAAGCTCAAATCGGCGCGTATGATGTCGACAGAATATTCATGGACGCAGGAAGTGGAATCAACCTGATATACGCGAAAACACTCAGGGCAATGCACATATCATTGGAATTCCTAAAACTAACAGATTGCTCCTTTCATGGAATCGTACCAGGAAGTGCTAATTACCCGTTGGGTCGAATAGCACTCAATGTTTGCTTCGGCAACCGACAAAACTACAGAAGGGAAAAACTAGACTTCGAAGTCATGGACTGGCCATCGCAATATCACGCGATCCTCGGACGACCCGCGTTTTCGCGATTCATGGCAGTGCCTCACTACACATATTTGGTACTTAAAATGCCAGGACCAAAAGGAATAATCACAGTGAAAGGAAGCTTTGAAGTTTCAGATCTCTGCGACAGGGAATTCCACAAGATGGCGCAAAATTTTGGCGTAATAGCCAACCATGCAGAAAAGGCAAAGAGCGCGACTACAGAAGGCGTCAAGCTACTCGAAGGATGCACCGCGGAGCCCGAAACGAAGAAGCCACGAACAGGAACATCAGGAGAAGACACAGGCGCAGAGGAGAAAGGGAAAGCTACGGCGACATAAGCATCATAAAGACAATAGAGTAGAATAATAAAGGCCGTAAAAGCCACGAGTTATTCCAGGGGCAATGCCCTCTAGATCCAGAACACGGGTCACAGGCCGGATCTCTTGGGTCACCCCATGTATCTTACATTAAAAGTATAAATAAAGACAAAGCGTTCCTCATATTCGAGTTTACGAGTCTTTCAAAGAGAAGATGCGGCAAACGCACGAACCACACAAATACGCCTTGAGAATAAATTTCAGACATATAGTCGCAAAATAAATAATCTCTCGCATTCCACACATACTTTACAACATCGGGTTGTCAGAATCATCTACGCCTAAAGGATCTAAATAATGATACTCGCGGAAAAACGCAGCATCCGCCTCTAGAAGCCTAGCTACAAGTCTTTGAGAAGGTTGAAGCGTGCTCTCCATATGAACCCGAAGGCTAGCTCTACCTGGAGCTAAACTTAAGGACATCGTGCTATAATTCAATCTGGGGTGCCACTTGCGTATCCACCCGAGAGCAAAATTGGCACCAGCCACTAAGTTTAGTTCTATTAACCTATGAATACGATGGCTGGATCGGAAAGTATCAAGAAGAAGTGGGAAAGTTGCAGGCAAAGGATTACGGGGAAGCATAATGGAGTGCATAGTTGTAAGAGCTCGCCGGCAACCATCAACTGACTCGCCAATGTGCTGAGCACGATCTTGAAGCAATACAATGGCGCTACGGCGTCGAGGATCAGACCACAGAGTCTCATAGCCAGTCGACATCTTCTCCAAAGCAGCATTTCGCTCAGCAACTCGACGTTCTTCAATAGCAAAATCCAAGCAAGTACCTACAATGACAAATATATCACAAAAGAGGCGTGCAAACAGCCAAACGAAGAACTCGAAAGAAAACTCACATCGCAACAGCTCGCAAGCAGACTCGACAATTCCAAGAATGAAAGATTCGCACTCTTCATTATGAACAACCTTCGCCGTCAAGCTGGAGACCTTTTCTTCAGGTGAAGAGATTTTCTTCATATAGCCACTGGCCTGGCTAGCCTTTTTAATAGCCATCTGCGCTTGGCGTTTAGCCAAGGATAGGCGAGTCTCAAGGTCGGAAATCCTGGAAGAGTATTCTTCGCAGTGACTACATCGACTAGGAGTCGACGAAATATGAGGATTGAATCCGCGAGCAGAGGAAGGAGCAGGAGCATGGGAAGAAGGATCACTGTCACGCATCGACTACAAAAAGAAAGGAGAAGCAATTTCAGCAAGATAGCATAATACTCCATACAAAGAAGATATATTTACATAAGATCACAACCCTATGGCTAAGATTCTCGGGTTGCACTTAATTGGAGTCTTTACATTCAAAAGGAGAAAACTAAATGCTACAAAGAAGCTGAATCTACGCCACCTCAGCATTGTGCTCCGTGGAAGAAGGGGGCGCGGCCAGTTCCTCGCCAGAAGTCGATGGTGGCACTGGAGCCTTCGGCGCTGGAGATGGTGCAGCAGGCACAGCAGAGGCTGCCGAAGGAGAAATTGTGTTTAGCAATGCAGGCGCCAACTTCTTTGCTTTCTCGAAAAACACCTTCATCTCGTCGCGGGTATGGCCATGGGGGGAGTTAACTTTCTCCCAATCAAAGTTTGTGCCATGCGCAAGAGAAAGGGCAATGGCACCTTCGGCGCCGCGCTTAATGGACAGCCCCTTCAGATGGAGAGTAGGGTCTTCATCGCTGTCAAAAGTCTTGGCGAGTTCAGACAGGTGGCCCTTCGGGATTGCCATCTTTTTCTTCGGCCACAACCCGGCAAATAGCCGTGACAGAACGCGGCCAACCAACTCAAAAGTTTCCTGGATAGATATCCAGTTTTCTTCGAGTAGGTTGACCGCATCCATAAGAGGATCATCGTCCGTTTGCAGGGACGACGGAGATACCCCTGTGAATTCTAAAGCCATAAGAAAAGAAAGGAAGAAGCAAGTGTCAACAAATACACCAGTGCAACAGGGAACGAAAACAAAAGACAAGTCGAAGAATTTACTTTCGGCAGCAGTAGACATGGTGTGAAGACGCTCCGCCACGGCTTGCTCTCGTTGAGCATGCTCTTTGTTGGCATCTGCTAACGCCCTCTCAGCTTTCTTCGCCTTGGCAAGCGCAGATTTTTGCGACTTCTCAGCAATTGCCTTAGCAGCGGTCGCAGCATCATAAGCTTTTTGCGAAGCTTTGAGCTCCGCTTCCAGTGACGCAATGCGAGCATTTGCTGTCGCTAAAGCAGCTGCAAAAGCAGACGAAAGGAAGTCAGATAAACAGCAAGAGACAAAGCGCAGAAGAAAAGTAATGATTGAATATCAAAATGGTACCTTCGGAAGATTTTGCAACCTTTAGGTACCCCGCACACTCCGTGCCCAGGGCGATAAATCTCTTCACCAAAGCCTGATAAAAGAAGAGTGTAAGAGTAGAAGTGCATGAAAGGAAAGAAGGGAAAAAAGAATCGCTTACATCATCAGAAGAAACTGTAGAAACATGGGCCTCCAGAGAAACCTCGGCTTCTTTGGTCTTCTTCGCGCGTTTGAGGTTTCGGGCTTGAGTTTGAGAAACCTTCTTTACAGAGGCCCTGGTAGTCCTCGGAGCAACATATGGTTCGACAGGCTCATCAATCGTCACAGGAGAAGGTGGTGGAACAGCCGTCGCACATGTTGGTGGTTCCTCATCATCACTGCATGAAAAGTATAAGTTATAAGCAAGAGGCAAGAACAAAGCAATTGAAAAGTTCGACTACAATACTTACGATGCAAGCATGTCAAAGTACTCCATATCTTCTGCAAGAGCGGGGGTTTTTCCAGCCGCTGCAGAACTCGATGAAGCAATTTTGTCGACACGTTTCCGTTTTTTGTCGACACCAACATCTTCAGTAAGAGCAGGAGGAGGAGATGTCGACGAGCTAGTCTCATCTTCTGATTCTTCGACATCGTCTCCGTCCTGACTTTCGTTAGCCTCGGAGGCTTCAGATGCAGGAGATGCTAGATCAGCAGGAAGGGGCCCTTCCTCTGGAAGAGGGGGACGCGAAACAATGAATTGGTGACCCTGCATATTAATAAATCAGCAGAGTGCAGAGGCAAAGAATAATGCAAGTCAAAAATAAGAAAAGTTGAACAAAGAGTGGAATCGGCGATGTATACCTCAGGAATAGGGTGCACGGAGTCGAAGAAATCTGCCTTCAAGTCAGCAACTGAGTGCTCCTTGGTGAGCTTGGTGAGATTCCTGACTCGCTTGTCGACATCTTCTTTTGACATTAGATCCTCGGATATGCGAGTAGGGTCCTCTAAGCCAGAATAAGTCCAAAGCTTGGTGAGGCGGTGTTGTAGGGGTTGAACTCGACGTTGTATGAAAAACGCCATGAGTTGGACACCCGACAAAGCACCTCCTAGGCCTGTTTTCAGATTTTGAATGCGGGACAGAAGAGGAAGAATTTGTGCAACTTCCGCGTCTGAGGGAAGCGAGTCCCATGACTTCAATTTCTTCACTTCTTGAGAAGCGTCAAAGGGAGGAAGGCCGAATTCATCTTCAGGAGAGGATTTGCGGTCCTTGATATAGAACCACTTTGTCCTCTACCCTTGGACAGATGCGGCCATAGAAAATTCAAGATATTGCGCCTCAGGGCGCACAGAAACAACGGCTCCACCCAGTTCGGGTTTCCTTGCCAGAGAAACATTGGGACGGAGTCGAAAGATCGATCTCTGGAGAGTGAAGTGGGGCTCAATGCCCAAAAATGACTCGCAGAGAGTCACGAAGCAAGGAATATGGAGAAGGGAATTTGGTGTGAGCTGATAGAGCTGAACACCATAGACAAATAGCAGCCCACGGAGAAACTCGTGGGCAGGAAGGGACAGACCGCGGAAGAGGAGAGCAAGGAACATTACCCGGTAACCGCTCGGGGGCTTCGGGATCCGTTCGGTGCTGAGAAATTTGATGGAATCTTCGGCAGCAATGAGGCCGTCCGCCGTGGCTTTCTCCACCTCTTTCTCGGTGATGGTGGAGCGGACCCAGTTGGTGGCAGAGGACTTGGCCATGGCGCTCTCGGTGGCCAGATGCTTCACGCGCATACAACACAAAAGTGCGATCGGGGGCTCCGCAAGAGAGGAAGAGGCAGATGAGATCAGCAATGGAGGCGGCGGAGGTAACGAACTGGTGAACAGTACGATTCCCCACTATGCCAGTTATATATCTTCTGGGAGAAGGATGGTGGGCTGAGTCGTGGCGCAAAGATCGGAAACGTTAGCCCACCAACGGTCAAAAATCGTGCAGCCCACTAAACGGTCAAAAAATCGGGAAAATTACAGTGCTACCCATAAAACGGTTCGCATTGATGAAGAGCTACGTCTTCATTGACGTTATCAAATATATATATAAAGGTAAGAGGATGGCGCCGACGAATGCTGAAACTCATAGAAGGGATCAGATATGAAGGATTTTTTGGTTACAAGCCTTGGGGGCTGTTAATTGCATAAATATCAAGTGTAACTCTTCATTGAAGTAGTGGACTTGAACTAGAAGACAAGATGTTTTTGAAAGTATCTCGAGTTGAAGAACTTTGCAGGTGAGGTGTTTCGAGTTGAAGTATGATGAGCTATATTATTTCTTGAGCCTATACTCGAGAAAATCTTTTTCGACTATAGCCTCGGGGGCTACTCCCATCGGGAGCGCTGAGCGCGCACCCGACGATATTCATTGGCAAAGCATTGAAGATTGGAGACGTGTTACTCCCATCGGGAGCAAGTTTTATGGTTGTAGAAACCCGAATATTTTCAGTCAAACTTTGACTGCGACATAAGATTCTCGAGTTGCGTTATCGCAACGAAACTCGAATGCCGTGATTTATCACGAAGGTAAGACCCCGGGATCCATCCTGTGTGGCCTGGTATACGCACATGGATGCGCTCTGCTGGTATGTATCCGTATCTACGACGCGAAGAAAATCCTGGTGGACGCACTGGGTACCCTGAGAAACACTGGGACTCATTTTTTGTAAGTCCTAAATGAGGCAAAAGAGTGAGTTTGACCGGTATCCCGAATTCAAGTCCAAGGGGATTGAATTTGAAGTAGGTGACAAGTATCTGTTCTGGCAGTTAACTGACCTCTTGATCCGTCAGAGTTGTCAGGCTTGTTCATCGAGACCCCTTGCGAGCGAATTATCATTATCATAAGTCGAAAGACTAAGTCGAAGATTTGAAGAAGATGAAGAATTGTCCAAGTCGAAGATTTGAAGATTAGAGATTCAACCTGAATCTGCAATTCTGGTAGAATCTCAGGGGCTACTGACAAGGGTATAATTGCTAGAGCCCGTTAGTTGAGTACCCCTGAGGCCCGTTAAGCTAGGCCCAACTGTAATGATAGTCGAATACGAGTTATTACCGTATGTCGATATTTGTAATCTGTATCGAACCCGACCCGATCCTCGAGACCTGGCCACCTATATATAGGGGCCAGGAGGGGACGGTGGAGGGCAGATTGAAAGCAAGCTAGGTTGAACACCCAAGTTTACTTTCGATACACACCTATTTCGACTAACTTTACCTTCGAGTTCATCCGACGCCCTATCTCCCCGATCCTAAGTCCTTCATCTAGGACATTTGTCGAGTTAACCCTCGTCACCAACGCTTTGATGATAGAGATATTTCTTACTCTAAACCTCCTGATCAATGCTTAGATGAATTAGATAATTTTATTGTTAAGCAAGATAATTTTAATAGAATGGTGCAGAATCATTTGTTGGAAAATTCTAGAGCTATTAACAAGTTGCAGGATATTGTGGAGAGAACCTCCAATGATGTGGAGATACTTGTTAAACATTTTCAAATGGTTCAGACTCAAATTGATCAGCTTACCAAGGTGCAAAAAGACTTGGTAGTTAATGCCGCAAGAGAAAAACAAGCCTGTGAAATACGCACAAGAGGAGGTGCTACCACTCAAGACCCCTTATATCCTAAAGGACATCCTAAGAGGATCGAGCAAGATTCTCAGCGCACTTCAAGAAATGATATTCCTTCTAAGAAGAAGAAGAAGAAGCATAAAACAACTGCAGAATCCTCTGAAGCAGGTAAAGATCTTAACAGTGTTTCTATTTCTGATGCTGAAACTGAACCAGGAGATGCTTCCGACAAAGAAGAAGTTGAAGAGGAACCAGAAAAGATTGATAAGAATGCAAAGTACACCAAAGAAGACTTCATTGCCAACAAGCATGGTAATAAGAGAGAACCTTGGGTGCAGAAACCAATGCCTTTTCCTGGTAAGAAACACAAGTCCAAGGAAGAAGAACACTACAACAGGTTTTGTGAATGGATGAAACCTATTTCTGTAAATTTCTTTGACTGATGCTATTAGAATGCCTCCTTATGCAAAGTATATGAAAGATATTGTTACTAATAAAAGGACGATTTCTAATGAGGAAATTTCCACTCTACTTGCTAATTATTCTTTTGATGGTAAAGTTCCGGAGAAGCTTGGAGATCCAGGTATACCAACTATTCCTTGCTCCATTAAAAATAACTATGTTAGAACTGTTTTATGTGACTTGGGAGCCAGAGTTAGCGTCATGCCTTTTTCTCTTTATAAGAGACTTGATCTAGAAAAATTGGTATCGACTGATATATCTTTGCAGATGGCTGATAAGTCTACTACTATTCCTATTGGTAGATGTGAAAATGTTCCTGTTCAAGTTGCTAACAGTTGTTTGATATTAACTGACTTTGTTGTGTTGGAAATGCCTGAAGATGATAATATGTCTATTATTCTTGGGAGACCCTTTCTAAACACTGCAGGTGCGGTTATTAATTGCAATCAAGAAAAAGGAACTTTCAATGTCAATGCCAAAGAATATACGGTTTATTTTTCCAAGAAAATTGATAAAAAGAATGCTCTAAATTCAATCAAGAATGTTGAGACCATTAGAGTTGGTCAAATTATTTGTTCAAAGCGAAATCCCAAGGAAGAATATAAAATTGTTATGATTGGGACTATGCCTATCAAGGTCGAGGTAACATAAGCATATAGTGAAATGCAAAGTTTTACCTCATAGAAAGTTAGTTTGGTGACAAGACTTGATCAACCTTGTTAACAAAGTGATTTTAGAAGTTTCACGTAATACTCTAAAGAATTATCCCCACTAATCTCCACAAAAATTATAATACGAAATAAGGCCTTAGGAAAAATTGCTAAAGACTCAATCCTCTGAAAAAATCCTGCAAAATTTCTTTGAATCAAATGAGCTGAAAAACTATAGGCCATTGGTATTAGTGAAAAAAAAGGAATGCCGGACGATTGCTGGCTTGCTGCACTGCACGCCAACAAGTCATCAACAGCTCAACTCCTCCCACGGCTCAGCGAGCCCGCCCGGATCCGCGACCTCGCCGGCGATGGCTGACGACGTGCGCGAGCTCCTCCTCTCGACAACCGCTGACGCCGATCCCTCCACCCCGCTCTCCGCGCCCGACCTCCGCCTCCTCATCGACCGCCTCCGCCTCCGCTCCGACCGCCTCCACGCCTCCGCCCTCTCCTTCGCCTCCTCCGACCGCGAGCCGCTCGCCTCCGCGCTCCTCCGAGCCGCCGGCTCCGTGGCATCGTCAGCCTCCCTCCAGTCCGCGCTCGAGTCGGCGCTCTCCCAACTATCCTCCTCCCCAGACCTGTCCGATCTCAGGTCCCTCTCTGATCGCCTCTTCGTGGCCCGCAGCGAGCTCCGCGAGCTCCAGGAGCACCTCGCTGCCGCATCCTCCGTAGCCTCACTCTCCGCCCGCCTTCGCGCCGCTCGCGCCTCAGCCAACCCCCTTGATGCCGCTACCGCCGCCGCCGAGCTGAAGCACCTCATACTGGTGGACCCTGAGGGATTTGGATCCGGTGGAGACGAGCCTGTCGTGTTTGGGCTTCTTCGGGGCGAGTGGGAGCAGCTCGTCGACGAGGTGAGCAGCCTGCTGGTTCGAGGTGCCTTGACTGCTCTTAGGAATTTTGTATTTGTACTAATTGTTGCTCCGGCTGGTTCCGGCGACGGTGCAGCTGCAAGTGGGACTTGCGAAGAACGTCGAGGACTGTGTGGAGTTTGCACCTGAGGGAGGGAAGGTGGTGGTGAGTGCTGGTCTCAGAGGTAGTTCAAGTGGGACGCCTGGTGTTGAGCTTCATGTGGCGCTGCAGGCATTGGAGGTGAGCTTTACGGAGAAATTCCACTTGGGCGTAAGATCTAAAAATTACGCCCCTAAACCATAGTATTTTGCAAGATAACTAGTAACACATTCAGACCATTTGTTACTCCCTCTGCTCGGAAATAAGTGTCCGTGATTTTGTACTAACTTAGTATAAAGTTTGTACTATGCCACCGACAGTTATTTCCGATCGGAGGGAGTACATAGCAACTAGACCAAACCGACCAAACCAACCAAACCAGTTCAGTACATGCAGTGGGTATTTCTCTCTCTATATTAGGAAGCCCTATTATACTGATAACTGTCCTGTGAGCTTGGTCAAATGGCTTACTAGGAAACACTTAGGTATATGAACCACTTTGTCATACCTTTGTTTGTATATGCAGATAATTGATTCCCTAGACTATGGGATGGCAAAAGTCACAGACTTGATGATAAAGCATGTCCTGGTTCCAGCAATCAGTAACATATCTGTCACAGCTTCTGTAGACGTGCATCAGAAGAGTGGCTCCACATCCTCAGTAGCAGTCTTGATTATAGCCGCTTCAGAGGAACGACAGGTAAGCATTCCAATATGTTTCCTGGTTACCAGAGTTGATTGTTCCAAACTATCTTTATATAAGTTGCTTACGTGTATACTTACTATTCTTCCAAGTTATTACCGCAATATGTATGTTGAATACGAGCTGAATTGAAGATTCCATTTCTAATGGTCCAAATGGTGAAATAATTTTTGGCTGCTATCTGTTTTTACTGAGTAGGTAAAATTTGGTCTTTACACATCTAGAATTCTGAGCCCTCAAGCAATCAAATACAATTTCTGGAAAAATACTGACATTTCAACTTTATTCTTGTTTTATTTTCGGGTTGTTTTGGACAATCATGTAACTGGTTGTTATTGTTCAAGGGCTGCAAAGATGGTTCAGAACTCTACTCAAGAATAATTAATGTTATCAAGTTTGTGCGCAAGTTCATTTGCATGGAAAATATCACTTGGATGAAGTCCTTTGCAAAGTTAACCTGGCCGAGAATTTCTGATCTGCTTATCACAAATTTTCTATCCAAGGTATTCTTATTGTTTTTAACAAACAAATACTCGATAATTGCTGTGTTCTTGTGAACAACCCTTTAGCTGATGTGTGTGCTTGTCTTATTAATGACCCTCTTTGTTGAGTGCCTATTGGATTGGCAACATTTCTTCTGTTGCATCAGCTGTAGTTCGATTTATTTACTTGTGAGTTAAGATTGGGTTGTTTGACAACAAAAATTACTATTGTTTTCTTCCATGCCACAGTGTCAAGCTAGCCACCAAAGTGAGCATCTGACTGTTTTCTTGAAAAAAAGCGAGCATATGACTAGCAGATTAATTTGTTGGGTCCCATGTTGAAAAATATAGTTTTTTATCACAAAACATGGAAAGGAACAGACTGGCCTGATCTAACTGTCATTACAACTTATGTGCAACTTGGCTTCTATCAGCTTCCTTGTTTCAAGTGTCTTATTTGTGTGCATGTGCTTGGTAATTATCTGTTTGTATAAGGAAAATCACACCACCAGATTTATTCTGTAACCATTCAGTGTTGTTATATATGCTATAATAACCAGACTGGTCATTGAATTGTGTTTCTCAGGCTGTTCCTAATGAGGCATCCAAGCTAATCGAGTTTCAAGGTGTCGTAAGAAGTACAACTGAATTTGAGAACACTCTTAGGAGTATGATGTTTATTTCACCTGACAGGAGGGATGTCAAGTTGACCCAATTTGTTAATGATGTTGAAGTTCATTTTGCTGTAAGGAAGAGAAGTGAGATCTTAGTGAAAGCAAGAGACATTCTTGTAAGATATGACTACAAAAATCCTCTTGTGAGTACCAAAATCTATGTTTGTTATCAGAAAATGACTTAGTAGGACATGTGGGATTCATCGTATTTAGGAATTAAGGATGTTTGCTATTGCAGGCATCAGATGACCAAGGGGATTCTGTTGTTGATTTACTTTTCCAGCAAGAGAAGTGTTTTATATCTAATTCAGCACTTCATTTGATGAAATTGGTCCATGGAGCCCTCAAGGTATGCATGCCTACACACTCATCTTTATTGATTTGCTGGATCTATTTGCAAATTGCTCGTTGCTTGTACTAATGTAGTATGTCATTATCGTTCCTCATTACTACCACATTTCTGTTTGCAAACGCTACCTCCCAGTTTTCAGTATTTGCATGCTATAAAATTGCTCAAGCATTTGATGTACATCCGTTTCTGTTGTTGAATAATCAGTGCAGGATGCTTGTTTGTCATCCACAAGAGTCGCTAAGGAGTTCTGCTATGCTGCTAGGGATGCCTTGCTCTTGTATAAGGCTATTGTGCCAATTCAGGTTTGTGCATGTGCTAACTTTGCTTGATAGTTGTGTATTGTGTCATGAGATTATCATTTGAACTAAATCTCCAGTTGTGAAATGCATGTCATGCAATCATATGTGTCAGACACCGTCTAGGACATTACTGAGAGAATTATTTACTCATGTGCATTTTATTTAGACATGTTAGCTATTAGCTAAATGTCATTTTTTTATTATAATTGTGCAACAGTTGTGTTAATCTTTAGATTTCAGATAAATGTCATCATCTGCTGGTATAAGAGTATTTGATATCAATGGTTTGTGTTTTATATCTTGTAATCAATTTTTAGTGAAATTTAAACTAATGGGAAATATTATTCGCCTTAGAAGATACCATTTGATGATTTCTCTTAGTATAGAATAACTTATTCTTCTTTGCTATATCAGTAAAAGCCTTCCTGATGTACCTAAATTGTCTCATGTGCCATTTAGTTATTATGCTCTTATGTGATAGTGTTTACAAGATCTTAGTTTGCATATACTCCTCCCAGCATCATATACTTAAGGCGTTCTCATGGTTTCAAATATTCTACTCCCTCCGACCCATATTACTCTTCGCTAATACGGATGTATCTAGCACTAAAATGTGTCTAGATACATCTATATTAGTGAAGAGTATTATGGGTCGGAGGGAGTAGATAAACCATATTCTACTCTTCAGTTCTTTGTTCTAGTTACTGTTATATTGCCATAATATCATAGTGATTAAATTTTGTGGTGTTCCTTTTATTTAAGCTAGAGAAGCAACTCAATAGCGTCAGTCAGGTGGCTGCCATCATTCACAATGACTTCTATCATTTGTCCCAAGAAATTCTTGGTCTTGCATTTGAGGTTTGTATCCTTCTATTTGATTCTTATTATGATAGATCTTGGATGTTGATTTACGTGAACATTATTTACCGGAATCTTACCTACGTATACACAGCTTTGCACATATTGATTTACGTGGGTGTTTTGTTGGTTGCCACATTTGGGGCTTGCCACACTGTTACTCATGTGAGCCATGGCCCCATGCGTCATACATTCAGCCTTTTCCACAAGTTGCCACAAGCGTTGTGATCATTATTTGCAGTTGAACTTTTCCTAACTTTATTTGTGGCTAAGTCAGTCTCAGACCAAGCAACCCATTAGTTTTGTTCTACACTTCCTGTTTTTCATCGGAAATTAGTTTATGTAGTTGCCTTTCTTTATAAACCAAATGTATGATTAGTAAATTCAGATATGTGTTTTTGCATCCTGGATTAATTGTCCGTAATGATTCATCCTTAAGTAAATAAAGAAAAGGCCTCATCAACATACTGCTGTACTTCTTATTTATTTCTGTCTTTTAGATATCTGTTTGAAAATTTCCCCTTAAGCTATCTACACGTCTTTAAGATGGAGATGCGTTTTCCTCACATTTTTTAATGCTTTTGTCCAGTACGGTGCAGATTTTCCTAGTGGCCTACAGAAACTAGTTGTTTTTGTGGATGTAGCTCCAATCTTCTCCCAGATGGCAGATAGTGTACTGAGAAGACAAATACAACTTGCTACGGCTTACTTAAGCGAGGTATTCCCTTACGCCATTTGGTTGTAAAGGGTTGTAATGAGTATCTGTCTGAAAACTGAGTGGAATTCGTGTCATTTAAACATCAAAACTGTGCGGTACGAAATGGCAAGCGTTTTTTCCCGCAACAGGCTTTTGAATCCTTGCATCTGTCTAATTCAAAATACTACGCCCCTTCTCTTTTGATATCTCCACATGCACAATGATAGTTCTTCCTTTTCTTTCCGTGGTACAGTTTTTTAAGTTTCAAGTTTGTCACATTATTTTACAGGCTATAGAAGGTGCTGATGGTTTTCAGAACACGCACCAGTCTCAGCATTATGAATCTGCAAGATTTAGTATTGAAAAGGTACATGTCATTGCCCAAGAATATGAGCTACTTGGACCTAGAAGAAATATTGCAAAGAAAATGTCTGCAATAATTGCTCTTGATATATTATCCGTGACCTGGAATTTATTTATATTTTTTATATAGTTCCAAATCCTCAATAGTAATTAATTATAAATAGTCAATTAATGATATATATTGACCCCCTTTCAGGTTGTGTTTATTTTAGAAAAGTTACACATTATGTGGGAACCGATACTGCCTAGGTCAATTTACAGGGGAAGTATGTTTCATGTCCTTGGAACTGTCTTTTCTAGAATTACAACGGATATGCTTTCGATAGATGACATGGCAGCAGAGGAGACCTTACAGGTGATAATATTCTCTTTGGCAAATTTGAGCTGATAACTCTTGATGTTCATTAATATATGTGATACGCTTCCAGCTGCAAGGCCTTATAAATTTGGCTCTTGAAAACCTCTCCTCACTATTTCTGTCCCTGGTTGAGAATGATGATGATGATGAGAAGTTCTTGGATCATCATACCTGGGTCAAGCTTGATGAGAGTATACCATCTTTAAAGAAGTTCCGAAAGCTAGCAGGTACATTTTATCTGAGATTTTGGAACTGTTTTAACCTCTCCTCACTGAAAAACATCAATGTTGCTCAGAGTTGCTTGATATGTCATTGAAGTCCATTACAGCTGCTTGGGAAAGTGGACAACAACAACAACCAAGCCTTTAGTTCCAAACAAGTTGGGGTAGGCTAGAGGTGAAACCCATAAAATCTCGCAACCCTGTCCATGGCTAGCTCTTTGGTGATACTTAGTTCCAAACAAGTTGGGGTAGGCTAGAGGTGAAACCCATAAAATCTCGCAACCCTGTCCATGGCTAGTTCTTTGGTGATACTCCAGTCCTTTAGATCTCTCTTTACGGACTCCTGCCATGTCAAATTTGGTCTACCTTGACCTCTCTTGACATTATCACACGCTTTAGCCGTCTACTATGCACTGAGCATCTTGGAGGCCTGCGATGAATATGTCCAAACCATCTTAAACGATGTTGGACAAGCTTCTCTGCAATTGGTGCTACTCCAACTCTGTCTCGAATATCATCATTTTGGACTCGGTCCCTTCTTGTGTGGCGACATATCCATCTCAACATGCGCATCTCCACCAGACCTAATTGTTGAACATGTTACTTTTTAGTCGGCTAACACTCAGCACCATACAACATTGCGGGTCGAATTGCCGTCCTATAGAACTTGCCTTTTAGCTTTTGTAGCGCTCTCTTGTCACAAAGAATGCCAGAAGCTTGGCACCACTTCATCCATCCGGCTTTGATTCACTGGTTCACATCTTCATCGATGTCCCCATCCTTTTGCAGCATTGACCCCAAATATTGAAAGGTGTCCTTCCGAGGCACAACCTGCCCATCAAGGCTAACCTCCTCCTCCTTCTTACGCGTAGTAGTACTGAAACCGCACCTCATGTACTCGGTTTTAGTTCTACTAAGTCTAAAACCTTTCGATTCCAAGGTTTGCCTCCAAAGCTCCAACTTCCTATTGACCCCCGTCCGACTATCATCGACTAGCACCACATCATCCACAAAGAGCATACACCATCGGATATCTTCATGTATATCCCTTGTGACCTCATCCATCACCAAATCAAAAAGATAAGGGCTTAAAGCTGACCCTGGTGCAGTCCTATTTTAATCGGAAGTCATTCGTGTCGCCATCACTTGTTCGAACACTTGTCACAATGTTGTCGTACATGTCCTTGACAAGGGTAATGTACTTTGCTGGGATTTTGAGTTTCTCTAAGGCCCACCACAAGACATTTCGTGGTATCTTATCGTAGGCCTTCTCCAAGTCAATGAACACCAAATGCAGGTCCTTCTTTTACTCCTCTTATCTCTCCATAAGTTGTCGTACCAAGAAAATGGCTTCCATGGTCGATCTCCCATGCATGAAACCAAACTGATTTTTGGTCACGCTTGTTATTCGTCTTAAACGGTGCTCAATGACTCTCTCCCATAGGATCATTCGTCTTGAACGCTGCTTGGGAAAGTGGAGAGCTAGTTAATTGCGGGTTCACATCATCTGAGGTGAGCAAGTTCCATTTTTCTTTTTCTTTTTCCTTCAATTGGAGTTCAGCAAATTACGATCCTTGGTAATGCTCTGTCATCTGTTGTCGGTACTACATGCGTACTGTTATGCCCTGCCTTCATATTATTGTGCATGGTGTCATTTGAAGCTTCAGAGTCTATCCTACTTGCTAAGTTATTGTTATCTTAGCACACACTTTAGAGGCCTACTGTTAAGTACCATAATGAGGAAGTTAAATAAGATTTTTAGAGCAAACGGTTAAGGAATTGAGGTGGAAAGGTACTGGTTACTGTTGCAGTACAGTTGCAGTCCTGGCAAACCTAGCACGATGTAGTTTTCAGTTGCAGACTTTTCTCTCTGGATATTTTCAATGAATAATAACAAGGTCTCATGTCGCTGAATACAATTAGGCCTTTGGCGGAAATAATGCTTTCTCCATTTACTATTATAAGACCTTTTTGATTTTTTTTTCGAAAATATACGTACTAGACACATTTCAGTGTAGTAAACTGAGACAAAAGAGGGGCTCCCTCAGCGATTTTGGCCATCCGCTGGCGTCCTCAGCCCTTCAACAGTTAGGTCTGGCGGAGATGCGCATGTCAAAGCACCACCATCGTCGACTCCTCAGCAAAACCCGGAGACTATGCCTTATGCTCATGCTCTAGAAGTTACCTCCACCACAATCCCCCCTAGCCATCTCCATGGTTCAAGAAAGTAGCGAAGCCCTTCACTAGGCCTACCATCAACACCACCATGGTGCCGGATGATGCCCCCACCCTGCGTGAGTTCAAACAAGCCACATCTGTCACTGATACCTCACTGCACCATGCCACCGAGACTCAGCGTCTTTGACGCGGTAGATGCACACCACACCACCTCCTACCTCCACCAACTGGCAGCTGTTCCAAAAACGATGCCCTCAGGAGGGAGAGCGACGCCGACCGCGCCGCCATCGTCCGATCCGGATATCTAGATCTAGAGTTTCCCCCGAAGCAGGACAAGTGAGAAGACAAAGACTACACCAGCGATGCCTTCATCAAGGTTACGGCCGCCATCGCTTGCCATGACCAGTGTCAAAGCTCAATTTTCATCGGTAGTCTCCTATCTCATCTCGCCACCGGAACTAGACGTGGTTCTAGGTCAATGACAACTAGTCGGCCAACCACCTCCGGCGAAAGAGATGGCCACCACCACCATACCTGAGAGCAAAGCTCTAGGATCCTCGTGAAGCGGGACAGAGCCCAGGAGCCCTTGGAGTCGATCGACGAAGACGTATGCAGGTCGTGGCCCGCCTGTGCCTACTGGGCCTAGAACGGGCCCTCCTGCGCCGTCACCGCCCACCGCTGAACCTTTCTGGCCACCGCCGCCTGCTTCACTGCCACAGGGCCAGCCGGTGCGGGTCGCCGCCGCTGCGCCCGACCTGTGGCCGAGGAGATCCGCCGCCGCCGCGCCGCGTTGCCTGGCGACGCCCCGGAGGCCGCACAGGGGTCGGGGCAGGAGGTCGGGGGCCGGCGGCGGCGGTGTGGGGGAGGAGGCCGGGAACTAGGTTTCCAGGTAACTACTAGATTCCTCACCCCACGTTTTTCCTCTTGCAGCTGTTGATGATATCTTGAGCACTTGATACCCTATAGGAGTTGATTACGTGATGTTATGTTAGTTTTACTCCGAATTATTTTTCCATAGGTGGTCAACAAAATTCCCTTGTAAGCGAAATTTTCTCTATGATGCATCTCTTTGAGGGAGAGGAATACGTGCCAACAAAAAAAATGTGATCATTAATTTGTGGATATTCACTTTCTTTTTGTCCATCCATTTTTAGTACATATTTCTATCTTACTACTCTATTGCAGCTTTCTGTGTTGTCGTAGAACTCTGATACATAATCATAGTGGACTTGGAAAGATTATTACATTAGCTCTCTTCTCTAACCAGGTGGTGTTAGAGCAAGAACAATAGAAGAGCTGGCTGCTGGCTATATGGTCCTGCCACGTCAGCTATAGTCAGCTTAAAGCCCGATCCGTCCAATGGGTTAGCTATTAGGTTGGCTTTTAGATTGGCTTTATGCAGCACTATAAGATGTATCTCTGTAGCCATTTCAAGCATCTACATATATACCATCCAGAACAACAAAATAGGCCATGACAAAATGATTCATAAGCAAGCAACCATATCAGACACTTGAAAATTAAGTGAGCCGGAAACAATAACCAGACATAATGCTAATAAGATTCCGGCAAACAAGCCGTTATGTTCGAACTTGACAGCAATGAACAACAAACTAATGGCGCATAACACCATGACATCGACACTTAAGCAGTACATGACTCTTTAGAAGAAAGCATGAACCAAACAAAATACTAAATATGGTCTCCAGCAAATGAGAATTTAGTTTGATCTTGATGATGATAAAGGCATAAAGACATAGTTGAAACTTGGGTAGAAAGGAGCAGGTAACCATTCATCAACACCGTTCATCCACTGTATTGAAAAAAGACAACATGAACAAGAGGTAAATATTGGAACAGTAGAGTAGATTAATTACTATCTCACAAAAATTAAGTAAGATAAATTAAAAAATGCTTAGACATCTAGTGGGTGTCACTTAGCATGGAAAATATATATTTAGTATTCTAGGTTCCAGAACTAAGAGGCCAAATAACCTTTACCAGAAAAAAGGAAATTTGACAATGACCTGGGACAAAGTGATTAGAGAATACACACCTGTAGGTAGAGCATGCAGCAATCACCAGACCATAGCATAGTCCTGAAACGAAATTGCATGTAAGATATCATGTTGATCACCAATGTTACATGTGAAAAAAGATATATATCAGTATCCTACCATGACTAGTTATGATTGGTATTTTGAAACCTATGCCAAATATGCTCGATCAAATCATTTTTAAGCTGGGTATGTTGTGGACGAGCACGAATAGTGGCTTTTCTACGTAGCACATCAGCGAAACATAGATTACCACCAACATTCACTTCAGGAGGTAGAGCAAATGATGCCCCCGGATTCTCATTCAAGTCAATATGAATGGTAGCCTGCTCTTTCTCATCTTCGACTATCATATTGTGGAGAATCACACAAGCTAGCATGATCCTTCCAACACTTTTTCTCTTCCACAGACGTGCAGGCCAGCGGACGATGGTAAAACGGGACCGCAATACTCCAAAAGCAGGCTCGACATCTTTCCTAGCCCCTTCTTGGTGCTGGGCAAACAACTTGTGCTTATCTGTTTGGGGAAGTGGTATAGTCTTCATGAAGGCAGCCCATTCTGGGTATATACCATCGGCAAGGTAGTAACCTGTTGTATACTCATCGCCATTGACAGAGAACTGAACTTGAGGAGCTTCTCCTTTCAATGCATCAAAAAACAGTGGGGACTGGTTGAGCACATTAAGGTCATTGTTTGACCCAGCAACTCCAAGAAAACATGCCAAATATGAAGGTCCTGGGAAGCAACTGCTTCTAGAACCATCATTGGTACTCCATAATCACCACGAGTGAATTGCCCCCTCCATGCTAAAGGACACTTCTCCCATCGCCAGTGCATGCAGTCGATACTTCCTAGCATTCCAGGGAAGCCACAAGACTCGTTAACTTGGAGTAGATGCTCAACATCCTGCTGTGTGGGGCGTCGCAGGTACTCTCCACCAAACACCTGAATCCTTAGCTTGCTTGCCACCCATTGGCCGTTCATCTCGAGCATCATCTAGATTGAAATGCTGCCCCACTTCATCATCAACACTAAACTTTCTCTTGTCTGGCTCTATATCTTCTAGGCGTTCCAAATATGCGTCCCATTTTGGTTCCTTTTTTAGAAACTCCCAACAATGCTCAAACATGAATGGACCATCTTCTTTGTGATCTGCCTCATAGGTTTGCATTGCCCTCTTCTTTAAATCTACATCAGATTAACCACTAGCATACAAAGCATTTGCCTCCTTCCAGCTCGCACAAAACCATGCAACCTTTTTCTTAATTCTACCGAAGCGATCCTTCACTTGCTTGACTAGCCTTCCTGGTCAACCCGACGTGTTTCCTGGAGTTTACTGGAGCTGAGCCCGGCCAAAACAGGCCTACCGAACGGGCTGGTTCTGATTTCAAGCGGATTTAATCTGGGCTGGGATTAGACCCAACAAAACACTTGAAACCCCCTATGCCGAACAAGGCCTAATGTGTTAAGCTCATTCACCATGCATAGTTGCATACATATACTCCCTCCGATCGGAAATAATTGTCGGCAATTTTGTACTAGCTTAGTACAAAGTTTGTACTAAGTCTTCGACAGTTATTTCCGATCGGAGGGAGTACTATTTATGGGTTGCTCTACTCTCACTTCATATCAAGAAAGCATAACTGAGGCGTATTCCTCATTTTCTTAACTATATGCTCAGACGTATTATAATTGTTTTAATTCAGTCACATTATCTCCTAACTCCTCCAGATTGTTTCTCTTTTATGTTTTTAACAAGAAGCAATTTCTTGTACAACAGTTCTTGACTTAACCAAATGCGGTCCCTTCCTCTGAAAATGCTGTCATCAAATTTAAAATATATATATAGCACGTTCAATAGATCTATATATCAAAGCAACAACCACCGCTTCCTCTTGTTTGCCAAATGCCTAAATGTCTGCTTTAATTTACCACATGTGTTTTCTTCATTTGTCCTAATACTCCGCTTTCCTTTCTGCAAGTTTTTTAAGAACACCATCAGAACTCATGGTGAATGATCTCCAAGTTCAGGACTAGAGGAGCAGACCGAAGGCGTTGCACAGAGGTTAGCATATGGCTTGCAATGAAGAGAAAACTGCAATATGTAGATTGTAATGGGAAATGCGATTTGGCACTCGGGTGTAGATGCTCCTGGTACTTGGACCAATCAATTGCTTCCATGTTGATGATTGCTCTCGTATATCCTTGTGTATATGGGCCTGGCTGGCGATTATTGAACAGTGCCCATGGTTCTGGCATGGGTGCATTGATGGCGACGCTGCCGTTTGGTTTGTGTTGCTGCTACAAACGTAGCCAGAACGGCGAGGAAGAATGGCTCACAGGATCTTATCCCCAACCTGAAGAACTCTGCATCTATGGCTTCCTCATTCTTCTCCCATCCTGGTTCCCAAGACAGCGGCTCCCTCCCTCTCATCCCTTGCCCGGTATGAGGAACAGGGGAAATTGCAGAAAGGCACCAGACTCGGTGTTAAGTTTCCTCCAAAAATCGTTCTGATATTTGCGTGTTCTTTTGATGTTTGCAATACGACAGGATCGATGAACGAGCTTACAACAATCTTCCTCCCCCGCTCTCCCCCCTTTTCGGACAATGCACCGTCTTCGAGTGGAGTGAGGGATACACGGCCTTGCTCGGCTCAAATGGGGGACAAATTGCCGCACCTGCTGCCGCTTCAACACGGAGTCGCCCAGCCCCTGCAGCTAATTAGTCTTCTCGTCTCCCTGGCAATACTCCTAACACTGATTGCTCATGGCTCAATCACCCCGACATGGCTGCACCTGGCACCATGATATCTGCGGTAGCATCTGTATATCCCTTGTAGATAGCTACACTGATGATAATTGAGGAGCCACGCTACGTTGAAATCAAACATGAACCTGCTACTAGATCCAACGGGAACTCCATCTTATTGATTGAGGTCATTTGTGCCTCCGAGTCCTCTCGAATCCGACACATGAATACCTGATATAGTCACCTGAAGCATGGTCGCGCGCCGCTCGATTCGCGCGGAATCGAGCACCTTCTGCCACGAGCAGCTAGCTGTCCCCCGAACATCGGATGCGTCTCTCCACTCACCCCTCTGCTGGAGGAACTAGATCCGAAACCCACGCGACGTGAACCACGGTCCAGGTATCTGACATTATCATGTTCCGCAGGTACAGGTGTACCGCGCCAAATCTCTGTCTCCCATCCGGGCTCCTTGCCGCCGCGGCGCATTAGTGCGATTAAGACTGAATCTGTATGCAGTCTGTATCCCACTCATTTAAGACTGAATCATCGATCACAGAACACGGACCAATGGTATAGATATCATGACCATCTGCACCCGGGAGCCAAAACTCCACTCCCGCCATAGTAATATACTTTTGTAAAAGAGATCGTTGAACTTATTTCTTATTGGATTCTAGTCCTACTCCCTCCGTTTTTAAATATAAGATATTTTAGATTTGTGAAGCAAATGTATCTCGACACCTTTTAGTGTGTATATTCGAGTGAACCTATACACTAAAAGATGTCTAAATACATTTGCTTCACAAAGCTAAAACATCTTATATTTTGAAACAGAGAGAGCATATATGTTCAATTTTTGTAATACGAATGATCACTACAACATATACATCTGAGTTTATGCAATATCAATGTACTAAATACCTTTTAGAGTGTTTTCCAGTATAGAGAATAGTTTAGAATAGTTTCTATGATCTAGTATATATATTTACAAACTGCTCAAATTACGAACTTCTGCGCTGCACCATCCTTAGATTCTCTCTCCCCTTTCTCTAGCCCGGCCATGGTGTCATACAGGGGCTTGTTCATCGTCTCCGGGAGGTAGAACACGAGCAGCCCACCGATGATCCCCGACACGCCGAACACCGCGAACGGAACCCGCTCCCCGAGCACCACCACCATGGGCGCCAGTATGGCCCCCATCTGTGACCCCTGGGACGCGCACCCCAGCACTGCATTCCTCACCTCCGTCGGGAACATCTCCGTCGTGTATACGATTAGCAGGTTGTATGTCCCCGCCATGCCGAAGATCCCCACCACTCCGCACGCCATCCTCACCACCCTGCACCCACACAATGGTTAGAGAAAATACATTTCCTGCCTCATCCTGTCACGCATATGCAAAAACAAACAAGGAAACTTCAATCACCTCATGGCACCGGCGCCGGCAATGAGGCTGCCGGCGGTGCAGGAGAAGCCGCTGAGGAGCATCGTGCCGATGGCAAGTGGCTTCCGGCCATAGCGACGGAGCAGCAGCGCGGTTATGAGGTACGCGGGCATCTCGGCGAGCGAGTTCACCAGGACGCTGATGTAAATGTTGGTCTTCAAGTTGACCACATTGAGGCTCAGCCCGTAGTACACCACCGAGCAAAGGAAGTAGATGATCACCAAGAGGACAAGCCTGACCCGCGTCGCTGGCGACACGAACGCGTCTAGGACCGTACCTGACGACGCCGACACCTCGACCTTCCTTCCGGCAGTGTCGGTGTCTTCGCCCTCGTCGTCAATCTTAAGCGCGACGTCGTCCGGTATGTTCCTGCCGTTGGTGGCCGCGATAGCGCGCAGGACGCGCATGGCGTCGTCGGGGCGCCGGCGCACGAGGTACCACCTCGGTGACTCGGAGAGGAACGGCATGACGGCAAGCGCGAAGACCAGGGACGGGAGGGAGGTGACGACGTAGAGGAGGCGCCAGGAAGACTGGAACAGCGCGGCGACGCCTGCGAGGACCGCCATGCCGCCGGAGAAGAAGTAGAAGGTGGACATGCCGGCGGCGCCGCGGCCGGATGGTCCTATGGGCTCCGTGGCGAGGACGAACGAGCAGATGCCGACGCTGCCGTTGCTGAAGCCGGTGAGGAGGCGCAGGACGGCGTAGACCCAGTAGTTCGGGGAGAGCGCAGTGAGGAGGCCGAAGACGGCGTTGAGGACGCAGACCACCTGGAGTGAACCCTTCCGGCCCAGGAACGAGTCCGACAGGTGCCCGAACACGCCCGTACCTGTAGAAAATTGCAGGACCAGTCAAGTAAAAAAGCACCGAGAAATCTTAAGAAAAATACTCTTAATAATCATTTTATTGACATCGCAAAAACTCGAAAATGTGTGTAAACTCCAGGTCTCCAGCCCCAGGATATCCAGATGAGTTCGATAGATTGTTCAGCGGCAGAGTATCTGATCCAAACGAGCTTACGGATGGAGTCTACGGAATCAGCTTACGGATGCAGGCGTGGAATAACACGATCCAAATGACAACCTACAAAACTGGCACACCTTGAACGGCCACGTAGAGACATGCTACGCAGGTCAATCTACTTCACATAGGTCCACGCCGTCTTCCACGAACGGTCGCTTCACGCAAGCTCTGAAGATATCCTCGCTGGGTTTTGAGAGGCCTAAGGCTGGTGCCAGTGCATCACCCCACTATAGCCTCGCCACGTCAGCTTTTACCCCACTCTCACCCCACGGTGCCAGTGCACGGGCTATAGTGCCAGCTCTCACTTCTCTCTCCTCCACATCAGCTTTTCTCTCTCCTCTCTTTTACAACATTCAAAATAATACAAGAAAATTATTTTATTCAACTAAAATTGTTACCGATTACATAATATTTAATAAAAGTGCATAATAAATTTTAAAAATTACATAATAAATAAAAAATAAATTCTAATCCTCTTCCTCCTCCTCATTCTCCTCGTCGTCATCATCTTCCAGACCAAGCTCTTTTTCCACCATCTTAATGGCCTTCACATGTTTGCGCTTTTCTGCTTCGTCCATGTCGGCGGTTGATCGGTCTTTCATTTTGTTCCATTGCTTGAGTAGCTTAGCCTTCACTAAACCATTCCACATGTTCTTCATCGCGAAGGATTTACTTGCTACCTCACTGCTTGAGGATTCCTTCCCCTTCCTCCTATCCTTACGTGCCGCGGCCTTGGCCCTATCGCGGCCTATTGGACGACGCTCCTCCTCCGTCGTCGCCTCGCTAGAGCTGTACTCACCAGAAATTCCTAGACGGCTTCTCTTGCTAGTGGAATCGGTTCCACTACCAGGACCATGTTGTCCTTTCCACTTCGCTTCATTGCGAACAGCTTCCCACCAGTGGTGCCGTCTGAACGGATGAGTCACTCTCGAGTCATTCGCGTACCTGTCCATTGCCGCCTTCATGACCATTGCATCGTCTGCTCCACTCTGACGTAACGCTTCTTCTTGGATGTAGAATGCATTGAACAGGGTCACCTCCTTGTTGTAGGAGACCCAATGATCCTTCAGTTGCTTCGAGGTCCGATGACGGGCAGGATCCGAGGTAGAGTTGAAGGTTGCAGCTATCTGACCCCAAAAACTACTGCCGGTCTTGCAATTACCGGCGACAGAGTCCTTGGAGTTAAAAATCCAAGCATGAACCTACCCCGAAATAGATATTGTTAGTGAACAATCCAAGCAAGAACCAACCCCAAAATATGTGATGGGTAAGTAAAGTACCAGTTTTTCCTCCTCCTCTTTTCTCCAGTCAAGCCTCTTTGGACGCTTTGGTACGATTGTTTCCGCGGCATCGGACTCCCCGCTTGGAGCACTGGCTTCAGGAGGTGGTGGGGGGTACGGACCATACGGACCATATGGCGCGTATGGATACGGACCATATGGCGCGTATGAACCGTACGAAGGTGGAGGTACAGTCCCACTCCCGCTACCTGTAGGTGGAGCATGTGGAGGTGGTGGGGGGTATGGACCATATGGCGCGTATGAACCGTACGAAGGTGGAGGTACAGTCCCACTCCCGCTACCTGTAGGTGGAGCATGAGGAGGTGGTGGGGGGTATGAACCATATGGCGCCGGAGGTGGAGCGTATGAACCATATGGCCCCGGAGGTGGAGCGTATGAACCATATGGCCCCGGAGGTGGTGCGCCGGAGGAGTATAAAACTCGGGGAAGCGGCGAAGAACCGACATTGGAGCGACGATGTGTCGGAGAGACATCATCTAGGTCTACTGGTGACCCGTTGCCGTCCAAGAGATCCGTGAACGAGGTCATATCTGGATTCCAACTAGACATGGTGGAGAAGATTTGAGAGAGTGAAGGAGATGAATGAGATGAAATGGGTGTGGAGTGAGTGAAACCATATGGGGGGTATTTATAGGGGGTGGGGATGAAATTTTGGGGCTTTTTGGCTTTTTTTCGAAAATTTTCAACCAGCAACGGCTACCCCAACGGCTAGCTGACGTGGACGAATCAGATCGCGCCACGTCAGCTAGCCGTTACCCCTCTCGTCTCCTCCCGCCCAGCTCTTGCCCCGCTCTCGCCCGCTCTCCCGCCCCGCTA